>JAECWQ010000031.1:9275000-9875000 GCA_018150835.1 Drosophila repletoides | reverse complement strand
ATCATTTTGTTGGCTCTTTTTTCTGTGTTCACACTCCGTCGTTTATTTGTTTAACAATTTCTCTCAATCTCTCTCTCCCTTTCTTTATCTTTGTTTTTGTTTTTGTTTTGGTTTTTGTTTTTTTTGTATTATTTTTTAGTTATGCATCAAAAAACGTTTTGCTTAATTAATATATTTTCATATTTTTTCATTTGTTTGCTTTTGTTGGGTTTTTTTCAGCAAACAATTTTGTTTAACCCGACTTTTTTGGTGAATGTCGCATGTGCCCGCAGCCGTTTTTTTGTTTTTCTTTAATATATATATATATATATATAGATATATATATTTTTTTGATATTTGGGTTCGTTTTTTTTAGTATTATTTTTGGTTTTTTTGCTTTGAAATTGTTTTGGGAAGTTGCGCAACAAAAACAACACAACACAAATGCCCTCAATGAATAATTGACATTTTAAGGACACGCGCTGGACACTTAAATGAACATAATTTGCGTAAATCTGTGTGGGGAGGGGGAGTAGAATTATTTAATATTTGCGCATAAATATAAATAAAATCGAGTAGAAAAAAAATAGAAACAGAAAAATAGAAATATTTATTGAACATAATCTGTTAAATTTATTATTGTAAATATATTTTTGTGTATTTGTATTTTCAATTAAGGAGCAAAACAAACTCGCATTAATTTCGCTGATTTGTTGTAAATTAAATATAAGAGAAAGAGTAGTAGTTAAATACATAAATTAAAATTAAATTATTTGTGCGTGCCATTTAATGTACGTGGTATAAATTAAAACTAGAAGGGAAAGGCTATCTTCGGCACGCCGAATACGGCATACCCTTGCAGCCACTCAAATGTTCCTAAATTATATAGTCATCTGATCTTAATGACTTTTGATATGAGATTGGAATATATACTGCTAAGTTTTGCACAGAATTATGAAGAGAAATAAAGGTTGTTCTGTCCCATAGCTTAAGAAGGCAATGGTTCCCTTCTATGGCGACCATAAGATATAGTCGTTCGATCCAACCGTTTGCGACATATATAGAGACTCCAGTTTGCATAGAAACAGACAGAAAGACAGGCAGACAGGCAGACAGACATATCGACCCGTCTCATCATCCTCTTCAACCACTGCGTATACTTAATATGCCGCATTTCACTACCAAATTGGATTGCCCGCTGCAAGGGTATAGCAATAGAGCTACATAGAATTCTTTGTAAAACAAATTAAATATGCAAAAATGTTGCAAAAATATGTAATTGTTGTTTGTTTATTTGTCTAACTAAATGCTAATACTTTATGGCGGACAGTTTGCGGGCGGGCCAATGCAAATTAAATGACGCATAATGAGGCAAAAATTCACGTTCTACTGCTCCGCTGTTCGGCTGTTCGGCTGTTCATTATGTGTTCATTTGATTTGCATGAACGCCCGCAAACCGGTTCATAGAGCTCCTAGTAGAGTATAGAGTAGAGTTCATAGAGGTTCACAGTTCTACATACTCGAGCAGCAATTGGCGCAGTGTAGCCTCATCCTCGCCATGACATCTCAATCTAGATTCTCGGTCACGATCATCACGGCTGGAATGGCGTTGTCTTTTTGGGGCATAGCTGAAGGAATGACGATAGAAACGGCCGTTGTTTATATTTTCACCTCGATAGGCGTCTGTAAGATTGAATACTCTGTAATTAGTATTCGGAGTATTGGGTTAGTTCGGTTATGGGCCACTTACCTTCGGGTCGCAAGCGTACTGGCGGCGAGGTCAGCTTGAGTTGTGTTGTCGTTGTTGTGGGCGGATTTTTACGTCGACCACCAAAAACATAATCGTAAGAATCTTCGCTCAAATTGGACACTGAACAAGGCATATATAATATGTACACGGCTCATAAGGATTTGTTTCGTTTAAGGATCAAAGTTGAAAGCAACACAAGAATATTCACTCAAGTATAAATTAAGAATACAAAAAATACAGCTGTGCGCAAAAGAGTTTGCACAATAAATTTGCCAAAAACAAATACGAGTATTTCCCCAACAAATATTTAATATATTTAATTAAAAATAATAATATTAATAATAATAATAAAACCACTAAGGGAAACTATAAAATAAGCACTTGTTTCTTGGTCCTACTCGTTGTTATTTTTACTTGTTTCTCGCAGTTCTTGTGGCTTATACTCACTCTACATTGAAAATCAACGCTTAAAAGCATTTTATTTTTGAATATAATTTGTGAATGATATTTCAAGAGTTTTGAATATCATTTTCATATTTATTTTCAGTTTGTTGTTTTGTTTGTCCGGGATAAAAAATAGAAGAAGAGAGCACAAAATTGTTGTAATTTGTTAGCATTTTGTTACGTTTTATTTTCATTTATTGACGGTTTTTTTTGTTTTTTTAACGGGCGGTGGGGAAGGGTAGTGAAGTGGAAAGAGCATTAGAAAGACTGGCAAACGTTCAAAAATTTTTCTTTACAAAGCAGTTGCGAAATATACTTGATTTTCTTTTTGTTTTTGTTTTTTTCGTTTGTTTTTCTAATAAACATTTGTCAAAAAAAATGTAGTAAGGAAAGGCTATCTTCGAGGCGCCGAAGATTGGATACCCTTGCAGACTGATGTATCAATTGGAAAAAAGATCTTAAAGCTATTTCTTTTGAGCGATTGATTCAATCTTATTTCGATCTTGGAACTTTATTGGGATGTCTTGAGAAACAAGAAAACTTTTCATACAAAAACTTTTAGACCAATTGTTCCTCTGGCCGATTTGACTAGCCCATCCGATCGGATGGGGGCAACGACAGGAAGGCTTCATTCCCAATTTCATTCACCCAATTCAAAAAGTGAGTCTAGTTTGAATTGAAAGAGTTAGACAGACAGACAGACATATGAACAGACGAACAGGGCTATATCGCCCAAGGCTTTAATCAATAAAATATATTCTTCATGGGCTCGAAGAAGCTTTGTTTGCCGAGAAAGTTATAACACCCGCTGCAAGGGTATAGCAAAACAGGGTAAAACAGCATGAAAAAACATAGCAAAGCTAATGCTACGAATACTTGTTTTTTGTTTTTGGGTTTACAAATAAAAATCGTACTTCATAGAGTCAAAAAAGTAGCAAATATATAAAGAGCAAGCAGAGAGAGAGAGAGAGAACGTATGGAAGGACATAGAGAGAGATAGAGAGAGAGCGACATTTAATTAATGGACGACTGTTTGACTGATTGGTTGGTTTGGTTTGGTTTGGTTTGGTTTGAAGGGAATTCGTTTGATTGATTGATTGATTGACTGAATGAAAGTGCGGCTAGCGCAGCTGAAAAAATGCTAAACAAATGTAACAAAAATTCGTGTAACTGTAACGCGCTGTGGCATGTTTGGATTGTCTGTGTGTGAGTGAGAAGGGAGGAGAGACATATAGCCTCTCTCTGGCGTGTGTGTGTGTGTGTGTGTGGTATGCAGGTATTTTTCTATGATGTGAAGTCCAAATCAAAATATATATATACATATTTATACATATATATATGTATGGGTATAGGTGTGTATGTGTGTGTGTGTGTAAAGTACGAGAGGGCAATTATGTCAGCAAACAAATCAAAAATCCAATCTACACATCAATTCAAGTGGCAATAAAGTACTTGAAAAATCAAATGAATTTCATTTTCGGTGTGTGTGTGTGTTTTTTTTTCTAATTTTTTCTGCTGCTTTACAAATGTGCATACTAATAAAAGCTATATATAGAAATATACTAAAAAAAACGAAGAAAAGAATACAAAAAAAAAAAAATAGAAAAGAAAAACCCAAAGAATGAACACAACAAACGAACGAACAATCAAATGTGGAGAGAGATTGTGTGTGTAGATTATTTAAAAGAAATTGGTTTTTAGTATGGTTTTTATTTTTTTGTGGTTTTCGGCACCTGGAAATACGCTCAGTGGCTGAAGCACTTGGGTGGAACGCAACGGCGGTGGTAGCGGTGGCAGCTGTCCAAACGGATCTTGATCGTTTGAAATGGAAGACGTTGGCGGCGAGATCATCGATATATCACCATTGGTAGCCATTTCATTACTGTGGCCAGCTGCAAAAAAGAGGTCCAAAAATGGAGGCGGAATAAAGAAAACGAAATCAAACAAGTTAAAAGCGTTTACGACACGACAAACATTTTAATATTTTGTTGCACAGGTTGTGGCGCCACATTCTGTGTGCTTTGTGTGTGGGTGTGTGCCAAGTTAAAAAGGGGGGGCAAGCTGCAAGGTACGCATGCCGCATGAGTGCATAGGCAAAGCTTTTAGCCCAGCAAAAGGATTGAAAGCCGCCGCAGGAGCAGTGAAGCAAGCAGCCGCATATGTGGCGCGCTCTTCCTTATGTTTGGCTTAGTTCCAGGCACGGGCAAAAGGTCCTGAATTCTGAGTCCTGCGACTGAGTCTGGGTCTGGGTCTGGGTCTGAGTCCTGCGTGCCTTTGCATAAAATAGATTCCATTTTGATTCGCTTGAGCAGCAACACAAGGAAAAATTTTCCAGCAAGCGAGAAAGGAAAACATTTTCTCAAAAGACGCAGCTCAGATGCTCTGGCACACACACACACACACACACAGACACACACACGCACCACTGACTTGGCTAAGAGACTGATATTATTTCTATGTATATAATCGTCTTATAAACCAAGAGTTCATAGTTGCATACTAAATTTTGTTCATAAAAACAACAAAAATCAATTTGATGCTCAGCTAAAGTTTTGTTATCAGACGCATTCTCTGACCTTTTCATAAATTCAATGAATAAACTTGAGAGAGAGAGTTTTAGCCAGCTTCATTCACTGTGGAGAAATTTGTTTAAATAAAAGGCTGATTTATAGCAAATCTTTGCAGATCTATTAAAAGGAGATCTGCCATAAAATAGCTTTATTCTTCAGTCACTTTACAAGCTTTGGCATACCCTTTTTGTGCCTGTTATACATCACAATTTGCATTGCTTTCAAGTTTCGGCTTTTGCTTCTCTGGCTTTCTTCTTTTTTCTTTTCTTTTTTTTTTGGCTAACATAAGTGGAAGGTGGGCTTAAAAAATGCCTTGGTAGCTGCGATAAATGTGTTCGCAGTCAGCTTCTTGTTGTGGCTTGGCTATGGATTCCACAGCCCATCATTTGAAGGCTAACACACACTCACACGCACACACACACATACTATAACAACAACAGCAACACGTGCAGCTTTGTGTGTGTGTGTGTGTGTGTGGTGCGGTTCGGTATTTTGAATTTTTATTATTTGCAATTTGCGTTAATGTTGTGGAAAAAAAGCATGTGGCTGTTGTGGCTGCTGGCTTTGGCTATAAGTATCTGTGTGTGTGTGTGTGCGAGTGTGTGTGTGAGTGTGGCACAAATGGCCATTCAATATGCCATAGAAAGACACACTCACACTCACACACACTGGCACACACACATACGTATACACTAATGACCATTTCATGGCCGACTGTCGATGAATGTAAGAAATGTGGGCAAATTATGGAAGGATCAGGCGTGCCGTATATACACACACACACACACACACACACAAGCGCACACATACGCAGACGCACACCCATACATATATATCCCTTGGCAGTTGTCGTTATTGACAAAATGATTTGTAAACATTTTGCGCGTCATTAGCTGCAATCGCTTGAAAAGTTTCCAATGGCATTTAAGCATTTTCCACATTTTCCACATTTTCCACATTTCCCACATTTCCCACATTTTCGCATTTCGCATTTAACAGATTAAAATCATGCATGCATCAACAAGCCCTTCCAACTGAGGCGGAAGCGCAGTCACCTGGTTAAGTTCTTTTGCTGACACTGCAACTTCTGCTTCCGGCTTCAATTGCATCAATTGGACGTTTTGAGCCGGAGCAGGAGCAGGAGCGGGCAGCAGCAGCGGGAGCGGGCGCAGTAGGCCAAATGCAGAAGTCAAGTACCCAAGCCCAAGCCGAAGCCCAAGACCCAGCCACTGTCATCGTCGTTGTGACGTGAAGAGTTTGCCTCAATCTCCACATGTGGCATGCAAATATTTGCTTAAATTTGTGCTGAGGTTAAGTTTTTTGTTTGTTTTGCAGCAGCAGCAGCAGCAGAAGCAGCAGCAGCAGTTGACAGACTTTCAATGGGCTGTGCTGAGATGCTTCAGTCTGACCAGCTAGCTGCATCCATCCGTATGCCTGACTAGACTCCCTCTGTTCCTGATCTCTTCTCCATTACCCCTACTCCCTCCCCTTACCCGCACACCCCTCTATAAACCCCCCACCCACTTATCTTTAGCTAGCCTGGCTAGCTGACATAGAAAAATAGTTGTGGAAAATGGCAGCGCTGCGTTTTGACTGCATGCCAAGGCCTCAGCAGCAGCGTCAGAGTTGCTGCTGCTGCTGCTGCTGTTGCTGATGACGTAAGCAGTTTATGTGTGTGAGTGCATTGAGCAGTAAGTCATTGTGTGCGTGTGTGTGTGTGTGTGTGACTTTGAGGCTTGCCCATTGACAAAAGTTCTCTCTGCATGCGCCCTTTGCCCTTCCTTTTCCTGGCAGTTATGAAAAGTGGCCTCCCAGGCAGCAGCTTCCCTTCCTTTTCCCCCAAGGCTCTCTGTTAGTTTTTAATAATTGAATATTATGCAATCAATGTGCATTTGTGTGCGTGCGTGCGTGTGTTTGAGTGCTTGAGTTGAGTTGGGCCGCATATTTCAGTGCATACTTTTAGGCATTACAATGTGTGTGCCTATTTGTATTATTTATATTAGATTTATGCGCTTGCAAACAATCGCTTGACCCCAGCTACACTCCGCTCTCCACTTCACCCATTGAGCCATAACGCCCAATAGTATGCTATAATAATTGCTTGGCCTATACCCTATACTAAGGATGCAAGTCAACAGTTCGAAAGAAATGCATTTATTTAGGAGAAATACTCTGGCTAGTCAAAGCAGGATTACTTGCATTAATTTTGACTTAAAACAGGGTATTTCTGAGTCAATTATACTGCAGTTTTGCAGGCAACATTCAACGTCGTTCTCAGCGTTTATGAAATTCTTGGCAAGCTTTCAACGCAACGCTGTGGCATAAATAAGATTCTAACCCACTCTACAAATTACTATGAATAACTTGCCGAGTTTTTAACTTTTCACAAGTCATTGCTTAACTTCTGCATTCTCTGACAGTTCATTTTATTAGCTTAATTCTTGATTTGTCTAAAAACTTGCAGAACACTTCTCCATTCATTCCCAGAGAGAGAGAACGCAAGAGAAATGGAGAGAGAGGCTGAGAGTGCGGAAGAGTTGGTTAGTTCTCTCTCTCTCTCTCTGTCGCACCCCTCGCTGTGGCAGTCTCCAATCAAATTAGCAAGTAAAATTGAAAACTGATTTATTCATGAGCACAACTAACCATTTTTTGAGATAAGAATACTCGTAATTTAAAATTCAATTAACACACACACACACATACACACACACACACACACAATACACACGTCAACAGAGCCAGAAACAAAAGAAAAGTTGCGCTGTTTCAGTTTCAGTTTCAGTTTTATTTTCGTTGAATGGCCGGAAGGGAGGGAGTGCGTTAGGAATCGACTTTTTTGTTGTATAGTGTATGTTATTCCCGCTATTATATATATATATATATATAGCAGTCTGTGTATATTGTCTTGGGGGCTGCATTTGCATTTGGTCCTCGTCGCTGTTGTTGCTGTTGTTGTTGTTGTTGTTGCTGGGGCGAAAATCAATTGCGAGAATGCGCTCAACTGACGAAAGAGTCCTTTGTCTTGAGGGTTTTGTCAACTAAATGCCGTTGATTAAATGAAACAAAAGACCACACACACCTGCATTGAATGCAACCACAGCTCTATTAGTTATTGTGTATCTGTATGCGTGTCTCCCTCCCTGTGTGTGTGCCTGTGTGTGTGTGTGTGTGTGTTCATTAATAGGCTTTTGTATTTGTTAACCACAAAAATGATTGCCGCTCAAATGCACTTGAATGTTGCCATTGTTGTTGCTGACGGGCTGCTCCTCCCGCAGCAGCTGCATGTGTGGTGGGATCCTAGACCGCAAAATCCTTTATTATTGCATGGCATTGCGTTTGGCTTAAGCAAAGAAAAGCGAAAATGCCAGCTCTATAAATTTAATACAGTTTGCAGTGCAGTTCAACTCGAACAAACATTGATTGCAACAATCTTCTCCACCGCCTCCCACACAAAAAAAAGGAAGAGAAGCCGACGAAGACGAGCCGGCAATGTAAGCACGTGTCTGTGAGCGACACTTGACAATCAGCACTCAAAACAGATGGACAGACAGGCAGACAGACAGACAGACAGACAGACAGCCAGAGCAAGTGCAGACAGACAGAGCGAACTCTGAAGATGAAGGCTTGGCTTGGTTGCTGGTTGGCTGGCAAAAGTGAATTGCTTTTCGACATCGACGCCGTCATTGTCATTCTCCTATTGGTTCTGTGTCTGGTTCCACGTTCTTGTGGCTGATTCTGGTCCTGGTACTGGTACTGGTCCTGGTTCTGGTTCGGGCCATTGCTTGTTGCTGTCCTGCCATTATTTCTGCTCTCTCTGGTTGCCACGTATTGTCAGTGCGGACAGCTGTTAATACACAAACACACACCAAGAGTAAAGAGTGGACTTTCACAGCTGCCGCAATGTCCTTGTTGCCATTATTATTATTATTTTCTCTTCCTTTTTTTTCTTTATTTTTTTGGGAGAGGACAAAGTTTACACGTATTATCGGCCCTGTTTATTTGTCAACATACAGCGCCCTCTTTGTGTCTCCCTCCACAGACCTTTTAAAAATCACATTGATTAAGTTGCAGCCAGCACATGCGGCGTATGATTAATATTATGCTGTCGCCTGAAAGTGGGCAACACTGCAGCTGCAGCTGCCACTGCCACTGCAACTGCAACTGCAACCGCATGCAAAACTCATCCATTCATATCAACAAAATAAAGTTGAAGCGTGCCGTGCTTTCGTTTTAACTCTTCATTTTGGCCATTTAGCCAGAACGAGCCAACATTTTGCACCATATTAAAATTACTTGAGTGCTTTTCAAGCCTGTCATCCACCGCGAGTTTTATGTCACAAATATATCACGCATACGACACGTTGCGCAATCAAAAAAGAAAACCACAACCAGCAGAAAAATAAAAGAAGTATATTTCGGCCCGATTATGGCCATAAGCACATCGTATAATATTAATATGTGCATTTTCGCCACACGAAATTGGCAATTTTAAATTTAAATTAAACGCGACTATATTCAAAATCTTCTTGGCCATAAATTAATTCATTTTGTATGCTAAACTAATAAAGAGTTAGTTGTTAATTTAAAGAGAAAATCAAGAGGCTATTGCCTTTGCTTTGCCTTTTTTTTTAATTTATATCAGGCCTATAGCCGTTTAGGAGCGACTGACAATTAAGCTAGCGATTCAAATATCTAATATTTTAAATCTAATTGTGCTCCTAAAAGTAGGCTATATATTTGAGTGTGAAATTTATAGGCCTGTGTATATGAAAATTCATATCACAATAGTGGTGGCTGTGGTGTGTACTTACGTTTATCCAAAGGAAACCCATTTCGTTGCCAGTCTAGGGCCAAAAGCAGTGAATTATCATGCGTTTCTGCTGATGTTTGATGATGATAATAATTATCACAATGATAACGAAGAGACTCGTAGCAGCAGCAGCAGCTGAAGCAGCGGGCAGGTTGAAGATATTTACTGGCTCAGATAGCTTCTCCTCCTCTAAGTCTGCTTTGTGTCAGTCGAATTCAATTGCGAGCTGCATCAGCTCGTAAAAACTACACTTTTTCACACACAAACACACACACAGAAAAAAAAAGAAGAAATGTATATATAAAGCAACAAATACACACACAGAGGCAGACACAGACACAGAGCAGAAAGTGTAGCACACTTTCGGGCGCCGCAACTGAAAGCGGCTGCTGCTTGGCGAGCGCCTTTTACAGTTGGCTAAAATGATAAAAACTGGCAACGCACTGCTAGAAAATATGCATTTTTAATGCCATAAATTAGTTTTGCCGTTTGCTGTAGCCGTTGCCGTTGCCGTTGCCGTTTTCACCAGGGGAACTGCAAAGAGATAGAGAGAAAGAAAAATAAGAGTAAAATATATATATATATATATATAGTTAGAATGAGTTGGAATGTGGCATATAAGAACCCAACCCAGCCCCCCCGTCGCCCCAGTTGAGTCGGTTGAGTGTCTAAAGCTATTTAACGCTATGCATAAAAAGCTAAGTGAAATGCGCTCATTCTAAATGCATTTTTAAATTTTACAACGCTGCTGCAAAAGGTTTATGTAATTTATAAACTAATAGCCAGCTTCCATTAGGCGGCATAACCGAGCAGCAGCTCTGCCCTGCCCTGCCCTGCTCAGCCCCACAAAAGGTGCTGCAAGTTATATTCATTACAACTAATTTCGTATGCGGAATATCCAGAAAGGAATGGGTAAAGGAAAGGAAAGGAAAAGGTTAGGGGCAACTTTATATATCGTAATAACTAATTGAAATGCAGTTGCCGGTTTTCAGTGCGCAAATCTCTGTTTAAAAGTTAAATGTTGGTTTTATAAAGCCGAGGAATCAGCTTTACACTCAGCTGCATCAGCCAAAAAAAAAAAACTAAAATAAATATTAAAGTTTGAAAGGCCTGTAAATTTCCCCAGAGCATCCAGCCACGATGAAGACAACTAAATAGCAGAAACTGCCATTGTATAAAAATAAAAATAAAAATGAAATTCATTTCAATAGAGCCATATCGATTGCCACACACAGAGAAGCGCACATTGTCCAAATTTCTTTTTATAAAAATTCAATTTTCACTCTCTAATATATGCATGATGCGATTTTGCAATATTCCCAAAATTAGACACACTATGTCAAAAATGTTCTCTCTCATCGTATCGTATTACTGGTGCCTTCTGGCTACCAATGAGATTTGCGAGTCTGAGCCTGGGCCTGGTTCTGGGTCTGGATCTGGGCCTCAGCCTGAGCCTGTCAAGTAAACCGAATGGCTGCTCATTTCGAATGCAGCTTGGATCCGCTTTCTTATGCCACTTGGCCTGGCCATGCTTTCAAAATGCAACTCCCAAATCCAATCATAAAAATTGCATAAAAAAGTATTTCGACTTGCTGAAAATGGGAGGCAGAAAATGGGTTGCACCATCATCGCAAGAGTTGGCTTGAGTTGGCTTGGTCCGGAACTCGGTGTTAGTAACTGAAAACTGCAAAATGCCGCTTAAAAATTCATGAGTGTGAAAAGCCGCAACGAGTGTGAAGGGGGGAAAACAGAGACTGAGCCAGAGCCAGAGCCAGCGAGAGGGGGTAGAGCAATGGAAATGAAGCTCCAGAGATGGGCGAAAAACGGAAAAAGTTGCCACAACTTTCGGCAGCAGCCAAACAAAAATCATAACAGCCTGCACGGAAATCAGGGGAACAGGGAACTGAGAACTGGGAAACTGGGAACAAGGGAACCGGGAGCCGGGAACCGGGAAAGCTGGCACATTCTGTGTGGGAGTTGAGAGCTTATTTGCCTCCTGCAGCTGCATCTGCTGCATCATCTGACCGTGTGAATGAATGTTTATTGAAAGACAACGTCAGGTCCTGGTCCTGGTCCTCTTCCTGGACAGGTCGCGACCAAAAAGCATATACATAAAATGTCAGAGAATCAGAGCTGAAGTTGAGAGATGCGATGCTCATATGCATAGAGGCAATGGCATAAATATATTGCTGCAGTTGCAGGCGGAGCACAAGAGTAGGGAGACAGGGAGGCAGGGAGAGGAGAGAGGAGAGAGAGAGATCGCATGTGATATGGCCCGTACAGAGACTTTTGCTTTTCATTCATATGAAATTACCTGCGGCCAAGAGAGGCGTAATGCCAGTTGGACTGCAAAATCCACTTAGGAAGTTGATACAATCAGTTGGCTCTGACGAACTGACTGACTGGATGGCTGGCTGGTTGGATGGCTGGCTGGCTGGCCTGGGTGGGTCTCTGTCTGCATGTGGATGGATTCATTAAAACGAATTGCTCTGAGTTTTACGTTTTACGGTACTCGGACCAGGTCCAAATAGTCCATAGTCCGTAGTCCGTAGTCCGTAGTCCGAGTAGAGCTCGCCGGGGACTGCTAGCTACGACTGCATATGTATGTGGATATATGTATGTATGTGCAGTTTTTTGGTTTCTGTTTTGGGACCCATTGACGTGCGGCACCACACCACACCACAGCGCACCACATGAGAAGAGGCTGCAGCAGGAAGGCTACTGAATGCCTGGATGCTGCCTCCTATTGTGGCTGCTGCTGCTGCTGCTGCTGCCGCTGCCTCTGGTGCCTTGGTTTTGTTTGCGCCGCAAAGTATGCAACGGCTACTGGTTTTGTGCACGGAAGCCAACAAATGAATTAGGCTTTGCTTGTTGTTGCCAATGTCTATCTGACGGTTTGTCTGTGCCTCTGCCTGTCTCTGTCTCTGTCTCTCTCTCTCTCTATTCCGTTTATAGGTCTGTCTCCTTGTTTGGCTAAAAACTTTTGCACTGGCCGCAAGTCGAAAACGCATTAAAACTGTAAATTAACTGGAGTATTGTACAGATCGGTGACCGAACCACTCCAACCTCCTTTTCTCTCTCTCTCTCTCTCTCTCTCTCTGTGCCCTCCCTTTGATTAGCCACACGACTGCACTTAAAGCGTGCCTAATTAGAAAAGACTGCCCCCCACGAAAGCTCTGTAAACCGCAGACTGGTTTTTGTTCCTGCTCCTCGCCTCGCATCGCCTCATTTACAGAGCATCCTCAGTCCTTGCGAGGACGAGCTGTTAATTATTTATATTTTACATTTAATGCGCAGCTTAGGCCAAAACACAGCCACACCCATACACATTTCTACTCAGATCTAAGTATTCATATTCACATTCATATTCATATTCATATTCATATGCTGCCCATATCCATCTGTAGCTTTGAGTCGCTCTAGTTGTTTGAAGTGGGCGCCCGGGCAACACTTCCGCATCACCATCAGCATCAGCATCAGCGCTGGGCGTATTGGAGGGGGGATGCTGGCGATGGATGGTGGGCGTGTGTAGAAAAACGCATAAAGCATATATCCCACATGTGGAGAAAGAGAAAGAGAGCGAGGGCGAGGGAGAGGGAGAGATTACCATACATGCATATTGTGCTTACGCATACATTTGCCAGCAAACAAACAAACCCAAAGAGTCTCGTCTCTAAAGTAGAACTAAACTCGACTGAGTCTCTGACTCCAGCTTCAGCTTCGGCTACAGCTCCAACTCCAGAGCTAGAGGCTTGAGTTCTCCATGTCCATGTAACATGTTAATGAACTGCGCCAACTGTGTTTGCACAGAACTTAGTGTAATGTAATCCAAAGGCAACCAGGCAGCCAGCAGGCTGAATGGGAATGGTTATGGATGGAAGGAAGGGCAGCGGAGGATGGAGGGGATGGAGGCTCTGCCTGACATTACCAACGCTCATTCACACACACACACACACACTCATAAAACACACATGCACACACGCACACGTAGGCACACCTCAACGCCCCAATGTGTCGAATGTTACGCCAAGGAGTAACTTTGACATTTAGCATTCAAGGCTTATGAGTGCCACAAACACTGAGCATGAAGGCTTTGGGAGCCTGGGAGCCAGCAAGGGGGCAGGCTGCTCACTGCGGAGGAGGCTGCAAAACCGCCTGGGCAATTGCCTTATGGTTATTTTCATAGCCCTGGCCTGGCCTGGCCTGGCTTGGCCTGGCGTGGCGTGGCCTGGCCACAAAACTGCGAGCCAAGTGTGACATGTGCTGCAGCAAAAACGAGCGTAAAAATATATAAAAAAAATAAAAAAAAATAAAGAAAAAAAAGTAGAGAAGACAGAAAAAATTGTGGGGGAGACAAGCTGCAAACAGTTGGGATTCAGCAGTGACATCCTCGCTTATGGGCCTCATGCCAAACGAGAGAGATGCCAACGTGTGAGCGTTAACTAGCTGCCACAACTGGGAAATAAAATGTTGCCTTTCAGCCGAAGGAAAAAATAAGAGCCGATTTAATGTGATTTATTTATAAAATCTCAATTAAAAATTGCACTTGCACTTATCAAGTTCTATAGAAATAAGCTTGAGATTTACGAACGAAAAACTAATCAGAATCAAAGAGATTTTCCCATTTGAATTATGGCCTCTTGAGCGCTCTAATCAGCAACTTTAATTGCTTTTATTTAATTCCCAATTGAACAAATTGCTATTCGATAATTCTTTGACAAAGCCAAAACTTGAATATACCAAAGTATTTTCCATCGATTGTCAATTTGTCGCAATTTTCCGTTGTAATTTTCTTCGAAAATTTATGCATCGAAAATGTGTGCACTTTTCACAGTAGTCACAGTAGTCACAGTAGAAGAAGAGTATTGACAGTATTTGAAAGAGTCTTTGGCAGGCTGCACGCTGCATGCTGCAAGCTGCATGCAAATCAACTGACAGTTTGACGTCATAATTATTCATATTGTTGGCCAAAAGACGATAAAGAGAGGTAGAGATAGACAAGCTCTAGATAAACACAGAGATGGCGAGATGGAGAGATAGAGGAAGAGGGAGAGAGGGTTAAAGGAAGGCAGCAAAAGACAAGTGCAGGGCACTTGCAGCAGTGTCATATTAATTTAGTCAAGTGGCCACTTAAATTTTGCCACGACAACAACAAGGAGCAGCAAGCCGGAAGGAGAGAGAGTGACAGAGAGAGAGAGAGAGAGAGAGGGGGGCAGGAGGAAGCGGAGTAGTTGGACGTGCAAATGGCAGTTGCAGCTTGTCTGTGTTTTCGGCCTGATTTGCATAACTGCATGGATATTAGTTGGCTAAAATGTCACCGACTTTTGTTCGTTCGCTGTAAAAGCGCCAAGCAGTATGCAAAGCTGGCTAAAAGCCACGGAAGGAGCCCACTGAACCCACTGAACCCACTGAACCACCAAAACCACCCACTGACTGCCTAATGATTACAAATTGCCAGCGGCATTTTAATAACCGCGCGACCGCAAAAACAATAAATAAAAAAATCACACAATAAACAAAAAAAAAACGGAAAAAAAGGAGGAAAAAAAGGAGGAAAACGCGCGCCACAAAGGCGTAATGAAAAAGCGGCTGGGATAAAGCTAGCAAATCGGCTAAAATGCGGCTTAAATGCATTGCTGCGATTAATATTAATTTCATGCAGTGCAGCGCACAGTGCACAGTTGGAGGCCATCCAACTTGCCATGTTGCATGCTGCATGCTGCAGCGCAGCAGCTGCAACTGCTGTCTCTGATGAAGATGAAGTTGACGCTGCTGCTGCGGCTGTGGCTGCTGTTGCCACAAGTCTCGACAAGATGATGAGGATGACAATGGCGCACATCATGCGCATCATTAGCCACCACCGAGTCAGAGGCAGAGCCAGAGCCAGAGCCAGAGCCAAGTCCTAGGCTTGCTACTCTGCCCCCCCAGAGAGCGACGACGCTAGAGCGAACGTCACTCAGTCTGACATTAATGTTTGCTCTCAAACCCCCCGCCCTTCCTCCCGAGATTCGACTTGCTCCCCCGAGTGATGACTGCCTCATCTGCAACACAGTTACCAGAGTTGTTGCAAGTACATGCACTGAATTTTACAATAATTTCATACACCACACACAAATTGAATTTCTCACCCAGTTATTTCGCTACCATTTTTTTCAGCATTTTCCATTTTCCACTACGATTTTCATGCCTGCTGCTGCTGCTGCTGCTCCAGCTGCTAATTGGTGTCTATAAAATGTAAGCCTGAGCATCGGCATCACAAACTAATAGCTAAAAGGTAGCCCCAAAAAAAGCTGAAACGACTACGGCAACATTACTAATTTGTGGCATTTTGACTGAAATACAAACAACACACACACCAATACACACCAGCAACACACACACACAACTCCACACTCAAATTGTGTATACATTTGCAGAAAATTTTCACATTTTCACATTTCCACTTTTACACATTTGCATATTCCATGTTCATTTGAATTTTCATCAGCAACGCTCTCGCCGCTGCTGCCGCCGCCGCTGCTGCTGCTGCTGCCGCTGCTGCTGCTACCTTTTGATGAAAACTATCAAATTCATGGGGATAATTAACAAAAGCAGCACCCTAGAACTTTTTACAGCCCCCGCCCCCCCTCGCCAAGCCCCTTTCCGCTCGCCGTTTTGTATGGTATGTGGCCCAAAAATAGATATTTAATTTGACTTTTAGCGGTTGATGCCTGGGGGGAATCTCCCTCTTCCCGCTTCCCTCCCCTGCCTCTCTGCATCCCTCGCTCATTCACGATTTCAGTTCAGTTACACTGCGGTCTAAAGTTTTTGATCCTAGCGGGTTTTGCTAGCCAAAGAAATATGATGGTTAGCTATAAATTAGAGAGCAGGTTAATGTGGTCCTGGTTTTAGTTAGAATTAGAATTTTGTTAGCAAGGCAAAGGAGGAATCATCAAGCTTCATGATTGACAGGGTGAGTGGGGGGTGGTGGGGGGAGGTGGGGGGGAGGGTCGGAGCCAGCAGTCGTGTGAGACGTGTCTCAAATTGCGTGACAAGTGGAAAAGTATTTCAATGGAAATTTCCGAGCGAGAGAGAGAGCGATATATTATGTTGTATGAAACCACGATTAATAAACAGATTAAATGACTCGTATTTCGTAATTAAGTAGAAAATAATACACAATAAGCAATATAAACTTTTAATTCTAGTTAATAAGCTGTGTGTGTGTGGTGCCTGTGTCTGTGTCTGGTTTAAGCCAACTTCTCATACGTGAAATGCGCTCATAGAAAATCATACGCTATTTTAGCCCCTTAAACCTTTGATACATTAATCTCATGCGATTTTCAGCAATCTTTGAGTATCATCAGCATTCAGTTTAATTGATTATGAATAATTTGAATAAGCATATGAATAATTGTTCTGCTTCTCTCCCAAAAAAAAAATGCCCAATAATAGAATTACGTATAAATTTTATGGAATTTGCTTAGCCGCGTGGAAGGGCCATATAAAATCATAAGCAGCAAATTGCGATCAGCAATAAATGCGGTAAGAGAATTAAAATAAAAATGGAAATTAAAATAAAAAGAGGAAAGAAAAAAAAACAATTCAATAAACATAAAATCGAGAAAAGAAATGAATGAAAAACAGCAACAAACTGAAGTTAATAAATAACAAAATAATCACAATAAATAAATTGTGAGAGTCGAGACGGAAAAAAAATGTAAATGTTTATGGAGAGGTGAGCAACATCAATGTTGTTGCCTTTTATTTTCTATACCCTTCCGAAGGGTATTTTAACTATTAAAGGCACTTTCTACACTATAAACTTTATATATTAAGGATCAGAGGACGATGAGACAAGAGGACGATATAGCCATGGTCCGGTCTCTGTCTGCCCCTAGGCATACATAGTAATCCCTAGAAAACTTGGACACTGTGGAAAACTTTATTTTGCTCAAGATGAAAGTGTGGATTTTCTTGAAGTATATGAAAACTGGCTGAAACCAGACTGCTATAGCCACTGTATAGGAACAATCGGCCCAAAAAGAAATTGTTAAGAAATTAACGACTTAAGTGAGAAATGCTGGCTGAAAATTAAAAAGATCAGACTATTATATCATATATGTAGCTGCTATAGGAACAATCGTCGCAAGTCTCTTCCCTGCAAGGGTATTTAATCTTCGGCCTGGCGAAGCCTTTCTTTGCAGGTTTTTTATTGCTTTTTGGCATTCATTGAACATTTTAATTGAGTTGAGGCTGCTGCTGCTGCTGCCGCTGCTGCTGCTGCTGCTGCTGCCTGTCACGCAGTTGCAGGCGCTGCATGTTGATTTTATTTTGTTTTAAAATTAATTTTAAATCCAATTGTTTTTCAGAGTTGAACAGAGTCGAACGGCGAAAACTTGTTGCAATTTTCGCTTATTGCTTTATCATGTCATGTACTTTTTCTTGTACCTTGACGGAGAGCAGCAGCAAAACAGACGCGCCGAGAAGCGAGAGAAACGCCGAGGAGAGGGGGGAGGGGAGCAGAAGATGAAGAGGGGGAAGAGGGCGAAGGCAGACTGGGGAAATGAAAAAGATTAATGCTATCGAAAAATGTATAAAAAATGAACCCTGGATTTATATTAATTTATGTTTTTGCCAAACACAAAAAAAACGAGAAGAACAACAGCAATTCAAATGATAAAGAAATCGTGCGCGGCATTCTTCTTGTTGTTGTTGTTTCCTTGGTATTCTGTATTGATTTAAATTAAAAGCGAGAAAGCGTAGGCACTCAAGCACGTACCTAATTATAGTTTTATAACACCTTCGAGGCCCAAAACAGGTATTATTAAAATTTTGTAGACACGCTGATTACAGGCGACATAAAACAATCTACAATTAGCCCGCGATTCTTGGCGTGATATAAAACAACCAACTCACAATTATAAAACGTTCTACGCAGATTTGCAAAACTGGCTAACTCACGATGCACGCGCCACGCACACGAGAACACGAACTGGCACGAGACGAGTTCAAAATCGTACTGTTTGCTCTCTAAAGTTTTTCGGATTGAGCTCCACTGAGCCGAGACGTTCGCCGAGCCGAGCCGGCGAACGTCAGCGTCAGCGTCAACGTAAACGTCAGTGTGCCAGATCAGCAGCAGCAGCAGCAGCAGCAGCAGAAAAGAGAACGTCCAGCAGGTGCGCGAGACGAGAGAGAGAGAGAGAGAAAGAATGAAGTAGAGAGAGCGAGAACCTGCCTGTTCAACAACGTGGTCGCTTCATAAGCAAGGAAAACGATAAAAAGCTGTAAAAGCACAACAACAAAAGATAACTTCAATTCTGCATGCCTGACTAGCTAATACCCTATCTTTGTTTTTAACTTCAGAGCGTTGGACAAATGACTAAAAAAATGACATCAATGTCTCACTTATTAATTATATTTTAATTGTTTTATTTATTATTTATATTTACATAAATAACGAGTCTATTTTATATAATGAATATGCCAATTGTTCAATTTATTATTATATTTTCTTTAGGGTGTATTGTTTGTAAGGTTAGGTATTTATAAATAGGATTAGGAATACATTATACAAGATTATTTGGACTTATTCACAGCACAACTAATGCAGTCAATATACCCCTTTGACAGCTATTGCGAATGCAGGGTATATAGAAACCTGTTAGACCGGAGCTGTTGTTGTTTATAATGAAATGCTGGCTACGAATATTGGGAAACAAAACAGAAATGCAACGAATGAATTATAATAGAAAGCTGCTCGCGTATAAATATATGCAATTAACATAACGAAACGGAAATACTCTTATGCAAATGGTTAATCAAAAATTGTTTTTATTCTTCTGTTTTTATATAGCTAGAAATAAGCCATAAATTCCCTCTATATAATTACTTTTCTAATAGCTGCTAATCTAAATTTCTATTCAGAAAGTGTTGTAAAAAAATAAAAACGATTAGTTTTCCGTTTAGCTAATCAAGCTAAATCTTATCGCTATCCAGTCTAAAGTAATTTTTTTTTTTATATAAAATTATTAACTTATACTATTTCGACCTTAGACTGCTGCCACTCCCCCTTTGGCAAGGTCAATGCTAGAATGGGAAAATGTTAATACTTTAGTTAGGTTTTCCATTTGCAACATTAGAAATTTACATAGAATGGCTGGGCTGTGGAAGGGGGAGGGGGAGGGGGGAGCATGGATAGGGGGAGAGCTGAATGAAAGGCAATGCAAAGCGACAGCTTTCGGCTTTTTTCGGCTGAGCAAATAAAATTTGAATGGCGAAAAGCTGCGTTGAGTGGCGGCGGCAGCAGCGTCGGCAGCGGCGGCGGCGGCGGAGGCGGCGGCAGAGGTGTTGAGTGCTTTTTCAAGTGGCCACCGAGTGAGAATTTCATAGTAGTGCCTCTCACTTTACTTAGTTTTCGTTGTTAGCTCGAAATTTTGGGAGTTAGTTGTGTGTTGGTTGCAGAAGGGGCAGGGAGTGGGAGAGGGAGAGGGCGAGTACTAGACAAGCTACTTAATGTAATCGCATTTGTATACAGACAGACAGACAGAGAGACAGACATATGTATATGTATCTACAATTAGGTAGCCGCAACGTAAATGGGTTTGGCAGCGTGCAGCTCTGTTATCAGGTAACGGCAACAGTAACAGCAACAACAACAATTAACACTAATAGCAACAACAGCAACAGCAACAACAACAATTACGATAAGTAGATGAGTAGATTGTTGAGGCAGCTTAGTGCCTGTTGAGCGTGTTGCGGCAATTAGTTGAGTGATTCGAGTGGCGCATACTTTGGCAACGTTTATGAATTGCAGCAAATAAGTAATTAGGTGTGGCTACCCTGCCCACCCCCTCCGCTCCCTCCCCTCCATCCAATTCCGCACCCAATTCCGCCCACTTGGGGAATTTGGAATTTGCATTGGCAGCTGAGCTTTGTAGTATAGCTTTCAGTCCATTTGCTCATTAATCTTGCTTCGAAATGGGAAGCTCAGGCTCAACAGATTTGCTGTCGCTGTGTCGCGTGCAGCGCCTTTAAGTATGCAGCAAACGCTGCGATTTACCCCACTTTGCATACGTGAGCGATTATATATATATACGTATTTATATCTAGATATATACATATAAATATATACATGTGTGTGTGTGTGTGTGTGTGTGTGTGTGGGCGTGTGTGTGTGTGTGTGCTTTTGCAATTATTTATGTTGTTCATTTGTTTAACGGCGGCGGCGGCTGGCTGGCAGGCAGCTTCAACAAAAGCGAGCAATAAAAGCGACGTCGCCGCTGCTGACGTGAGCAAAGGACGACAAGGACATCGCCTCGCCATGGATGTAGATGTAGATGTAGATGTAGATGTGAATGTAGATGTGAATGTGAATGCGAATGTGGACGTGGCCAGAAGGAACGATATCATTTACATGCCATGCAGGCGCACACAGGCCACAGCCACAATGACGCCCACATGGCCGCATACTACACAGCTCTACAGCTCTACAGCTCTACAGCGCTCTTACAATGGCCAACAGGACCCGCACAGCCAGCAGCAGCAGCAGCGACAGCGGCAGCGGCAGAGAAGTCCTTCCACGGCCAAAACATGAGATGTAAAGTTTAACACATAAACTCAAGACAATTTGTGCGCGTATGTGTAAGGAATAAGGCAAAAGGCAAATAATTTACAAGTTCTGAAAAGAAAAGCCAGTTCAGCGAAAGATAGACAGAGAGAGAGAGAGAGAGACAGAGAGAGAGAGAGAGAGAGAGTGAGAGGGAGTAGCAGCATGAAAGTGAAAGAGAAAGCAAGATAAAAAAAGAGTGAGACAGTGCGAGAGAGAGAGAGAGAGGGACATGTGCAAATATAAGGAGCGGTCTCTGTTTTCTCTTGTTCTGCTGCCGCTGCTGCTGCTGCTGCTGCTTCTTGGCTCGTTGTTGTAGGCCCAAAGAAGACTGCACACAACGCGTTGCCTTCTGCCAAGTGTATTAAACAACAACAACGCACACGCACACACACACACACGGACACACACACACACAGCTTAAAATGTGTTACAGCAAAGTGTAAAAATAAATAATTTAAAGTGTGTGTAAGGACACACGCTGCAAAACGGCCGCCGACGCCGAAGCCGCCATAAAGCGCCAAAGGAGTCGACGGCGAAGGCGGCGTAAATAGTACAAGTCACACACACACACACATACGTATACAAACAGGCATGCATGTCCTTATGGCCAGCATGTGTGTGTGTAATATTTTCTTCATTTTTTTCCTGCGTTCAGTAAACTTTTGCGCTCAATACCGCAACAGCAGCAACAGCAGCAACAGCAGCAGCAGCAGCAGCAACAACAAAAAGGCAGCTGCAGGTTGCCCTTTGAAAGTATTTTCCGCAATACAAAGAACAACAACAGCAGACGAGAGAAAGGACCAAAGGACAAGCAGGAGAGAAAAAGGGAGAGAAAACTTATTATTATGTTGTCAGTAAAGAAAACAGCAAAGTATAAGAAAGGATATTCTGCTGCTGCAACCAGCAAAGAGACTATTATATCCCTTGGCATCAGCGTAAGAACAAAATTAAATGATCAATTGAGCAATCCACATTAAAATTACATAATTTATGGCTTGTCACTTAGATAGCCCGGCTTAAAGAGCTTCCTTTTTTAAATGAAACTTTGCTCCTTCAGTGCGTTTTATCCTTAACTTGGCTTAAACTCTCAGGCACACACAGACAGCATAGTTAAAGTTATTAAAAAACATAACCAATTTAAATTGCTCTTTGAAAGGGTATCCCAACTGCAAAGAGACTGCCAAAAACACAAGCTAAAAAAAAAAATGAGAAAAAAATTGGCAACATTGGAGGAGATCTTTTTTTGTAAGAGGGGAAGGGGCAGGCATAGAGAAGAGAGAGAGAGAGAGAGAGAGATAAGAGTGTGTCTGTGGAGTGAGAATCAGCATTGGGTAGCTTAGGAATTTGCATATCTTGCATAAAACGAAATGCCAGAGAAAGTGAAAATTGTTGCAAAACAAAGAAAACTGAAATTGGAATACGAGAAAAGCAGAAACAAAATAGGCTGTAAGCGACTGTGAGGCTAAGAGGCTAAGAGGCTGGAGAGGCTGGAGAGGCTGTGTGGCAACCTACTAAAACTCATTTCAAAACTTTCTGCTGAACCTTGGCAGGCTACCCATATTTACATAAGTTCAAGAAAATACTTATCTTTAAAGAGGTCAAGTTTAACAACAAAAAATTACTCAAAAACTAGCAAGGAAAGGCTATCCGCAGCAGGCCGAATATTACATACACTTTGAGGCTGGAATAATTGTAATAATTCTGAGTTGTTTTCTTCCGAGAGAAACCATATGATAAAGTAGTCAGATCTTCATCAGAATCTTCATCTTATTTGAAATTTTTATTAAGATATCCTCCAAAAACCTTTAGACTGACTATTAGACTGTTCTTTTCTATGGCAGCTATACTATATAACTGCCCGATCCGGCCATAAGGCCAGTCTGCAACAAAAAGAAGGCCAAGTTTCAGCTACCCCCACAACTGAGGGACTAGTAACAGGCAGAAGACCGAGACAATTCGTCTTGATGGAGTCCTTCAATGCTTTACAAAGTTATAATACCCTCTACAAGGGTATAAAAAAGCGCCATTAAAATAGTTTGTCTAAAGAAAGGAAAATAAAAACGGCAACATTTATTTGAAACTCTACTTATCTAAATAAAAATTTTCTACTTGATTTTCTTTTTCTTTTCCCTCTGTTTTCGTTTTTTCTTCTTTGTTGTTGTTGTTGTTGTTAACGAACTTAAACTATTTAAATAAGTTTTTTATTACTTAGCTTGCACTACTTTCTTTCTTTCATATTTTTACAATCAATCCTCTTTGAATTCTTTACACTGCTCTTTCACCGACTTCCTCTTCCACCTTCCTTCCAGGCAGCCAGCCAGCCAGCCAGAGAGACAGCCAACCAGCCAGCGAACGGCAGCCATAATTCATATAAAAGAAAATTCTTCGACAATATTTGTGCGTTGGCTTCTTTGGCTTCTTTCATTTCATTTTCTCTTTCCACTTCACCACACAAAAAGGTGCGGAAAGTGCATCGCATTTTTCATCATTTAGCAATCTTCCATTTACTGTTTATCAATATGGTGGGTGACCATCATCCTGATGCTACCTTCTACCTTCTGCCTTCTACCTTCTGTCTTCTTCCTTCTGCCATCTACCATCCTTGTCTTCTGGCCTTCTTCCCTGCCTGCCTCCTTTCATCCTTTTTAAAGATGAGAAAAATTCTGTCTGCATTTCTGTGCAAATATTAAATAAAAATTGTTCACGTTTTTGCTGATGTTGACAATTTAATAAATACGTTTCTATGCCTGTCTTTGTCTTTCTTTCTTTCTTTCGTTTATTTCTCTGCCTTTCTCCCCTGCCGCTTTTGTAGTGTGCAAATATTTATTTAATTATTGCGTTATGACAAAGGCATACAAAACAAAAGCGACAGAAATATGCAGCAAATTATCTTGCCTCCAGCCAAGGACCAGCAGCAGCAGCAGCAGCAGAGGCAGTGGCAGTGGCAGAGGCAGCAGCAGAGGCAGCAGCAGAGGCAGCGGCAGAGAAGCAACAACAACAACAACAACAACAACAAAAGGGAATGCAAATAATAACAATAAGTTACTTAATTAAATTTTTCACATGCCACTGGACGCCGCTGCCGCAGGAGACAGACGTCAGACACGGACACGACAGGGACACGGACACGCCGTGTCACGCATTGTCTCGAGGTAATTATTATTGAATTGTCTGCGTAAAATTTCAATTATGAAAACCAAATAGTTCAATTATATCAACGCTGCTGCTGCCGTCGCCGCCGCCGCTGCTGCCGCTGCTGCTGCTGTCGCTTCGCATTAATTGTTAAATTGCAGACAGAAATTAAAAAAAAAAAAAATACTCTTAAAATTCTGCTCATTTTCATAAATGACTTAATTATAAAGAGATTTTTCCCGTACGAAAGGCGTTGAAATTAATATGCCTGTTTTTAATGCGAAGGGGCACGAAAAAAAGAGAAACATTCGCAACATTCGCAACAACAGCAGCTGGCATAAAATCAAAATCCGAACTAATCAAATCAAATTTCAATTATTGTGCTAGGACATGTGTGTGGCGTGGCATAGTGGCTATATAGTGGGCGTGGTGGCCAGGCCAAAGGGGGCGTAGAAGGTAGCGTGCAAATGCAGCTCCTCGTTTGCCGCTGGTGGTACATTGCCATTTCGCTTGATTACATGCATTTTATATGCGCCCGCCTGAAAGTAGGCTACACTTTTCAATCACAATCAAATTTTATACACCACGTGTGTGTGTCTGTGTGTGTGTGTGTGTGTCAGACCATGCACTATATGCGATTTACCCCGTAAAAGCTCACAATCAGATTCATTTACATTTCCGCCGCCCAACAACAGCAACAGCAACAATAACAACAACTATACCCTCCTCTATGCTCATTGTTTTCGAGGCTTAGCTGATTGTGAGTGTACTCTGAAATGGAATTTCAGATAACTATACTATAAAATTGAAAGCTGCCTGCAACAATGTAAAATTAAGCTTGAAATTGAATTGAAATGAATGAATCCATTGTACAGATAATAAATACGAGTGTTCTTTACATTTGAGATGAAAAAAAAAAACCCTAAAATCATAAAGAGTGCCTGAGCTGAAGTATTAGGCTTCTATTTATTTATGCCAGCTACAAGAGAAGCTCAAAGCAAGCCCGAAAAATATCAGATTACTTAAAAAGGAAATATATATTTCAAAAACTCTAAAAATGTTTTAATGTACAGCTCAAAGTATTCAATGAGAAAAAAAACATTTATTCAATTTGCAAGAGAAACTCAAGGCAAACTCAAATATTTTCCATAAAAATACCTTCAAAAATTGCAGTTTATTGAATGTATGAAATTTATGCTTAAAGCAAAGCCTTTTTCTCTCTCTCTAATTTATTTCTTTGAGCATTGCATTCAATTGCATCTAACTTTTATTAGAAATTAAACAAACAATGAAAATATATAATGCAAAAATTGAAATTAAAAGCAACATAAAGTTTGCTCTCAAAAGTTCTTTCGACGGCACAGACACTCACAGAATGCACATGTGCCTTTCAGGCAGCAGGTACAGTGTGGCTAGAAAAAGAAAAATTGCTATAAATTGGCAACAACAAAACATGCAACCAAATTGACAGTTTGTTAGCCCGGCTTGACGACTCGACTCGACTCGACTCGACTCGACTCGACTCTACTCGGCTCGACTCTCTGTACTCTGCTCAGAGCTCAGAGGTCTGTTATATTGAATTGCTTGCCGAACTTCATGGCGTATACGTAATGTAATGTATGAGAATCAAGTAACTATTTCAATGCACCTGCGATGCGGCATCAACGGCGACGGCGGTGGCGGAGGCGGCGGCTGTCGATTGAGCAACATTTTGAAGCATTCTCATTTACATAACAACTGAGTGTGTATGTGTGTGAGTGAGTGTAGTCAATTCGGCGTTAAAAAGCGTTAAATGTAACAAGCCAAGGCAGCCAGACAGACGAGCAGAGCAGAGCAGAGCAAAGGAGGAGGCAAGCATAGAGAGGTGAGGCAGGGCAGGGAACAGTAGGAGTTATGCTGCCAACTACCACAAGCAACAACAATAAAAACTAAATTTAAAATTGGCAGTAGCACACACACACACACATACACGAAAAGGGGTGGGCGGGGGGAGGCAGAACTTAGCAGCAATTTTGCTTGTTATTCGCTGGAGTTTCATTTCGTTGGTGGCGTATAATTTACATTTTGCTTCGGTTCATGAGGTGCCATAATCATAAATTGACAAGTTGAAATTTGCACATGACTGTGGAGCTGTTCGGAGGAGCTCTGTGTGTGTGTGTGTGTGTGTGGAGCTGCCTTGCCAGAGCCAGAGCCAGCACCAGCGACAGCGCCAGCGCCCGCGCCAGACCAGCGGCTGTATCTGCATTTTTAATGCATTTTCCGGGCGAACGCCAACCGATTCGAGAGCTGCCCATTAAAGTGCAAAGTGTTTGCAGGCGCTTGCAAATTTTTGACATGTTTTTTAAGTCAATCTTTTTTTTCTTTTTCTTTTTCTTTTTTTTTTGGTGCGCTCGTTTCCCGTTCTTTTCTCGTTATTTAGTTGAGAAGCAGCAACAAACACAAATTGGCGGGGCTTGTTTACATGATTGCCAAAATATATGCAACGTAATGAAAATTCATCGGCAACAGCAACAACAACAACAGACAGCAGCAGAGAGAGAGAGAGTCGATCGAAAAGTTTACGAACTTTATTTTCCTCTTTTTTTTGTGTTTTTTTTGCATTTTTGCAGCAAGTTTCAGCGCAGGGCAAAGTTAATTGAATGGCTTGTACTTCATTTGCGCAAAAACTTTAGGGTAACACAATTGGCACAGTATTAAGCCGGCTCTATATGTATGTATATATATATATATATAGGAGATATATAAGTCGAGTCGTATATATCGTACACACAGAGAACATACTCAATTCGGGGGCCCCATCAGATTTTGGTCAACCGGCGCAGCAATGCGGCTGGCTGCTAATGAACCAGGCTAAGAGGCGGCGGCGGCGGCGCAACGTGTTCTGATCCACAAATAAAAATGCAAATATTTAAACGAGTGCGGCACCACCGAAAGCAAAAGCAAAAGCAAAAACAGAAACAGAGCAGGCAGAAGGGGAGCTTAAATAAAAACCGCAAAACACATAACAGAATACGCTTCAAATGCGCCTGCTGCCTCTGTCTGTCTCTCTGTCGCTCTGCCTGCCTGCCTGCCAGTCTGTCTGTCCGTCTGTCGCTCTGTTTTTGTGTGAAAATTAACACGCAATTTCAGGCTGGCCAAAATACGAGTATAAAAATCAAAATAAAAAACGAGTTAAGTCGCCGTCAAAAGCGTTTAAAGCTGAAAATCAAACAGACGATCGATGAAATAACCAAAAACAACCCAAAAAACAACAACAACAACAACAACAAAACACGTTGCGATAACAAAAATACACAGAGAGAGATTTTGAAAGTTGGACTTTGTCTTTGGCTAAAAACTTAACTCATCTGCTCTCGTTTCATTTCGTCCTTTTGGTCCTGTGTCGATTTGAGTTGACTTGGGTGTCCTCTCTCCCTCTCTCTCTCTCTCTCTCTCTCTCGCTGTGTGGCTGGCACACTTTAAAGCATTAGTTGGACATTTTTATGGCCATGGTATTAGGCGCTTAAGACGTTCAAGCCAAAAGGATAACAGCAACAACAACAGCAACAGCAGCAACGCGCGCCGCACACAGCCTGACAACGGACGACGGACGACGGACGACGGACAACAAGACGACAGACAACGGGCATATAAAAGCAAAGAGGCTAAGTGACAACTAAACTTAATGGCACTTCAACAGCAGCATGGGAAGCAATGGACGCACAAGAGCCCAAGACCAGACACAGAGCAATAACAACAACAACACCAGATAGTAGAAGAAGGAGGAGGAGGAGAAGGAGGCCAAGAAGAAGAAACTGAACTGGCTATATCTTCAGCTGTAGGTGCGGTGCAAAACTCAACGGACATTAGCCTCATTGAATTGAATGACAAAACAAACGACGAGCGGAAAGGCAGCGCAATGGCAATGGCAAAGGCAAAGGCAAAGGCAAAGGCAAAGGCAAAGGCGAAAGGCAAAGACGATGACAACGACAACAACAGCAACAACATCAACAGACAACAACAGAGACAACGACAATGTTGTGGATAAGGATAAGCAGTGCGACAACAACAGCAATAAGCTTGTACAACAACAAGCTCAGTGCCCAGTGCCAAGTGGAACAGCGACGAAAATTTTGTATCTAGACAGTATTAAGATAAAGCAAGGAAATGCATACATAAACAACGTCAAACCGTAGCTCTCAATACGAATTGTCAATACTCTTCGACAGCTGAGAAAGCCAGCAATGGAGCTCTTGTTATTGGCTCGTAAAATTGCTGAGAACTGAAGCCAATTGAGAGCTGCAACTAACTTAAACATCTCTGTTCCGGCTTTCACTCAAGAAAGATAAAACTATAGCATACTTTTCAGCGCTTTCAAAATTAACCACTTTCTATTTCCTAGCAGCTGCCGGACTCATTTCAGCTTGTGCTGCCATAGCTTTGCTCTATAAATCTATCAATTATTATGAAATATGCCCGAAGCGTGCTAATTTTTTCGCGTGTACACGAGGAGTATGGCAAATTCTGTGTATTTAATATTAATATACTCCAATATCCATTTACATAATAATGAACATTTTGGGTTACAAACTTGATGGCAAAGTTAACGATGCCATTGCCAAACACTATTAAACGAAACAGCAATAGCTATGAAGGGCTCCAGAAAGAGATAGCCGAAGGTTGACCCAAAATAATGGCCACCAATCTTCGCTTTACTACCACCCGACAGCCCGCACCGCTCCCCCCTCTGAAATGGCCATACAAATGTGTGAAAATAGTGGACAATATGTGTGGCAATGCGAGTTCTTGTCTCCCATTTATGTATGTGTGTGTGTGTGTGTGTGTGTGTGTGTGGTGTGAGTGGATGTAAGTGCTCTGTGTGTGTGTGTGTGTGTGTGTGTCTCGATGAAGGTGCTGTTAACGCCATTTTTTCGTTGGCCTCGATGCCATTTTGCTGTCTATTGTTGTTGTTGTACAATTTCCGCATCCGGCGCGTAAAACGCTGCTGCTGCCACTGCCACTGCCACTGCCGCTGCCCAAGCAGCGAGTATTGGTTTATGCATGAGGCAAAATGTGCCACGCCCCCCAATGTCGAACACTTCATTTGTCAGGCTATAGCTCAGCGGGACACAGAGCGAGAGAGAGATCCTGGCATGCATTTAAATGAAATGCCTAGCGATTTGAGGCTACAACAGCCACAGCTACAGCTACAGAACTAAAGAACTCAAGAACTGAAGAACTGAAGAACTGAACAACTAAAGAACTGAACTGAACTGAGCTGAGAACTCTTTCAAAATGCACTTACCAAAACTGCATCAATTATTCAGCAGCCCAGCAGGCCGGGCCTGGCCTGGTCAGCCAGGGATTGAGCCAAGTCGCCAAGTCGCAACGAGTTGAGCAGTTGAGCAGTTGAGCGCTTCGACTTTGATGCATGCCTGCAAAATACAGTGAAAGAAAAAAAGGACCAAGTTAGTAGGGATGGTTAGAGCGGATACAGCAGATACGGCATAAATATTAAATGCAAAATAGCAAAAGTGCTAAAGAAATCTTCTTCAACAGCAGCAGCAGCGGCAGCAGCAGCAGCAGCAGCTGCCCCGAAAAAAAAATAAAGACTGAGAATTTTGGAACACAAATTCCTTGAAGTAGGTAAATTTACTAAAATTATGCGTTTCCCTTTTCGTTTCTTTTTTTTTTTTTACTTTTCTTCTGCTCTTTTGTATAAATAAATCAAATAAAATATGCGCGCGCGTTCGCGCTGAAAGTTGAGGCCAAGAAAAACGATAACAACACTGAGGAAGGGGTGGCTAAGAGGAGGAGGGGGGGGGGGGGGGGGGGGTTGGCCAAAAGGGCGGGCAGCGGGGGTGTAATGAAAAGTCCTTTGTGACCTGGTTTTTGGTCATAACAATATTGCCAACCGAAGCGTGGTGCAGTGCACACAATTACCGTGCCAACGTTTGCTGGCTGGGCGATAGCGAATGGTGTGGGCGTGGCATTGTGCGAATGACGTCATAGCTGCACTCGCACTCGCACAATTACCATTACGCCCTGGCGACGATAACGATGCCAGCGTCGACGCCAACGCCGAGGACGACGGCGACGGTGACGGCGACGGTGACGGCGACGGTGACGGCGACGGCGACGTGACCTGGCGACGGTCACTTGGGCAATGGTTTAAAGCCTGCCCATTGCATACTTTCAGGCGCTGCCCAGGGCTGACAAATAGACGCTTCTATGTGTATTTGTGTGTGTGTGTGTGTGTGTGTGTGTATACAAGTAACAAGGTTAATCAGCTGCCTGTCTGCTCATTTTAATTGGCTTTGAGCTGGAGCGTCTTAATTGAGTTATAAAAATGCGAAACTATTTTGCGAACAGCGAAAATTTAATGCTCCAACGCTTGATGAGCTTTAAACTTAAGGGTCTGCCTGCCCGCCTGCCCGCCTTCCCCGCCCTCGCCCTCGCCCTCGTCTTCACTTCATCGTAAATAACAAAATAGAATGGAAGATGAGGCAGAAAGTGTTAAACAGGATAACAGAATACAACTGCAAAAAAATGGTAAGAGAATACTCTGAATAAGATTAAACGATTGGCTGAGCTTTCGAATGCGTCTAGAACTAAGAGCCATAATCAAAGAGAAGCTGAGAAATTATGAGAAAAAACACCTCGAAAGGAGTAGAGTCTAGTTTTGATTTGTTTGAATACCTTCAGAGTTTACTACCAGCTGTTTTTTGTTCTTGTTAAACTAATTAATTGTTAGTAATTTACAGCTCTGTTTTGTATTTTTCCTCTCTGCTTTCAATTATTTATTCTCTGCATAAGATTAAACAATTGGCAGAGCTTTTCGAATGCGTCTAAGAACTGCGAATTATGTCAAAGAGAAGCCAAGAAATTATGAGAAATAAGTTGAGAATTCTCTTAGCCAACTTTTTTGTTTATTTCATTGTTACGTGCTCCTGGAACCAAGAGTTCTTCCATTCGGATTCGAATTCTGATTCTGATCTGATTCTTAGTCCATTAAATTTAATTGTTAGTAATTTACAACTTGGAAACTATTGGGAAATTTGAAGAAATTCGCCAGTTTATTTTGAATTTTTCTTTAACAGACCTTTTCAATATTTTCAACTACCTTTTCGCTGCACTTCCTGCAAGTGTATCGCGTTTTTTTTCTTCTCCCTTTTATTTAACTCTTTATAAACTGCAGGGCAACAGAAATTAGAGAAGCGAATGCCAGCAGCAAAAATAAACAAGCGAACGTGTTGCAACCAACTGGGGGGCAGTTCAGAGTTCAGAGGGGACAGGGAAGGGGTTTTAGGTCGCATCACGATAGCGCTTTGTAAATACTTTTGCTGCACTTTGGCTGTTGTTGGTTTTTATTTTTTCTGGTTTTTTTCTTTTTCGTATTTTTTGTCGCTTCCTTTAGCTTGGCATGGCAAATTTTTATCTCCATTTGCGCGTTGCGCTTCTTTTTTTTCTTTGGCTTTTTTTGCTTTTTTTGGAGCTTGGAGCTTAACTGGGAAAAATCACGACCAGGACAAACAGGACGCGAGCAGGACGGAACGCTGCACTAGCTCTGGCTCTAGCTGCCGCTGCTGTTGCCGCTGCCGCTGCTGCTGATGCGCTTTTGTTTTTTCGGCGTTAGGAAACGGCAAAAGGATATTATTAAGCGTGGATGTCAGCGTTATCGCCCCAGAGTTGGACAAAAGCAAAGCGCTAAGTGCACAGCGGCAGGACAGGGCAGGACAGGACTAGGACCAGCACAGGACAGCAAATAGGACGCAGAGTCGAGGAAATAGTAGTAGTAGTAGTAGTAGTAATAGTAGTAGAATGAGGGGGCCAGGGGGTCGCCAAGATCCCTGGCGCTGTTCGGAAAGCTCTTTGCCAAATTAAATATTAAAACCATGTGCACTTATGCAACTTTAATGCAATTTTGGCCAAGTAAACGAGCCAAAAGCCTCGCCTCGAAAAATGTTTGGCGGCGGCATCAAATAAGAGAGAATTACGCGACCATATATATGTTTGTATGTGTGTGTGTGTGTGTGTGCAGCACGACGCTACGTATACTTAATTTTTGTGTATATTCGCCTCAACTCAACTTCGGCAGGCGATTTGTGCGCTGATTCGGCTTGCGCCTCTGCCTCTGCCTGTGCCTGTGCCTGTGTTTGTGTGCTGTGTTTGTGTGCATATAAAAAAGGATTAATACACTTAAAAGGCAGAAACCAAGCCCGACAGAGGCTTCTCAATTACATGGCCACGCTAAGCGCACATTTACGTGAAAGCCAAATGAAGCCGCAACAAAAAGAGTAGTAGCAAAAACAGGCGCAACTATAACAGCAACAGCAGCAACAACGGCAGCAACAACGGCAGCAACAGCAGCAGCAGCAGGCTGGCCAATAAAGCGAAGCCGCCTTAATTTAGAGGCAGGCCAAGTTTATGTCGCGCAATGGGCATGAAAAATTCAACAGCAGCGCTGACAACGTTGACACAAACCTAACCAGCGGATAGAGGCGGTTGCGGGGCGTGGCAGCAAAGGCAGCAGGACAAACGGACAAACAGACAGACAGAGGAGACACTAAGACACTGAGACAGACACTCAGCCCCAGGAGTTGTGCTGGTGCTGCTTAGTTCAAATGCCAAAATGTCACAGGCGGTGTTCGTGTTGCCCCCCGTTGTTGTTGCTGTTGCTGTTGTTGCTGTTGTTGCAACTTGAATCACATCCTTCCCGTACAACTAAACATGTGATTTTCGGTCAGACAATGCACAACAAATACATATACACACACACAGATGTACAACAGATATGCATATGTATTTGTGTTAGCTGTGCACTTTGCAGCTGTCTTGGCAATTTTACGTGCGCCCCTTTATGTATGCTACATATTTTTGCTCTTGTTGCATTTGTTGTTTTTTCTTGTCGCGTTGTTCCGCTGAAACAAAGTCGCGCTCCCTGCTGATCCCCAATCACCGCACCCCTCTCTCTCCCCTTCCCCCCTTGGCTTGTTTCCGCATTTGCTCATTTTTTTTTGTTGTTTTTGTTTTGCGCCACCACACAAAACTACATTTTACTGCATGACAATTTATTGAGTTCTTTTTTGGGTGTCCTCCCATCCTCCCCTCCCCTCCCCACCCGCCTCTCCGCTGCTCATTTGCTGGTTCGTGCGGTTTTTTGGGTTTAGTTTATAGTAGAGCGGAGGGTAGCTTTCCCCTCCGCCGTCCCTGCTATTCCTGCTGCTATTGTTCGTAGGTTCGTTTTGCTAGTTGTAAATTTTTATTGTTCGTCTTTGCGCTATGGCAAAAATGCCGCACGACTTCTTGTTTTTCCAACAGCAGAAGATAGTATGTATTTTATTTGCCATGCTAACTGGGGAGGGTATTTTCTTCATCTTCGTTTTTTTTTTTTTGCCCTTTTGTTTTTCTGTTTTCTTGTTTTCGTTGCCAGAGATGCCCTAACTAACCTGGCAAGCAGTCAGCTCGAGAGATTGAAACGCCATTCATACAAAGTAGAGTGCATCAAGCAGCCAGTTGATTGCTTTAAAGCCAATGAAGCAGCTCAATTTTCAGTTTCAGTTTCAGTTTATGGCAATCACCTGTTCATTGCAGCTACGCTTCGCTCTCTATCTCTCTATCTGTCTGTCTCTCCGTCTGTCTGCCTGTCTCTGATAGTTTTATCAAGTGCACAATGTACTTGCGAAGTAGTAAAAAAAACACAAAATACATTAAAGTTAATTTGGCAAAGGATTCTGCATTATACTCTCTTTTCAAACTGCTACAAAGTATTAGAGAATTGTTCCCATCCCCTCCCCTCCCCTCTCCGCACACCCTGCTGCATATTTATTTGCCAGACTTGCTCTGAAAATGGCAATTGTTGGCAAACAAACTGCAAATATTTCAGGTAATAAAAATGTGGCAAATCTCTGGTTATTTGTTTGGCTAAAAAACAATTATTCTAATTCTATTTTAGCTCCAAAAAGAAGCACAAACTGTTGAGATAATTAAAGACTTTAAATGTCATCAAAAAAAGTTGAAATATACAAAAATTCCTTTTCGGAATCTCTAGAAAAATAAGCTTTTTGTTGGGGAGTAACAGTTTGAAAACTATTTAAAGCTTTGCTGTAGCCTCTTTAAAGCTTTGCAGCATTATTATAAATCTTATTTAATATTTAATAATTACTTTTAAAGCTAAAAAAGAGCTGAGTAATTAAATTAGCCTTAGACTTTTGAAAGCAATTGATTCGAATCCTTTTAGCCAGCCAAATTCAATGATTTTCCTGGCTTTTTGTAGGGCATTTATTAGTCGTTGTAGCTGCGCTATATTTGTATTTCAATTGTCATTGCGTTTTTATTTACACTGTGTCTTTTTTATTTTATTTTTTATATGCAAAATTTAGTAAATAGCGCACTTGCTTTTGCTTGCTTTAGTTTTATGTTTTATGTTTGTGCGCTTTTATTTGTTGCTGTTGCTGTTGCTGTTGCTGGTTTTTACTGCTGCTGCTGTGTGTGTGTATCTTTGTGGCCTGCTATACACACACACCCACACACGCACACCCACCCACACACCCACACACACAGCCGGACAGACAGACATATGGCACTTCATGCGATTTATTTACATTTTTCGTATGTTTTCATTGCATTGCCGCAGTTTGAGCGCAAATATCACAAACATAAACAGAGCTGCCCCCTTTGCCCCCTGCCCCCTGCCCTGCTCTGCTCCACCTCGTAAATAGAGAGTAACCGCAGCCAATCTATTTAGCATGAGGAATTTACTTGAGATTTGAGATTTTGATGCGTGACATATTTATGAGCTGGCCAACAACTCAACTGCAGAGCTAAACTTCATTCATAACTCTCTGTGTTCTCGGAGTGCTCCGAGTTCGCTGTGTTCGCCATGGCTGAAAAGGCAATCAAAGCCACAAAAATTGTGCATGCCTCGACACCTGCAACAGCTGCAACAACCTGCAACAACTGCAACAACCTGCAACAACAACACACGTATGCAAAATGGGCCAGGGCTGACAGCTGTGGGCGCATAAAAAATGCAAGCCAACCATCCTTTGCACACCAAACCCTCCGCCTCCAGTGAGCCGTGCACTGATGGTGCAGCTGACCAGGCGTTGACCAGGCACACATTAAATATGACCAACAGGGCCGAGCCAAGCCGAGCCGAGCCGCGTTGGGCTGCGCCGCGCCGTCTGTCGTCTGTCAGGGAGCTGACTTTATGTCCGGGTTGAGGGTCCCCAGCTGTGTGAATTTACACACATTGCAATTTTGCAGCAGTTGCTCCTGGTTTCTGTTTCGGCTCCTGCTCCTGCTCCTGCTCCTGCTTCTCCTTCTGCTGCTGCTGCTGCTTCTGCTCCTGTTGTGGTCATTTGGCGGTTAGCCGCCAGGCAGCACATCTTCGATTTCGTAGGCTCCACTTGCCCTTGAGTGTCCTTCTCTCTCTCTCTCTGTCTCTCTCTCTCGCTCTCCCACTATAGCGCTCTCCTCTCGACTATTAAAACAATAAAAAGCTACATAAAACAAAGTTTATGCCCAGGTTTCACTGTTCACTGTCCAGTGTCCGATTATTCTGGCAGTTTGCCTTGCCACAGCAACAAAACCAACAACTGTTGTTGCTGCTGTTGCTGTTGCGGTATCAGGGATGCTGCCGCTGCTGCTGGTGGTGCTGGTGCTGGTGCTGCTGCTGCCACACCTGGCTGCACTTGCGGACAACATGTGGTATGCGTTATATTTTATATGTGTGTGGCGCTGCTTGCCTTTAATATTTATGAAAAGTGTTGCCCGTTTTTCGGCGCTGTCGCTGGCTGCGAAATTACTTTCGCCTCATTTCGTGGCCATGGGCGTGGCAACTTTCTGCGGAGGGCTTAAGTGTTGCTATTGGCGCGTTCAACTAATTTGAAATTAATGAAATTCCTTGAATAATTGAATTTGAATCGTTGGCATCTGTGCAATTAGTCGAGGCTGCTATCAAAATCCACACACACACACACACACATCTCGCACACTCGCACACTTGCACACACACACACACACTTAGATAGCTGGCATAATAAGCAGCGACGTTAACAGCGCACCTCATTATATGTCATGTGATCTCATTATGTCCTGCCGGGCCTGGCCAGGCAGATACGCCGCCTGCTATCACATAACTCTATATACATATATATAAATATTATGTAATGCCATAAGCTCTCTCCCTCTCCCTCTCCATCTCTCCCTCTCCCTCTATAGATATACATATATGCATATGCATAAGTGTGTGATTTACACTGGCGTTATTTAGTGCATGACAGATAAATGAGTTGTGGCCTGTATCTCTGTGTAGCCAGATTTGGGCGCATTTAATCAAATAAGTAGGCTTCGGGCCATACAGCCAGCAATCAAAATTTAAGCGTCAGTTTCTCGCACAATTTAAATTACAGCTGCATTTTGGTTGCCAGTTTAGTTAAACTGCAAGGCTTTGCAGTCCACACCGCCGCACTGCTCTGCGCTGGATTTTCAATTTAAAGTGGGGGGCCAAAGAGGTTCTTAATGAAGTATCGGATGAGCGGCTAAACTGCTGCATTTAATACTTATTTTAGCAAATAATTAGTTAAACTAGAGATATTAAATTACAGCAAACTGAATTGCAGTAATTAGTCTCTGCAGCAATGAATGCCGCTGCACAATCCGAGCAGGATATTTAATACAAAATACTTCGACTTAACTAGCAAACTCTTCTGCTTTAAGTGGGACAAAGGGCATAGCTCAATTTGATTAGGAATTAATACTTTAAACGAGTAGAAAGGGCTTTCACTCAGCAGGAAAAATATGGAGTCTACTTTTAGGAGCATGATTGAATTAAGAAAGAGTTTTTCTTTGATTTCGTTTCTAAGCAATCCTTATAGCAATTCAACCAAAAGCTGCCTGATTATTATTAGTATATTTAGAATTTATATTGAGTAAAAGAAACTATAACAAGTTCGGGCTGTAGCACTCCTTAAGACCCGTTCCCCAAGCGCTTTAGAAACACCCAAAAAGATAGAGTAAGTGCTGCACCGTCTGCGCTTAATTTTATGTCCGTGCTAAGTTCCTTGTAAAGCTAATGATTAAAAGAATGCCTGAACTATGCCAGCCAGCACTCTATTATTGCACATTTCCCTATCAAGTGCACTGCTGTCATATTGCAAATTCTTACAACACTTTTAATCCATTGCTCCAACTTGCCACACATTCAGCTCGCAAGGGAAGTATTCATAAAGAACTGTTACCCTCATTGCGTGGCAAGTTGTACTGTGCGATTAGTGCCCCTCATTATGCATTCCCATGCCAGGGCTGCACGCTCCCTCTCTCTCTCTCTTGGCATAGGGGACAGCACAATGGATAGTTTAGTTACCCCAAGGCACACATACTACGACGTGCAGTTAACCCTGGCAGCGCACAGGGCACCAGTTTTGTTCTACAGTAGCGCATATTACGCATACGCCCTGTTTTTTCTTTTTTTTGCTAGACATTTGCTATGAGTATCTGGCAAAGCAATCAACATTTCTCATATTTAAAACTGCAAAATGCCACACAGAAAGTATCAGGGAGGCCAGAACTCATATACAGGTTTAATCGACTTCATTTGCTCATTAGGTAGAGAGACGCGAATAATTCTGCATGTGTATGCGCGCGTGTGTGTGTGTGTGTGTGTCTCTGCCTGTGTCCTTGCGGCGGGGCTGTATTACAACATTTCTAATGCGATTTTCCGTTCTGGCATTGCCTCCATCAACAGCGACATCTGCAACGCGTAATTGTTTCCTTGTTAGTTGCATTTGTGGCACGTTCACCTGGTCTGCTCTGCCACCTGCCATTGCCGCAGCAGCAGCCGCAGCGACACGTTAAATGCATTTATGAATGGGCCCTGCCTCTGCCACCGCTGCCGCCACCGCTGCCGCTGCCACTGCCGCTGCCACTGCCGCTGCCACTGCCACTGCCCCTGCTTCTGCCTGTGTGCTATGGGATCGTCAATTGTAATTACTTGCAAGTGCACTGTGAATGTGTGTGGCTGCATTTAGGCTTCCGAGCATGTCCTGGCATTCAGCAGGATGAACATTAACGCTGCAAATTGTCCGCTTTGTTGCGGTTGGTCCAGCTGAGCGCAAGAAAGCGTTCACCAAACCGTTTCGCATTACGCATACGCCGCATGGACCAATGGACCCATGGACCAATGGACCCACTGGACCCACTGGACCCAGGACGATGGACGCTCGCTGATGGCTTCCTATTAATTTGTTGGCTCAGTTCGACGCTGTAATTGCATTTTATTTGGTAGGTAGCCAACGTTATTTTGGTTTAATTGGTTTTTGTGTGTTTTTAGCACTGAATCTATTGGCCTTAATTAAAATGCAACAGTGCGTATGTGCAATGTTACAAAAAGTCACTGAGCACACTGCGAAACAGACAGCAAGACAGACAGCGGGACAGCGGGACAGACGGACGAACGGACGGACACTGAAACACACAAACATAAAATAGAAAAGCCCTAAATAAAAGGCCATCGAAAATGTTTGGCCAGCACCTGAGCTGGCTGCACTTTTATATGACATTGTCACAGTGGCCCGGAGATAAAATAACCTGCAAAATGTTGACAGTTCCCCCCAGTTTGAGGAGTGTGGGTAAGTTTTTATTGACAGCAGAATGGCATGATTGCCACTGCCGCTGACCCAAAAACAAAAACAAATACTAGAAAAAAAAGCAACAAAAAAATACCCAGCTAACTGATAAAAAACAAAAGGGGTAACACAGACGACTGCCTGTCGACACTTTAAAAAATAACGAACAGAAAAACAATAAACGTTGGTCAACTGCCTTCGTTTTGCTTTTATAATTTACATTGTTTTGTTTGTTTGTGGTGGCCACCGCCGGCGGGCGGAGTCAGCCACTCAACTGGAAAGGGTAACAAAATTTCTGCAAATGTCGAGGCTCGTTTACTCTCTACCAAAAAACGAGCACCGGTTATGATGCCAAACTTTATCCACATGAGCGGGCAAAAGACCCAAAAAATAATTGGATGAATATAGGCAAAGTTTGAAGAGTTTATTATGCCTAAGAGCAACATTCTCAATGGCAAGTTATTTATAATCAATCTTACTTCTTTGAATCTATCAGCATAGAGCCCCAAAAAATATGTAGCATACATATTGGGGCACTTCATTTATGCCTGATTCAAAAAGTGAGCTACAATTTTTCGAGTAGAATCAACTCGTAAGTGGAACTTGAGGCAGGCCTCTACAACTCTATGGAATATAAGTATTATTTTGAGTTCCATTATTATACGAAATAAATAACTCAAAAGCCTTAATGAAACATAGATATGCATGTTTTTTCCTTTATAGAAGTAAAGCCTATTTTCAATAGAAGTATGCGCCTTGAAGTATGCTTTATATATTGCTGTGAAATTGATGCTTGACTGAGAATAAGAACAGTCCTGAACTGAAGATATAATAAATGCCCCTAAGCGCTTTTATGCCAATAGAATGACTAAACATTTATACCCGACGCTGCCAGCATAAACTCGTATAGTATATTCGCATTTGCTACTGTTTTGTGAGTCACTTGGCCCACAGTCCGCCGTCCGCTGTCCGTTGTCCACTGTCCGTTGTCCACTGTCCCACTGATTGCACTGACAAGGACTAAAAGGACAACGATGGGAGGCAACGGACAGCGGGTGGGTCAGTTTGAAGTGATTGATGGTTCATGGGCATGTCAATTGCTTGACCGTTTGTTGTATCCACTTTTCACTATCCGCCACACACACAGTACTTTCTGTCCGGGCGCTACCCGGTTTTTTATACCCTTTTCGCAGCAATTGCAGTTGCAGTTGCTGGATGTAGGATGTTGCTGCTATTGCAGTTTAAACAGATTAGAGCCACTTTTCTGCTGGCATTTTTGCAGTGAAGCGACAAAAAACGCGCTCGCGTTTATTGCCGCGTGTTGTGCACGTTGTTCAATTTGATGCGACACCTGAGCAAGAAGAAGCAACAAAAACAACAACAAAAAATAATAAAAAAAATACGAAAAAATACAAAAACAACTGGAAAAATGTTTTACATGCTGTCCACTTTTTATTTGCCTTGCAAATTAAAATCCAACACATGTTGTTTAATTAAAAAGAATATATATGCGAGTATTTTTCATACGCCCGTTGAATACGAGAATACCAGGATACCCGAGTATACGACTATTCTCTGCTCCGAATACGAAAAAACCTCACTGTGGATCGTGGTTAGCCCTATATATATACGACGACTACGACTATATATATATATATATATAGCAATGCTTTTGAATTAACGAGCGTGAAAAATCATGCGACAGCAGATTGTAAAAATATTTGTGCTGTGCCAATGGAAAATACAAAATACAAAATACAAAATACAAAATACCGAGAATTCCATCATATTTCATCACATTTCTCTTATTTCTGATACGTTTTATGTTCCACGCATACAATTCAATTAAACTTTTTAAATTGCAAATATTATTATTTATCATTTTGTAGCCGAGCAGAGTGGCAACTTTAATATAAATAAAGATTGACAAGAAATTAATTAAGTAATTATAATAAAGTTACGAGTGTTTTTTTCTTTTGATTTGATTATAGCTATAATAACATGCAAATATCGAATGGATTTGCACTCTGCCCTCTTTAGCTTCCCCCTCTGCCATCTCCTCCATTTGAGACAGAGAGAGAAAGAGCGAGCTTATTTGGCTGGAAATGTGTCATCATTCATGGGAATTCGAGTACAAAAACCTCTGCTGCATATTAAGCGAACTTTTCGCCTATAATCATTACCCATATCCAAGCCCCGAGCACCGAGCACCGAGCACCGCACCCGGCACCCCGCACCACAAACCACAAGCCTCAACCACAGTAGCAAGCAGCAGACAAACTTTTCACATATGACGCCAAGTTTCTCTACTTGGGTTGCTTTTTCTTTTTCTTATTTCTGGCTGGGAGTTTTGGCTACTTAACTGCAGCTGCAGCTGCAAAACTGCCAAACAAAAATAACAGCAACAGCAACAGCAACAGCAACAACAACAAACAAACAAACGTGACGAGTGCAGCAAATGCCAAATGATGAAATTGAGAGAAAAAAACACACACACACTCCCACACACATACGCAAAGAGAAAAAATAAAAAGAAAATGGGAAAAAGGAAAAGGAAAATTTCTAATGAAGTTTTCAACTCGGATGCGAAGAGCACAAAAGTAAATTGATTGCAATTGGAATCAGTAGCAGAAACTCGTAACGTCAATCAAATTGAATTCAAACAGACGCCGCCGCCGCCAGCCGACAGATGGCTCCACTTCGTTCGTTGCAGGGCTGAGGCATCTCAAAAGGCAGCAAAAGGCAGCAAAAGGCATATATCATCACATATGAAACTTTGTTAATGAAATAGGTGTACGTACGTCGTACGTTGAGCTGTATGTGTGTCTGAGTGTGCAAGAAATGCAATAAAACTTGAGTGAGCTCAACTAAAATAAAATTGCTTGCTAGCTGATATCTCTAAGAGCTGCTGCTGCTGCCACTGCTGCCACTGCTGCTGCTGCTGATTAAAAACGTCTATAAAAATTGAATGCACAGCAAAATTGGAGTTGAATGCAAACGTTCATTGAATGCCAAATGAGTGCATCTAATGTGAATAGATATCCAATGCATTTTATCTAATGAATTGTGAAGCTACAAACGTGCGCGTCGGTTGTTTTCTGAACTCAAGTAACTCGATTTGAGCCAAACGTATTGCGAAAATAATCAACGATAGCATTTTTTTTTCTTTCTCTCTATTGAATGCATTTTCCATTTGTTTCCCACTTCCTTGCCTAATTGTACTTGCAATCAGCAAGGCTGCAAGCCAAACCAAATCGAATCCTTTAATGGAACCTTGTGCTGGAGCCAGCTGCTGAAAGAATAGCTGAACCTGCACCAAATGATGTGGTGCGAAGGAAAGCCTAGAAGGTGTTCCCTCCAGACTTTCTTTTTTCTCAAATAAATATGGATTAATCTATAATTAAAGAAATAGTTGGCTTAGAATCCTGCTAACTTCCTTCGTCCCTGAGATCAGATCTGGGAAAGGCATAGTATTTAGGCCTCGTAGCAGTATGCAGAATATATTGCAATTGAAAAATGGAGAGGCTTATTTTTTGACAGCAATCGATAGTTCAAATCCTCGCGAGTTGAAGAAGCTATAACATGCCAGGATCTGACATATATCTTAAGAATTATACGGGTCTAAAGTTGAGAAAAAACAAAATAGAAGTTTCATTTATGACTAATTGATTACAGTAATCAATAAAGCTTCTTTCTGCTTTGTTTTTCCCAAATTTTGCCTAAGAATTTGGCCAAAACTACCCCAGAACTATATTTGAAAGAGAAGTAAATGTTTCATATTTGAAATCTGTTTAAAAAACTGTGTAAAAACTATTTGAATTTAGCCTGAAACGAACTATTTTGGCTTGTTTTACTCGTACAGCAATTATAGCCCTGGCTTTTTATTGAACATGTTTTTGTTGTGGTTGTTGTTGTTGTGTTTTGGCCACATGTTGAGTTGATTTAAGCCAGTGGCTTACATGCCAAATTTGCTTAGTATTGCTCGTATATCTTGGCTAAGGTACTTACTTAGTTATGACTAGAAACTTTGCTTTTATGCACTGTCATGCAATTCGCTCATAAAGCAGCAGCAGCAGCAGCAGCAGTGTTAGGGCTGTTGCCACACCCACATTTTGATAATGTCATTGCTGTGTTAAAGTTTTAACACTTGCCAAAAAGCAGAGAGCTTAACTCGTACAGTTAGACCAAGCCAAAAGCTGCCAGACGATGACGTTTGCATTAAAACAAATGTCAGTTTGGTGGCGTCGGCGTTGACGTTGGCGTTGACGTTGACGTTGGCGTTGGCGTTGGTGGCGCTTATCACTCACACAGCAGCCATGAGTAGCGGCATTAAAAAAAAAAACATATAGCATACTTTTAAGCGCAACTAAAACTGCCAACAACAGTAGTGACTGAGGCAGTGGCAGCGGCAGCGGCAGCGACGTCGAGGTCAGCGTTAGGTTGCTGCTGCTGCTCATTTTGGCGTCGACTGCAACATTTGTCAACATGCCAAGCGTTTAAGGCAGTCGCACGTGTCTCTGTGTGTGTGTGCCTGTGTGAGTGAGTGTGTGTGTGTGCTGCACGCTTGACCTGGCGCTGTTTTAACTGTGGTTAACATATTTTTCAAGCGCTTTTGCGGCTAACAGTGAGCAGCGGCAACAACTTCATTCTTGCTTTTGTGTGGTTTTTATGGCTGCGGTTTGCCAGCTGCAGTTGTTGTTTTACTGAAAAATAGTTGTTCTCATTGTTGTTGCTGCTGTTGCTGTTGCTGTTGCTGTTGCTGTTGTTGCAGCAGTTGCCACAAAACTAAAACCAGAAGCTGCGTGTTAATTTTACATTTTTACGCTTTCATGGCCGTCACTTGCGTGCTCCCGCCTCCATTGGAATGCTGCTCCATGGCCGCTCCTTCCTTGCTGTCTCTCTCTTTCTCCTTCTCTCTCTCTCTCTCCTCCTCTGTGTCTGGCCATCAGTCGATCTCTGGCTGCTGCCTGCTGGCTGTTGTTCTGTGCATTGTTTTTTTTTTCGCTAAATTTTAAGCAGTTTTAGCCATTTTAATGTTATATAGTTGTTGTTTTTCTTTCCGTTAGCCGCTTTGCTTTGTTGCCAGTGTTAACCTTTATGGCCGCAACAGTTTAAGCTGATGGCTTTTTTATGGCTGACTTTTCGCATGCTAAGCGCAGATTACGCATACGTCGCGTTCAACGCAGTCAGCAGTAAACAACACACGCACCACCCCACACCGCACCACACCGCACCGCACCACGCACCACCAGCAACCACATTGCTGTGGAAAATTTATAAAATCAAACAACTATACAAGAGATTTGTCGCCGGCTCTTTGAGGCCAGCATTTTATATGCGCTTTAAAATATGCTGCAATTCTGTCGGATTTTTCTTTCCTTTCGTTTCGTTCCGTTCCGTTTTTTTTTCGCTGGGGCACAGCATGTGGCTTGTGTGGGCGTGGCAGTGGCAGTGGCAGGGCAGCGCTTGGCCCTCTTCTGGTTTTGGCTGCTCGGTTGACTTTTTGGCCATTTAAACCAGTTTGAGTGGCATAATCTGCCATTAATATGAATTATAGCCCAGCCAATCATTTTAGCTTTGCCATTCAACTGTCAATGCAATTTAATTTATATATATATATATATATATATATATATATTCCGCAAAAAGTAATTCGATAGCCAAATGCACGCACTGATAATGCTGATAAACGATTTTCTGCATGAAAATCGAGCCATATAATCGAAGGACAGAAGCAGCCCACAGCCAGAGCCAAAGCTGCCAAGCAAATACTCGAAATAAAAGAAAAGCTGTCTATCGCATGCCACAGATTAAAGACTTATTGAATAAATTGCTTCTACAAGTTATAGCAGCCAAGTTATATATATATATAGTAAACTGAACAGATTTTTATAAGGGTTTTTAGTGAGAAAACTGCTAGTAAATCTTCATTGATTCAGCTGCTTTTAGTGCACTTAAAGCAGCTTCCATATATTTGGTAAGAGTATTTTAATATTTATTTTGGAAAATTCGATTTTATATTGCCAGAGCGACTGCTCATATAAATGTTTATTCAAAATGTAAAATGGAAAACGTAAAGCGTAAAACGTAAAATGTGAAAGTAGAGAAAGTCCTCTAAGCTTTGCCTTGGCCCTTTGCAGCTGCCAAAACATTTAAAATACCAGAAAAAGCATTTTTGATATTTTCGTTGCTTTTCATTCAACTTTTCTTCCCTTTTTGCCGCTGCCATTGCCGTTGCCTTTGGCCAGGCAGAGGCAAAGGCAAAACACTTTGATCGCCTTACAGCGCACGAACATTGCAAATCAAATGATTTCCGTGCTGGCCGACAACAACCGCAGCAGCAGCAGCAACAACAACAGCAACAGCAACAGCAACAGCAACAGCAACATAAGCAGCAGCAATAAGAGCAACAACAACAACAACAAAAGCAGCAGCAGCAACAACGAACGACATGGCAGCGGAAGTGTTGCTGCTTTTCTTATAGCAATAGTTGCTGCTGTTGTTGCTGTTGCTGCTGTGTTGTTGCTATGGCAAGTAAAGGAAAATAGTGTGCAATTTACCTTTCAACTATTAAACGTCCGTGGTAAAAGCACAAAGCGAAATCAAAGTGGCATGAAAGCGCACTGAAGACATTGAAAAACAAGCAAAAGGCAGCAAAGAGAAGCGTTCGGGCGATAGCTTAACCCTTTTGCAACACGACTAATGCTATTAAAGAGCATTACACACAGCTAAACACACACTCTCACACACAGAGAGAGGGAGAGAGAGAGAGAGAGAGCGAGAGAGAGAGGGAAGAAGCCACAGAGACAGAAAATTAGAAAAAAATATTATTGTATGCATTGTATTGAGTGGTTACGATTTCCAAAAGGTGTTTGTTAAAGCTCTCAATGTGTGAAAAGGAAATACCAATGAGAGACTCAGCGTGTGTGTGTGTGTGTGTGTGTGTGTGAAGGGAAATAGCTGAAAAGCTAGGAGAAAGGGCTGGGGGGGGCTATTGAATGGGTTCAATTTCTATTTGTCTATCTATCTGCTAGCTTCACCTGTCCGAAGATATGCATGGACTTTTAGGCACTTGGATGCTTAGCAAGCTTTTTGGTTGCCAACAGAATGTGAATGCGGATGCGAATGCGGATGCGGATGTGAATGCGGACGTGAATGCATAGACAAAGTTTATTCAGTGATTGCATTTTCTAGAGGTGTAGATGCAAATATACGAATATACACGAATATGAACGAATGTATAGAGAGGATGGATTGAAAGGAATATACCTTTCGATTTGGATTTCAGTTAAGTGTATAAGAATAATCCCTGAAATGAAATCGAATGCATTTGAAAATTTGCTCAGCAATTGAACGATTTAGAGAGAAAGAACTGAAACGATTAAGCAACTGACTGAGCTGGCTGCATAAAACAGCAGCAGAAGAGATGGCTTCTATAAGCAAACAGGATTAGCAAGGATTAAATACAACAATAAGGCAACAGAAATATGCTTAATTGGAGCATTCTTTCTTTAACATTTCTTTCTGCTTAATATAAAAATTCCCACCTCAAATTATGCTCACAGTTAGCCACACTGAATGCAATAAATAAATTAAATACTAAGGACATTTGTTAATTAACAAATGCATAAACTTTCGATTTAACAAATGCTCTGCTTATCAGCACAAATTGATTTTTCCTGTCAGCTATCCTCCTTATTTATTTTGCATTAGCACTTTTAATTAAACACTTGGAAAAGGTGGCAACTGCCGGCGGCAACTGCACCCGCCTGTCACCCTGTCGCCTCGCCGTGCCATGACTCATCCTGGCTCCGAGCACCTGGTCGATCCAGTGCACTCGGCAATCATTGTAATTAAATCAATGAATGATTCATGTGAGTGCGCTCTGTCTCCTTTTACTGCTGTTGTTGCTGCTGTTGCTGCTGCTGCTGCTGTTGTTGCTGTTGCTGCTGCATTAATGCAAAATCCGTGTACTTAGTGCAAATGGAAAAACGCAGCAGGCGGCCGACACTTGGCCAAGTGGATAAAAGTGGGCCAAAAAGAGGCGACTAAATCAGCGAAGCAGCAGCAGCAGCAGCAACAGCAGCAGCAGCAGCAACGTTGCCAACAGCTGCTGCATCAGGAGCAGTGCTAATTTTAGTGCCAATTAATTTGATAGCAAACACTTGCAGCTCATTGCCAATTGCAGCACTTATTGCAGTTGCAACTTGCCACCTTACCAGCAGCCAACTGCCAAGCGGATAACTGGCAACCCCTTTTAGCCAGATATCCCGCTGCTACCATAAAAGTCGAGCTTTAATTTTGTAAAAGGCTTTGGACATTAACTATAGCGGCTCCAAACATGTTGACAGTTGCTGCTGTTGCTGTTGGTGTTGCTGCTGTTGTTGGTGTTGCTGCCACTCGCTTGGCAGGCGCCTCTTTGGCGCCTTCGGCTGGCCAAGCTGCGAAAATTAAAATAAATTCGCCATGTTTATTGCATTTGCGTTGGATAATTGCTTATACAATTTTATACGAAATTAAAAGCCACTCTTTTTTTTTTTCTGTTGTTGTTTTTTGTTCCTGCATTTAACATTTAAATAGGCTTTTAATTTAAATGAAACGGAAAAGCTAAAGGCAGCCATGCGTACGCGTGTGTGTGTGTATCTCGCCCTCTCTCTCTGCCTTTCTCTCCCTTTCTCCCACTTTCTCTCTCTCTGTGTGTGTGTGTGTGCGTATCGGGACAGCCTTTGGCATAATTAGCTTGCGGACATAAATTGCCAGCAAGTCCTGTAAATGTTAATGTGGCAAAATTAATTAAGCATGGCAACAAAAAAAAAAAAAACACAGACAGCCGCAGCCGCAGCCTTTCACAGGGACTCGAAATAAATTTATAGATAATGCGACAAGCGGACCAAATATTTAAGCCAAGCTCAAACAGGTGAGGTGAGGGTATTACGAGTAAATAAATTTATTGAAATTATGCCAAAGAAAGGCAAGAATTGAGGTAGTTTTTTGTTTCAGTTAACGCTTTGAGTTGGCCCGAAATTCAGCTATTAAAATTATGGCAAATATATTCGCTTTTTTCTATGGGAAATGCATTGAAATTAATCAAGTTTTTCATGCAGTACAAATATCCAATTTTTTTACAAATAATGCAGCGGGCTGGATGAAAATATGTTTTATATTTCGGTTATTAAAATTATGGAAATATCTGTGTTTTTTTTCTCTATAAAAAAGCAGCGAAATTAATAAAGTTCTTTTATGAAATACAAATATAATTTTTTTATATGCATTTCTTTCAGCTATTTAAACTATGGAAATTATTTGTGCTTTACATAAATAAGCAACAAGGATTGCAGTCAGGATTAATAAGCCTTTTTTATGGGATACAAATATCATTTTTTATGCAGATTTTTACAGATTTGAGCGCTGCTCCAGCTATTAAAATTATGCAAAATCAGTAGAGGAAGGCGCCGAATTTTATATACACTTGCTTAGTGTATCGTTTCCATGGCAGCTTTTGAGCCGATTGTTCCTATGGCAGCTATATGATATAGTTGGCCGAGTCATTCGTCCTGCCGTGCAGCAAAGAGAAAGTTCCATATCAAATTTCATTCACCTAGCTCAAAGACTGAGAGACTGGCTTGCATATAAACAGACGGACAAGGCTATATCAACGCCTGATCAATAATATATATAATTTCCTGCCTCCTTCAATGCATACACATTTTGTGACGAAAGTATAATACCCCCTGGAAGGGTATAATAATATATTCTTGTATAAAAAATAGTAAGAAAAGGCTAAAAATGCAGCGCAATAATCGAGAATAAATCTGCTTTTATTCATTATAAAAAAGCTTCAATTCCGCATTTTAATATTATGGAAAATAATATTTAATGCATAAAAAAGTAGGAAAAAAAAAAAAAAAGGAAATTTTTGATAATGCAATGGCTTGAACGGGGTAAAGCTATTAACGTTTTGGTAGAAATATGTTTTTTATCGAAAGAGTTTTTTGTGCCGTACAGAGCGTAAATTTCAATCTGATATTTTCATATCGTTTTTAATCAATCCACAAACAATTCAGATGCAAAAGGCTGATGTATTTAACTTTATTCCATTTTCCATTTAACCAATTTATTTATTATATTATATTATTCATTCAGCTCCGGCTATCAAAAACATTTTGCAGAGATCTCTTTTAAAATGCAACGTCCATTATAACTTCTCTCGCTCGGGCTGAATGGCTTTCTTTGCGGCCCAGCTCAGCTCAGCTCAGCTCAGTCATCATACCTTAATCATATGCCCCTCTCCCCCACCCAATCTCTCTATATATATCTATATATATATATATACAGATATATATGTATATATATTCACTGTACACATTACTTGCAAACTTTCATTTCTATGCAATTTCTTCAACACATTTCTCTAATCCTCACCTTGCATTTCAAAACAATTTACGTGGCCAGGCAGCTGCGTATCTTTGTCTGTCGCCCCGTCTGTCTGTCTGTCGCCCCGTCTGTCTGTCAGTCAGTAAGTCTCCGAGTTCGTCTCTGAATCTCTGTACTATTCTTCTCCCTGCTGTCATTCAAGTGGCGTCGTCTGCTCGTTAGCACACCTTCGTCTCTGCCGGCGTCTTAGCCAGCTCGTTTGGTCTCTTGGCCAATGTAAGCCAGGCGCAGCGAAGCGTCTTCATTCCCAGCTTGTCAACGCAGAGGACACATCTCTCTCTCACTTGCTCTCTCACCCTCCCCCTGTCTATGTCTTTATCTATGTCACTGTTGTCTGCGAAGTATGAGCAGTAGTATGTCCTGGTCCTGGGCACAGCTCCTTCAGGAGATGATGCTGTGAAGATGATGCTGCAGCTGTAGCTGCAGCTGTAACCATCATGTCTGTCATTTCTATAACTACTTTTGTTACTTACTAGTTAACTGCGTACCACCAGCAACACACACACACACTCACACGCCCTCTGCTTCACATACGCAACTTTTGCTTCCATTTACATGCTGCATAGTCCTGCCACCATAGCCACCCCCCGTCGAAAATCCCCCTGTAAGCCCCCAAACCCACCTGTGAAACCCTTTCTCTGCAACACTTTTGCACAATTACATACATTTTTAAGTGCGTTCGTGCCTGTTGTGCCTTGTCTAACTGTTGTTGTGTATTCATAACTACTTTAGGGCCACGCCCATACGCCCCCGCACACACACACAGCCATAGACACAGCTATACACCAATATGTAGAGTGAGCCTTTATTAAAGTTTTATCGCATTAAAAATTTCTTTGCCACTTGCAAACATTTTTCGTGCAAAAAAACACCTACAAAAAGCGTGCCAAAAACTCAGCCAGGCAAGGACTACAGATTGGGCCAGGCGAAGGATTTGCCGTGGGAACGCAAGGGAAGGGCGGCAGGGAAGGGAAGGGCGGGGAGGGGCGGGGGAAAAGGATGGCAGAGACAATGATGTCGTTTCATGTACACCTGTTTCAAGTTGTTTTTATTATAGTTGTTGTTGGTGCTGCTGTTGTCGCTGCTGTGCATATTTGAATACACTTTTCGTTGGCCGCTTAACTTAAATCTCCACTCGTTGTTCGTCCTGCCCGCCTCCCGCCTCCCGCCACCCGGCACGCCCCCTGGCCCAATGCAAGTTTAAGTGGGGATTTTACCTTTGGCAAGGTTGTTGTTGCTGCTGCTGTTGCTTTGGACAGGTAATGACAGTTATGTCAATAAGTTTTCCAACGCACCTTAAGCAGTTTGCGAAAAAAATAAAAGCAGCACAAGAGCTTCTTTTGCCCTTAAATATCCCCAGCTCAAGTTTCAAAGTAATTAATTTTATATTTATAGATTGTTATACTACAAATAGTACGACACAATTTCCCATAGACTTTTCGCCCCCCCTTTTTTTGTGATGGGAGAAAGGGGGGGTTGAAATAATACTCCCCTGGCTAATGCACTAAGTGCTTAAAAGCCGCTACAGCCAAATAAAAAGTTTCCTTATTTAAGCAAAGCTAAAAACTCTCTCTCTCCCTCTCTCTCCCTCTCTCTCTCTCCATAAATATATAATAAAAGATTTTAATTTCTATATATGCAGAAGAGCATATAGTACTCTCGGAGTATGGCAGAAGTACTCGTAAATTATATGAAAAGGGGCTTGGGCTTTGTGAAACTTTCACACACAGCATGCAGGCAGCCCATTTAGTAGTTTTCCTGGCAAACCCTGCGCAATTCATAAATTTTCTTCCTTCTTTTTTTTTCCTCCTTTTTTTAACAGCAGCAGCAGCAGCAGCAGGAGACACACACAAAATATAAAAAAAGGGGAGCTAAAAAGTGGCGTATTTTGTGATTTTTTTTTTTTTTTGAATATGCAAATTTTGTAGCCAACATTCATTAAATTTAGTTTGCCAGCTGCTTTCATTTGAGGGTACTCAACTTTTTTCACTTATTTAAGTAGCAAATTTTGGTGCTTTTTCAAATATTTGTGCAACGCTTCAACTTGCTTTGCTCGATTCGAACTGAGAGTCTGTCCATCAGTTGGACTGGCGGGCAGGTGGACTGGCGGGCAGGTGGGCAGGTGGGGAGGCAGGCGGCTTGATAAGAAGCAAACGAGCTTGTTTGTTGGCCAAAAAATTTGCAACTATCTTGTTTGGCTCTGCCAGTGGCCTCCCCTGGCCCGGACTCTTATCTGACCCTCTTGCCCACAAACTTATTCTTCTGTAGAAGCTATAGCTTGCTGCCCATTCACTCTATATAACAAAATTTCAATTTCAAGTGCACTCGGCAAACAATTTCACAAAATTTTGCAGCCCTGCATAGATATATATATATATATATAGATGTATATGTATAGAGCTATATATTTCTCTGTATATTTTATGCATTTTACCAACTGAATTTATGGTTATTTTGCTCATTGTTGTTGCTGTTGTTGCTGCTGCTGCTGCTGCTGCTGCTGCGCTTCTTACCTCGCCAGCACCTCTGCCTCTCTTTTCACAAAAATTCGTGTACAAAAAGCGCAACATTTATGCAATTAAAGCCAAATTAGCAATGAATGCAGCTCGAGTGCTTTTGCTTTTGGCCCAAGCTACAAAAGTTGCCATCAAACTTTTGGCCTTTTGTAAAGTTTTTGCTTTTTGCCTGCCGCCTCAACGCTCTCCTCCTCTCTCTCTCTCCCTCTCTCTCTCTCTCTCTGTTCTCTCGTTCAAACTAAACCCTGCCTGCCTGCCTCAGCCAGCCACCTTTACTCGCCCGCCCGCCCTGAACATCAACCGCTTGTTATGGCCAACTGTGCAGCTCGCTGCCTCTTTGGAGCGCATAGTTTGCAGTTAGAACTGCGCTGCTTCCAATTAATTTAATGCCTGCCAGTGTAATGAGCGTTTAAGCCTTTCAATGGCGTCATCGTTGCTTGTAGAAAGCGACAGCAGCTGCTGCTCCTGCTGCTGCTGCTCTTTGTTGCTGTTGTTGCTGCTGTTGCTGCAGTTGCTGCTGTGTGAGTGTCATTTTATGGTGCTCATAAGCAGGCAATCCATTTTTTTCTCTCTCCGTTTTTTTTTGCGACTTTATATTTATGAATTGAAAGCTTAAAAGCCAAGAGCGAGAATAAAGGAAACATGTGACAACTATTATTGCATGTGAACAGCTCTGGGAATATCTCGTGCTTAAAGCCAGATTTCCATCAGATTGGCCTTCTTTTTTTGCAAGATTCAAGCTCTGATTAAAGCATAGAAAAGAGCTGAAAGGATTTTATTTATTACTATTTATATGAATCCATTTAAATAATCAGCCACTTTCTGAACTCCATTTTAAGGATAATCCTTTTCTTATTTTCAAATACTTCTGGCCGACTTTGAGTCAATAAAGAAAACTGTCTGAAATGCCAGGTAATAAAACTTGACTTGTGGAGTAAAATAAATACGAGTGGGAATATTTAAGACTCGTTAACAAATTAATAGTTCGTTGAAAATTCCTTTATAAAGTTGGTAGTTAAACTATGCAAAAGTATTTTATTTCAATTTGTTTAACTGCTATCAACTTATCCAAAGTAAATATACCAAATTTTATCTATACTATTCTTTCCACTTTTTCCACACTTTATCTACATCTATCTGGGCAAACTTTCAGTATCCAACACCCTTCCTTTCCCCCTATCCAGCTCCACACACACCTTTTGCTTTGGGTATCCGTATTTTTAAGCTCCGTAAACTATTTTCACCTCATTTTTCACATTTTTCGCAGCATTAAGTTTGGCTCATCAGGATAGTTAAAGTATCCCAGCACAGCAACAACATTAACTACAACAACGGCTCAATGTGCCTTTCTGCTTAGTCATGGCTAGATGTAAGTATTGCTTATCAGATTAAGCCTTCTCCCTCCACACTTTCCCTGCCCTGTCCCGCCCCTCCCTCAGTTACTGTTAGTAGTTTCAACTGGCTATCCTGTGGCTTGCTCTTTGAGCTTGGAGCTCTTGAAGCACTTAGCCTGCAATATAATCAGGAAAAGCGATTAAAGCACTTGGCCCATTGTTTATTATTACAATATTAGCAGAGCTTTTGTTGTTGGTTGGGAGGGGGTTGGAGTGAGTGGGGGTTGGGGGGGTTCGTCTCAGTGGCTCAGAGGCCTCAGTTTGCACTCTAAGCGAAGCGTTCTATCAACTTGACTCGATAGCTGTTTGGCTTTGCTTGGCTTTGGCGCCATTGTTTGCACTCCTGGGTGGCAGGACATCAAAGGATCGCCTCATCAGTTTTTGGGTTTGAGGCGCTGCAACTGAAGGCACGCGCCAGCATTTAACGGCAGGCAGATCATTCATCAATAATTACATGCTGAAAGGCTAAAGGCGATGCCACAAAAATGTTGAAGTCCTACCTCCCCCCAGCCCAGCCGTCTCCTTCTTTTAACTACTTACTTACCCCCTTCAACTACCTTCCCCTGACATCTACAAACTGCTACTCAACTAATTTATGCCAAAATGCTTGCCAGACTAATGACACTTTGCAGCAAAAGACGACAGCAGCGGCAGCGTTCTGGCGGGGATTGGGTAGAGCGGGATGGGGGGGGGAGGGGGGCTGCTGGTGATGGTGGTTCTATGGGCATGGCACGCAAAAGTTTTTGGTATGCCGTTAGTTTGTTGGTTCGTTGTTCATTGGTTGGTTGGTTGGCTGGTTGGTTGGTTGGTTGCTTGGTTGGTTGCCTGTCATGCCAAGAAATGTAAAACTTGCTCGAAAAATGATAAATACGCTTAGACCTAATTAACTTGCGACTTTAATTAATTTTTAATGAAAAAGTTAATGAGCCGAAAACTAACTGGGCCAATCAGTTCTCTGTGTGTGCATGTGTTCGCGCCCAATCGATTCATTTATACGCCTGACAGCCTGACAGCCTGCCGCCTCTGTCATGCAAAATCATTCAACTATTCAGAAATATTCGTATTTATCTATTACAAATTAGCTTTTAAAAGCCATAATATTATCAGCCTTTCACCGGCTGCACTTCCGCATTAATTTCACCCAAAACAAAAAAAGTGTTGCCTACTTTTTTGGGACCGTTTTTAGTGGAGACTTCGTCGTACCGAAACTTGATCAAATCTGAGCGGATTACGAATTCCATCAATTTTTATCAACTCGGAAAACCTTTTTTAAACAATTTACTTTTAGAATAATATTAAATTATACAGCCAGCATCTGCATTATGACAACAACAATGGAAATGTTATGACACTGCAGAAAGTAGGCTATATAAAAGTTGACGAACTGCTGGGAAAAAAAAAATATATATCCAGATATTTTGCGCTAAACAATCTCCGCTTTATGACACATACGTCGTCTTGTCTGACATTCAATCAGAGCCAACTCACTTGCCCATCCCCTCTGCCAGCGTCCCTGCCCCCTGCCCCTGCCCCTGCCCCACTCCATTCCAATGCGACGCCTTTTAGCCAGCTGCTGTTGCTGTTGCTGTTGCCCCGCCCACACAATGACAGCGGCTTTAATTGGATTTTCGCTGCTGCGGCCGCAACAAAAACAACAAAAGTATCAAGCAAAAAATCACAAAAAATCACACAAAAAAAGAGAAAAAAAAACTGGAAAAGAAGAATTGCAATTTTCGACAGGCGGCTGTCGCTTGGTTTCATTTTACGTTACTTTACCCCGTCTTTGGCGAGCTTTTGCTGCCTTTTTCCTGGTTCGGGGTTCGGTTCGTTTCGTTTCGTTTCGGTTTGGCTTGGTTTGGTTTGGTTTGGTTTGGTTTGGTTTTTGCGCCCAGCTTTTCTTTGCAATTGGCGCTCGGCTTTTGGCGCTGTTATTTCTCCGTAACAAAGTTTACATTTCACACATTCATCACTTTTGGCAGCTGCAACTAATAGTGTGCAATGTCGGGCAAATGGACGGCCCCGTTTAGCCAGCAGCAACATTGACTGTACTATGTAGCATCCATCTCCTGCCTCCTGTCTCCTGAGTCCTCAGTCCTCAGTCCTCAGTCCTTGGTCCTCGTGTTTTCCTCCTTTTTACGCTTTTTTTGGTCATGGGCACACATTTTTATTGCACTTCTCAGCCCAGAGAGGCGGAGAGAGAGTAGAGAGTAGAGCGAGAATAGCTTGTGCCAAAAGTTGTCCAGTTCGGTTGCCAAGAGCGGATTACGGATTCAGTCTGTCAGTCGGTAAGTCTCTGTGCACAGTGAGTCTTATAAATCAATGCTCTTAAAGTAAGCTTAAAGGCGTCAACCACTATGGGGCATTGATGACCCTTCTTAGTGGGGCGTGGCATAATTTCATTTCTTCTACTTCTACTCACTTTGCACACTGTTTGTAATACTTGCCACATGCCAGAAATGCCATGAAAAGTCAGCTCATGGCTTCATTCCGACAGCAAAGCTACCCGCTCCCGCTCCAGCTCCCGCTCCTGAGTCCCAACCACTACTACTGCCACTACTGTTCCCCCTTGGGGGGCATAATGATGAAGCTGTTGGCTGTTGGCTTAACACTTTATGCCGCTGTGACTCTTGCACGTTGACGTCATAAAGCATCAGAATGTGAGTCGATACGTGCCTTTCAATCCAAGCAGAGAGTCATTGATCATTGCGCTGCCTGATACTGATTTATGGAATTCACATCAATTTTGAATTTTCGCTTGCTTGCCTGCTTGCAGCTGAAGCTGAAGGAAGCTGGGGAGTTGATAGTATGTCTGTCTGCCTGTCTCTCTGTCTGCCTGTCTGTCTCTTGGCCTGTGACAGCGTCTTGAGACGTTTCATAATTCATCTTAATTTTAATTTGCAAGTGATGGAGTGGCTGCCAGCCAGCCAGCCAGACAAGCCAACCCAAGCCAAGCCAAGCCAACTCAAGCCAAGCCATTCAGCCAAAGTGTAAGGCAGCCAAGCATTCATTCATTCATTCAGGCGGCTCTAAACTGCAGCTTCATTATCTTAATCTACTCCTTTTTAAGTACAAACTTAGCAGTTCCCCTAGCAGCAGCAGCAGCAGCAGCAGCAGCCGCTTTCAGTTCCAGCTTCCAGTTGCAGTTCCAGTTGCAGTTCCAGTTTCAGTTTCAGCAGTCTACTGCTGCAGCAGACCGCACACAAATTTGCGCCCAATTGCACTTTGGTGCAGTTTAATCTGCGAAATTGCCGGCCAGGCCAGCAATTTTCACAAATTGCTTACATTACGTAAATGAAGAGACACCATCAGCCACGTCTTCCATCTCCATTTCTATCTCTCCATTGTCATTGTTCAGCTTTTGCTTTTGCTTTTGCTTCAGCTGCTGCTGCTTCTGCTTTTTGCTCGCTCCTCCCCAGCAAACTGTCCTTGTTCTTGTCCTTGTTCGCCTGTCGCCTGTCGCTTTCGCTGGCTGCTGTTGTTGTTGTTGTTGCCTCTGCTGTCGTATCGCGAGCCGTCATCAAGGCGCTGGCACATTGCGTATACGCAACGTTTGCCGCGTTCGATGTGATTGTGTCTAATTGAGCGCACATTTCACGCTCGCATAACACAAATTGCAATACAATTAATTTATGACATTTTCGCATGATAATGCAGTTGGAGCCGGAGCACGTTTCAGCCACAAAAATACAAATAAAAACAAAAAAAAAACACAACAAACATTTCAAAATTTTAATTAAAAAGGCAAATATTAAATCAATGCCGCAGCCGCCGCCACTGCTGCCACCGCCACCGCCGCTGCCGCCGCCGCCGCATCCAAATTAGTTGTTAGTTCTTGTTGTCGCCCCCAGCAGCGACGCATAATTCATTTGGCACAGAAGGCCAACGACAAAGTCGCTTAATTACCAACTCTGCCAGCGTCGCAGCCAGCGTCGCAGCCAGCGTCGCAGCCAGCGTCGCATTAACCCATTAATTAAGGTGACGTCAAAGGCAGCACCAAAAGCGATAAAACCATAAAACGATAAAACGAGCGAAACCTAGTACCACCTCTACCACCTCTACTACCTCTACTACCTCTACTGCCTCTAGCTTAACCCACAAAATCTGAACTAAACCAGGAGCAAGCCCATTGAGAGAAAGAAGCAGGCCAACACACAAAAATCTCAATTGCCAGGACTCGCATATTTATGGCCATCTGTGTGAACTGCAGAAATTGCAAGGAATGCAACCAAAAAAGCGGCATGCAACCAATGAGCTGGCAAAGACTGCTGCGGTTTCCCGTCGCCTAATGGCATATGGTTTACCTTTAACACAGGTAAAACGGCTAAAAGAGCAGACATTCAATTTACCGCCTGGCCCATCTTAAGGCTAGAACTATAGCATAGATATAGATAGAAGAGAAGAAAAGGAGAAATAATGGCTGGAAATTATCTGTTCTAGTGCCTTAAATTGTTATTAACTGACAGCAGCACTTGGTCTATTACAATTTGATTAATTCAATTTAAATAGTTTACGTTTGACAGCAGCTAACAACCAAAATTAAATTAATTATTCTACTTATTATTTTTATTAGTCTCTATTTATTATTATTATTATTATTATTACTAAGCACAAGCCAAAATAATTAAATATTTAATTGAATTTTATTGACCGTTTTTGAGTATTGAAGCGCCACTCTAAACTGTAATTCAATTGTTTTATGCCCAATATGAAGATTATTGAATTTTTGGCCAGAAAAGAGCTGGCGATTAAATGCGTTTAGTCATGAATTGAAATCATTTTTAATAGTGACAAATTGATGCACATTAGATTGATAAACAGCCGACTCATTCCCCCCATTAGGCATTCAACGAGTCAACGATCCAACGAGTTTATAAAGTAAATATGTATATTTATCGATTTCTGACTAATCGTCGAGCTGTTCTTTTATGCACAGTCCTTTCGTTAAGGACATTCATTTGTCTAACAGTCAACTTGAAGTGCCAAAGAAGAAGCCACACAAAAAAGGGGCAAAAACTTTTGACCACTTAATGGCCCCCCTCCCCACCCGTCAGTTCAATGCCAAATGATATGAAATTAGTTTTAGCCTTGCGTTTTAAAAATTAAAACTGCTAACAATATAAATAAACAGAGAAAAAGGGGAAAAAAATCAATGTATTGCTGTATTGTTATGGCCATTCGCCGTTTGCCGTTCGCCGTTTTTCTTTCGACCGCTTCGCTTCGCTTCGCCTCGCCTCGCCTCGCCTCGATGGCATTTGGCGTATGTCAGACCCAACTGGCAGTTCAATAATGAATAATAACGGGGGCCGTCGCGAGTTAAAAACTTTACTCCCCTTCTCCTGCCCCGGCCCGAGCAGCCGTACTCCTCCTTCTGTCTCTTGCACTCTGCCTGTGTGTGTGTGTGTGAGTGTTGTGTGTGTGTTGTGTGCACGCTGCGCTGTCACAACAGCAACAGCAGCAGCAGCAACAACAACAATGGGGAAGCAAAAACTTTGGCAATATATTTGCAACGCATTACGTGGCATGTCAAGCGTTTTATCGCGCGTATTTTTCAATTTTCGCGCGGGGCGTGGCTGCATTGCAGGGGGGGAGATTCGGGCAGGTCCTCTACTGGCAATGACACGGCCATAGCAATATGCTTGGCAGCAAAAATTAAAAAACAGCCAGTGTGCAGTCGCCTTTTTCTCCTAATGCTCGCTCATGTGGTGCTCACTTGGTCATATATTTCTTGGCCGCCCGCAAAGATAACCCCCCCAACCCCTCAGCATATGTTTTCTGGTTCGGTGTGTGTGTGTCTGTGTGTGGCCAGCGGTGCAACCTCTTCAAATAGTTGCACCAAAAAAATAAAAAAACAAGCCGAAACTACAAAAAATGGTGAGTTGGCAAAGGGAAGATGGGACTAACTCAGCGCCGCCCACACTGAAACACATTTCCGATGTGTGTGTGTGTGTGTGTGCGAGTGTGTGTTGGTGTGGGTGGCCAAAGGGACGCTCATATCCGCTTTTTGAGCGTTGAGCACAAACAGGAAACACATTATAGCAGCTGGTAGACAGACTTATGTGTAGCACTGTTGAAAAATTGTTACACACGCTGATGCTGTCACTGCCAGGCGTACTTCAACATCTCCTTCTACCACTCTCTCTCCTCTCCGCTCTCCTCTCCTCCCTCGTCTCTCCTCTCCTGGCTCTCTCTTGTTGATGTTTTGCAACGTGTTTGTTTTTGTTGTTGTTGCACAGTTTTTTACATTTGGTAAATAAACTGCAATGTGAGTTATGTCAAGCTACACACACACACTCAGGCATAGCTGTGTGTGTTGGTTGCATAATGGCCGCCATGGCTCATCTATCAAAATACGCGAGCAGCAACAACAACAAAAAGTGCAGCATACTTTGGCGGGCTGTAATGGCGTCGCAGCAGAGCGAGAAAAAAAAGTGTTGCCTGCTTAGATGGGCAACAGAAGCGGAAGCGAAAAAAGTGTTGCCTACTTATGCGCATTTGTCAATTCGAGATGGCGTGGCGCTATGGGAAGAAATATGTGATAGTTTATGCGGGCAGAGCTCATTTGGAAGGCGAAAGCGAAACGATAAGCGATATTTTCTGTGGTTATGTAAATTCATCTAATGCCCCCCCTAATGCGGACCCCAAAAAGTATGCTATAAATTAAATAGCCGCCTCTTTAAACTATGCTAAAGATAATTGAAAATATTTCTATAGAAAAAAAATTAATATGAGGTTAAAATGAAAATGAAAATCCTCTTATGAAATAAATCCTCTTCAAAAAAAAAAAATGTTTAAGTCTCTGCTGCTGCAATCAAATTTGAAATCAGATAATATTTCTTTCTCCTGTTTTCTTACATCAAACAAGAAATGCTGTGTTCAAATCAAAAAAAAAAATAAAAATAATAAAAGCTTAGAGATATTTAAACAAAAGAAAAAAAGAAAACCTTCACTAAAATCCTTCATAGCCATGGTAATAAAATCAGCAATAAAATCATAAAAGTTTTCTTTCTCTAAATTCCTTGCAGCTAATAAGAAAAGCTATATTAAAAAATTATAAAAGCTTCAAACTAGGGCCACAAAATGTCAATGCCAGACCTTTTTGTATATAGAGAGAGATAGAGAGAGATTCAACTAAAATTATAATCTTCTGGCCAACTTTATCTGCGAACTTTATGTGCCTGGCTCAACCTTTGGCCCATTCCTTTCCTCGGCCCACACATATAAAATGGCCCTATAAAATGAACTTTGGTAGTAAGCACTTAAACAAACCATTGACTAGTTGTGTGAACTAATTTAGGGGCAGCTCAGTTTCTAATGGATTTTTAGCCACGAGATGATTCCAAACATCGAATTTTAGTATTCATTTACTTGCTTGCCAAAATGCTGCCGGCTAAATTTAGCACACAGCACAGAGACAGAGAATCCGACTCTAGATGAGAGACAGAGAGAGAGTGGAAAAGAACATGCCCAGCAAATTGCTCATTTATTTGCAACTGTCAATATCAATAACAAATTGGTTGTTGTTATGCCTCACACACACACACAGACAGAGGCAGACAGATAGACAGTTACACCATGGAAATGTGCCACACTATCAGTATTCGGTTTTTTTCTCGCTTTTTTTTTGCTTTCTTTTTTGGTTTTTTTTTGGTTTTTTTGGTTTTTGTTTTTGTGTTTATGTTTGGATTCTGTGCTCGGTAACTTTAGCTGGGCCAGCAAAACTGACAGCCAGTAATAAAATAAATGAGCCGCCATTCTTTTAAATTGAGTTTAATAAACGTCACACTTCATCGACAAAAGCACTAAGGCCTAACAAGCTGGCCCAAAAACAAAAAACCAAAAAACGAAAAAAAAAACTGCAAAACCTGAAACCGTAACCGAAAACTGGAGCTGAAGCTGAAGCTGAAACTGTACCACGCTTGGCTGACTGGCTTTCCCAGTAGCCGAGTCCTGTCCCAGTCCCTGTCCCTGTCCCTATCCCTGGTCACAGTTTTTGGTCATAGACCTATACAAATGAACTATGAAATGGCCGAGACAACATGCATATTTTGGCCATATTCACACACACACACACACACACACAATGGGCCAAGCACACTTATTTATTATTCCCCAAGCGTTTGACCGAGGGCTAACCCCAAAAAATAAAAAAATTGGAAGAGTGGACCGCATTCAAATGATGTCTTATTTAGTTTGCCTGCATTGTGGAATAAAAACCCATAGTTATACCAGCTCTATGTGTGTGTGTGTGTGTGTGTGTGTGTGTCTATGCAGCCTGACTGGCTGCTCTTTTTTATGTTTATGGCCTGAAAGTTGTGCAACAGCATCGCGAAATCGCTTACATGAGATTGTAATTACGATAAACGGCCAAGCGGCAAAGCCTTTAAAAATAAACATGAATATATATCTGGTAAGGGGAGTGGCAGGAGGAAGACAGGCAGCAGGCAACAGCGACGCCTTGTTGGCCATAAACCGCCAAATGAGCCAAATAAATGTTATTTATATAAAAAAAAAATGTATAAAGCAGACGGCAAAAATTGCAAGTGCGCGAGTATTTTTTTTTCCTTTTTTTCCTTCCTTTTTTGTGTGTGTTCGTTTCGACTTGTGTGTGCAAGCCAATTGCGATTTATTTATATAAAATTCATGCGATATGAAATCATATAGGTAACTAAATATGCCACACAGACAAACAAACAGACAGGCAGACAGACAGACAGACACACAGACAGACGGACACACAAACAGAGAGCCAGAGCGCCAGACTGAGCCATTCAGCAATTGGCTTTTGTGCCAGGGCGTTATGTAAACATTCGACATCGAAATCGCATCGAGCAGGAGCCGTAGCCAGAGCCGCATCAGGAGCAGGAGCAGGAGCAGGACCTAGATACACCAAAGCCGTAGGAGGAACTGGAGAAGCAGTGGCAGGAGCAGGAGGCGCAGACAGGCGCCGTTATTGCGTATAAGCGATTGAAATATTTATAAAGCGCCAGACAACAAAATAAAAAAATATAAATATAAAATAATAATAAAAGCAATTTTTTTTGGGATTCATTAAAACTTTATCGACGTCTGTAAAGTTACTTAAAATCTTCTCACAAAATTTACTTATATAAAACCCAAATTTTCGCAATATTTTCAAGCCATTTAAAATGAGTTTTTCGCTTCTAAAGTTGGAGATTTTCAGGCCAATTTAAAGTTAACTAAAATCATATAATTTTATGATATGGCAGCCCGATCTTGATGCTTTGCTTTTGAGGATGCGTTCAGTCACCAATTTGCGAACCGACTGGACCTGTCTCTGGCAGCTGTAGGATATAGTTGTCTGATCCGAAAGGTTGCGATCGATTAGCTGCTGGCAGCCAAAAAGAAAGTTGCCTGCCAATATTCATTTACCTAGCTCAACAACTGAGAGACGGACAGACAGATATGGCTATAACAACATCTCATCTCATCCTCCAGTTTAATAATATATATAGTTTCTGCAGTCGGAGATGCCTTCTTCATCCTACAACGGACATTTGCTGGGAAACTTCTAATACTCCCTCTGCAAGGGTATAAAAAATCTACTACTTTTTGGAACCCAAAAAAATATACAACCAAAACTGTAGTATAAATAGTAAGAAATATTAATAAAATAGCAAAATATAAGTCTCGGCTATTATAAAAAAAAGAAAGGAATGAAATTTAGAGGGAAGTAAAAATAAAACTCTCTGCTGAAATCCAATTGAACGAAATTGCTGGAAATATCATTAATATTATCATATTAAGTGCTTGGCAAAATGTAAAAGTATCGGGTTTTAAATCCGCTGTCGGCTTTTACTTAAATTAAAAAAAAAGAAGAGAAACCAAAAATAAAAAATTATACGAAAATGGAATCAATCGTTGTTCATTGGAAAAGCATCGAAGGGAAGGGCAGGGCGGGGGTAAAACGAGGAATACCCCTCAGGCAAGACAATACAAAATATGCTGCTGCTGCTTCGCAATGTGCTTTGTGTACCGAGCGTGTGTGTGTGTGTGTCGGTGTGTGTGAGTGTGTGTGTGTGTGTGTGTGGCATATGTAAGCAAATACAAACAGACAAACAGAAATACCTATGGCAAAATAAACGCGCACATAAATAAAAAAGACATTGTCAGAAAAACGCGATGTGCTCGAATGTTTATTTATGGGCCTCGTTCTCGTTCTCGATCTGAAGGACTCCCAACATTATGGCCAAAAAAAAGAAAAGCGAAAAAAAAGCAGGAGATAGACAAAAAAAAAGGGCATATAGGGCAGCGCATTTTTAGTTGTTTGATTGCTAATTAAAATGGCAAATCAAAAGCGGCTCCAAGCGTCAATGTTGACAGTGTGTACAATGGGAGACGATGAAGAGCTCTCTCACACACACACACACACACACACACTCACACAGACACACACACAGCGCCATTAATAGAGCGTGAATTTTGGCGCAAACACACACAAACACATTGCGAAGGGAGTGGGCGTGGCTATAGGTTGGCTTTTTGGGGGCGGATGGGGGGGGGCTGTGGTGGTATGCGGATTTGTAGCCCGCAATGTTTTGCCAATCAAACCCCAAAGTCATTTCATTATTGGCTTTGCGTAATCGACGTCAAAGCCGTCCCGGGCAAAAGTCAACAAAGCGATGGGGGCGCGCAAAAAGAAGCAGAGCTCGATGGATGGAGGCGTGGCAGAGGCAGAGGCTGCGGCTGAGGCTGAAGCTGAAACAGAGAGGCGCTGCCCTGCAGTCAACGTCAAAACGTGCATGCAGTCAAGCGGATTGAGGCAAATATTTTCACATTGACACGGCAAAAGGATCAGCAGCAGATGGAGACAGAAAGGACGACGACAGTTGAGTTCGAGATTGGAAGCCGACGCGACTTGACAATAAAGTCAAAAGTGTAAATGACACAGTTCGTTAGGCGCCGCAGAGCATACAATATACACACACACACACACACACACACACACACACACACAGGCGCATACATATAAATATATTTATATATACAAATACAAAGTATATAAAAATGGAGCCATAGATACGTTTGTTATGCAAGCTGGGGCGTGGCCCCAAAAAGGATTGCGGACCGTACATTAATGGAGGCCACAGACAGACAAACAGAGCCGCATTGAACGAAGAAGTATCCTCAGTCACTCAGCCAGTCAGTCAGTCAGTCAGTCAGTCATTCAATACTGAGAAGACTGGGCCTGCCAGAGCAGAGATTTTGGAGTATGACAAATATTTTATGCGCACATCATAAAAGAGCCTCGAGACTGCAGCGGCAGCAGCAAAGCAGACACAAAGAGGGGCCACACACACACACACAAACACACACACACACACACACGCCCCAAAAGATACACAACAAACAACAGTAAAGCAGCAGTAAGGCAGACAACAGATAGCAGCAGATACAATCGCCAGCCGTGAGATACGAAAGGAAAAAGAGAAAAAAAATTTTTTGTGTGTGGCAGGACAACGCATAAAAAGCAACGCCAAGGCACTAAATAACAACAAGGAGTCAAGCGAGGACAAAGCTTTGAAGTTGCAGCATGGCGGTGCGAGGCGGCGAAGCGGCGAGGCGAGGCGGCGCGAAGAGACGCAACGCGACGCGTCGCAACGCTACGCTACGCTGCGAAGCTGCGTCCAAAAAGGAACACACAAAACACAAAACAACGGCGTACAACACACAAAAATAACAGTAGGAGCAGAAGAAGAAATAAAGAAAGCTAAGAATGCTAAACAACAAAAGGTCCGCACAAAACGAATGGCAAGGTGCAAATAATGCTAAAAGCGCCCCAAAATGTATGCTACACATTTTTGGCAGCTGCCTAACTACGTGTTAGTGTGTGCGTGCGTTAGCCTCTGTGTGTCTGTGTGTGTGTATCTGCAGCTGTACAGAGAGATATATCTTTATACATACAAATAAATGCGTGTGTGTGTGTGTGTGTGTGTGTGTGTGTGTGTGCCTTGCCTGTTGACGTGAAAATTTGCACGTCTTTTGTTGTGCATGCGTGTAAATGTTTCGTGGATTTGATTTCGTTTCGTTTCGCAAAAATTGAAAAACTAAGCATTGAAAACAACAACAGCAAACAAGCCAAAAGCAAATGTTTTATTTGTCTACCACACACACACCACACACACACACACACACACTCACACACACATGCTCAATGCACTGCGTTTTCTGTGCCAAATTCGTTTTGACGGCATCCAAACAAGCAAGCAAGCAAAAAAAAAATAAAAAGAAGAAAATAAAAAGGGTTTTTCTTTATTTTACTTTGCGGCCTCTTTTAGTTGTTGTTTTTATAATACAAATAACGAGAATCCCTTCAATCTATATATACTATATACATATACATATATATCTCTTTGGCTCTGTGTGTGTGTGTGTGTGTGTGTGTGTATTTGAGGTCGGGTTGATTGCTTAAGTAAACGCACTCGGGGCAAGCCGCGGCGAGCTGATTCCTTCAACTTTACTTTGCTCAACATTTTTGGCTTCATATTTTTTTCTGGTTTTTCTCTTACTTTTTTTTTCTGCTCGTTTTATTTGTCGGCGTTTGGCGCTTTCAATGCTGAGCTGGGTCAATTCTCTTCTTTCTGTTTTTTTTTTTTTTGCTTTTGGGTTGGGCACTGATTTTTTGCTTATTTTTATTAATAGACTTTTTGTAAAATGCCAAACAATATTTTGCTCAAACGACGGGACCGACGGGAAGTGTGCGCTTAAAATTATGCTACACTTTTCAATCAAAAGGGTTTCTTATCTTTCTCTCCCCCTTTCTCTCTCTCTGTGTGTGTGTGTGTGGGTGTGTGAGTGTGTATCGAAATGCGAGTCTAGCGGCTGTTTATAAAGGATAAGTTCCTATGAAATTTCGTGTATGCTTAATCCGCAAATGGATATGTTGTTATGACGCCAAAATATACTAAAGAAAAAGGAATACAAAATTCGCTTTTCCCTTTTCCCTTTGATTGGTAAACAATGTTTTTTTTTTGCTTTACCCAATTGAACGAACAACACTTGGTAATAGACTTTGAATAATCTTCCTCTTAATACGTCCTACATAAACAATGGTTTTTTATGACTCTCTTAATTAAAATACTCTTATAAGTCTTGGGAAAATTGCAATTAAATTTTTGAAATCCCTTTACTTAATATCTGATTAACATTTTGAGGGCACATTGAAATATTCCAGAAAGGTCAGATTGTTTTCTTTTTTTTTAGATGCATTAGATGCCTTAAAAGTGTTTCAAATGTTATTCAAAATATATAAAAATAATTCCTTTTAATTAAAATAAATTAAGTGATAAATTCTTTCAAATCATTTTGCTATAAAATTGTTTAGCATTTGCTGACCATTTGTTGAAGCCGCTTTTCTTTTTGTTTCAAATGAATTACGTGCCTTTAGAGGTTTCCTAATATAATTATAAAGATATAAGAATAATCCCTTTTAAATGAAAATTATTTAATTAATTCAATAAAATATTTTTTATCTAGATAACTGATTTACATTTGTCAGCCCCACAAACCGTTCTCTTCTCTTGCTACGAGCCATAAAACGAGTTAAAAATATTATTTGAGATAAATGAAAATATTCTTTTTTACATTAAAGTTATCCTTTCAATTTATGAACATCCTTTCACTAACTGATTAACATTTCTCGGTCTCATATCATATTCAGAAAACTCCTTTTCTACAGACCTATTAGATGTCATGAAAGGCCTTCAAATAGAGTTATAAGGATATAGGCAAACTCCTTTTTTTACATCGAAATTGAGCAATAGAAAAGCTATAAGCCTGGTGCTCAAAATATAAGAAATATTACTACCAATAAAATCAGAAAGAAGCAACGAAATCAGTTAAAAATATGTTGACAGGGAGAAGAATATAATAAAATATATTATTTCAATGAGAGAGGGAGTTTCCTAGTCAAACTTCATTCATATTTGCTAGCATTTAATTACGACTAATTCTCTAGCTTCTCTTGATCGTACTTAAGATAATTATATATATAATTTCAGCTTAAAATTATAAGAAATAAACCAAAATATATTTCAACTTTATTCAATGAGAGAGAGAGCGAAATTGCCAGTCAAACTTGAATGAAATATTTGCTACTTTAAGCAGTTAACTAAGAGTCATTCTCCAGCTTCTCTTTATGTGCTTAATTAAGATAATTATATAAGTAATTTCAGCTTAAGAATATTACTAAATATTTATTAAAAAATAAGCTAAAATATATTTCAACTTTATTCAATGAGAAAGAGAGCTAAATTCCCAGTGGGACGTCAATGAAATATTTGCACCTTTAAGAGTAATTCTCTAGCTTCTCTTTATCTTATTAATTAAGATAATTATATATGTAATTTCAGCTTAAGAATATTACTAAATATTTATAAAAAAGAAAAGCTAAAATATATTTCAACTTTATTCAATGAGAGCGAGCTAAATTCCCAGTCGAACTTCAATGAAATATTAGCCAGTTGAAGCATTTAATTACGAGTAATTCTCTAGCTCGTATTTCTGTAGTTAATTAAAATAATTATATATATATATATAGAGGATGTAATTATTGCTTACCTTATTCCACACACATAGACAGATAAAGGATGCTTCTTGGAATTGGTTAGAGGGGAAAATGTTTTACTTATTTCTGTGTTTGTCTCTGCTCGTTTGAGGTTCTTTTTAGCATTATTTCAACATGAAAAAAAAGGCACAATTGCAGCTGGTCATGCACAATTTGGCATAGTTATTAGAATTATGATAGATCTTATTTTGTTTTTTGTTTTTTGTTTCTTTTGTTTCTTTTCTGTTATCGTTTATGATAATATTGCGATAATATTCGTTGTCTGAGTCGCGCACGCGAACACTTTGCACGATTTTGCAATGGAATTTAGCACACGGCGGCTGCCAATTAATGAAAACCTGCTGGAAAATTAAAGGGAAACTCTCAAACAATTCTGTAGGGGGCAACAAACCAACAGCAAAAAAAAAAAAAAACAGGATAATGGCAAAAAGGTTAACAAAAAGCAACTGTTTGGTATTTCGTCCTGTTCCGGCCGCAAAAAGTGCATGAAAGGAATGCCAGTAATGCGAATGCCAAGAAGCCGCACCAAATCAAAATGTATGAAATACTTGCACAAAATACAGCCATAATATTAATATATATGTAGAGGAATTTGCGTGCGAGTGTGTGTGTGTGTGTGTGTGTGTGTGTGTGTGGCAGGCACATGTGGCATGCCACTTGAAAAGCATTTAACGTCCTGGCCAAGCAGACTGAAATGCTTCGAGATATGAGATAAATGTCAAAGGTTATGGTGTTAATGTCGCTTTTATTCAAAACGGATATCGTTGAGAACAAAGGCGAGCGATGTAATAAAAAATAAATTAAATGGAAAATGCAAAAGGACAAGCAGACCGACAGACCGACAGACAGACAGACGGGCAAACAGAAAGATAGATGAAGAGAGTGGAAGACTGAAGCGCGAATGTGTCACGGATTTCATTGCTCATTGAATACGCATTCATTTCATGGAGATAGGCAGACAGACAGACAGACGGACGCACAGACAGACAGGACACACAAAGGCACACAAAAACTGTGCGAAGGACCTGACTCGGGCCAGCCGCATCGAGTCACTCAGTCTGCGTACGTAAGCAGCAGAAGGACACACACACACACACACACACAGACACACACACACATAGAGAGCACACATACACCAATACAGAGACAAGTCAAAGGCGCTGCGAAAATCAGTGGGTAAAAGTAAGCCACAGAGCCACAGAGCCACACAGAGGAGAAAATCAAAACTACGCGCACACCAAAAAGGCGCTGCCTGTGCCTCCGTCTGTGTGTGTGTGTGTGTGCGTGCGTGTGTGTGTGTGTGTCCTGTCATTTGCATGTGTGCGTTGCGTCTTTCTCTCTATGTGTGTGTGTGTGTGTGTGTGTGGCTTTTCTTTGCTTTACTTGTCTTTTATTGTATTTTTGTAATTGCAATTTTCGCATTTTATTGAATTTTACACACACACACACACACACACATAAAAAAAGCTTGCCTAACAGATGCGCACACCAACACACACCAACACACACACACACACACACAGAGAGGCACACATGTGCTCCGACACAATAACAACATTTCCTTTTCTGTTTCTTTTTTTGTCATAATATTTTCATGTGCTCGAATTTCGCTTTATTTACGAGTATTTGTTGCCTTTTTGGCTCATTTCATTTGCGGCCTTTATTTTCCTTCTGTGCTTTTTATGCTATTTTCTTGGTAAACAGTCACGGAATTTCCCAGCGTGTTTTCTTGTTTTTGTTGTTAAGTATTTTGTGAATTTGTTTTTGATTTGCAACAAATTTTCACACACACATACGTACAGCGTGTGTGTGTGAGAGCGAGCGACCGACTGAGAGAGAGAGAGGGGAATGAAGAGAGAGAGAGAGCGAGCGAGCGAGAGCGTGGTGGGAGACGACGCGCGTCCAAAAAATTTGTGTTGGGCTTTCTCTGTTTTGTAGCTTCTCTGACTGTGGCCTCTGCCTTGCGGAACCGCCCTAAAACAGTCGGGAGAAAAACTGAAATTGTGAAAATTTTTTGTGAAAAATTTACCCAAAGCACGCAAACGCATGGCGAAAGTCGCAAGGCGATAGGCAAAACGCAAAGCGCCAAGCCAGGAGCTTTTTTACTCGTAATCTCAGTAGTAGTACCGTTATTATGTTTTCTTTTTTCTCTCTCTCTCTCCCTCTCTGCATAGCCAACAACAAGTGAGAGAGCGACAGAGAGCAAAAGGAGCGCTCCTCAGAGAGCGTAAGGACACACACAATCAATAAGTTTCATACGTTTTGCACACAACTTGCAAAAGCTTTGAGAGAGAGAGAGAGCGCGCGCTCGTGAGAGAGAGCAGCCTCCACTCTCTCCTGCCCCTTCCACCGTTCCTCCCCCCCCCACCCAACGGATGCCCCAGCGTCATCGCTCGAAGGCAGCAGCACATGCTACCAGCACGTCATGTTTTTAAGACTTTTGGGTGCTCTTTTCCTTTTGGATTTTTTTTCTATTTTCTTGCTTATTTTTTTTTTTTTTTTTTTTTTGTGGCAATTATTATGAATTTTTGAAAGGCGCACAAATGAAATGAGCAAACGAAGCCAGGCAACACTTTTTGTTTTTTTTTGTATTTTTTTTGTTTTTTTTTGTTAGGGCAACACTGCATTTTTACCGTTTGAACACGAGTGTTTTGCCAGCGGGCAAAAGCAACCAAAAAAAAATAATAACTGTTCTCAACTTTGCACTAAGTTTTGATTGCTGTGTTTCTGTTTCTGTTTCTGATTCTGTTTCTGTTTCTGTTTCTGTTTTGCTGTTTTGCTGTTTTGCTGCCTTGCGCTCAACACGTCTGACTTACAGCGTCGCCACAACACGAATGTCAGGTGTGCGTGGATTCCGGCTCCATTTTGTCTGCTCCTTTTTGGCTTTTCTGCCAACACACAGGCGGAGAGCGTAGGCGTTGCGAGCGACAGAGAGAGAGAGAGAGAGAGCGTTAGGAAGAGCGCGAAAAGCGCGAGAGCAAGTACCGTTATTATTTGAAAATCAAAGCGCTGCCAACTCATTTATCGCAGAGTTGCTTTCCGAAGTTCTGCAGAGTTGCAAATCAGAAAAAGCTCACTGCAGCAACGGTTTTGTAACGGTTTTTGTAACGGCCGTAAGGATAACGTGAGAATGATGAATGGTAATCAGTACAGTAATCAGCTCAAGTGGCCAATCAGCCCATCGACAATCTGTCAACTCTTTGCAAGAAACGAGAGCAATAATAGAAGGGCTCATTTGTGTATATGGCCACTTAAAAACTCGAACAAAGCGCCAGCATATCCAACAAGGACCTCTCCAGTTGAGGCTCTTAAGGTGTACCAAATTAGCGCCGCAGGTCTCGTATAATTAGATATTTACGGCTTAGAATATTGCTCTTACTTCTTACTTATCCAAGGAGCAGCTGCTGCTCCTGCCCGCAGAATATTTCGAGTAAGAACTTGTACTGCGTATGCGCCGCTATGCAGCAGCAGCAGAGGCAGCGGCAGATCCTTCAGCATTTATGCGGGCTGACCAAAGCAAAGGTATTCCTGTTTTTATATCCTTGTCCCGTGCCAAGGTGCAATTGCAAGTTGCCCCAACTGAGATATCAGTTTACAATATTATTTTATTTTCCTTTTTTAATGTTTTTGAAACCCAATCGCCACAGATGTTGATGACTTTGCCTGCTCTGCCCTGCTACCCTGCCCCGTCCTGTCCAGCCCTGGCTGACTTTTTAGGCACGGCCCGCGTTGCAGTATTCAATAACCAAACCCTGAATGATGCTGCACCCCCTGTCACTCATTCCTCAGGCCACAGTTGCCGGTTAAGGGTAAGGGTAAGGGTAAGGGTAAGGGAATGGGATGGGCAAGGGTAGTTTTTTGTTTCGGCATGATTTTACATAATTCCAACACCCTTCGCTCTGTGCGTTGAACTTTCGCTGTTGTACAGGACATCTACTAAATAGTATATGGCTCTTTTGACGCTTTAAATTGATTCACACCGCACACGCACATCCCTGCGCATCCTGTCCTGTTCGGGCTTAGCCCAGCTCGGTATTTTTTATATTGAATACCCTGTAGCATAAGCTCAAAGGATATGAGCTGTTCTCTTGGGCAAAAGAGGCAAAACAAGTTAATAAAATAAAACAATTTGCTGAAAATCCTGAGTTCTGAGTCCTTTTTTAGCCGTGCTATAAAAACTTCAGTTTCCATAAAGAGAATTATGCGAATAATACGAAATTTTCGGAGTATTAAATAAAAATAAAATTGCGCTCAAAGTTTTTGATTGCATCATGAAAGATTCACTGGAAAATCCCCCCTGGAAATGTTTACGGAACAAGTTTAAAAAGAATATCCTTTTTTCTATCTGTTTTCTAATTTATTTATTATTTATTTATTGAAATTCGATGCCTACAACGGAGTTCTCTGCCTTAAAAATGGAGTTTCCTGTGCCCCACTTTGTGCTCAGCACTTTTACAGGGTATTTGGCACTTCTATCAATGCTTGCCGTGCTGCAGCATGCCTATTTTCCGTGCATGTCATGCATTTTGTATTTGATTAAACATTTTTTATACGCATTTCCGTTCAGAGGGGCATCATTAGTTGGCGTGTTCGCCGCTTTGGTCCAGCGGTGTACCACACCCGCTGCCTGCTGCCTGCTGCCGGCTGCACACCCCCGCCTGCTGCATGGAACACCCCGCCCCAAAAACGCTCTAAACCTGCACCCCTTGCTGTGGCATTTCCTTTTCCTAGTATCCTGTTAGAGTTGTTGTTGTTGTTGTTGTTGTTGCTGTAGTTGTTGAGTGTGTGCTTAGGCGCAAGTTGCATCTGTCCACTTCCGATATGGAAGTTTCCTGCGTGTGTTCTGTTGTTTGGTTACTATCGTATTTGTTTTAGCTGCTTTTAAGTGCTGCCGAGTGGAGATCGATGGGCCATGTCAATGTCCTTTAACGGCATTTCATTACATCTGCACCGTTATTTGTATGCTGCCGCTGCCGCTGCCCCCGCCGCTGCCTCTGCCTCTGCCTCTGCCGCCGCTGCGGTTTTGTTTACCCATCAGTTGCAGTTACTTTAGTTTACGAGCCATCAAAAGCGCTCATTGAACATGATGAGAAAATTGGCAAGACGCATACATAAAACGCCTTCTTCATCATCATCAACATCAGCGTCATCATCATCATCATCAGCAGCAGCGTCATGAATAGACAGAAAAGCAATACTAGGAGTAGTTTCTGGGGGGTGGGGGGGAAGTAGTCGAACTTCAACCCTCCGCAGGACTCGATTGAACTGCCAACTGCGAGCACTTCATGGCATATATGGATGGATGGATGGATGGATGGATGTAGCAAAGGAAGTGTTTACTAGCGCCACAATTATAAAGTGATTACCCACCGGTTTTATGCTGCTGCCGGGGGGAGGTTGCCCAGCAACCCACATGCAATAAAGAAGACTGAAAATTCCAGAAATATTTCTTGTTTTTTTTTTTTTTGTTGCTTTTTATTTAGAAAAAAAAAAATAAATCAGTTTTACAATTGCTTAAATTTTCATTAGTTTTTTTTTAGTCTTACAGTGGTACAAATATTACGTATAAAAATATATATATATATATATATCTATGTATATATGTATAAATTATAGGGTATAATCTAATTCGTTCTGTTATTGTAAATGCACTCTGCGCAGACAAAAACATCGAGCACAAAAAAAAAATATAAATAAATAGAAAAAGGATTGTAAACTTTAGGCTTAACTTTTTAGTATCACAAAATCTCACTTAACGGATAGATATGCTTATCAATGATATATTACGTAACTAGGAGTATATATGTATGTGTGTATGTGTGTATGTGTGTATATTATATATTTTATATGTAGATTGAGCGAAGTTTTCCCATTTTCATTGTTTCGTTGTACTCTGAGGTTACAACCGATTTGCATAGAAGCTTTAATCAAGTATATTCTACAGTCTAAGGAACAATAACGCTGTGATATTGCTCGGTATTTGTATTGTTATTTTCTTATAGGCTAAGAGTTGACTTTTAAGTACACAACCGCAGGTCCTGTTGCATATATGTATACCCTATAAAACCCATGCACCAAGCATAGGCATCCATTTACAGGGTATCTATAAGTTAAGTTGTACTCTTCAAATACTTTTACTGGTAGTGAAACGCTGGTTCAGTGTCCGATTTCTGTTTCTGTCTTTCTGTCTTCCTGTCTGTCTCTAAGCTAACCTAACTAAACTAAGCTAAACTAAATTATAATTAAACCGATAATGCTGAGCTATAATGCCTCAAAAACTTAGGATCCTATAAAATGACTAGAGTTCACACTCGACTTTTTGGAACCAGCACGGGAACTGGAATTCATTGCTTATAGTTTACGTATATTTTTTGTGGTTTTCTTTTTGGTTTTTGGTTTGAATTGGGAAGCTTAAGAACTATTACTGCACAATTTTGCCTGAATTTCGTTTTTAGAATTTTGAAATTTGAAATGAAATAAATAATTGGAAATAAATAAGTTTTTGCCTTAAGGATAAAACTAAAACTGTTTGCCAAATTGTAGAATAATGTAGCATATGATAAATCTAATGAAAAGTTGACTAGCTCTTTCATTGACTAGATGGAATGATTAAATTAATGACTAGAAGATGAATGATTCATGAATGTGAATGGAGGAGAAAGTCTCTTAGATGAAGGAGCAAGGAAGTTGGTGGAAAGTTTAGATGATAAAAATATGGAATGATTGTGAAAGTGAATGTAGGATTGAGTAGTTGTGAATGAGAGATGAGATGATTTGAACAAATCTGATTGAGAATGAATGATAGTTGAAGTGGAGATGATTAAATTTAGTTTAGAATGAATGATGAGTTGAGTTGAGATGGTAAAGTTTGAGATGAGTTGAAGAAATTTGCTTTAGAATAAATGATAGTTGAAGTGGAGATACTAAAATGAAGCTTAGAATGAATGATAATCGAGTTGAGTTGGTAAAGTTTGGTTTAAAATAGATGAGAGATGAGATGAGTTCAAGAAATCTGATTGAGAATGAATGATAGATGAGTGGAGATGATAAAATATAGCTTAGAATCAAAGATAGAGTCAAGTTGAGATGGTTTGATTTAAATGAATGAGAGATGAGATGAGTTGATCCAATTTGATTTAGAGTGAATGATAGTTGAGATGAGATGATAAATTTAGGGAAAATGAGAAATGAGTTGAATATGAAAGGAGAAAGTTATTCAGAGAGGGAGAGTTCTTAAAAAAGCTGCATTTAATATAGACTTTGGTCAAGTGCTTTTGGTATATATTTCTCTGCTGCTTTGGTATAGGTTTTATTGCAATTAGTTAACTAAAATCTGACTAGAAATTAACTATACGACTAGAGTTTTTTACTGACTATACGAAATGCCTTGCCCTGGTACGAAGTCCCTTTGGCTACAGCAATCTAATTGAGATCATATTGAAGCTGACTAGTGCCATATATATTTCTTTGGTTGGACTGACTATAAATAAACACTAAATATAAATATAAATATAAATACAAAATACAAATATAAATCTATATGTTTTTCAAGTGATTAACTAAAAGCTAAACTGATTAACTGACTAACTGACTAACTGATTAACTGACTAACTGACTAACTGACTAACTGACTAGACTGATTGCCGTCTTTGGTGCTAATTAGTTAATACAACAATGGAATGTCGATTGAAGTAGAGAGAGAGAGAGAGAGTTGACTAGAATAAAACTGATTTGTGTAAGAACTAAATGACTAGAAACTTGAGAAATTAATTAGTAACTAAATCTGAGTATAACTAAAATCCAATATAAATCGAATTTGCTCTTTAAAAAACTAATTTCTTTGGTCTGTTTCAGCTGCAGTTCTCCCAGACGGAAAAATCAAATATAAAACTAAACTTAACAATAGCAAAGACTATAAACAAAATGATATATACAAAAGCCAAGTCATCCCAGAGTCAGGCCAAGACTTACTTAATGGGCCATCGTTGTGTGCTGGATGACCGATGCACAGTTCCGCAGATTGGTTAGGGCGGCAGCGGCAATGCTCTCCTCTTCGGTTAGGCCGTGCTCGACAATCTGGAGACGGCCATAGCCGGCTGAGGAGGTGGATGAGCTGCAATCGGATAGATAATCGGCTTCGTAGTCGTAGTGACTGCTGCCAGCTGCACCCGCCACATAGACGCCTTCATCTTCGTGGGTGCCCGCATAGGAGGAGTGTGAACTGCTGGCCGAGCTGGAACTTGATTTGGATTTGTATACAGCCTGAAAGCTACCTGTTATAGTCGTAGTGGTTGCTTGCTTCTCTCGCCCCAGTTCCGGTTCCTGTTCCTGTTCCTGCTCCAGCTCTGATTCAGCCGCTGGCTGTGACTTTTTCGCATGCGTCTGCTGATGCTTGCGTAAATAAGCGGCACGCTTGAACTTCTTGCCACACTCCGTGCAGCCAAAGCCAAGATCCTCGACTCCAGATTTCTTGGAGTTGGATTGCTGTTGGTGCCGCTGCTGCTGCTGCTGCTGCTCCTGTTGATTGCTGGTATTGCGATTCTCCTTTTTGGCAGCAGCGCCCGGCTCCTTCTTGGGCTTGTGCCAGCGTCGATGAGATGCCAAATTGGCAGGACAATTGAACTGCTTGCCACACTCAGGACAACGATACTCGAGCAGCACAATGCAGGCGCAACGATGACGTGCCAGACCAAAGGCATCATCAAATTTGATACGGCACAGACGGCACACATAGTCACCAATTACGTTCTTAATGGCCGCCAGCTCTGCCTTGGTCTCCTCGGTAATCTCAACAATATTATACTTGGGATCAATATCGCCATTGCTATACTGCATGCTGCCATCGGTGATGTCCTCCAAGGGTCTGATTATGGTGCCCGAGACGGGTGAGCTTGTCTCCTCGTCGAACTTTAATTTACGCGTCGCTTTGTTGCGGCTCGTTTTGGCACTGGATGTTGCTGCCTTCGATGTGCGCGGCGCCGTCTCTGTCACTTTAATGGGCTTGGCGGGTGTGGCATGTGGGGCGGGAGGTGTGGCAGTATCACTCACATCTGATTTGGCCAATTTGGCAACGGGCAACGTTTCGCTTTGTATGCTCAACTTGCGCTTGACTGCAGCCACTGTAATTTCAACTGGAACTGCAGCAGGAATTGGGCTTTGTGGCGGTGTTATGGGTTTCTCTGTAATGACTACCACCTCCTGTGCCACCTCCTGTGGCAGCTCTTCTTCAGCCTCAACTGGCGATGGCGATGGCGATGGTGAGGGCGATGGCGCTGGTGAGGGCGCTGGCGCTGGCTCAGTAACTGCGGTCGGCATTGGCACTGGCGATGGCGGTTTCACGGACAGATCCAATGGAATTTCACACTTGGTTTTGATGTTCAGATAGCGACTGCGATACTTGGGTGGCAGCGATGCCACCGTGGTCAGCAGTCCCAATCCATGGGGCAGCCCTCCAGCCGTTGCATTGTGCAGCAGCTGTATGCTGTGCGTGTGTGGATGTGGATGTGGGTGTGGATGAGCCTGTGGCTGTAGCTGCGGCTGGGTGTGGTTGGAGCCTGTGGGCTGTGGATGATGGTTGGCAGCAACGCTGGCCATTGCACTGTTCCGCGTATCAACGAAATGATGATAAACTGAACTTTGAACTTTAAAAACTTTGAACTCGAACACAACAAAAAAAAAAATAGAGAAATGGAAACGGATGAACGGATGAACGAAGAAACGAATCGGTGAACAGTAAACGGGTTTGCAGGATTTCGGAGGAGGAACAAAGAGTTGAAGAACTAAGCAAGAAAACTTAACAACAAATTGGAAACGTTGGCAACGTTGAGCGCTCCTTTGGCTGCTTCCTGTCGGCTCGACGTTTTTGCTGCGAATGACTAACAGCATATCCTGCCGCCTCTATTTATGTGTGCCAAAGGAAAGCGAAATTAAAATCATTGTTTGTGTGTTGTGACGGCGTCGCTCTTGGAAATTTCATCCCCCAATTCGAGTCGTTGTCCTTTTAGCCCTCAACGCTGCCTTCGCCGCCGCCGTCGCCGCTGCCGCTGACGCTGTTGGCGTTGACGCTGGCAGCGATGCCGCCGCAAAGCCGGAATCTTTTGTTAGCAATCACATACATTAGTCACCCTTTTTTCCCTACACACACACACACACACACACACACACAATCGCACTCATATCCTGCGAGGCGGGGGGAGCAGCAGCAGCAGCAGCAGCAGTCGGCGACGACGCCGGCAGTGAAAGTCCTTTGCACTGTGTCTGCCTGCACTTGGAGAAATCTTTGTGCAGCTAAAATTTTACTCCTATTTGCAGCTGTGCCTCAGGTTGCCCAAATACCAAAAAAAACAAAAAAGGACACGCGACAGGAACTGGAACACATGTTCCATGGCTCGGGCTGCTTGCAAATCTCTGTGATTCATGGAAATTTGGCACCGCACAAAGGCTCTGCCTGCTCCTCTGTTGTGTCCCTTCCTTTTTGGCATCTTCTTTGTGGATCTTGGCAGCAACAGCTGATAGCCATGAAACCGTTAATTGTGCGTGTAACCAAAAAGAAAATGCCAAATAGAAACTCAATGGGCCAGAAATACCTGAGCTGAATTGATGCCACATTGTGTGTGTGGGTTTTTGCAGGCTCTCAAGCAGCTGTCGCCACTGGCAACTACAGTGGAATATACTAGGAGTATAACGTTGCTGCGATTGGAATAAAATCTGGGATTGAGTTGTTCGTCCTTTCTTTATTGAGCTTAGAAAACGCTTCTCAAAAGTGGTTCCAGATTAAAGCTTGTTTTCTGCTTAAATTAAGCACTTTTTTAGAGCTTAAATTAATGCTGATTCATCTTAAAAGCTGAGCAGAACAAGCTTGAGCTAATATTTGATGTAGGCATAAGGACATTCTCCAAAGGATGCATATAAAATAATGTGGTAAGGAGAGATTGAAAGTATTTTCATATAATTCATTCAACACAAGATTTCTCTGTGTGTAGTTTTTTGGTGTTGCATTTTCAGGTTTTCATTTGGGTTGTGGCACTGTCTACGGCTACGGCCACAGCTCCGGCTTCAGGCTCCTGCTCCTGCTCCTGCCGCTGCCGCTGCTGCTGCTGCTGCTGCTGCTGCTGCTGCTCCGTCTCTGGCTTCATTCTCTTTACGCACAGAGAGAGATACAGATACTACAGTGGTGCTATAAGCTTGTCAAGTTTGCTTTTGGTGGGGTAGGTACACGTACACACACACACACACACACACACACCGAGCTGAGCCACCACAAAGCGATTGTTGTGTGTGTGCGTGTGTGTGTGTGTGTGTACTTTGCATTAATATAATCGAAATGCGACGCCGTTGTCCTGGATGGTTGCCATGAAAGGGAATGCACTTTCGATTCCCAGTGAAGGGCTTTTTGGTCGTAACGCTCTCGCTCTCTCCCGCTCTGCCTCTCTCTCTCCCTCGCTCTGCTCGCAGCGGCAAACACAAATATGGCATATTATGTTCAATATACGAGTTGTATATGAAGCCATTGTTGTTGTCCTTGTTGTATTACGGTAGGCACGTGCGTCCCAGCAACAACAACAACAACAATAACAGCGACGACGACGGCGACGACGACAACGACGCTATCGCCACCCCAATTGGTCTGACAAAGTATTCCCAGAGCGTTGAATGAGGCGGCTGCAGCTTTTACTGATCGTTGCGGGGTTTACAACAAATGGATGACCCCTTGGAACTGGCTGAACTGGCAGGCAACTAGAATCAGTGTTTGCCATGCAGCTTAGAATTAATAGCATACGCACAGAGCAGCGGCAGCAGCAGAGAGCTGAGCAGAGCAAAAAACCAAGTCACAGAAGTAAGCCAGCCACGCGAACATGAAATCTCCCGGGCAGCGTCAGTGCAAGGACACACGCAAAAATTCCAACCCTGTTTGGCAACCCTCCTATGCCTCATCAGTCACTTCATCAGCCTCTCTACCTCGCTGCCTGCCTGCCTGCCCGTCTGCCCGTCTGTCTGTCTGTCAGCTACAAATGCTGCGTTATTTCTATGATTTTGGTATTCCTTTGACTGCTCCAAGGCGCGCTTAGCTTAAATTTGCACTCGAAACCAACACCCAGCAGCAGCCAAAGATGACAGCAGCCTCCTCCTCCTCCTCCTCCTGCTCCTCCTCCTCGTCCTTCTTCGCTTGGGCTACGCATTCTGTTTGTTGTTTCTGTTTGTTGCCTGCTGCTCATTGCTAACCCTTAAGTGCATCTTTTATGGTAATTTCAAGTGCCAGGCTCAGGTCCTAGCAATGCTCCGTTATCCTTCCAGCCTGCCTGCCTTCCAGCCAGCCTGCCTGGCAATAATTAATGTTCGAAAATGCATCGTTTATGTGGCATAATGCATTTGCATTTGTGTGTCTCAAAAGGCTTTTCAGCCGCCATGTACTTTTGCTTGGGCAGCTCCTCAAGGATGCTCCACTGTAGCACATGTTGCTTGTCGTTTGCTGCCTCTGGCACAAAATCTCAAATCTCAAATCTCTTCTCCAAACCCAAAGGGGGGCTGCCCCCTTTGTCCTTTTTTTTTGTTGTGGGGTTCACAGACTGAGCTGTAATTAAATTTTTGCTTTCATAATTTGATGCAATTTTTTGTGTGCTATACGGAAACTGGCTGGGATTGGATTTCAATTTATTTCGCTTTTTTTTCTCTTTATTTTTTTGAAAGTGTGAAATTTTTTAATTGTATTTCAGTTTTCCCTTTTTTTTATCCTTTTTTCCTTTTTTCTTGTTCTTTCTGCTTGGAGTGGCATATGCTGGCGATTAGAATAGAATCACAGCTCGTTCGCGATTCGCGTCGCGCCAATTAACAGCAATTTTCAATGGAGCATGGAATTGTTTTTTGGAATGTTTTTCACTTCTCTTTCTTTTTCCATGTAAATATTTGTCAAACTGAGTACATTTTTTTCCAATTTTTTAGCTGTGTGTGTGTTGTGCGTGTGTGAATTGCCGTCAACGTTTTTTTTTTTTTAAGGGCTTTGTTTTGATTTTTCAAATATTTTTTGAGGGCTTAAGAGCCAACAATTTATTTGCCTGCGTTGAGAGCTCAGTGGTTTTAAATTGAACAAAAACACATGTCGACTGCATTGAAATTCGCATATTTATTTAAGCTTATTGAACACAAATAAATTCTGTAAATAAAAATTAATGCAACTAAAATTATTTAGTGTTTATCTTTCACAGGAATTTCCCAATAGAAAATGCCCATAAAAAAAATTAAATAAAGGAATAAAAATTTTATTAATTCGCTTTTCAGCTGAAACCTGTGAAAATACAAAATGAAAGTTCAAATTTTCGCACAGATTAAATGCAATAATTTTTATTAATTTTATAATAATTTGCCATAAATTTTGACATCAATTTGGGGCTGGTTTTTAAGGCGAAACTTTTCTATTTCATTTCTATAATTTTTATTTAGCTATGCAAGAAAACTCCATCATTTTTAACCAATTATTACAACTAAACTTGGCTAATACCCGTAGAAAGCAACAGTTTTAGAAGCCCTATAAAAATCGAATTATCATTTCTAAAATTTGTATTAAATGAAGTGAGAATTCTGGCTTTACCTTTGAGCTACTTTTGACAGGAAAAGTTCATTGAACCCTGCACAAAATACAGTGAAAGAATTCATTAAAAATCTAGCTCCCCTTTCTATAATTTGTTTGGAATTATATTGGAATCCTGCTTATAAATATGCCATCATTTTTAAGCCATAATAATTTCATTGGAATTATATTGGCATCCTTCTTATAAATATGCCAACATTTTTAAGCCATTTGTTAAGACAAACCCTAACTGAACCCTTAAAGAAAAACTCTGCCGAAAATTCAATAAAAAACTAAATATTGTTTCTATAATTTGTACTAAATTATGTAAGAATTCTGGCATTATTTTTAAGCTATTTTTGAATAGAGAAGTTCATTGAACCCTATAAAAAACGCAGCGTAAAAGCTTCAATAAAAATCGAAGTCCCATTTCTATAATTTTTATGGAATTATATAGTAATCCCCCTTATAAATATTGAGACATATCATAAAATATGCCATAATTTTTAAGCCATTTTTTTTTGGGATAAAACTTAGCTGAACCCTTAAGGAAAAAAATTCAATAAAAATCGAAATCTCATTTCTATAATTTGTATTGAATTATGTGGAACCCCCCCTTCGGCCTCAAAGCGAGGGCATGCCAAAATTTAAGTCAGGCCAGGATTAAGGAATTTGCACACTAATCCACAGGGAAAGTAAACAACAAAAATTGTATGACTAACCCCCATTTTTTTTTTTTTTTTTGGGAAAAGCCGAGCAAATTGGCAACGTGCTCATAGAGAAAAACAGGGAGCGATAATTATATATTCTTTTGAATGAGTCAAGGCGAAATTATGTGCCAATCTATGTGTGTGTGTGTGTGTGTGTGTGTGTGTGTGTGTGTGTGTGTGTGTGTGTGTGTGAGCACATGCATTAATGTATTTATGCGCCGCAGGACACTCACACACACACCTATGCACACACACACGGGCATTCATAGCTCGTCAAAGCGTTTTGCATGAGCGCGCGCAAAATGCGAAAAGGAAAAGCGGCGCGGAAAGCAAAAGGAAAAACAATCACAATTCACAATTCAGTTGGGTGTCGAAGTGCTTCGGGCACGCGACCAGCAACCAACGTTCGTTTCTATTCCTTGCTGCTGCTCCTGTTCTACTCTTGTTGTTGTTGTTGCTAATGTCCTTGTGCAGTCAGCGTCGCCGTCGCAGTCGCCGTCGCAGTGTCCCATAGTTGCTGGTGCATAGCGTCAATGCTGATACAAAAGGGACATTTTCCACTTTTCCACATAGGCACACACACATTGGCATGTGCGGCATGGAAATCACAATGCAATCTATGTGCGAGTTGCCCAGTTGCAACCACCCAACAATTACACTGAAAAGTCACTACAGAGAAATCGAATCGACAACAACACAACACAACAACAAAAAAAAGGAACAAAATCCAGCCAGGTGCATTTTCAGACACTAACCGAAATGTCGTAGGGCGACGCGAGCCAAAAATTCAACCCAAACAGAGAAAGAGAGAGAAAAATGAAAATAAAAAGGGGGAATAGAAAATTTGAGTCCCTGTATTTTGAACTGAATATATAAACCAGAGCTCAAGCGTAGCGCGATTCCGATTCCGATTCCGATTTTGAGGCTGTTCCTGTTGCTGTTGCTGTAGCTGTAGCTGATTTCAATAGCTCGCTTTAAAAATGTTTTAGGGCGCCTTTTCTGCGTTTTTAGGGGTGGCTAAAACTGCAGCCGCATACTCAGTACTCGTATTCCTATTCCTATTCGTATTCGTATTCGTATTCGTACTCAGTATTCAGTATTCAGTATTCAGTATTCAGAACTCTGAAACTCGCATATCCATCCGCATGTCAGTCACAGTGCACACACAGTGCAGGGCTTGAGGGTTCGGAAATACATATATATATTTACTTTTTGGGTTGGGGAACATTGCAGGACGCAGATATATGAAGTGTATAAAATATATTTTATTCTTTTTTTTACCCCGCGTCATTCTCTACTATATAAAATTCCAATTGGACGCGTATACCGCAAAAAAAGGGGCGAGTCTTTTCATTATACTTTTGATACCCATTGATAATGACTAGCACAAAAAAAAAGGGTATATTTCGTTGCTGCACCCTGTAAAATAATGGAAATCAAGGGACGGGTCGAGTCGCTAGAGACCTGAAGTTTGTTTTGTGGTTTCCTGTTGATCGCCTGAAATTTACTCCATGTTTTTGAGATAATGTCTTAAGATCATCCTAAAGATTGCTTTCAATTTAAGCTCAAAAAAACAGGGTATCTGCCAGTCGAGCAGTCTGTTGTTCTGTTTCATTATTGCTTACCAGTCTGCCAGTCAATAAACAGGGTATCTGCCAGTCGAGCAGTCTTCTGTTGTGTTGCATTATTGTTTAGCAGGCTGACGTGTAAAGATCCTGTGCCAAGATTCTCTGCCGCTGTCGCTGTCGACGTTGACGTTAACGTCGCTGCCGCTGCCGCTGCTGTGTGTGTGAAAATTGCACAAGTTGCGCTTCTGCTTTTGACAATAGCCTCACATTAACTAGTTTCCGTTGCAATTCCAATTTCATCATTCAGCCAAAGCCGCCTTCAGTTCGCCACTTTTAATGAGTAGTAACTGTATACGAGAAGGAGAGAAGCGACAAGCGGAGAGGCGACAAGCGGAGAGGCGAGAAATGAGAACCACTGCCAACTGGGAACTCGGGCGGGGGGGACCGAGTAGTGGGAAGTGGCAACTGCCAACTGTGAACTTCATTACAAAAGCACCCCATTTACTTAGAGGTCCTTGCTGCCGCTGCCACTGCCGCTGCTGCTGCTGCTGCTGCAGCGCCGCTGCGACGTTGCGCCGCTTCCTGTTTGGTTTGTTTCAATTAAATCGCATGTGCGGCCCAGTGCTGCGGCAGTGCCAGGACATCAGCCAGTACATTGCTGGGCTCATGGCTCATGGCTCATCTGTTACTTAATCATGGCATTGCCATGGATACCCTCACCTCGCACTCGATTGGGGGTGATTCAAACACTCACTCGCAGCAGTAGTAGTTCCTGTGACACTCCTCATGAACTTTAAAGCAGCTGCGTGCACATGATTTTCCCTTATTTTAACTGATTCCTTGCTAAGTCCTTTCATAAATTACAAACTAATAAATCCAGCAAACAAACTGAAAAATGAAGTAAAATATTAGCTCTCCATTCAAAGGACGAAATTGAAAAATATAGAAGATTAATTGATTTTTAAAATGGTTAGTATAAATAAATAAAATTGAAATTTTAGATTAATATTCTGCGGGATTCTGTTAAATAAACCTTTTGTCCACATAAACTGGGAAGGAGTTTTTCCTTCCTGGAAATTCCAGCTGCGAAATAAGCTAGGAAGAGTTTTTCCTTCCTGGAAACTTTAGCTGGGAAATATGAAGATATTTATATAGATCTTAGCCATATTTAGCCATATATTCAATACTGAGAGATATATAATAAGATAATAAATTAAAAGACAAAAGTATAGTTGGATATTTGTTCAATTTAAGCGACTTTCCCCAATATTTTTCTGGTATTTAGGAACTTTTTAGCCATTATTTATCTGTCGGTTTTTGTTGCCGCTTCTCTTCTGATTAAAATCCGCCACCGAGGTAATCATAATAGTCGTAGTTGGGAATAGAAACGGTGACATTGCTCCAGCCCAGCTGATAACGAATGAATGCATCAGCATTTTGGATATTCACGCCCAAAGCCTGCAGGCGCTTGGCAAAAGCCAAGGCTTGAGGCGTCTTGGAGAGGCGTTCATAGACAGGCTTCAGGGCCACCACGCGACGCCAGAACTCGGCAAAGACAGGACTTTGCTTGGCATTGGTCTCCAGCAGAGTACGCAGCAATTCCAAGGGATAAATATGGCTGAGTTCTTGCTCAAATCCAGATATGCCATTGACAGACTGCGCCCAGTGTGGATACTTATTAAACAGCTTGACTTCCAGTTCCAGATCTTCGAATACTTTCAGGGATCCGCCAGCCAGAGTCAGTTGCTGCGACAGCCACTGCAATAACTGACGCACCTCCGGTTGATTGAACAGCTGCAGGCGCAGGCGATATGAGGGCAAGGAATTGATCTCTCGTATGACAGCCTGGAACTGCGAATCATTGAGCATATAAGCTCTCACCAAATGCTGCAGTTGCTTGCGCGGCACAGTGCGCACAAAGCTTTGAATTTCCAAATAAAAATTGCTCACAGGAGCTGCGGGACTCCCTACTGCTGCCTTGGCCGCTGGAGCTGGTACTGCTCCAAATCCTGTGCTCAGGCAACAGATCCCCAACAGAAGTGCCACAATACTGAAATGCATCCTGTTATGGTTGAGCTGACTAGTTTTGTGAGAAATGCCGCCAAAGATCCGCACTTTATATAGCCAAGTTTCTGGCTTATCTTTCATCTTGTGTAAATTTGTTGTAGCAAATTTAATTTACATCGCTCTCACTTATCAGCCACTTATCAAGATGAAGATTTTGTTTTGCCTCAAAGCCTCTACGTGTACTACGAATAGAGACAGAGTCTATTTATCTGCTGTCTCCAAATGCCAAGATAAATCCACATATCTCTCTTTAGACGATCTTAGTCATCATCTCAAAACTGCTGAATGATCTGTTTCCAGCCGGTGGGAAAAACAAAAAATTTTATTTGTATAATTCAGTAAGAAATAAGCATGCTCAATATTTTTCCGGGAATTTCCCATCACTTACCAGGCTTTCTTTATCGATCCACCAATATTTTTATTGAGATTCAATATGGAATATTTTGATTTATTATATTTAATGGAACTCGAAAGATGAAACATTTCAATAGGAGATTGAATGCTTTTCCTTTCTTTTCTTTTCTCTTTTGTTCTCTATTATTTAGAATCGAAGAAGCTTATAAACATTATTATATTGAAGTCCTCAAGGAGCTTTTAAATAAAGCTTTTATTTATAGTTAATACCTAGAAAGACTTATTTCTTTCCTATCTAAATAAAGCTTTGCAATTGCAACTTAAAGCTAATTTTAATTTATATTAATTAAATAAAGAAATAAATGTTTAGGATAGAAAATTTAGAGAAAGATTTTCACGTTTTACAGGTAATTTTCTACTGCATATAAATAAAATATTGAACAGATATATTTATACCATTGGAAATACTCCTAATACCCTAACAGTGGGTCCCCTAAGTTTGTCGCTCGGTGCATAATGCATTCAAGGAAATATTTCCCAGCTCAAAAATTGTTTTTAATATTAATCAGGAGGATGAGGCGAGGCGCTATAGCCATGTCCAGCTGAGAGTCTGCTTTTATAGGTAACGGAACGGACCTGATCCTAGAAAGAAACAATCTGATTCTGTAGAAAACTATGTTGTCTCTTAGTTCTAAATGATTCATATAATTATAAAGATCGGAGTAGAAAATCATCGGAATGGAAGATTTAAATGCCTATTCCGATCTGCCAGGATATCCGTTGCTTATTATTTTGTCTCTCTGATAAAAAGATGAATGTTTTTATTTTTTAAATGACCGGAAACCAAATATCTAAACATATATATTGGCTGGCATGGCTACAATAACAATTATCATTAGTTCCAGTCGAAGAAACTTGTCGTCAAAGAGTTCATTACCTCAAAAATCCAGCATATGAGCAGTACCATTCACCCTGCCACCAACCCAGGATACTCGGACAGCCTGGACGGAACGGAGTACAACAAAAACACGCAGATGCTGGGCTAATTAGCAGCGGGAGCAGGACAGGCGAGGGGACTATATGGGAGACAGATTTTTCGGGTATTGTAGCAGTTGCAGTTGCAGTAGGAAAAGCGAGTTTTCTGGACTAGAAAAATTTTCAAATTTCATGCACTTTATGTGCATGCAACAACAGCAACAACAACAACAACAGCAAGGACCAAAATAATTGAGAGCTGTGCCAATAAATTGTATGGCTAGAAAAACATAGAGATAGATAGAAAGATAGAAAGCCACCCCAAAAATGCTGTTAGGGGGTTGATTTTTGTACTGGTTTTGTCGGCCAAATAGCATAAGCATTTTTCGGCCAAGGGCGATCACAGCCCAAAAATGCCAAAGGGGGCAGAACCAAAAAAAAAGCAGCAGCAACGGCAGCTGCAACACACACACACACACACACACAGGCACACACGCACACCAGAATACATATGCAGTGCTTGATAAATCATGTGTAAAGGTATTTTGATTTTTATTCTCGCTGCGGCAGCTGCGTGACGTTATTTTCGATGCGGGCAGCAACCAACGCGAAAAAAAAGGAAGAAAGGAAAATATTAAAAATAAAATGTAGAGAAAAAAAATGCATTTGATGGAAAACAAACTGGAAAATAGTCGTAGTATGTTGCCATGAAAACAAACCGACGTCGGGCAAACAAGCAACTAAAAATTTTTAATTGATTTGGCATGCTTCAATTTAACGCTTCGCTGCCACTTCCTTTACGCGAGTCCTGTGAGTCCTGTGAGTCCGTTTTGCATATGTGCACGTGTCCTTTAATTGCCCGTTTTTAGTTGTGTTTTTTTTTCGTTTTTTTTTTCAATATAGCAAGGAAAATGCAGTCTTACTTCCGCTTTACGGCACGTCAAATGACTCACTAAAGAAATTTATACAGAACGGAACTGCAAGGCGACGACGACATTGACGGACAGACAGACGATAACGTAATGAACGTCAGCTCCTTGTCTCGAATCCTTTTTACAGCTACAGCCACAGCCACAGCTACAGCTACAGCTACAGGTATAAGGACCTCAGTAGTATGTCTCAGTTTCAGTCTTAGACCTGTTTTCTCTGCCGACTCCTGCTGCCGTGGCACGCGCCACTGCCGCTAAAGAAAGCAAGAAAATAAAAAGGAAACCCCTGCCAAGGGTTTTTTTTTTTATTTTTTTTTGTTTAGGGGTTGCTATCGTAGTTGCCGAAGGCAGTGAAAATCCTTATAAGAAACATTCCTTTGCCCCAGGAAGCGAAGCAACACGTTCAAGACATTGTTGAGTCACCGCAGCCCTCTTTTGCGGAGGCATTTATGTGCTTCACTGACGACCAGCCCGACCCGACCCGACCCGTCTCTGTTCTCGGTGCTCAGTTCTCGGTTCCCCCGTCTCGCGCCCCGACCGACCCTTCTCAGTTTCAGTTTCTTATCGGAGGAACTGCGAGGTGCTCCTTTGGCTTTGCCCTTTTGGGTTTTCATTCAACTTTCGTCACTTAATTGAGTTGCGGCGCCGCAAAAAAAAAAAAAGAAAAAAGGGGCAATTCCTTGGCTGGAAAGTGCCAATTGTAGGTTTCACTTTAGAGGCAGCCTCAAACAAATTGAAATACTCGCACAGACGAGCAACGAGGAACATATGTACATTCCCCTGTGTTGACTTTTTATTCATGCGACTTTTGTCCTTTGTCTTTTCTGGCCTTACCTTGGGTATAAAGTAGTTGTTTCTTTCTTTCATTCATTCTTTCTTTCTTTATTTTTTTTCTTTATGCTTCGGGGAAGCCATTAAATTGATTATAAAACATCGTCGAAATGTGTAAACACCACAAAGAGAATACGCCAGACAGACTGGCGCCTGAGACCAGACCAGAGCCGAGCAGAGCAGAGCTGAGCAGGGACCGAGTCGACGATTGTTAGCTATGGAATGCTACTAATTACATGGGCGTTGCAAAGAGTCTAAAGAGGGGCTGAGCCTTGGGTCTTAAGAAGCGAATGATTTGAACAATTTGTGAAGTAAACGACGGCAACTTAAGGGTTTATCAATGACAATGCGAGTAGTAAAAGGGCCAAAACTGATGATGGGCGGATGGGCGTGCCAGGGCGGTCTTTAAAGTTCAACAGAATTGTCATCTAGCGAATGCCATAAAGTAGTAAGGGGAGTAAATAGGTTAAGAGAGAAATCATTAAAGTGGCCGTAAATTGGTTTACCTGATGATTATCATTTATGCCATAAAAAGGACAGTAAACAAAAGGAACTTCTGTCATAATAAAGACTCAACTAAGAATAATAACTTTAGCTCTTTTCGCAGCTGATCAAAATCTAATCTTAAAGCCATTGCAGAGCTTCTGTTTCTGTCCATTTAAATTACGAGTACTTTAAGATTGAATCCTGAATTGAAACCCTTTTCAAAAAAAGAGTTTTCTATCTATATCATGGCTATATCCTGGCGCAGCTTAACAAGCTTAGCAGCTGTCGATGTTTTATCAGCAGCAGTTGCCCCTGATAACACTCCATCATATTTGGTTCCAGAATCATTTGCATGTTCACGGCTTGTTGGGCAGCACACGTGTTCCATCTATTCGCCTCACAGGAGGTCTACTCCGGTAGATAAAGCTCGGTACCAACTGTTCCAATCAACATAACTTGAGCAGAGCAGAGCAAGCGAGCTATGTATTTATTTATTTATGCAAATATGGAAATTAAGCTAGCAACAAAAGGCTGGCGTTGCGCAAGCGCAGAGGGGCACGTTCCAGGACACGTTCCAACCAGAAGGATATAAATGAAATAAAGGTAACCCCTCGTTAGATAGCGGCACATTCAAAAAGCAAAAACAAAAAACACAACACAACACACAACACAACAATCGACTCGTAAATGTGTAACACATTTTACATAACATTTACAGCAGTCGTCGACTGTTTTTTCGTGCTGGCAGCTGGCAGCAGTTTTCTGGGTTTTTGGGTTGTTTTGGGCTTGCCAAAAACGAGTTTATCCTTCTTATCCTTCGATGAGGTGGTGAGGTGAGCTGAGCTGAGGTGAGGTGAGGCAAGGCTCGCGTGCCACCACCCCATTTTTGTAGACATTCATTCGTATTGTGCTGCAGTTTCAGCTCATTTCGATGCTCATAAATAACAACAATAGCGACGCGGATGCAGCTCAGATCCCCAGGTATTTTTCACGTGTTTGGCACGTTTCACTCGATTTTCCGGTTCTCGATTTCTATTTTCAATTCCCCGAGTTTACTCTCTTTATAATCCTTAGAGGCGGACAGCACACGCGGCACACGCGGCAGCCAAAGACTTCTTTTGTGATAAATTGGGCTTTAAAGCAAGGGTCTTCAATTGAGCCCCCCACCCCGACTGACTCCTTTGACAAATGGCCAAAGCTCTGCCAGTGGACAGCTTTAGAAGTTTCCATCTATAAGTATCTCTCTCTCTCGCGCTCTCTGTTGTATCTGTCTGTTTGTTGTATCTCCTCTCTGGCTGGCAACATGCGATTGTTTGTTTCATTGTCAAATAAATCTTAGTTTCCAGCCTTGTTTTATTTACAAAGTCGGGCAATTACATTAAGTTTATTGATACGTCTATTCCATTTATCAATGTCTCTCTCTCTCTCTCTCAGGGAGTATGCAGTGTTTATTGTTTGGATATTATATAGACTTAGACCTGGATAAATATTTATTTATTTCTTACTGGAGAACCCTATTAAACCGCTTACAAAGGGACTTTCTCTATTCGTCAAGGTGAAGCTGAGTCGCATTTATAGATTGGAATTCAAAGTGGATTCGAGTTCAAAGCAAGATGAGCAAATATTTTCGAAAGAAACCTTATTACTTATATCGAGTATTAAATGATCTATCAGCTGTGCTATATCAATTAAAAGCTATACAGATCTCTAGTCTTAGGTAAAATACTACATTCAATTAAAGGTCCTTATTCAATAGTTTGAGTCTTCTTTTTTGTTCAGTGTGCCTGGTATCAATTGTAATCCTGCATCATTCAATAGTATTTCATCATTGTCCGAGCTCTGCTCATCCCAGAATTGTAACTTTTCCTCCATTTGTTTGTAGTCCAAGCGCTGGGGCAATATTCTCGACGTTTCCGGCAGGCCAAAAACTTTTAATTGATACAGAAAATATTCATACATATCGAAATCATAGTTTTTCGTATAATGGAAACTAATGCTCGAATCGGAACAGCAGTGGTTGGACTAGAAAAAAAAAATCCCAATTATTTTATTAATTAATAAATAAAGCTTTGATTCACTTTTCCAGCTTACATTCAGCTTGAAGTAATTGTATTTATCCAGCCAGGTGCCAGGTTGTAGTCTGGGCATCAAATGCCTGGGATTCAGTGGCAGGAATCTCTCACGTCCCAGCTCATCTCTGGAATCGCCGGTCACCACGCCCACATTTATCAAACAGTAGCCAATTTGTCTGTCCTCGGATAGCGTATTAAATGGACAGAATTTGGTATTATTCAAGGCAAACAAATTGAAGCGACGCAGTGCATCACGACTGAGCACATAGCCAGCGCCACCGGACATATAACCATGCGAATAAGTAGTACGAAAGCGATGACCAAAGTAGACAGGCGCCTCTGGATCGTAGGGATAGAGAAACTCTCGCAGATTCTCCATAACCACATAGCTAAAGGCGCAATAGAGGTGTGATTAGAAGGAGGAGGAGGGGCTTATATTAAGTCGTCTTACGTATCATCATCCGCCTTGAGAAACCAGTCGTAATCCTCTACGTAATGCTCATAGGCGTAGGCCAAGCCCGCCCGCACCTTGGCATATAAATTATCGCGGCTTTCGGTCACATTGAGATTCACAGCGCCCAGTTCGGCATCATCTTGACTGCTCATAAAGATCAGCTTATTGCAGCGAGCACCCCATGTGGACTTCACCTTGGCCGCTTTAGTTCTATGCTCCGTTGGCATGGTCAGCACCAGGCATAATATGCGAATTTCCCGGTGCAGCCAATCCGCCAGCGTTGCCTTCGCTGGCAAAGTGGGTGCACCCACAGTATCCGCTGCAATGGCTGTGCTCTCGTATTCCTCGGTGGTGAGGGTTATATAGTCCCAGAACTCCGTCAGCTGCATGCCCACAATGAGGCCCAGCACCAGGCACAGTACATTTCGATACATTCCAATGTCTCGGAGATCTTACGAAATTCCCAACGGAAACATTTTGCGATGTTTACAGTGTCTCCGACTCCGTCTTTAGTTGATTTGCGACTGATTTCAGCTTGGAAGACGGTTCTCTCTCTAATAGGTATTACACAGAGACCCCCTCCATCACCCCTCCCTCCCTCCCGCTTCCATCTCCCTGCAGCGTTGAAAAAACGGGTTTTCTTGTCTGTTTCGTTTGTGATTCGCATAATAAATGATTCACAAGACGTCGCTGAAGACGTCGTCAACAAATATTTTGAAAAAGAGCTGTTTGTATTTCACTCTCAATGAGAGGGAATGTGGCAATTGTCGTACAGTTTGAGAGCCATTGCACTGCGAAGGGAACATGGAACATTCACTAATAAGAACAACAGCATTGTGCGTCTTATTGGACTTGTAATGCCATGGAGTGGAACCTGGCTACATTTGCTAATAGGAATAATTGCATTGTGAGTCTTATTAGGTTTGGAATTTCATGGAATGGAACATGGAACATTCACTAATAAGAATAACAGCATTGTGAGTCTTATTAGATTTGAAATTTCATGGTATAGAACCTGGTACATTTGCTAATAGGAATAACAGCATTCCAATTCTTATCTCGTGGCATGGAACAGCATGAAAATTTATGGAATGGAACACGGCACTCACAGCACAGCATTGAAAGTGGAATGGAACCAGAAACTGTATGCTAATTGGGCGCATTAACACCCACATATTACGACCAGCTAATCTTTTATCTATTTCTTTAGTTCGCACCTTAACATTTCGTGTTGAAATTCCAACAAAATATTAAACCTGTATTATTTAACATCAATTTCATATTAGAGCATTCAATAATCGTCTTCCTATTGGACTGCTAAAAAGTGTTTTGTTTTGTTTATTTTTTTCGTTTTTTGGAAAACCGGTTTTGAGAGCGCCCCTCCATTGTCGTGATGATTTTGACCTACAACTGTATGCAATTATACGAGTTGTACTAATAGCGACTCTCTCGAGTCTCGGGTCTCAGCGGATCTCAGCAGGTCTCGGCCTGAAATCTCCTTTCACTTTTAAGCGCCCTTTTGAGACGTCGAGAGAAAGAAACAAAATTTTGGTAATGGTATTATTTATTATTTTATTGCTAGTTAATTTTCAATTTAGTTTCTGTTTGATGGTATCATATTACAAATTATATAGTTTATTTTTATATATCTTTAGTTAGTACAACTTTATCAATTCGTTTATTTCTGTTTATACTAAAATCTGAACTAATTTATTATGCTTTGTTTTTCTTTTCCTTTTCTTTTTATTATAATTTCCGTTTTGTTTTTTTTTTTACGTATTTTTAAATGTCTTATTATATTCGTTCCGTTCCGTTCCGTTGCGTTGCGTTGCGTTCCGGGTTCGCATCGTCGATTTTTGTTTTTGTGTTTTTGTTTTTTTTGAATTTTTCAAAATTGCTTCTCCTGTTTTTGTTGATCTTTCTCATTTGTATTAGAAAATTATTACAAAACATTTAACATTAACTTTAGTTTTTAGGCTTCTTTTTATATATTAACTTAATCTTTTCTATCTTTTATTTTTTCCTTCTCTTTTTCTGTTTTTGTTTTTATTATTTATTTACTTGTATATCTTAATTGTTTATCGTATTTCGAATATACGTTTAGTAAGTGCACTTGCCAATTCTCGTTCATTTCTTTTTCAACTTTCTTTTCTTCCTTCTTTCTCTAGGCTCACAACATTTAGCTCAGAATCGAACTCAAAAGCGAAAGCAAAAGCAAAAGCAAAACAAACAAAAATTGTCTGGCAAAGTCAACACAATTCGGCTTAAAACAATCTATTTAGTTAGTTACACAGCCTTAGAAACTACTTAAAAACTAAAACATGAATTGAAGGCAAAAACCGATTCGCCTGAGCGCCAAGAGCAAAAAAAAATAATAATATATTTATAGAATAAGCTACAATTTTGCCAAAAACAAAAAAAAAAAAATAGACTAAAATACACTTTAAAAAAATAAGCAATTCGGAAAAAATATGTGTAAAAAAAAAACGTAATAATTAATATGAATTTACAATAGATTTCTTGTTATTCTTTTTCGGTTTTTCTTTTATGTTTTCTTTTCTGGTGTATTCCATTAATATAAAAAAAAAAACAATTTAATGACAAAAAAAAATAGGTTAAACTATTACGTCTTTAGTTTTGGTTGCTATTTTATATGCGATGTGTATGTTGAACATGTTAATTTCGCTTGAAAAAATATATTATATAAAAATGAAATTCTTCCCTCTCAATTTGCTGCTCCTCCTCCTTTTCCTCCTGTTTCCTCTCCTGTTCCTTCTCCATTCATTTTTGTATAAATTTCATTTATATATATATGTATATAAGTATGCGTATGTATAATTTTGTTTACCTTTCAATATATATGTTGTTAGCTTGGCTTTAAACTACAAGTACTAATATTATTGTTTTTTGCTTTTCTTTTCTTTTCTTTTCTTTTCTGTTTTCCATTTACTGTTTACTTAGTTTCCCTTTCTTCTTACTTCTTTTTTGTGTAGTTTTCCTCGCTTCTTTTGTAGGAACCTATTTGTAACTAGCAAAGCGCAGACGCTGTAAAATTTCTATAGAAAAATTGTTGATTTCTTTTTTTGTTTTTCTTTTTGTTTTTTGTTTTTGCTATAACTTGGCTTACAAATAATTCATATATGTTTAACATCAAAATATATATGGTTTTTTTTTTGTTTTTCTTTCGTTTTTTGTTTCTTCTCAATGTTCTTAGATATAATATAATATATTATATATGCATGTGTGTATCGCTTAATGCATTTTCTTTTATAGCTATGCTTGAATATTTCAAGGATTTTCATTTCTCTTTTCAATGCACTGTCATTTTACTTGGATTTCGAGAAGTTTCACAGGGAATAAGAGAAAATTACATTTAAAAGCTTTTTCCAATTCTCAATGCTATTTTGAACATATATATTTTTCTCTCAGTGTATTCTCTTCTATTTAATTCATGCAAAATCATTCGGGAAGTACTTAAAATTACTAAATAAAAAAAACAGAGGGAGAATATTTTATAAATCTAGTTCGTAGTCCAAGCAAATTTACAGCACACTTCCCTCTCCTCTTTCACTTTCTCTTTCTGTTTCTCTTTGCTTCGATTAATCGATTATCAAATAGCAAAAAAAAAAAAATAAACTTAATTTTAACAGATTTCCGTAACAATATGCATTTGCTTAGTCACTGAGACTGTACACAAAAAGTATATCGATAAAAAAGTTATTAATTCATCTTGTTGTTTTTGCTGTAACGATTACAAAACGATTACAAAAATCGCTTTTATCGAATGTTAACATTGGCACTTTATCATATAAATATTGTGTAAGTATATGTGTATATGTGTTTATTAAATATATAGTTTATTAGAAAATCAAATATGCTTTTATTAATTTTATTTTAATGCTGGTAGAATTCTTTGTAGCAACTACAGCAAATCTCGCTCTAACTAGAAATATTGATTACTATTTTTTTTTCTTTTTTTTTTCATATATATTTTCATAAGTTTTACTTAGCAAAATAAAAAACATAAACAAAACAAAATGAAAAAAAAATGTAATGTTTCGGTTATGTAAGCCAATTTCTAAAATATCATTTTAGGTGCAAAAAAAAAAAAAATAAAAATATTTTGAATAAATTTATGTATATAATTATTATGTGAATTTTTAATGTTTTTTTATATAGAATCTAACTAAGCAACAAACGAAATAAATTATGAAATGACCGCGCTAACATTTAAAGTGTTAATTTTTTATTCTTTCTCATTTTTTGTTTTTCTTTTTCATTGTTTTTTTCTCTTTTCTTTGTTAACTTATTTTGACTTATACACAATTATAATGCTATGTATTCCATGTGTGTGTGTTTGTCTTGTGTATTTTATACAGAAGATTTCTTTTCCTTTTTGTTTTCGTTTTCGTTTTCCTTTTCTGTTTTAAAGCATATTCAAAGCATTTCTTTTTTTTTTATATATATATATATATTGTGATAAACGGCTGATTGCTTGCTGTGGCGCCTAAATGCATGCTGCATGCCATAAACAATTACAAAAGAATTAGTATTTCTACAGTTACAAAATATATATATATATATATATGTGTGTGTATATGTGTATATCCTATATATATATATATATGTACATATAGAGCTCTAAATGTTTGTCATATCGAAGAGGTCTGCTACCAACTAATTTATATGTATATAATGCACACGACTGCAGTTTGTGCCATATAGAAAAATGTTCTTTTTTGGGGGGGGCGGGGGAAAAAAAATTTGATTTTTGCTGATATATTGGCTTGTTTACTATTAGCAACTATTTACTATTTATGTATAAGTATATGTATATGTATATGTATATGTATATGATAATTTGCTCGCTGTTTAGTTAACTCATGCACTAAGTTTTTGTACAAAGATTTCGATTTCAACGAATTTTGTTTGTTTTTCTTGTTGTTTGTTGTTGTTTTCTTGTAGTTGTTTGTTGTTTTGTTGCAAAACTAAACTGTTTATCAACTTAAAGGCCTACGGCTAAGGCTTATAGCTAGGAGTTCTTATTATTTGCTTTTTTTTTTTTTATTTAAACTTAGACGGCATACACACGCACGCACGCACACACATACACCGCTCACATACACAACTACCATTCACACATACATGCGCTTTGGACTTTGGGCTTAAATATAGGCATTTAAATATATAATATATATAGTTATTAAATTGTATATGCATAAAAAACCAAACTATGGCACGCCTATCGTTTGGTATGCCTAATTTCGTTTCGTTTCTGTTTTCTTTTCTTTTTGACAACTTAGTTTCATTTATTATTCGCTGAGTTAGCAGCTGCTGTACTTGAGGAGGCGGCAGTGGCCAAGGCATGCGCATTATTGGCGCCTCCTCCTGCTGTGGTACCGCTAGCACCGCCGCCATTGCTAGCCTGCACCTGGGGCAGGGTATCAGAGCGGCGATAGTAGAGTAGATAAGGCACACGCGGCGTGTGCGGCTGCAGAACTTGCTTCTCGCCGACCGGTTTCACTGAGCTATCATCGTAGCGCAACCAGCTATTGTAGCCACTATGGAACACATCCGTTATATAATGACCCTTTGAGGCCTCCTTGCCATCGTGATAGACCACAGCAAACAGGCGATAGGCCCGCTGCTTTTGCGAGGTCTTCTTTGAGCCAAGTATCTCTGCGAGAACAGTTTTTAAACGCATTAGTTTAATTTACCAAGAAATATATATAAATCTTTACTCACTGGCATCGATTTTGAGCTCCACGGGGAATTCAACCTTCTTCAATATCTTTGTACAGCCATCGGATCTATAGTCAAAGTATTTTAAATGCAATATCAACACAATGGGTAACTTTTCCAGTGTCATTTGCTGCCAGGCGACCACCTCCTGTTTGGTCTTGCTGCCAGTAACGCCTTCCAGTTGATCCCGACCCACGAGAATCTCTAGAGCCTCCTTTACCGAAGCGGCTTTCTATAATCACAGACCAAGTATTAGAAATATCCAATTCCAACTGCCTGTGTTAGCCAACTTACCTCAATGTTTAGTTGCAGTGTAAAGAATGGCTGTATAACATCCGTGGAGTGTTCGCCCTCGCGTTGCAGACGCGAACGCAGCTCTCCTTGAAAGATATCGCTTAGTGGAGTGCGTCCAAAGTCCGTTTGGCGTGTGACGCTGCCCTTGTTGCGATTGTTGCAGATCATCTAAATACGGAAATAAATTAATAAACTAAAACAAAGCATAGAAATACGCTGTATGCTTTACCTGCCAAACATCGCCTCCATCCTCGTTCTCTTGCTCCTGCGGCTCACCATTCTGTTGGGCACTTGGTTTGGCAATCAACTTAATAATCTTTTAACGAGTGATAAAAAAAGTAGCTATGAGAAACAGTTGTATTTAAAATGGTCGAAACTTACCTCCAGCATTTCATCGTTGAGCTTGTTCAGCACATAACCCAAAAACTCTTCAGCATCCTCTTGTCTGCCCTCCACATGCTCTTCACGGCTGTCATTCCACAGCTTGTAGATCTCCGTGGGCTCAAAGGCAAGATCACACTGCAGATCAACTCCAGCAAACTCATCCTTGCCCTTGATCTGTGCAGCTTTGCTGTTCACACGCAAGCGGGAGCCGCTGGGCAGCGGTGAAAAGTTGCTCATAAACGACATCCTGTGGGAAAAAAAAATAAATAATGCAATTTAATGTAAGATTTAAGTGTTATGTAATTCAAAAATCAATTGGGGGGGGGAAACTGTACTAAACTGTGGGTGCAATCAACAGCACATGAAGCCATCGATGGGTCATTCATGTGAATGCTTAGGATGCACGTGGGTTGGCCTCGACGATAAGCAAGGATTGCACCCAAAACGGAGGCAATCAGAGCACGCCTGGGCGGCCAACGCCAATTGCTATGCCACAAGCGCAACACAGACGCCAGCAATGTCGCCGAAGCGTCTGTTGACTTGCCTGTGGCAATGACATAGTTTGAGATGAGCGACAGAGCGAGAGAGAGAGAGAGAGAGAGAGAAAAGGGAAGAATATTAATGAAACAACTGGGTCAGAAAGTTTCACTTACATGGCATTCACTGTGGGTGTCTTGACCTCGCTGAGCACCGCAGCCTGTTTGGGTATGGAGCGCAGCAGATTGTAGAAAGGAGAGCAGCCGAGCAAGGCCTGCAGTATGGAGTTGATATAACAATAGTTGGAACGATTGGTCAAGCCACGTGGGCGTAGACTGACGGGCGTCAGATTGGTTTTGTGACGTGTCAGAAATTCAGCATATTTATTGGTCCACTCATCCAATTGTGAGGCACGCGATGGCTCCGCTTTCAATGGCTTTACAGCTGCAGAGGCGGGTGATGCGGCAGCAACGGTCGGCACAGCCTGAGCCGATGCTGCTGAATAGGAAAGTGTGCCGGGTGTAATGAGCGGTACCGTTGGTGCTGGCACTGGTGTTGGTGATTGCAATTGTTGATGCACGCTGGGCGGGTTATGTGTTGGCGGAGCTAATGCCAATTGCTGCTGTTGGGATTGCTGTTGCTGCTGCGCAGCCAATTGCAGTGGTTGCTGCTGCTGCTGCGTTGGTGCCAATTGCAGCTGTGGTGACTGATGCTGCTGCTGCTGCTGCTGTTGTTGCTGCTGCTGGTGTTGTTGTTGATGCTGTGATTGCTGAACTTGATGCTGCTGGTGCTGTGGCTTGTTGCCGTCGTAGGGAGCCACTTTGGCCACAGGCTTCGTACGCTCAAACAGACTGGCCCACGAGGGTTGTCCACTGTCTGAACTGCTGCTATTCTGTGAGGCTGGCGGCGCTGGTGGCGCCAAATTGAGAGCTGGCTGTGACGGCGCAGTGGTTCCTGCTACTGTTGCTGCTGCTGTTGCTCCTGCTGCTGTTGTGCTGAAGCTTGCTTCCGTGCTGAAGCTCTGTGTGCTGTATTTATTGTTTTTGGCTGCATAGCTCACATAGGATTTGGCAGCTGGCACATATTGACTATTGGCATGTTGTTGTTGCTGGTGCTGCTGCTGCTGTTGTTGCTGCTGCTGCTGCTGTGATTGTTGCTGTTGTTGGGCTTGAGGCAGCACTGACGCATTGTTTGTGCTATTGGACTGGCTTTCAATGGACGTCTGTTGTTGAAACTGATGCGGCGTTGCTGTTATGCTCGCCGTTGAGGTAGTTATTGTTATTGCTGCTGTTGCAACTACTGTGGATGCTACATTGCCACTGCTCTGCTGTTGGCTGTTGCTAATTTTGCGCTCCAGCGGCGGCGCAGTGCTAGCCACAGGCGATGAAGGCACTTTCATGGTGCCATATGTTCGGAATTGTGGCTGATTGTTGTTGTTGTTATTGTTGTTGTTGCCGCTGCTGCTGCTGCTGCTGCTAGTATTGTTGTAGTTGGGTTGGTAGTGCTGTTGCTGTTGATGGTAGTGCTGCTGATTGGTATAAGTCTTGGTGGGATGATTGTAAGCGCCACCACTAGCGCCACTTGATTGCTTATTGAAACCACTGCTGGGTTGTGCAGTTGTTGCTGTACCAGCAGAAGCAGCAGTTGTCGCGGCGGCAGCAGCAACAGCAGGTCCGTTGTTCACAGTATTAGGCGATGCGGTAACCGCCACCGATTGCGTGGACTTCTTGTGCTGTGCTGAATTCGTCCAGGACATTGTCTTGGTAGTTTGTATGGCAGTGTCGCTGCTACCCTGGTGATGATGATGATGATGTTGCTGCTGATGGCTGTACTCCGAGGAGTATTTGCGACGCACTTGTTGTTGTGCATTATTGTTGTATTGTTGTTGTTGTGGCTTGCGCTGCTGCTGCTGCTGTTGTTGTTGCGGGAGCTGCTGCTGCTGCTGTTGCTGCTGATGTGAATGTTGCTGCTGGGCATTTTGCTCTTGATAGTTGGGCTGCGTTGTTTGTTGCTGCTGCTGTTGCTGTTGCTTCTGAGACTGTGCCTGCTGCTGCTGTAGCACAACTGGCGAAGTTTGTTGTTGCTGATGTTGCTGCGGCACTGTTGTGGCTGATGCTGCTTCTGGTTGTTCCAGAAATTGAGGCGCTACGGTGGCAATGGATATAATCAAATTGGTTGACTGTTGTTTTTCAATGTGTTGCTTCTGTTGTTCCTGTTGCTGCTGCTGCTGTTGTTGTTGCTGCTGCTGCTGTTGTTGCTGCTGATACTCTAGTTCAAATTGCTGCTGCTTCTCGTTGCTGGCAATCAGTGTCTCATCCAAAGTTGACTCGTTGGTGTTGGCGTTGTTGTTGTTGAGCAGCGATTTATCGACTGGAAAAAAAAGCAAAGAATTTCCTGCCTTTAGTAATCTTGCTTAAGCTTTGCTCTTAAGACTTAAGATAACAACAAAACTATCGAAAGTACTATCGTTAGTACTATCGTATAAAGATAAGCTATGAAAGTATGTTGAAAATCTCTTCCATTTTTAGATTTGAGAGGGATTCTTAATAGCTTACTGTTAACTTAAAACTTGGTACCATTCACTAATCGATAGTTGTGCCGATAGTAGGTCATTTCTTTGAAAAATAGCTGCAGATAATCAAGTAATACATAATATTCCCCCAATTGCTGTGCAGCACATACAAAATAATTTACAATATCATCATAATTGATACCAATTGATGTTAAATGAGATCTTTTTTATGTGGATCGGATGTTGCTGCTGCTGTTGCTGTTGCTGCTGTGCAGCTGTGGAATTTTATCGAAATTTGTGCCTCCCTATTTAGGCTTATTTTTTGTGTTTTTTTTTTTGTTTAATTGATTTGTTTTTGTGGCTCGAAATTGTTTGAGAATTGAGTGGCGTCTCTTTTGTAATACAAAGTTAAGAAATGTAGCTCAAAATAGCAAAAAGTCAATATTAAAAATTAGTTCACACGACGCTAATCAGCAGAGACAATGGAGATCCGCCTGACCAATAATCAGGCAAATAGGAATAAAGCCCCAGAGCAGCCGCTGCACTTTAATCGGTCACAACAGCAACGGCAACGGCAACAGCAACAACAACAACATTTAGCGATAACTGTCACTAAACAATGCCCCAACGACAACGACAACAACGACAACGACAACTGTTGCCATTGCCTGGCCTGGCTGGGCGATAAGACTGTCCACATATCGTTGTTGCCTGTAGAGAGCTGTCCAATCAATTTGTTAGCTATTCCAGCAACAGAACTTAATCCATGTCAGTTTGAAGTGTCTGTATTTGTGCTACGGATAAAAACAGGGTCCCCCCCCTCCCCGAGCACCAAGTCAAGAGTTCTCTATAAATTTCATTTAGACAAACAGCACTATTAATAGTGAATCAAGAGTAGTTGAGACTCGCGCCAAGCGATCTCCCCGATAAAAGCCAGCCAAAAACGGCAATTTCAACATGTTTTTGATAAGAGATAAGCAGCAACAACAATGCCAGACAGGCAGCGGGGGGTACAAAACACAACGTTATCAATACAACAACAACAACAACAACAACATTTACACACGTGAGGCGAAGAGCAGAAGTCAGCGATGCTGTTGCTGCTTATTTGCCATTTAATAATGAATGCCTAATTAATAATCCCCAGCTGATACGATGACTTCTCGGGTCTCGCCCCAAGTACTTACAATTACGCGCTGTAAATATTAACACACTTGATAAGGCCCTGGAGAAGACAGCCAGACAGACAAAGAGACAGACAGACAGACAGACAGACAGACAGACAGACAGACAGACAGACAGACAGACAACGGTCGAACAAGGCTGCTCACTCTCAGGGTCGGCAAATGGGGTGTGAATATATTTGTGGGAAAATGGGGCAATAGGACGACAAAGTTTGCACAGCATCAATAAAAAAAAAGATTGCCAATAAAAACGGAAATCAATTTCAATTCAATTTCTGCTATACGAGATTTCCACACCTTGGAAATCGGATTAAGCAGCGAAGAAAACGATACAATTTCCCTTTGAAAGTTGAGGAATATAATCCATAAACTATAGAAACTTCATCCTAGAAAAAGTATTATATCTAACCTTTGATTCAAGGCGATCTTTGAAGGCCAAGAATCCATCGAAATCATTTAAATATCTGTGGAACAGAATTCCACTTTAATTTATACCATTTATGAAAACAACAAAACTTTTTAAACTCGGCTTAATCAACCAGACTCTGCCTATGAATTTCACTGTCAAAATTTCCCACTTAGCCAACTTGTGACCATATGGAAGAGGGCAACAGGCCTCCTTCTTTGCTTGGCTATTGTAGGCCGCAGACGTTTGAGCAGTGTACATAGACCAAGTACTATTTAATAGACTATTAACAATTTCTTTGATCAGAAAGAGCTATTTAAAGTTTTATTAGCGCCCATATCGTAAAAGGCGGTGCTAAGTATGGTTATTATTATTATTATTATTATTTACCCCATAACGTCATATGACAAATAACCAGCAACAGATCCCCGCAGAGTCAGCCGAATCGGATTTCGAGCATGGGCCAAGGAATTCAGAGTTCTAAATTCTGAATTCTGAATTCTGAATGTGTTAATTAATTTCAATTAGCATTTAACAAGCGGCTGAAATAAATAGACTCAAATGAAGCCGGAATAGAACTCAGAGCTGAGAACTCAGAGCTCAATACTCAAAATTCGCAGATGAAATGGAAATGGAAATGGAAATTTATAGAGCAGCAATTTACTACACGCAGCAAAGCAAACAGAATACTCGTAGTAATGAGTATTCACTCGATTGCGAATTATATGGAATTATATTATAATAAAAACTGTGCCAGGGGTGTCAGATTTGGGTGCGACGATGAGAGATAGAGAGAGAGAGAGAGAGAGAGAGAGAGAATTGAGTATTGAGAATTGCACTGTCACAAGGTTGGCTGGATAATTACAGACATGAGCGCACAGGTAACTTACTAACAACAACAGCAACAGCTAAACATGTTAGGCTAATAATAGCAGACAACAACAACGGCAACAACAACTGCAAAAGCTGAATGCAACAATGCAAACAAGGAAATCGTCACGACAACAAACGCGAGACTGTACTTCACTTCATATATGGCGGCACGTGAGAGAAGATGGCGCCCAAAGAGGGGCTCTTTTTCTACAGTATTTTTGTTAGTACAGTTCCTCCACTTGACTGGACACACACAATTTCGCTTTCAATTTCACTATGAAAGCTGAAACTGTTCTACGTACGTAATTGTCTTTATTGTAGCACAGTTTTTCTTTACCCAAATGAATTTAATTCTCGAACAATCGAGATTTTGTTACTAATAGTTGTTGTTGCTGCTGTTGTTGTTGCTGTTGTTGTGCAAGTCTATTTGATATATGTATATAAATTGATTTTTCTATCCAATAAACTGACAAAACGGGGTCATCCGTTAGAGAGCAGCCCCCAAAAGCGGGGCCTCTGTCTAGTTCTACTCTCGTACTACTACCCTCTCCTCCCCTCCCCCTGCCATGCCCTCCCCCTGCCTGTCGCGCTCCATTGTTGTTATTGAACGCGCGATTTTATTCAATTTTTATTAGCAGCAACAAAAACAATAACAAAAAAGCAACAACAACAACAACAACAACAGCGATTGCCGCATTCGATTAATTTGTGTGTTGGCTTACAATTTATGAGATATGAATTTTAAAGCCAATTCAATTGTCTATGGAAAGATGCAGAATTTAGAATTTCAATAAATTTTAATTGAGAAACAAAATAGAAGCCTAAATCAATTAGAAAAAAAAGAAAATGTATTAATAAAAAGCATTTTTATTTGTAAATAACAACATTTTTATAGTCCAAAACAAAATTCCAGTTTGCCAGCTTGTTTCTTCGTTCCGGTGCAGTGGAAAAATAGTTCGAATTTCTGTTAAATCCATCGAAAAACTGACGTATTCAATTAGATTTTTTAATAGCATTGTTTATATTTATTTTTACTATCATATTACTCGTAGGAAGTAAGAGTAATACACAGAGAAAAAAGGCTTGAAAATCAAGAGTTCCTTTATTCAGTCACAGCTTTTTTTAATCCAGGAATTCTTTGTTTTATCCCGAGTCAGCTTGAAAATAGCCCCAGTTTTAGGCCTGATTCGATCTTCAGTCAATATTCTATAGTAATTATAATAGAGAAGAATTCTTCTACTTGACTTAATCCCAGATAGACTCCTTAATCCAATTCGTAGTTGAATTTACTTTGAATAGGGATTTAATCCCGTTCAAACTGGCTTTCAATTGAAAGCTGGCCTAAAGCTTAAATTAAGATTGCTCTAGCTTAAATAGAGCCAGCCGTATTTTCTTTCTGTGTATATAAAATTGCAGCACACATTGCCAAGTGACATATAAAAAACGAGTATTTATTTACAGATCGCTCTGATTTGTAATTAAATAATTTACTCGAATGTGTCGTGTAATCTATCATAATACTCATAATAATATAAACAATTATTCATAAATGATTTTTATTGTTTATCATTACAACAAAATGAACCGAAACTTAGTCATATTGTGATACGACGAGCACGCCACACAGAGAAAAGCAGAGCAAAACAAATGAAGAACTGACTGATCAGTAGATACCCTGCAAGCTGTCCTCAAATAGTCGTTGAATCACCATTTCAAATTGAATAAAACAAAAAACACTGGGTATAAAAGCTCAAAGTGCAAAGCTCAGGCAGTGATAAAAAAAAAAGCAAGGCATTAAATTTATATAAGAAATTCGAGCAGAATATGACAAATATGTTTTTAAATCAATCCCCCTGCAAATTGAATATAGAATTACACAATAATAAAATGAGAAATTGAAATAAGCATTTTTTTTTTCATTCTTTTTTTTTAATAATTTGTTGTTGTTTATCAACAACAGCTGCGAAAAAACTTGAAAGCATAATGCAATAAATAAATAAAGCGTGATATAAGTGTATTGCTACACGTGGTACTCAATTTGTTGTTGCTGTTGCTGTTGTTGCTGTTGCTGTTGTTGTATACAAATTGATAACAAATCTGGTCAACAATTCGTCGTATTATTATGGGCGGTTGGCTTCGACTTCGATGACAAATGCGTTAACTTTTCTTTGCCTGGCAACAGCAGCAGCAGCAGCAGCAGCAGCAGAACTGAAACACCCTGTGTGTTGCATGCATTTCTTAGTTGTTACTGCTGCTGCTGCTGCTGCTGCAATTCAATTGAATTCATTTGTGTCAATTTACAATAAATAATAGCCAAAGAGCTGCCTGCAGCAGTAAACAATAAGCAAGCCAAAGAAAATTGCATAATTCTCTCTAAGACGACAAACGCGACGCGGCGGCACGCGACCTTCGTCTAAACCAAACCAAACCAATCCAACACCTAACCAACCCACCCCCTCCCCACCCACACTTCTGCCCCCGCTAAACTGCGCACCACCTGTCAGCGACACACACTACACCCTACACACAACAACAACAACAACTGCAACAACAACAAAGCAGCAAAGGAACCGCCGTAAAACGTTTTCTTATCAATGAAAGGCGCACTAGCCAACAAATTATTTAGGACAGAACGCGAACGCTGCTTGTGGCTATAAAGCGGACGTCGATGATTGGATAGACGAGTGTAGAGTATTAAGAGGCATTTTTCTATTTATTTAATTCTCCTGCTCTTCTTCTGCTTTGTTTTTCAAGCATTGTCATTGATAAGCATCGATAGCAACAGAAGCGCAACAGAGGATTGGATGGCCTCTGAAGCAGAGTGTAAGTTAAAGAAGGATAAGTGAAACCACAACTGACAGCCTGACAGCCAGGCAGTGGCGTACGAAAAGGGGAGAAGGGGGGCTACTAAATAACATAATTGGGGCAGTAGAAAAGCAGATTAACTTTAGTATTATATCAGATATATAAAAATAATTTGTGTAATTAAATAGTAATATTCCCAATATTCCAAAAATCCTTTAACTTAAATAGAAATATACTTTGTCATATAACAACAGATTTTCGAGTGTTTTATTTTGAAATAGTTTTGCCTACTAATTGGAGATTGCCAATAAAATTTTCTTTAATTTTTTCGGATTATTTGGCTTAACACTTTTGAAAAATTCCATTTTAAAGAATCCCCATAACTTTGATTTATCTTTGGAGAAAAGGGTTAGTAAAGTATCTAAATTATTGTCTTAATTATTGAACTTTAAAATCTGAAAGCAACTATAGAATTAATAGGCATTCCAAGTTAATGAAATATCCGATTAAAAGCCCTCTGTAAAAATGTCATGGCACGCCACTGGTTTGACGACGCAAAGGACGCAAAATGTGATACAGTAGACATAACAGGAAGCGTAACACAGGATGAGCTCGCTCTCCGGGCTGTGTCATGTAATCTATTCCTGTGTGTATCCTGCTGGCATTAACATACAAATGCGTATAACAGTTGCCGCGTGGGCAGCAGCTAAGCACCCGCAGCAGCCACAGCAGCCGCAGCAGCATTCATTGAGCAATGTCATCCACTAGATACAAATGTATCTAAGCAGGTACAACTGAGGTCAGCAACAAATACATCGGGGGAAAATGAGCTACGAGCAATGCATAACCACAAGCAACAAGTAAAATACAAAAACAAAAAACAAAAAATTCAAATAAAAATAAAAATACAAAAAAAAACCAAGATAAAAGCTGCCAGCGACAAAACTGCGTCATTTTGTAAATATCTATTGGCATAGGCTGCAAATGTATATAGATACATATATACATATATATACACATATATAGATAGATATATAGATATATATTCATATATATTATACGAATCTGTAAAGATGAGGAAAACAGAGGAAAACTCACAGCGTAAAAAATTGTATGCCGTTAAACAAAAGCGCATCGACTGACTGACTGACTGACTGGCTGGCTGACTGACTCGCTGCTGGCTGAGAGACAACGCGTTGTATGCGCAATTTCAATTTCATTTCCCTCTTCAACAAAAAAAAAAAAACAATATATGTTATATATATATATAAAACAAAGAAAGTGTAGCTAGAGGAAGACAGCAGAGAAGGTTGTTAAGAAATTCTTGAACTGGGCCCAGAGGCGATATCATTGATGTCTTCTATATACAAGAGGTTATGTGCTGTGAAAGCGCATTCAACTCGTCAGGCAAAGATAAAGGAAACTGCCAGAGAAACGGAATCCATGGGAACAAAAAAAAACCAATTGAATGCATATAAACTCGAGTCGAGGTGCCCCTGCATAAATTGAGCTGTAATTCCTATATATAGGTTAATATTAATACTAATACCCATCACAAAAGTAAACTTAAAATACAATTTTATTTCATTTAATTTCTATTTCTATATATCATTACCCATTAAGTGCCCATTGACAGTAGGTAAGTGGGGTATATTAGCTCCTAAAGATTCCAATGTCTATTTAAACTATGAAACCTAAAGCAAAAAATGCAGTTGAAACAAAAAAGGTTCTAATAATCCTTTAAACTGTTCGTATTATATATTAATATAAAGAAAGGTGTTTCACTACTTTCTCTTCTATATATTTTGTGCCTTTTTACAGCGTATCTCTCAAGTCGAGCACTTTGAGCCAAAGCAAACTCTTACTTGCTTTAGCATTGTGTTCTTTCTGGCTGGGAGCCCAGAAAATTTCCTTCTCATTCCTAAGCAAAAGTCTTCGGCAGCTGCTTCCGCTGCATTTTCTGCAGGAATGCAAAATTCTCAAACACCTGCTGCACGGGTGCTCTCTGTGTGTGTGTGTGTGTGTGTGTGTGTGTGTTATGACGTATGTGGGCGTATCAATGGGCCTGCGGGTGTGGCAGAGCTGCCAAGTCAATACCCAAGCTCAACACCCAACTGGCCACGTGTCGGCATCAGCAGCCAGCCAGCCATTCAGCCAGCCAGCCCGGTTTGCATTTCAAGTCGAGAGCATTTATGCATTTTAAATGAATTCACACACACACACACACCAATACACACGCACACTATAAACACTATTGCGGTATAACAGTTTAGTGTTGGGTATTAAATTTCGCTTTTGAGTATTATATGATTGTTAGTGATATGGCCAAACTAACTGGCAATTTCCGACGGACGTAGAAGGAAGAGGAGGAGGAAGAGCAGGAGGAAGAGGACTAATGCGCTAATAATATAGCAAATCAAGTTACGAGAGCAAAAAGGCAACCAAACGTCAACCACTGGCGCCCTCTGGCGTTGACCCACACAAGTCACATGTAAGGAAGCGTGCGTGTGCCTGTGTCTCTGTGTGTGTGTGTGGATATTTAGATATGTAGTATGTGTATGTGTATGTGTTGGTATTTGTGTGCGTGTTACAATTTTTATGAATGACATTGGAGCGCCCCCACAACAGATTAAACAGTTAGTTAAATGGTACATCTTCCAAGAGAGTAAGCTAGAAGAAGGTTTAAGAGTTGAGTAGTTCTCCACGCAGATTGTGAATTTCTCTTAAGCCCCCAAAAAATTATCTTAACTGTTATAAAAGCAACGTTGTTTATGACTCTAGTCACACACACACACACACACACACAGGCACATATATAATCCATTTATTGGGCAGTAAAAAACTGTAAAATTAGCACGCTTCGCTTATCGAAGAATAGAAACAAGTCTAAAGCTAAAAACAACTCAAGATAATGTGGTTTAAACTGAATTTCGGTGCTATTTCAGTGCGTGTTTTGAAGGTCTTGTCGGCGCCTAAAAGGCGGCAGCGGCACACCAAAAAATTTTCAACTCACACACACACACACATACAGAGAGAGGAGAGAGTGTGAGAGAGAGAAAGATAAGCATGAGAAAAAGTAAAAGTTTGAAAGTCGCCGTTAACCTTTAACCTAAATCACAAAAATAAGAGCAACAGTTTATGCTCTTTTGTTCGCTATGCATGAGTGTTATACTTGTACTCGTCAAACTGTTATACACAACTGCCGGTTTTCGTCCTTTAGGCTGGACAACAATAAGAACAGGCACAGGCAAAGTAAGGAAAGCTACCGGTAAGGACGGATACGACTAGTTATAAACGAAGACAACCCTTAAGAAAGTGCGTCATAGATGGAGGGTAGTTTGCCACAAGGGGGTGAGTTGCTATGCGGATGAGACACTGTGGCGAACCGAAAATTTTCGTTCTTCTATGTGAAAATCTGTGCGAAACGCAACTACGTAGCCAACATTCCTGCTGTTGTTATACACTTACCGGGAGCAGGGGTATTCTAATTTTGTTACGACATAAGGAAAATAGATACTTCTTGTTGTGGGTAGTAGACGCCATGTATCTAGGAATCTGTAGGCAATCCTTGATTAAACTTAATCGCGCAAAAAAAGATATATTCACTATATATACTCTGTGTAAATAAAATATGCCAGGGTATTAGAATCTTCGGCCTTTCCTTTTTTGTTGTTCTTATTGCCTTTGCTACCTTTGGCACAATGTGCAAATCAGCTGTTTTTGCCCAAACGCAACCCTTACGCCGCATACCTGCAAACCGTTCGAATAAAGAGAGGGCGCAAACACAAAGAGAGTGCGACCAGGTGGCCATCGCAATGTGAGAACTATCGAAAAAGAGAGAGAGAAAACGAAAACGAGCGGCAGCTTGTGTTGCGAGAGCTTTTGCGCGCTTGAACTTCAAATGCATTGCATGAACAAAAAAACAAAAAAAACAACAAAAAAAAAATAGATATTCGAACGAGGCAATCGCAATGTCAGCAACCGCATGGCACAGCGTTGTTTTTATTTTTGCATTCGATTTTTTTTTTTGTGTTTTTTTTTTTTTGTAATTGAAATTGTGTTTGTTGTTTGAGGTTATATGTGTGTATGCAGTTGTTGCTTTTGGGCTTTTGCCTTTTAGCTGTGTCGCTGCTGGTGGCTGTTGTTGTTGTTATATATCGTAGTATAACAGTTCTAGAGCAGCCCCGTAGCCGTGTAGTCAAATCGCTTTCAGTCGGTTTCAGTCGTTTGCTGGTTACGACGAATTTTCATTTTATATCGAACAGCGTAGCAGTGAACACGACTGTGCCTGTCTGTCTCTCTTTCTGTGTGTGTGCGTGTGTGTGTTGGGTGCTTTTTGTTGGTATCTCTCGCCGCGGCGCACAAAGAAAAAAAAAAAACAGTATACACCCCAAAAAAATATATTAAATTTGTTATTAAAAACAAATTGAAAAAAAAAACCCAAAATTTGATTAAAATAAATCAAAGTTGAAGCCATGTGATGTGATGCACATGCAACTCCCAACTGCAACTCGTCAATTGTTGTTGCTGTTGCTGTTGTAGCACAGTTTGTAACACGTAAGCCAAGTTCCGTGTTGTTGCTGTTGTTGCTGTTGTTCTTGTTGCTGCAGTTGTTGTTGTTGCTGCTGTTGTTGTTGCTGCTGCTCCTCGGCTTGTTTTTGTTTCCCGTTCACAATTCACATTTTATCGATCACACGTTGCTGCGGCTGAGGAAGGGGCCGGATCCGGGGCCGGGGCCGGGGCCGTTTGTCGGCGGTGCGTTTTGCATTTTGCTGACGCCAAAAGAATTTCATGTGTGTGTGTGTATATTTTATACACTAATTTCACTCAAATCAAATTTCAATACTCAACAAATTATACAATTGCATTGCAACAACATTAACAACTACAACTACAACAACACATTAACAATTTCGAGTACGTACAGCACCCACAAAAAGGCAGCCAGCAGCAGCGGCAGCAGAATCAGCATGTAAAGCAAAAGTAAAGCAGAGCAGAGCAGAGCAAAGCAAAAGCAAAAGCAAAAACAAAAACAAATGCAAAGTGTAAAGTCAAACAATAACAATAACAAACAGTCAGTCAGTCAGTCAGCTGCAACTAATAAACTTTAGAATAAAAAATAATGCACAATACAACGTGACAAAATACTAAATAAAAACCAAAGCAAAACTTTAAAATATTTAATAAATTTAAATAAATGTTTACAGATAAAGTCTCTCTTTCTCTCTCTTCCCCTCTCTCTCTCTCTCTCTCTCTCTCTTTTTGTCGATAAAAGTTTAAGCAATAACAATTTAACAATAACAACAATTACAAAAACGCACGCACACTTCATATAACGGCAACTTAAGCTTCGCCGTCAGAACAAAACTTAAGAGCGCCAAAATATATACAAGAGTGCGGAAACAGTAGTAGCAGAAAAGAGAGCGAATTAAATGCTGAGCGCGCGCAAAGATAAAACACAGTAGCAGCAGCAGCAGCAGCAGCAGCAGCAGCACCAGCAGCAGCAGTGCTAGCAGCAGCAGCAGTGCTAGCAGCGGTAGCGGCAGCGGCAGCGAACAGCGACGTCAACAGAGCGGCCGTTCTAAGGCTCGCATAACTCACAAAGGCGCCGAGCGCGACACTTCGGCCACGCATATATAAAAAGCATAGACTAAACGACGACAACTGACTGGCTCCCGCGGGGGTAAGGTGCGGGGCGCGCAAGTGAAAACGAAAACGAATTTGAAGAACACTGTTCATCGCTCCAAAAGCTAAAGCAAAATCAAAGTGCAGTTATAACAGCAGCAACCTAGCAGTTAATAGAAAAGAAAATAAAAGAAAAGAGAAGACAAAAAAAAAACAACTAAATTAAAGTAAAACAAAATTATGGTGGACACCAACAGTAATGCGGCATCAGCGGGCAATTCGGCGGCACGCCTGCGCAAATTTGAGCGTACCGACAGTGAATTGGCCTGCGAGGAGGCAGCGCGTCTCAACAGTCCCGAGGATGAGAACAACGATGATGATGAGGAGGAGGAGGATGACGATGATGAGGATGAGGTTAGCGTTTATGGTGAATTGCCGCCACCGCCGGACGGTGGCTATGGCTGGGTCATATGCTTCGCTAGCTTTATGTGCAACATGATTGTCGATGGCATTGCCTACACCTTTGGCATATTTCTGGAGGAGTTTGTTGCCTATTTTCATGAGGGCAAAGGCACCGTTGCCTGGGTGGGCAGCCTTCTATCGGGCGTCTATCTGAGCGCCGGTCCCATCGTTTCAGCCCTGGCCAATAAATATGGCTGCCGTGCGGTATGCATCGCTGGCAGCATCATTGCCTGCATTGCCTTCGTCCTGAGCACCTTTAGTACATCTGTGAGCATGCTAATGGCCACCTATGGTTTTATGGGCGGCTTTGGCTTTGGCATGATATATCTGCCAGCCGTTGTGGCCGTTGGTTACTACTTTGAGACGAAGCGTTCCTTGGCCACAGGCATCGCTGTATGCGGTTCGGGCTTTGGCACCTTTGCCTTTGCTCCGCTAGCCACCTATTTGCTGGAGGAGTACGGCTGGAAGAATGCTCTACTCATTTTCGCTGGTTTAATACTCAATTGTGCCATCTTTGGCGCCATGATGCGTCCGTTAACCTATCCCAAAAAGAAGAAGGTAAAGCCTCTGATGCAGCGCATGTATGAGGAGAAGCAGCTACAGCTGGAGCGTGGCTCATTTGCGGGCTCACATTTTATGGTGCAACTTCCCGATGGCACCATGGAGCGTAAGTTAAAGATGCCCCTAAATGCTGACCCTGGCGTCCATTCAAGCTTAAATCTGGAGCTGCTCGCACAACAGTCGGGTGGCCTACATCCCGTCTCAACGCTGCCCACCATCACCGAGTCCAAGGTGGTGGAAATTAATGCTCAATCCCCACAAAATAATAGCAACGCCGATAGCAATGGTCAGTTGTCAACCCGTTCGGGTCGGCGATCGCAACGCAACTCAGAAACTGAGCACAGTCCGTATCAATCGCAGGATGCAATGACACGTAATGCCTCTCAGCCAGCGTTTCTAGCTGGTGATCACCAAAGTCTTCCCAAGAACGGTTCTGTGCCGTCCTTCAGTCGGGTCCGCAAAACATCAGCCAGTGAACGTTACCAGCCCTCTTTGGCAGCTATTCGCGCCTCATCACGCGGCGATATTGAGGCTGGCGCTGGCGCCGACTTCAACACCTCTAAATTGTCGCTATCCCAGCGGCAAGGCAGCTCTAGTGGCAGCGCCGGACGCATGGTGCGTCCCATGTCACGTAAGGATATCTTCTACTCTGGTTCCGTCACAAATTTGCCCCAATATCAGTCACAAAAATCGCTAACCAATTACCGCAACTCGGTGCTATCGCTGACCAAATATGAGAAAAGCATGCAGAGCATGCGTCTGGATCCCCTGGCCGAGGCGGAAAAGCATCGAGAGGAATACGACTTATGTCCATGCCTGGGCATACCCGATTCCGTCAAGTCTGTCGTCAATACCATGTTGGATGTGAGCCTACTCAAGGATCCGGTCTTTATGCTAATGGGTGTATCCAATATTTTCGGTATGGCCGGCCTATATGTACCCTTTGTCTACCTGGTGGATGCGGCGAAGGAGCATGGCATTGCCAAGAATGATGCAGCGATGCTGTTATCCATCATTGGCATCACAAACACCGTGGGACGTGTCGCCTGCGGCTGGGTAGCCGATCTGCCTCAAGTTAACTCGCTGCTGCTCAACAATATTTGTCTGCTGATCTCTACAGTGGCAGTCACATTAACACCACTATGCTACAGTTATAGCGCCTATATAGCCATGTCGATTGCCTTTGGTATTGCCATATCGGGCTACATATCGCTAACGTCAATTATTCTGGTCGATCTGCTGGGACTGGACAAGCTCACAAATGCCTTTGGCTTGCTCATATTGTTCAGAGGATTTGCTGCCTTATTGGGGACCCCGCTGGCGGGCATGATTTATGATCTAACCCATACCTATGATCTGCCCTTCTATATGGCGGGTGCCCTGTTTGCCATATCGACGGCAACTAGCTTTTTGGCGCCCTGCATGAAACGCTTTAGTAGCTCCGATGAGACACCTGTACACGTGGAAACACTAACGCCCATCGATGAGGAGCAGGGCGAGGATGCCGAGGAGGAGGATGAGGATCAACCAATTACCATAGTGCCCAAGATCATCAAAACTCTGCCCAGCCCATTGAACGAGGAAGCACAGAGTCCGTTTCCTCCGCCTTCAAACGCGCAACAGAAATCAACGACAACAACGGAATCAAAGCTCTAAGCGTCAAGAATTTACACAGAGAACACGGAGAATACAACAGAAATAAAAACAACAAAAAAAAAAAACTATAAGTTTAATAAAGTGAAGAGAATGCGAGTGGAAGGAATTGTAAGAGAATGAGAGCGTATGAATTAGTTTAGAGAGCGATATTTTTTTAGCAACTTATACAAAGGAGAGCCAAGTGGAATCAGCGAGAGAACAGAAACAGAAACAGGAACAGGATCAGAAGCAAGAGCCGGAGCAGGAGCCGTAGAAGGAGCCGTAGCAGGAGCCGTAGCAGGAGCCGAAGCAGGGACACCAGGTCCAGGTAAAGTGAAAGCAAAAAGTATTGAAGAGAGCACACAAAGAAAACTATATACAAAGGAAAGAAAAGAGCGCATATATACACCATAAGTATATATGTTTATTATATAAATATATATATATAAAAATCCAATACCGATGCCGAAACTATGCCTAAGCAACTATTATATATACACAAAATATTATAGGTTTGCCTTATAGCAAATATTAAATAAAACAAAAACAAAAACCAGAAAGGAAATTCAAGAAAACTTGGCTTAGCTTCGATAAGATTGTAGCAGAGCCCTGCTGCCATATAAATATTATATACAAAAAAACAAAAACAAAAACAAAAAAAAAAGAAAGGAAAAAAAAACTTTGATAAACCCTGATTGATTATAGTTTCCACTGTTATACAACCAACCACAAAAGCAACAGCAACTATATTGTAAAATATTTTTATGATTTGTTTGTTAAATTTTACGATTGTTTTTTTTTTTTTTTTTTTAAATTAATTAATTACTATTATTATTATTATTATTATGTATTATTATAATTGCTACTGTATGTGTATATGTATATGTATTTGAATATGTATTACGATTACGATTACGATTACTCTCGATCTATATAATTATTACGAGTACTATAACTGTTGTTGTGCATTCGTTGTTATACGGCAAAAGTGTTATAATTGTGTCATACGGCCTAATTGTAGTAGAGAAACCAACTAGCGGGTAGCAAAACCAACAAATAGTTAGTTAGTTTTCGTATAAAAAATGTATATGTATAAAAGAAAAAGAAAAAGAAAAACAGAAAAAGAAAGAGAAAAACAAAAAGAAATAAAAAGGCGAAGAGCATGTAAGAAATTTAAAAGAGAGCAGCAAAAACTATTACAAAAATAATGCTAAACTAAATAATTTTTTTATATAAAAAAAAAACACAAAGAAGAAAAAAAAACAAACTGAAATTGTTTTCAATTTTAAACTAATAATTTAGCTACAAAAGGAAAATTTTATGGCTCATATTTTGTATATTAATAAAAGTAATAATATACATACATATAAGTAATTATATATTATATATTCAGGCAAAGTCCATAGCAAAACAAATTTTATAAGGCTTGTGCGTTTTTGTTATACACAAGATGAACTACAAACAAATAGAAACAAATATAGTATGTGTTATACTTTTTAAAAACTAACCAAATTTATAGAGTGAATACAAAATAAAGAGCAATAAAATAAAGTTTTACACCATTTACAGCCTCACATATATAAAAATCTACACATATTATTACTAATTAAAAAAAAAACCAAAATATTGAAAAAAACAAAAAACTATTATACGCATCAATGAATTGTTATATGAGCGACGAGCTATGCTATGCAAGCGAAAGCAACAAAAACAAAAACAAAAACAAAAAGAAAAACACACACAAAGCAAAGCAGAACAATAAATGTTAGAAGAAAATAAAAGATTTTTTTGCCATATACTTTGGAAAACTTGAGAAACAAGTGTTATACTGTTTAACTGTTATACAGCCGGTAAGTAACAACTGCCACTAGACAGCTGTTTCGCTTAGTTTTATACAGCTGGAAAATATCTTTAAAAAATGTGCGACTATTCTGTTATTTTTCTTCTTTTCTTTTTTGTATTTTTGTATTTTTATATAGCTCTAAAAAACATCGATCAAAGTTCAGATAATTATTTTTTGCTGGCGCCTTATCGTATTACCTTGTACTCAAGATATCAAAACTGAAAACTGAAAATGGGTCTTGTATATGGACGGTCGTACGCCACTTGAGCGAGCGAAACCCTCCTGCTGCAAATCGCCCAACTGATTACGGAATAGCACTAAAAAACCTGTCGCAACAAGCCAAAGATTAGGCTAATCAATAAATATATATCGTTTAAATGAGCATTAGCCCAGTAAAAATAAACAAATGCCGCCTAGTTGCGATGTGATACTGGGCCCATATATATATATATATATATATATTCTGTAGTACGCGCATATCAATCTATCTGAATAAACACACTAGGTGTGCTATCAAAGTATTGACAAAGTCGCCCAGCCAAGCCAAGTGCTGTGAAAATAACAATAAAATGGACGGTGAGACGTTCCAGCATTTTCAACAGGGTAAACACACTCTCTCACTCAGAAACCGAACACCCCAGACCCGTGTATAGCTATCAATTTTGCTTTAGGCCGGATCCATAATGCTCCTATATAAACTTGTATATGTGGATGTGGATGTGGTTGTGGATGTGGAGTCATCCACTGCGCTTTATTTTGCTCCACACATACTGGGGACAACAGTAGCCATTGGCCAACAAAAATGTCAATGACTGTTTTTGATAAGGCGGAAGGCGACACTAAACCAGGTCCCATGCATCATATAAATGACCACAGTGGACAAAACAAAGCTAAGTCTGAACAAAAAAAAAATTAGCAAGAAGCTAAAGAAATAATAGCTCGACGAGGGAATACCCTGGGAAATAACTATAGGTAAGTATTATACAAAAAACAGTTGGTTTGTCTAAGCTTGTTCTTAGCCAGTTCAATAAATTGGCCGATAAGAATATGATGCATTGAATGACCCCAGATTAATAGCATTAATTAATTAATTTTATTTAAAAGTCCTATACTATTATTATACAAAATATGTTCTATATATATAATAGTTCTAGCCCTGTTTAGCCGAGAAGGTTTCTTAAAGGACACCACATAAATAAAGTAAATTGAATCGATGTCAGAAGTGTAAATGCTAATAATAAACCATTTTCAGCTACTATAAATAAATGCACAAAATGCTTATGCACGCAGATATACCCTATTTTTGTGCGGTGACTAAGCTACAAGAAAACAAACTGCACAAATGCGACAGCAACAGCGACAGCGACAGTAAATGGAGCAAGACGTTGACGTATTGTGACGAACGTCGTAAAGAACCCAGTCGATTGATAAGCATGAAGACTACTTGTAATGGAACGTTGCCTCGTCCACTTGCACAGCTGATTAGTGCCAGAAAGAGGCTAGCAAAATGAAACTATATACACATATTTAGAGTGGAGAGTAGACTGATGTATTTGGACAACAGGCCAAACACCTGCTAAGAGGTTCTAGTGCCCCTTCCTCCCCCCCTCCCTCAGTCACTGCTCGAGCGGTCTCAATCGAGACAAACCTACAAGTGCCTAGCAACACAGCTAGAAATCTGTTGCTGTTGTTGCTCTTGCCTCAAAAGGGCAGCCACAGCAGCAGCAGCAGCAGCCGCAGCAGCAGGCAGAGCAGTACCAATTAAACAATAACTGAAAAAACCTATGGCAAAATGTGTTGACGACATCGTAACGCTGTCCGTCCCATTGTCGTCGTATCATGTGACGTTTCTTTTTTCTTTTTTTTTTTTACTCATATACACCTGACACACAGAGAGAGGCCCAGCGATACGACGAGCTGTAAACTGAGCGCACGCCAAGCTTGGAAAGCCGAAAGAGTCAGCAAAAATTGCATATAAACAAAATGAAATATTTAACCGACGCTGTTATCCAATCGAATCGAATGCTTCCAAAATTTTAGCAAGAATAAAACCAGAAATTTTAACAAAATTAATGCAAATAAATCTATATAAATTTAACAGCGATTTCAATCCTGGCAAAAACCGCCGACTGTGGCTGGGTTTTAAGTAAATAATTTACAATCACAAATAGTGTCATATAAATGGGAATATTCAAAATAAAAATAGAAATAGAAATGAAAGCACAAATGTGAATTCTACGAATTTAACAATTAAAATAACTGAGATCTTAAACTATGAAACTAACAGAAACTCATTATTATTTCAGTAGAGTAAACATTATTGTTTTTATATAATACAATAATAATCAGAATTATATAACATTCGCATATTTCATTGCATTCAACTGTTCCAATCAAGATCGAGTTTTACTTTTCCACAAAAAAAAAAAAAATATAATAGAAAACTGATCCAACTGGCTATGGAGGAAGTTTACCTAACAGATTCAATAAAATTCACGTGGTGAAAATCAAAATATAATTAGAAATGGGCCATATTAGTTATCAGAATTGGGGGGGGCGCTATCGGAACATGTCCCAACACACACAGCTTATCAGGGGAAAATAAATAATTTGGCAAAACTCACCCAATGGCTCCTGTGGTGCTGCCTGAGGGGCGGGCGTCTCCGCTTGAGGTGGATGACTAGGCAGCAGTTGTTCGATGCAAACTGCTGGTTGAGTCTGCCCCTGAATGATATGATGTGGCGGTGGTGCCTGTACTAGCATAGCTCGTGGTGGTGCATCTGCAGACAGTGCCCAAGTGACGGGTATGGCGCCAACGGGTGCACCGCCACAATCCGACAGCTCATCCTCATACTTGAAAAAGGTTAAAACAAAATATATTAAAATCAGTTCGACAAAGATTTGTGTGTGTGTGTTTATGTGGCTTACCTGTGGTACTGGGCCGCCTACTGCATGCATAGCCTGTAGCGGCGCTAGCTGCCCATCATCGTAGATCTGCATAACGCCCATTTGCTGCTGCATCTCATGTATTTGCTGGGGATCATAAATGGGATAGTTGGGGCTCAACATGCTGGACGTTTCCGAAGAGGCCAGCGAGGAACTATTATGATTCAGTTCATCACCATTCGTATGCGCCACCTCCTGATAATCTTCCGGATACATGGGCGCTGCGTGCCACATATGCGGCACCTCTTGCCCCTGCCGGTCATCAACAACTCCTCCCTGACCTTGGCTACCATCCTCGGACATGTATTGATACTCCGATGGGGGCAACACTTGCTGATAGAAATATCCGCCCATGCAGTTATACATAGGTGCACCGTTGTACAGAGGCATGGGTGAAATATACAGAGGTGGTCCAGTGGCCTGTTGTGCCGCAGCTGCTGCATTCGGCGCTGTTTGAATTGGACCATGATGTGGTGCAAAATAGGCTGCCTGATAGCCACTATAGGCCGCATAAGGATGCGGCGCATAGTATGACATCGGCTGCAATTGTGCCTCTGGCGGCGGTGCCAACTGTTGACCCATCTGATCTGGCTGCAATTGCATGGCATTTGGCGCAGGGCTAGCGCTATCGGGTGGCATTTGCTGCTGCTGTGGCTGGGATTGCAGCAACTGCATCTGCTGTTGTTGTTGCTGTTGCTGCAAGTGTCTTGGTACATGGTAGTCATTACGACGCTGTCCACCACCGCCGCGTGCACGGCCACGTCCACGGCTGCGACCACTCATACCGGACGGTATATGTCCATTGGGATTGCCCTGATGCATAGGCATAGGCGGCAGCTGCTGCATTATCGGATTGCCCTGCAAAACCAAAAATACCAAAATTAAATAAATACATACAAATAGGTCCAACAAAATGTGCTCGACTTGATAATACTCTGCAATTTTAAAACACGGATACATACAACAAGAGTTTCAAATTTATCTATAGCTCTATCGTTGGGATCAATTACTATTTAGTATAAAATTTTGAATAAATAATATGATAAGTATCAACAAATGTGGATGGGGCAAAAAAAAAAAACCTCTACTATCGAATGTGAGCACAAAAAACAACAGACGGGCTGACCGTCTAGAGTATAGAGTGACTTGTCTAGATCGAATTGGCGGTTCATGTTGCTTACAGCACATATAACGTTTTTCTTATGTACAGAGTACATAACCCTCTGAAGATTTCCGATGATGCTCACCTGCTCTGGCGGCAGTTCGCCATGCTGACTCACATAATGAGGCGGTGCTCCGCTCCCTGGTAAGTAAGCGTGGGTCCAGCCAGTGTGCAGATTAACATTGGCCGTAACATTGTTTACATAGACATTGCTGGAAAGGGGCGCTGGAATCATTGCTGAATGATGATACACAGGTCCGTGTCCACCTTGTTGCATATGCGGATGATGTGATCCATGGCCGGCGGGCATATAAAGTGTATGCGGTTGTTGATTGTAAAGGGGCACTTGGGTCAGTACATTGCTGTTGTTATTATTGTTGGATGGTGACACAACGTTGTTGTTGTTCTGCGGCGGCTGAGGCGTCGCTGGCGCGGACACTGGTGTCGCTGCTGGCGTCGGTTGTTGTTGTTGTTGCTGTTGCGGTTGCTGTTGCAGCTGCGGCTGCTGCTGCGGTTGCTGCTGCTGCTGCTGGGCAACCGGCTGCGTCTGCTGCGCCATAATTGGAACAACGGCACTAAACTTGTCTCGTTGGAATTGAATTTATTGGCGTTTTTGGACGTACCTCAGGATATGCACAGCACAACAGAACAACAAACGCCAAACATTGAAGTTTATACTGTGGGGTCACAACAAAAGAAATGTTAGCAAACGAAGCGCCAAAATTTGAGGTTAAACTGAGCCATTCAGCCAGCATGACATCTGGCAACGCCGCACAGCTGTCGGGCCCCAGCAAAAAAAAAAAAAAACAATACAAAAAGGCAAATAAACAGAGAGAGCAAGTGCGTTAGAGAGAGAGAGGAAGAGAGGCACAGAGAGCCAGAGAGTGTGGCCATACTGTACCGGGTGGGGTGACAGCTCCACCCACCCGCCAGCAGCTCCTACGCCCACAAGCGGCATTTAAGTGTCAAAAATACAAATATAATTCAAAACAATACAATTTTTGCATGTCTATGCTTCTTAATGCCGGCTGGCAAAATAAAATTTTGATTCGCTAACTTCAAGCACACACACACACAATGGCAATCCGCACAGACATACCCACTAGAAACCTGGCTGCTTCCGAAGTGTATTGTATGGCGGCGTTGCTTTTTCATGCCAAAATTAAGTCTTTCTAATTTGTCTTTACTTTCACTTAAATTTTTATTTCAGAATACTATAAACTAAATGGAATTATAAAAGACGGCACAATCTTACGTGGAAACGAATTTAATTTAGTTGATGTAAAAATATATGAATACAAAAGCGAAAATAACTAATTTTTGACTGCAAAAATTCCTACTGGGTGCACAGCGAGTGACATATACGCACACAAACGCACACCTGTACAACAGGCGCCGCACTACGTCACTCAACTGGAAAAAAAATAAATGAATATAAAATAAAAGTTGCAGTCGAACGGACGGACAGTCCGGACAGTGTCGAAACTCTAGCTAATTCGAATTCGACTGCGTAACTTAAGCATGTTAATGCATGCACGCATTCCAATGTCCAATGGCGGATGGATCTACCAAAGAGAGAACCACGTTGACGGCTAAACACCGAGACAGAGAGAGTGAGAGAGAAAGAGAACGCGGCGGAATGTGTCGCAAGAGGGGAGCGATGTAAAGAAGCGGGAGGCAGGCGGAGGGCAAGAAAAATAAAAGTGCTAGCGATGTGACTTACCTTTAATAGAGTTCGCCAATGTTAAATCAGTATTTCTATAGGCAAATTTAACATGTTTTATGCGTGCGGGCGGCCACTCGACAGTGCGACGGGCGGCTGGCTGGCGGCTGCCAATATAAAAATGAGTCGTTTCTTCTTTTCCTTTTTTACGTTTTTTTTTCCTACTTCTTTCTTTCTTAATGACACGACGGAATTCTATGCAAGCAACGTTTTTCTCCACTTCACTTTAGTTGCTCTAATTAACACTGTTGCTGCCCTGCTTGCGCCACCCGCACACGCACAATTATTTAAATGCAATATATAAATTGTTAGCGCTAAGCACAAAACACTTAATTATTTTTGCATGTGCAACAAAAAAAAGTCGGATTGTTTCTTTTCCTTCTCGTGTGGTGACAGTGTGACCTGTTAATTAACATTGAGCGTTAACAGCGGCAAAACTTTAACATCTGGCCATAATGTTATGTAGCAGCGAGCACACATAATTTCGCCTCAATACTCGACTGGACCTTACGAAGCTTTCGTTTGTGTAGAAGATGTATTATCATAAATGAAAATTAATATTCTGAAAATGTGTTCTTCTTGAGTCAATTTTTAAATGAAGACCGCATCTGCAAGATCACGTTTAAACTTAACAGATGTTGAGTGTAGCTGAATTTTAACATAATCTGTGCAGTTCTGTGTTGAATAAGTACAGCGTTGCATTGGTAATTGAGATGGCTTGACATTATCGATAATTCGTACGCATCGTGGATTTATTCTAGACCTAATTATTATTCTCTATTAATTTTATAAAATTAAAAATTTTATTAATTTTTTAAACTCATATTTATTTAATATTGTAATTTTTTTTTGTAGATCATATTTTTATTAAATCTCACCGTGCTGGAATCGATAGCAGAAACCGGCTATCGATTAATAAAAGCACGATTTATAAAAGCGAGAGTCCCGCAAGAACGCCTGATGCGTTACCTTTTGCAATGTTCATGCGTATTTAATACAAAAAAAAAATTTCATATATTTACAAAACACAAATATTGTAAAAATTTAAAGCTTTGATTTTCGCATTGAAAAATTAATTACTGCTTGTATAAATTCATCATCATAGAAACGTCTGAGCAGAGCCTCACATTCCGCATCATTGGCTTTCATTAGATTCTCACGCAATGATAGCTGAATGAGGCGCTTACACTCCATCATGGAATTCGGTGGGAATTCCGCATATGCCTGAATCTTTGGCCACACCACAGAATCAATTTCACTGGTTTTATAGATCCGTGAAACAAAATTAAAATGATATGCTTCTTGGGCTGTCAGTTTCTCATTCAACACCAGCATCTCAGTTGCTTTGGATCGACCCAAAATCAAGGGGATTATATAACTGGAGCAAGCTTCTGGCACAAGTCCCAGTTTTGTGAAGGGAGTTAGGAAATAAGCCTGCAAAAGAGACGAGTTTTGAATCATACAAAACAAGAAAGAAAATGCATCTTTATATATGTACATGTCTTGGTTTTGGTTCAAACCAGAAATATTGTTTCGGTTCGAGTATGGAACCAGTTTTAGTGTAGACAACTGGTTCGGTTTTAGCTTTTAGAATTAGTCGGATATATATATATAGGTTCAAACCGGCCTTGGTTACAGCCTCCGAATCAGACATAGCTAGCTGATTACTCAGCTAATAAATACGGAAGCAGAACCAAGGGGACAACCTGTTGATGCTTACCTCCTCGGCACACCAGGCCACATCGCTGAGACCCACAATGGTGGAGCCTATGCCAATGGCCGGTCCATTAACCAGCGAAAATATAAGTTTTGTGCAGTTGAGGAAGCTGCTGACCATAGCTTTGAAAATATTGTTGGATTGCTTGAAATGTGCATCCAAATCGGTTACGTTTGTGACGATAGATAAATCATTTCCAGCGGTGAAATAATCACCGACGCCAGTGATGACAACAATAGACACGCCCACATCATCATTTACTTCATCGAGGACTCGTGTCAGTTCCTTGTAGGCAGCTTGATTCAAGCAATTCTTCTTTGCAGGATTATGAAATTTAATCACCAGTATTTTATCCTTTTTTTGTACAATTAATTGCTCAAAACCTTGGTATAACATCTTGTCAAGCTCCGTTGCACAAATAAAGTGTGAGCGAAGTCCAATTTAGTTGATTTCAATGAGGTTTAATCTTCATTATCCAGAGTCCAATAACAATAACACAATAACAAGACGCCGCATAAGAGTGCAACAACATAATCAGGTTCTTTTCGAGAGAGAGAACTTTGAATTTGTGACGTCACAATGGGCCGATACTTAGTAGCCGTCAGGCAACAAATGAAGCAACCGTTTAAATTTATTTAAGTCTGGCAACGTCATAAATGCCGTTTTTATTTGAAATCTTGTAACGGACATATTAAATTTTTCTTTTTTTTTTACATTTAACTTAAGTTTATGTTTATTCGCTAATTTCATCAATCACGGGCACATTTTGCAGCTCAGAACACTTGCGCTTCCATACGCAAAGCTGCTCTCGCAGCACCTTCTCCTTGGCGGCGGCGCGTGTCAACAATACTTTTGCCTTTTGCAGTAATTGCATCTTCTTGGTGAGCTGGTCCTTTATGTAATTCAGCTCCTCGTCCTGCCAAGTGGAAAATTATAATAAAATTAAAATAATTCATTTATTATACGTCACCTTGGATAAGCCACGCTGCTTTAGCTCTTGCTGCAGTGTGGAAATCTTCTCCAGCGCATCCGCATGCAACTGCTGGAAACGAGATAGCTCCGAGTTAGGCGAAGTTTCAGTGGAGGCACGTGATTCTGTGGAATGCCGGCCGTCTTTAAGGAACTTGTTCTCAGAACGCAGCTTCTCCACCAGGTTTCGCAACGAGAGTATGGTATGCTCCGCAGATTGGCCCTGTTGGGTATTCACTTTAAGGCCGCTGCACTTGCACAGCTCACGACGAGATTCGGATCGAGCCATTTCCTCCTTTAGTGCAAGAATATAGCTGCAAAGTAGTTAGAAAATTGGGTTCAAAATATGAAAGATAGATATTTCCATGCTGCAACTTACTCCTCCAAATGTTTGATACGCTTTTGGTGTCGATCGCTGAGATCTGCCTGACGCAATAGATCCGAGTCGAGTTGTAATTGTAAATTGCGCGCCTCCAGGCGTATATTCTGTGCCTCCAGCGCCTGGCAGCGTTCCTGCAGCTTCTCCAGTTCCGTTGTTAAAGCATTGCTGCCACGCCCCTCCAGTTCCATGGCAATGATCTTGCGCTGCTGCATCTCGATGCGTGCCTTGAGTGCCTCTATTAATTCCGACTGTCCTTGTTCATAGAAACTGTTGTGATGCCCAGGATTTGGCTGAGATTGATGACGAGCTGGCGAGCTACATTCACTGCTTGGACCCGTATACGTTTCAGGACTCTCCGAGGGTGAAGGCGTAAACTTAGGCCCGCCCACATGCTGCAAATTGGGGCATGACGGAGCACGACAGCATTTCAAGGTGTGTGTGTTTTGTTGATGATTATGATTAACACCACCTGTTGATACTGTTGCTCCTGTTGCGTTTGTCGTTGCGCCACCTGCTCCACTTCTACCTAGCTTATTCTCCAGCAAATGCTTATCCTTTTCAAGTCGTGCTATGGTAGTGCGTGCTGCCTGGAGCAGTGTGCGGGTCTTCTCTAGCGCCAGCTCAGTCTCGTCCAGCTTGGCCTTAAACTTCTCGGCCTGTTGCTGCCAGCGCTTCTGCTTTTCCCAGAGACCCACTTCGTTGGCGCTGCGCGTGCGCTTTGCCTCCAGCAATGCATGTTGACGCTGTAGTTGTACCCGTGAGTCTTCCAGATCCAACTCCAGCTGCTGTATGCGCTTCTGCAGATTTTCATTCTTAACCCGTGCATTTAATTCCGTTTTGATCGATACCACTGGACGCTTGAGCAGCTGCTGGCGCAATGACTGAGCCAAGTCACGAGCTTGTTTCTCCCGCTGGGTTACGTTGCTCAGCTGGCGACGCAGTGCCTCCATTTGGGTATGGTAAATCTTATTGGTGGCCTCGGTGCGATTCAGATCAGCAGCCAGTTTGGCTATCTGATCTGCCGAGTAGTTGGAAGTATCATTGATATAACGCTGCTGATCATCCTGAAAATTATATGCAACTATTAATATATAATCCTTAAGAGAAGGATTGACTCAAATACAAACATGGAAGTTCTTTAGTGTGTCCATTAAATCACGAATGTGTTTCTCCTTCTCCTCCAGGAAGACTCTCAGTTGATCTACCTCAGAATTGCTTGTGTTGCTCTCCACACATTTCTCGCGATCCTGGTAGAGCTTCAATCTATAAAATTTTAATTTAAATTAGTTTAGATGAATCCTGATTAATTGAGCACTACTTACTTTTCCCTAAATATTTCCACCTCTTCCTCTCGTGTCACGAGATTCTGCTCGCAATATATTAGCTTTTCCTTAAGCTCTTTGATTTGCTTGTGCAGTGTGGGCAGCTCCTTAAGCTCTTCGGTATCCTGTTTCTCCTGTTCTCCAGTGGCCATATCAAGCGCCGCCACTACCTGTTCCTGCTGCTGCTGTTGCTGCTGGCCCTCCTGTTGCTTCTTCTGCTGCTGATGCTGTGGGCTTCCATTCGCTTCAAACATTTCCTCAATCTTTTCATCACTCAAATCATGAAGGGAATGTTCAGTTAATGGCGCTTTTACAGCGCTTTGGAGCTTTGGCAGCTCCAATTTGGCTTTCAGTTCTACAATCTCCAGATCTTTGGTTTTGATATTGAAGTTGAGGTTGTTAACAGTTGCCTTAAGGGTTTCATTCTCGGCTCTTTGCTTTGTGATCAGCTGTTGATTTTGTTCTCTCTCCGTTTGCAGCAGATCCTGATACTTTTGTATGGATTGATCCTTCTCTAGCAGCAGCGTATGGAAGGATAGTATAGTCTTCTCCACAACACCGCTGTGCTGACTATCTGATGATTCACTGCTGGGACTAGCCGCTTCCAGCTGCTTGGTCAATTTCTCAATACGTTTGTGCGCCGCTTGCAGGCTGTATAGAAAGAAAAGGATTAATAAATGGATTACAAATGGTAAGCCTCTCTAGCACTCTTACTCTGCTTGCATTTGTTGTACTTCCTCGTCAGTCTTGCTGAGCTCTTGCCCCGTCTGCACTGCCTGATTATGGTGCTTTCTCTGCTCGTGCTGGTGCTCGTCCTTCTTCTTCATCTGCTTCCTAATGCCATTTGTCTGGACTGCCGTCTCCAACAGTTGCACTTTGGCCACCTCAGTTTGTGTAGCCATGTGCTGGCCCGATAGCCGCCTGCTGGGCGATCCAATGGGCGACGATTGTTTGTCTATTAGCTGTGCCGTGCGACGGATTGCCGGCACTGGAGCTGCTGCTATTGTATTGGTGGCCACATCCACACCAGCTGCCTCCTTGGGCTCACCGTTTGACTGAGTGAATAACGCCGCAACTGTCTGCCAGTGCTCTGAATCTGTGGCATGCTGCAAACGTAGTTCATTCAGCTCTTGTTGCAGCTCCAACTCCTTTGCCTGGAGACTCTCACAGCGTTGCTCCAATAGCTTGGAATGTGTCTCCGATTTGATCAACTTGATGAGCTGCTGCGAGTTCTCATCTTTCGGTGATAGTTTCGTCAGCACCGCCTGCAGCACTTGGTCTATAAGCGTGGAGTGGTTATTGGATGCCAATCCTTGTTGCTGCTGCTCCAGGTGACGTTGATTGAATTTGTGATAAGCGAATACAAAATTATTTAGGAAGATCAAAGGCGTAAATTTGGCATATTTTTCCCTGAGGTTAAACAGCGACCGCTGCATAAATCTGTTGGAGAAATTAAGACGATTAAAGGATTTTCAATTACATGAGAAACTATTCCGTCTCCTTGCAGCTTACTTCTGCTTTACGGCACTATTGCTACGTTCTAGCTGGAAGTCCTTTTGAGCTTGTGCCGCCATCCGCTCAGTGGCTTGAAGCTGGGTTTCCAGATTCTGCACCTGCTGCTGCATACGCTGGCTTTCTAGAGTAGTGCGAGCAGTCTCTGCCTTGGCTGTGTCCAGGTCCCGCTGCATTTTGGCCAACATGAGTTTGTCATCGGAAGTGCTTTGGAGATCTGCCACCAGATGACGCAGACTAATGTGGTTATCGGTGATTTCATTGAGTAGCTTCTGCTGTGATTGAATCTGTCCATTGGCCACCTGGAGCAAACCTTCCAGCTGTTTGTTCTCCCGTTGCAACTCTGCCTGCTGGCCACGCCAAGTGGTCAGTTCCTGACGCTGTTGTTCGAACTCTGCAGCCGTTACATAATTCAGCTGATAATTGTCGTCTATAATGCCATAACCCTCACATATATCCGATAAATTCAGCTCGTCCAGCTTCTGCTCTGTAATCTGTGCCAGCTGCACGCTTAAACGGATATTACGCTGCTCCAGCTGTTGCCACTCCTCCGCCGAACAGGGATTTGAACGCTGCAGTGCATCGAACTGCTCACACTTGGCAGCCAGCTCAGTTTTATGCTGTTCCAGCTGCCGGTTAATAGCCGCTGTATCTTCAATATAGCGCAGTTCCTGTCGCTTTAGCTGCGTCAGCACCTGATCATAATCTACCCGCATATAGTCATAGGAGCTCTTCTGCTCCTGCAGCTGACGTTCCAGGCTAATTGTTTGCTCATGCAGCTCCAGATTGTAGCGTATAAGCTCATCCCCGTCAGCAGACATGTGAAGACGCAGTTCCTCGTAGTGTTTGCGAAGAATGGCCACCTCAGCGAGCTCTGCAGTACTTGGCCTGGGCTGTTCCACCTCCACTTCTGTGATGACGGGCAGCTGCAGTGCTTCGCTTACCTCGTTTGGCGTAGTTGGACGAGTGACTGAGTCAATTATAAAGGCCTCCTCAGGCATATCTGATACATCCCTCATACTGTGCACCGAGGACAGCTCTCCGGTCTCTGACTCGCTGGCGTTCTGATGCAACAGTTGACACAGCGCCTCCTCCCGTGCCTTTAGCTCTAGAAGCTGTAGTTGCAAGCGTTGGGGCGCGACTGAGCCACAGGGTAGAGCATCGATGAGACGTCTCAATAGATCCGAATCAATGGTAATGTGCTCCGAGGTAGCTGTTAAGGATTAGACGTTGTATTGTGTATATTTTGGCTTGTCCTTCATTCTTTATTCCCAACTTACCATCGTATTCCCGCAGCTTGTCCAGAATCTCGTACATGCCATTGCGTAGCGTTTCGTTCTCGGCGAGCACATCTTCATATTTGGTTTGCAGCTCAGAGCTGGCTGCACCATCACCCTGGCCGCGTCTTGGTGAATTCTCCAATGGCGCACTTGAGGGCACCTCGCCTACTTCACTTGGTTGATGCACCGACTCGTCCAGCGGCTGCGGGGGCTGACCGTTCTGCAGCTCCAGCAGTTTGCGTCTGTAAGATGGAGAATTGATTTTATGGCTTCTTTGGAATTTCATTATATTTACTTTAACTGGCTCTTGTCCAGCTTCAATTGCAAACGCAGCTCCTCGGAGGTGCGCAGCTTAAGCGTTAGTCTCTCGATTTGTTTATCCTTGTTGCGCTGCTTGGCGCGCACCTGCTTGGATAGAACAACCACATCGTCGGGTATGTTGAGCCGGCGGCGCAGTATGGAATTTTCCTGCGATAGCTCATGCATGGCATTCAGCTCCTGGGCATAGCTACGCAGTTGCTTATCCCGTTCAGAGAGTTTTTGCTCCAGGCCAGAGCAGCGGCGCAGCGCAGGCACGAGTCCATCTTCGCCACGTTTATAGGATTCCAAGGCGTTGAGGGCATGCAGCGCCTGCTTAGCCTTTACCACATTATCCTGCTCAGTGCTGTCCAACATCTCTGAAAGCTGCTGTATCCGAGCATTGGCCACGCGCAGACGCTCCTCGATTAGCTGGCAGCAGGCGCGTGGCTCTGAAGGATTTTTGGAACTCTCGCGTTGAGCAACCAACTGATTCATTACCTTGGTGGAGTTGACCATCTCGTCTGCCATGGTTTTCAGCTTGTCCTCAAGCATTTCAATGCGTTTCTCGCGCAATTCCAGCAGCTGCAAGGATCAGAATAGAGCAACACAGCTGAAGGAAATTATTGTTGAGGAACTTACATGTCGCAGCTTAGTCTGCTCCTCGCCCTTCGGGCTTTGAGTGCTGCTGGAACTGGATAATAACAATGGATTGTGTCCCTTGAATTTGTCCTCTAATTTCTTGCGCATCTGGACCAGTTCTTTCTCCTTCTGGGCCACCAGCTGCTTCCAGGTGATTGCTTGGTTCTCATACTTCTCCAAAAATTTACGCATTTCCAGTTCGTTTTTATCACGCTCATCCTCCAGGAATGTAATATTGCCCTCAAGACGCGTAATTTCCAGACTCTGTTGCTCGTCATGTTTTTTCAGGGATTTGCGTTCATGCTCCAGCTGTGTAATGTCCTGCGTAATTTGCACCAGATTCGTCCTGATCTGCTGCAATTCCTGCTCATGATGGGCTATGGTCTTGGACTGCATTATATTCTGATTTTGCAGCGCCTGGAAGAAGCACGAATAGCAGATTAATCCGTATCCAAGTAGAGACTTAATAACTTACCTCAATTTCCCGCAGTAGTCGTTTGATGTGCCTGTTCTTAGTATCAATATTATGGAGCAGCTGCTCCTGGGTATCCAGTTCTGATAATGGATCCGAAGAGTCTTTGTCACTTGCCTCCGCCTGCTGTGCCGCCTCCCGCAATTGCTGCTGCTGTTGCTTTATCTGTTCACTCAACTCCTTGGACTTGTGCTTCAGAGCATCTCTTTCATCCTCCAGTTTCTGCACCATGCGCTGCAGCTTCTCATTCTCATCCTGTAAACGTCGCTCACCGCTCTGCTCCAATCTCTCTGCCAGTTGACCCTTGTATTCCATCACGGCCAGCGTTAGCTCCAGCGTTTTGCGCAACGATTTCTTGGGCAGCTCCTCCAAGGTATCCGTTAGCTCGAGCAGAGTTTTATAGAGTTCGTGCTTCTGGCGAGCATTGAACTCGCGAAACTTACGCACAGATACACTATCCGGCATCTCCATGCTGACTTTATCCGGTTTCTCCATGCTGGCTCATGCCTAAATCCTGCTCACTGTCTCTCTCTCTCTCTCTAATATCCCACCTTGTCCTGCAGCTTGTGTCCTTTTTGGCGGTTCGTTGCGTTCTGTGCGAGTGAAAATTTTTGATGTGCCACAAACTGCTCGCAGTGCTCGAATTATATTTTCAAAGTTTTTCGTTTGCTTTGGGCCTGTCAGTTGTGTTGGCATGACAACTCGGTCAAAACAAACCTGCTCTCAGCTCAAATATTTCGATTGTCCACAGCGAAAAACAAAGCAGGCTTTTTCTTGAAATAAATTCAAATCAGTTGCCCAAAATGATATAGCTACGATATAGTCATACGATCCAACAGATAGTAGGCTACTCTCTTTAGCTGCCTCAAACTGAAAGACTAACTGGCTTACAGGCAGACAAACGGACATATCAATGTTAACTTGGTTTTCATTTGTGATGTCATCCAATATTTCTTTCAGTGTGTCTCCTGCTCTGTGCTCAAGGGTGACTAGAACAAAAACAACAACAGGAACAACATGGACATTCGACTGACTCACGTGCTGCAGCCGAATGAAACGGAAATGGGCAACGGGGTTGTACCGGCGACTGGTAATGACCTGCCTTTGTTTTTGTTGGCATTTTGTTTTGCTACCAGTTTCGGTTGCAGTTGCAACGTAAATACACAAATACAACTAAAGTTTCTGACAGGATAATTGCCCCCCCAAATAGATGTGGGCGGGGCAGCGAATTGGCTGCTCTTTGGGGACGACCGATAAACAATGGGCAGGTAACCAGGAAAGTGTTAATTGGCAAAGTGTCAGTATCAAGGCAAATGCGCGAATTGAAAAACTATACGAAAATTGTTAGCCATTTAAAATTGTTAGTCCTCTTCTCGTGTCCTACCCCCGCTCCTCCAGTCTGAAATCAACTGACAGCTTGTTGAGTTGGCGTAACAATCGCTGTACAGTTGTCAGCTTTACGTATGTCCAAATAATTGAAACTAATGACAAACGACTTTGGTTACCCCCCAATTTGTGGGGATTTCGCCCTCTGTGAACAGTTGCACTTGCCCACAAATGCCCAAAAATTGAAATAATACTTCATGCGGCCAATTAGGCTAACAGTTTAGACCATTTTCAGCAAGGCCAACAAGCCAAAACTCTGGCCAAAAAACAAGTAAGTTGCTTTAATTCTGAACTGAAGTTGGGAACTGCAAAACTTTATCAAAGTCCTTTTTTTTGGAATAAAATTCAATCAACTATTTGGGCTTATTCCTCTCCAATGAATTCCATTAAAAAACTCTCCTCAGTTCTTGGAATCATTTAAAAGTTAATCGATTGGAAATTACTTAGCCTTTTTCTTAAGTTCTGCTAGAAAAATAGACCTATTTTTTTAGACTTAATTTGTTTTTAATTTTGCTAGACTTTTATCTATATATTTGAGGCGTTATTCACACAAATCGGGCAGCTCCTCCTTGCGGCTCTTGGCATCCAATTGTAAGAGCATGAATTCATAGTAAACCAGCGTGGACATCATCTAGGAAAGAAAAAAATAAAAGGAAATTTTATAGTTTATAATCCCTGGAAAAGGATACCCCAACACTTACACCAAAGAAACTCTGGCGCGTCAAATAGAATAGACGAAAACCGGAGAGAGCGACGTATTGGCTGGTCACCTGATGCGTAAAACGCTGCACTTCCTCTGTCCAATTCTCACTGGAGACCATATAAAGTATCTCCAAGGGACGCAGCGAAGATTCGTGTATTCTGGAGGCACACATAAATACGGTACAGGTGCGACCCAATAAAAACAACAAACTGTACCAGAAATAAGCATAATTAATGGGATACCGCAGCTTCCTACAAGACAAATATAAATTAAAGAATTTCTAGCGGGTTTTTAGAGGTAAAAAGGGACTTACGTAAAAATAGCTAATAGCTTGTTGCATATAAAATAAATATTATTTAGACAGGAGAGCAGCACAATATGCGATATGTTGGCCTCAACCAGTTCCATAAGATCGCATAAAAGTATGTGATGCATGCGTAGTTCATGCCACAAAGGATCAGGCACGTGCTGAGAAAGCAGAGAGTTTTTTCTTATATAGAACGAGATATAGAGATAAAGATATGGATCTTACCCGGTTGGATAAGGCTAGAACACGGGCAGCGAATTGCTGAAAGCGCTGTGATAAGCCAATGCAGATTAATATGATAAAAGTATCCATGAAATTCCAGATAAAGGTGAAGGTGCCATTCAAAAACTATAAGAATTCCACTAGAATTAGTTTGCAAATAAAAGCGAATTCCACATACAAAAGCGTAGAAAATAAAGATGGGATTGTAGGGCAACATTTCGAATATATCAGCAAATTCCTTTTTCATATAGCCGCTAAAAGCGATTTCCGTCTCATTCGACCCGCAGTGCATAAGTTGCATGCGATAATTATGATAGCTGGATGCATAATAAAGACAATGTTCGACTGTAGAAAGGATAAAAAGGATAAATAATTTATGGAATAATCAAAAAGCATCACTCACTGATAGCCAGCAGGCCCAAGGAGCAGCCAGTGATGAGTAGTTTGCGACGCAGGCTGCTCTTAGTTGGAGCATATGGAGGAAATAGCATAATGATATCGATGCTACTCCAAGGAACAATGAGACGAGACCAACAGCGCGCAAAGGATATAAAATTGAGGCAGATTATCAGGCCGCTGCTGAAGAAAACCAAGCTAACTGCGTTGGGCGATAAATATTATAGTCTATATCCGATATATCCGATATATCTGTAAGGATCTTACCCATATTTTTGGCATTGATGCCGCCTTGAAATATTTTTGCTGATATGCGCATCGTTTTTACGCCACCCAGCAGCAAGAAGAGCGCTGAAAAACACATGCTGGGAGAACGTAGTTGAAACTGCACGGCCTGAGGATCATCGCCGAGCACATTGGTCAATGGCATAATGCCAAAAACCTGCGATAGGCAGACATCTGCAAAGGAATACTAAATATTTCTCGGAATGTTTCTGGTTAGCTTTAGGCATTTCTTACACGGTCTTATGGCCCGATAGAACGTATCCAGCTGCTCCAGATCCTTGGGATTCTGGGCACAACGCACTTTCTGCTCAATTAGAGCGCATCTCTGTCGTCGCTTGGCTTTTAGGCGCCGCAATATGTTTAAATCCCGTTGAAAGACAAGTTTATTCGCAGCTTGCCGCATGTTGACTGTTGCTCTGCTTGCCACAAACGAAGTGTTGATGGCTCCTAATTATTGTTTACCACTAAAACTGCATGATAACTGTCCTTTTAACTGTAATTTACTAATTTCAGTGTGACCATTTTCCACATATATATATATATAAAGACTTGATTTGATTTTATAGCCTAGCGGCAGGCGTTCAGGCTCAGTGTGAAAATGGCCAGCGACATGGCAGGACGCGCAGCTTGGCGATTGCGGCGCATTTTCAATAGAAAGGTGAAACAGGACACTGAACAGGACACCTCACCCAAGCCAACGGATGAGGGTAATTTCGATTTTAATATTATAAGCAGCGAAAAACCCACAGACTATGCACACCTGGAGATATTTCATCGCGCCGTCTATCCCAGTGAGTAAAGCATAGCTATTTGGCAAGGACTTCTTTTTGTGACTTTCTTTATGCCTTTTCCTAGTCATGCTGCTGGGTCAGTGCTTTGCCATAATGCCGCTGACTGGCATCTGGCAGCATAATCCTCGTCGCATACGCTTTCGCTTCAAATCACTCCAAATGATTGTCACCTTGGTCTTCATGGCAGCCAGCTCCGTTCTGACGCTGGGCATGTTGAAACACTTGCTCAAGATTGGCGTCACTGCAAAGAACTTTGGTAGTCCATACACCTCCCCCAATTAAGCTATCAATACTCATGATTTTCCCCTCTTTTACAGTGGGTCAGGTGTTTTTCACCTGTGTGCAATGTGCCTGCATTTTATTCATAGATCTGGCGCGTCGTTGGCCACCTTTAATACGCTATTGGACGCGCGTTGAGCTGGTCTTTTCCAAGGCTCCCTATGAGATACACAAAAAGAATCTATCGCAACGTGTGCGACTGCCTGCTCTCGTCATCATAGCCTTGTCCTTGGGTAAGGATGCGGGCCTTTTATATCATATCTACTCTCTCATTTCTTTGCCTTACAGTTGAGCATGCCCTGTATCTCTCCTCGGCCGTTGTTAGCTATAAACGTCGCGTCCAAATCTGCGCTCAGGCTCACAATACCAGCTCAGACGTATCCTTCGATAATTATATACAATTCACCTATGACTATGTGTTCCAGGTGCTGCCCTATAGTCGCATCATAGCTGTTTATATTCTGGTAAGCGAAAGAGCCTTTCAAGTTACAACAAATCTATGTCCAGCTCTTGGCCAGAAACAGGGATTTCCTTTAATTCTTTCCTATAGCTAGTGAATGGCACCTGCACTTTCATATGGAACTATATGGACTTATTCATAATGATGATCAGCCGAGGCTTGGCCTATCGCTTTCAGCAGATCTCGACGCGCATCCGGAAGCTGGAGCACGAGGAATATGTCTCGGAATCCACATTCATAGACATCCGGGAGCATTATGTGCGTATGTGTGAGCTGCTGGAGCGTGTGGATAATGCTTTATCGAGCATTATCCTATTATCCTGCGTAAATAATTTATACTTTGTATGCTGCCAGCTGCTCAACATATTCAAGTGAGTATTGGGCGCCCACTGAGTTCCTGAGGATGAATCCTTTATGATTTTCTCTGTAGTAAACTGCGCTGGCCCATTAATTATGTGTACTTCTGGTACTCCATGCTGTATCTGGTGGGACGGACAGCTTGTGTCTTTCTCACTGCGGCTACAATAAATGATGAATCGAAGAGCGCTCTGGGTGTGCTGCGTCGTGTCTCCAGCCGCAACTGGTGCGTCGAGGTGGAACGTCTCATCTTTCAGATGTCCACACAAACTGTGGCTTTATCTGGCAAGAAATTCTATTTCCTAACACGTCGCCTGCTCTTTGGTGTAGGTATTTTCACCAAGTATCCAAAACTTAATGCTATCTGCTGACCCCTTCTAACCTTTCTAGATGGCTGGCACCATAGTCACCTATGAGCTGGTTCTGCTGCAATTCGATGAACCCAATCGACGCAAAGGATTGCTGCCTTTGTGTGACTGAAAATGGCAATAACAGAAATTGCGATTTGTCATGTCGGCTGACAGGTGCCGCAATTAGCTTTAAATTGTTGTAAATACTAGAAAAAAAGAGAAAAAAAAGTAGCAAAAACACGCCCACTCAAGGTCCAGGGCCTCTACACCAGCTGCAAAAACAAGTTAACAGTCTGTAGTCAGTTTTTCGCCATGCCGCAGGGCGAAACATTTTATCGCGCTGTCTCACACGGTAAACCCAGTCCAACTGGAACCCAATTAAATATGGCTTAAATTGCAAACTAAACATATTTTTTTGCAGTGCTTTTCATAACACAAATCTATGGCCTGTTGCCAGTGAGCAATGTACGCTCCCACAATGTGAGGGATATTAAATTTAAATGGTCAAGTCCTCGGGTCTTTTATTCGGCAGCTATTTTCATATTGAATATCTGTGAATTTGCTGCTGTCCTCAATTATATCACAAGTGTTGGCATTAATTTCCACAACTCCAGCACAGTGGCTCTGTATATTGTCTGCCTGCTGGAGCATGTTTTCTTCTGGAGATTGGCCTTCAATTGGAGCAGCATTATGGGGCATTGGCATCATGTGGAACAGCTTTTCCTGAGCATACCCTATCGCTTCTATGATGAGTATAAAATGGAGAGACGCATCAATATTGTGGTCGGTGTCATCATGTCATCTGCCTTGGGTGAGTCTCCGCTTGTCTTTGTCCGCTCCTTAAGCCATCTCCTTTGTCTTGCAGTGGAGCACTGCCTGCTGTTGGCCAACTCCTTTCACTTGAGCAATCTGGAACGCACCCAATGCAATATCAATGTCAGCTACCTGGAAAGCATCTACAAATGGGAACGTCCTCATTTATATTATATACTACCCTATCACATCTGGCTGCTGCCCGTATTTGAGGTATATTCCTTTTTTATATAGAGATTGGGTAATTCTCTGACATATTCTCTTGGCAGTGGGTCAATGAGACTATTGCCTATCCACGCTCCTTTACTGATTGCTTCCTCATGTGCATCGGCATTGGTTTGGCAGCTCGGTTTCATCAGCTGCATCGTCGCATTGCTGCAGTGCATCGGAAAGTAATGCCAGCCATTTTCTGGACAGAGGTGCGACATCATTATTTGGCTTTAAAACGGCTAGTCCGCATACTGGATAAGGCCATAGCACCACTGGTGCTCCTGGCCTTTGGCAACAATATGTCTTTCATATGCTTTCAGCTGTTCAATAGCTTCAAGTGAGTAGAGAACGAAAGTTTTGCCTTGAAGGGAGGAGCAGTGAGTCTCTGAGACCCTTCCAATCTTCCACAGAAACATAGGCGTTGATTCGGTGGTCACTATTGCCTTCTGGTATTCCCTTGTCTTTGCCGTACTGCGGACTACCCTGACTATTTTTGTTACCTCTTCTATGAATGATTATGAGCGCAAGATTATAACTTCTCTGCGAGATGTGCCCTCCAAGGCGTGGACTACAGAGGTAAACTAAGATGCGGAGAGTTTTTCCGTATAGTTCCGGAAATATATTTCTCTTAAATTCAGGTGCAACGCTTCAGCGAACAGCTGGGCAATGATATGACCGCTTTATCGGGCAATGGCTTTTTTTATCTGACGCGTCAACTAGTTCTAGCCGTAAGTCGTTAAAGATGGCCTAATTGAGTAAATCCTTAGCTATTCCCTGCTACAGATGGGCACCACAATTATAACGTACGAGCTGATGATATCCGATGTTATAAACCAGGCCACAATCAGGCAAAGAACCGTCTACTGCTGATTGATGTATTATTCCCAGTTCGAATTGTCATGGCACCTACTCAACTATGCACAGATCTTAACTGCAAATACATTAATAATACTCCCACGCCTGATTGCAATCACCTGCTGAGCTTTCGGGCCACAGAATTTCACCTGAACAGTTGACAGCGGGAACAACAATGCAACAGAACCAGCAGACCAATAAAAACACGCTCCAGCACGCCATTGGGCCTTGTAAGTGAAAAATTATCAAAAACTATCGAAAATTATAGAAAATTATCGAAAATTATGTAATTAGCTGTTTAATTGTTGGCCAGTTTAATTAAAGGTTTCTCTATCAAATAAAGTCTTAATTAAAAAAACTCAGTGTATTCTTCTATACTCTATAAACGCTACAGAATTGGATACACTTCGCTTTTCCGGGCTTTTTTTAATTAGAAACAGTTTGGAATTTATGTAAATTTTAATTTTTACTTAATTAAATTTCAAGTTTAATAAACAATTCATTTAATTATGCATCCAATAACTGAGTTAAGGCGATTTTAAGTAGGAGAATTCTTGGCGCATTATTTCCAGTTTTTACTCCATTTAATTAATAAAAATTCCATCCAAAGTTTTAATCTATTATTCAAATTAATTAATTAATAATTAATCTACACTTTAAGACAATTTAAAGCGGAGGAGGGGTAAATTAATTTCATAAATTTAGCTATAAAAAAAACCTATTTTACACAGACTTAAGTTATACTCTTTTGCTTCTAATAATTAAATCTTTTCTATTATTAATTTCATAATTTAATGTAATAAAATTGATGACGATTCCTCATGCAGTTCTGGTACTTTCACAATTTCTGGGCGTGCTGCCCGTCTCTGGGGTTTGGCCCAGTTCTCCAGTGGAGAATGTGCGTTTTCGCTGGATTTCTCCATCGCTTTTTGTGAGTGCCGTCATCCTGGGCTTTGCCATTCTGGACTGTGTGCTCTCCTCCAAGGTGGTCTTCGAGCATGGCCTCAAAATCTACACCATAGGTGAAATCAAATAATATTATTAATACTACAAAATAACTGATATACTCTCCTCTAGGGTCGCTCAGTTTCAGCGTCATCTGCATAGCGGGCTTTAGCGTTTTCCTGTCGCTCTCCAGCCGCTGGCCCAATCTCATCCGGCAGACAGCACGCTGTGAATTGGTATTCCTACAGCCTGGCTATGATTGCATCTTTGGCCGGCAATTTGGGCGTCGTGTGCGTCTTTGGGGCGTGGCACTGTTAGTGGCTGCTCTCTGTGAGCACTCCACATACGTGGGCAGTGCCATTTATAGCAATTATTTACAGATAAATCAATGCAATTTGGATGTGGACTTCTGGCTAAACTATTTCCAGCGTGAGCGTCAGGAGCTCTTCTCGGTATTCCATTTCAATTTGGCTCAGGCCTTGTTCATAGAATGGACCACATTGGCCATGACATTTGTCTGGAATTTTGTGGATATATTTTTAATCTTGATCTGCAGAAGCCTGCAGCTACGCTTCCAGCAGATGCACTGGCGCATCCGGCAGCATGCCAGTCAGCGCATGTCCACTGAGTTTTGGGAGCAACTGCGCTATGATCTCTTGGATCTGGGGGATTTGGTCAAACTATATGACAAGGAGCTATCCGGCCTGGTTATCTTGGCCTGTGCCCACAACATGTACTTTGTGTGCGTGCAAATCTATCACAGCTTCAAGTATAAGCGAAGGTTTTCTTTATGAAAGATCAGAGTAAAAATATTTTCTTTTTCTTTAGAGCTCGGGGCAGCTTTATGGATGAGCTGTACTTTTGGTTCTGCCTGTTTTATGTGATAATTCGCATTGGTAATATGATGTTTTCAGCCGCTGCCATACCACAGGAGGCTAAGGAAATTTCGGACACTCTCTTTGAGATACCCACCGAATTTTGGTGTCTGGAACTGCGTCGCATCCACGAAATAATATTAACAAATAGCTTTGCGCTCAGCGGGAAGGGTTATTTTTTTTTAACCCGACGTCTGATGTTTGCGGTGAGCGGCGGGCTAAAGGATAATCAAAAGAATTCCATTGAAAAATACCCTTCTTGCAGATGGCTGCCACTTTGATGGCCTATGAGTTGGTGCTCATTAATCAAATGAGCGGCTCCGAGGTGCAGAAGAGTATTTGTAGTCGTGGTGCCGGCTCCTCCAAGAGCATTTTCTATTCATAGTTCTTGGTTCATAATTCTGGGCACTTTGTCATGTTGCATATTTTATGAGGCTGTCAGCAGCCCCCCTGCAATTTTTGCACAAAGATTGTAAACAGTTGATAAGAAAACAGCAAAAAAAAAACCTATTAAAGAATAAAATTACCCTACAATTCGTTGGCCTTTTGTCAATAAACAGCAGCAGCAGCAGCAGTTTGCCACAGGACATGGCCAGGACTATAGGTGATGCCGCTAGGCGACGCAAGGGCTTAGCTCTAATCAATTTTTGGCGCCTCAATCGCGTTGACAGCGAGTGAGTAAAAGAAAGAGTATTTACAGCATTTAATTTAATCCAAGGATTGTTGCTATAGACTTCATTTGGTTAGAGTGAAACGTGGAAGCTCTCAACAGCAGAATCGCTGGCCTAGGCGTAAGTACTCGTAGATACTCTATAAATTAAAATACTGATTAGATCCTCGTTAAGTCAAGGCCAGACTGCAGCGCGGCGACAAAAAGGACTACACGCACAGTGGCTCCTTTCAGGAGGCAATTAAGCCAGGTAGTTGAAGATGTCTTCCCTTAGAGTTCCAATTTTCTAAGATCTTTCTCCTAACTCTACTCAGTCCTGATTATAGCTCAGATATTTGCGCTTATGCCAGTACGTGGCATCACCTCCAAATATGCTGAAGATTTGAGTTTTCGCTGGTTCAGCTATCGCTCCTGGTATGCTCTGGTGGTCACCGTACTCTTTGGCATAGTCTCCGGCTATATGGCAGCTTTTGTTATCCGTGTTAATTTTGACTTTGACTCGGTGGAAACACTCATCTTCTATGCATCCATATTTGCCATTTCCATGGCCTTCTTTCAGCTGGCCACCAAATGGCCAGCAGTGGTTCTGCAATGGCAAATGGTGGAGTCGCAGCTGCCGGCACTGCGTACGGAGAAGCAGCGTTCTGCCCTGGCCTACCACATCCGCATGATTATAATGGTGGCCATAGGTTGTTCGCTGGGTAAGTTATACCTAGAGTTTGAACTATATATATTCATATTCACATCTGGCTTTCTGCAGTGGAGCATCTGCTGAGCATGCTGTCCAGCATTTACTATGTGAACGCGTGTCCTGTGCTGCCCAATCAGCCGATTAATAGCTATTTGGTTATAAATCTCAGCATGTTTTTCCATTTTGTCGACTATTCGGAATTCCTGGGAATTGTCGGGAAGATCATCAATGTGCTGGCCACGTTTGCCTGGAGCTTCAATGATATATTTGTCATGGCTGTCAGTGTTTCTCTAGCGGCACGCTTCCGTCAGCTTAACGATTATATGCTGCGCGAGGCGAGATTGGTGAGAGGATTGGATTAATCCATAAATGATTGGGTGAAGCAGTTCTGGCCTCTTTACAGCCCACCAGCGTGGACTATTGGATACAGTGTCGCATCAATTTCCGTAATCTCTGCAAGCTGTGCAACGTTGTGGATGATGCTATATCCATCATAACGCTGCTCTGCTTCAGCAATAATCTTTACTTTATTTGCGGCAAGATCTTAAAGAGCCTGCAGTAAGTTTTGGCCCACTGACTTCAATTTTCTTAATTACTTTATATTTTTTTAATAGGAAAAAACCCTCTGCATCGCATACCGCGTACTTTTGGTTCTCGCTGGGTTATTTACTTTGCCGCACTTTAATACTCTCGCTCTACAGCGCCAGCATTAATGATGAATCCAAGCGACCCCTGGTCATCTTTCAGCTGGTGCCCAGGCAGTATTGGTCCACTGAGGTAAGCTTCCTTATTACTGCTAGTGCAGACTCTCCTCTGCTCCTTTTGGCCTTGGCTATCTATTACTCTTCTACCTTCAGTTTATCTTCATTATCCTGCATCCTTTTAATGCTCTTCTTATATTAATATTCTATTTTATTCTTTGATCAAACTTTGTGCAGCTCAAGCGCTTTTCGGAGGAGGTGCACCTGGATCAGGTAGCCCTAACGGGCATGAAGTTCTTTCGGCTCACACGCAGTGTTGTCATTTCGGTATTATAGAAATTCTACCCTATAAATTTAATTTTATACTCTTGAAGAGGGTATTATAATTTGATCATTAATTGAAAGAAACATATCAGGATGAGGAGAGGAGTCCTTGTCTATTTGTACGTCCGATTGTTTGGAAACTAGTCTCTATGACGGCAGCAGCTAGATGAAAAAGGAAATACTGGAATAAAATATAGCTGCTATTGGAACAATAGGACCAAAAGTTGTTGTATGAACAATTTACTTGTTTCTTAAGATATCTAGTTAAAACTTAGGACTTAGCTGTGAGAATACGTCTTCTATATATTTATTTAATCTTTATTAAGATCGGAACACTATAGCTATATATATATAGCTGGCATAGGAACAAGCGGTCAAGCTAGCTATTCCAATCTGCAAGGGTATGGAGTCTTCGGCGAGCCGTCGTTATACCGACTTTACAAGTTTATATATGTTATATTTATTATATATATATCTATATCTATATAGTATATCCCCGACTCTCTCTCCCTCTCTCTCTGCAGGTGGCCGGCACCATTGTGACGTACGAACTGATTTTGCTGCAGTTCAACAAGGCGGACAAAGTAAATGACTGCTATGAGCACTGAGAGCCAAACAAAATAACCCACAATTTGTAGTTTTATTTGTAAATGACACATTGAGCCTTTAATTATAGATAAGTGCAAAACAACAGGTGTCCTTTTTTTTTTTTGTGTACTTTTAATAGCCAGGACATGCGGCTAACACATTAGTTATTCCCATTTTTCACAGTTGACAAGCGGCTGCGGTCGCAAAATGAGGTTTTTGCCCAAGTTGGGCAATAGATTTCGACGCCTGAGGAAGTTGAAAAAGTCGCCTTTATTACGTAAACTGGATTTACTACACGAAAGGTAGAGATCCAGAGCAGGGCAAGGATTATATCACAGATTAAGCTCCTTTTTTTTTGCATTTTTTAAAGTGCCCGCAAACGTGCCTTTCTGGAAACCTCACAGGATTACATAAGCCGCAGGCAGAGTGAAAGTGAAGGCAATATAGGCACAAGTACGGAAATACCCTGTAAATTGAGGCAAGCTTTATTTATATCATTTTATATTTAGAGCTACGCTGTAAGAGCCGCAAGCAGTTCCTGTACAGTGGCAGCTTTCATGAGGCTGTGGGCAAGGTCTTACTGACAGCCCAATGTTTTGCCATGATGCCGGTCCGAGGCGTTACCTCCAAGCATCCCAGTAGCCTGAACTTCTCCTGGTTTCATGTGCGCACCTGCTGCTGCCTGCTGTTCATTGCGTCCACACTAACAGATCTGGGTCTGACCATTTATAAAGTGATGGATGGCGCCATTACCTTTAACAATATCAAGCCAATTATCTTTAGAAGCTGCATCCTGTTGGTCTGCGTCACAGCTCTCAATTTGGCCCGCAAATGGCCACAGCTAATGATGCACTGGCATCAGATCGAACAGGAGCTGCCACCGTATCAGACGCAGCAGGAGAAATGGCGCATGGCTCACACCATAAATATGGTCATGTTTGTGGGCATGATGTTGTCCTTTGGTGCAGTCTATAACTATAATTAATATATATATATATATAATAAATCCTTTCCCTATACAGCGGAGCATTTGTTGAGCATGATCTCAGCCATTAATTATTCAGCATTTTGCAATCGAACGAATGATCCCATCAAGAATTTCTTTCTGTTAACCAACGATGAGATCTTCTATGTGATGAAATACTCCACTCCGCTGGCTGTTTGGGGAAAATTGCAAAATTTTTACTCGACTTTTATATGGAATTATATGGATATATTTGTCATGATAGTCAGCATTGGCTTGGCCTCCAAATTCCGTCAGCTCAATGATAATCTGCTCAAGTTTAAGGGCATGGTAAGTAGCAGATACTCTACCTATACCTATACCTATATATATATATATATATATATATATCTATATAAGCCGATCTCTCTTGTATTTGCAGCACATGGCGCCTTCCTACTGGTCGGAGCGCCGCATTCAGTATCGAAATATCTGCACATTGTGCGGTAAAATGGATAATGCCATATCGCTCATAACCATGGTATCCTTTTCCAATAATCTTTATTTCATCTGTGTGCAGCTGCTGCGTAGTCTCAAGTGCGTATATAAAGGATTTCCGGCCTAGCCCGGTACAATTTTTTCAGTTTTCCAGAAAGTCTGAACAGTTTCCTTCTATAATTTTCAACTCAAAAGAATTGAATGGAATAAAATTATAGAAAATGATCTATAACAGTTTTAAGGACATTCTTCAGACTTTTAGTTGGAAAATTGTGAAATATTGAGCTCTATTTTTTTATATATCTTTAAAGCTAATTTATTTACGCTTTTTGCCCAAATAGTCAAATGCCTTCAGTGGCTCATGCGGTCTATTTTTACTTCTCGCTTATATTTCTAATCGGAAGGACTCTGGCAGTATCCTTGTATGCCGCCAGCGTGCACGATGAATCCCGACGAACCTTGCGCTATCTGCGCTGCGTCCCCAAAGATTCGTGGTGTGCGGAAGCCAAGCGTTTTGCCCAAGAAATAACGTGCGATTTGGTAGCACTCAGCGGCATGAAATTCTTTTATCTGACCCGTAAATTAGTGCTAAGTGTGAGTATTGCATTTAAACGAGAGAGACAGAGAGAGCATATATATACAGTAAAGATTCCTAATTAAATATGGCCAACAGGTAGCTGGCACAATAGTCACATATGAGCTGGTTTTGATACAGTTTCACGAGGATCAGGATCTCTGGGATTGCGATCAGAGCAGCTACTCTTAGTGTGTGCTTAAAGAATACAATATTAAATAGAAATAAACATTGTTTTATGTTTTGCATAATAAATAAAAAATTCGTTTTTTTGCATTTTTATTATCATTGAAGCAATAAGGAAACCAACAAAAGATCGCTCCTTAATATCAATCGGTTACACATGCTTAACCTAAAAAAACTACTTTCATATGTTGTTCTGTGTGTGTTGTTTCTCTTTCTCTCTTTCTTCCTTTCTTTCTTTCTTTCTTTATGTGAGATTTAGTGTAGAGCTTAAATATCAAATCTGTTTTCTTTACTCCTTCTACTCGCTTTCTTCTTGTTTAATATAATGGTCACTAGTTCGCTTACAGACTAAACAGCTACTTCAGGATTAAAGAGGAGGGGTATTTTTTTTCTTTCTTTTTTGTTTTTTACTGGCATGGGGTCTCTCAGTGTTTTTTTTTTTAGGGGGTGCTTCTGATAACGATTTAAGTATACAATGCAATCGATGCAAAAGCTTCACACACGAAAAAATTCAGCTAAACATTTTCAATTACAAAATTCAGTTAAGTTGCTGTTGGTTTTTCCCATTTTCTTTCATTGTTTTTTTGCTAAGAAAAAGAAGGTAACACGTACGGAAGTCTGGTGGTTTCTTGTTGCAATCTTTCTTTTGTTTTTGTTTTCTTTTTCTCTTTTTTTTTGTTTTGTTAACATTTATAAAACCAGGCTACAAAAAAATATGTATATATGTATTGTAGATATATGTGTGTACGTATCTGTATCTGTATCTGTATATGGAACTGAAGCGGAAGCTACATGATCTTATGATATACATTCTCTATAAAACTATGCATTAGTGTGTGAGTGAGCTACAGCTACATGTGTGTGTGTGTGTGTGTGTGTGTGTCTATAATGAAATATATATATGTATTTCTACATATATATATATATACTACTGTATATTCTCTACCAAGAACTTGTTCGATGTTTTTTAATTCCGGAACGCCGCGTTTTAATACATTTCATAACACAAAGCGGGTTGAAAATAAAAAGTGATAGTGAGTTCATGAGTTCATGAAAAGGCAAAAAAATAAATTATCACAAAGATTGAGATCTTAAATTAAAGCATTAAAGCATAGCGATGAAATTGTTTTAAACATAAAAAAGTACAAAAAACTGAGACTATATAAGTATAGGAATAATCGAGAAACACAAATGCGAGCGAGCCTGTATTATGAATGTGTCTTGCGTTAAGGTGAAACAAGCCTGAGCCCATCAGTTTGCAGCCAATTAATCCGAGTATTAATATATATATATATATATATATTCGATATATATATATTAATGTCGCTTGGCATCGTATTGCTTAACCTTCTCCGGTATGGCTGCCTTCTCGACAACCACATGGAGACCCAGTTCGTCCAGCGATTTTACATAAATTAATTTACGCCAGAATTTTGTGCTGTTCAACGAAAGGTAGAGTATTATTTATAGAGTATTATTGCATGGCATAGCAGTCAAGGAGCTTACCTGACAAATGGGCGTGCCATCCATACCAGGGATTTAATCCAAAATGTTGGATGCACCAAATACATATGCTTCAGACTCTTGCGCAAGCGACGATCCAGCAACTGATAGCAACTATTGATAGGAATATAAATTTTATAGGTAATTCTAGATATAATTCCTGTGCGCATTCCTTACCGCTTGAGCCATGGAAAGGGCGGCACATTACGCCTATTGGAGCCACCGTGCAAATAGATGAGCACATAGTCATCGGTGACCAATTGTTCCAGTGTCTTGACCACATAGAGGAATAGATTATCCATAACGTAGCTGTAATCGGCACGAGATCTGTCCGGCAAATGGCAGGCGCAGAAGATGACAATGGCATTCTGACCGCCTGCCTTAAGATAACCGCCGTGGGAAAGGACCCGCTTGTATGGTTCAATGACACGCATATCAATCTCACGCGTGCGTCCATCCGGCAGGGTAATCTTTTGCCAATTTCGTGAATCGCGTCTTTCCTCATCCGCCGTATACTGTGGTAATTCTGAGGCAGCTGTTGCCGTTGCCGCAGCTGCTGGTGTGGGCGTAGTGGTCATGCCAAAGTCATCCAAATCATCATCGTTGTCAGGCAGCAGTTCAGGGCCTTCGCATTCGTTATCATCATCGTCATCATCGTCGTCGTCGTCATCGTCACCATCGAGGCCATCTATAAGCGAACTCGACGGACTCAATGAGGCCAAATTGTGCTCGATGTCTTCATCATCGTCAAAACTATGATTCGATATGGAATCCAAGCTAGAGATGTCTTCTCCGGCAGCGCCAGCGCCTGCAGCCGTCAAGCGTTTTGGTTTCCGCGGTGTTTTATTATTCGCATTGTTGGGCAGCAAGGAAACCGATTGAAAATTCGACTCCACAGCAGCCAAATACTGTGAGACATCTGCATCCGATTCGCTGCTAAGTAAATCTGGGCTATTCGCACGCAGTAAACTAACCTTGGCATCCTGGGGCTTCACACGCATATTATTCTGTTGATTCACCTCGTTCTTTGTCTGTTCCGTGCGCGGCACAACATCCGGGAAATTATTGCATTTCGTTAGAAAAGGCTCCGAGTCGGAGTCTGTGTTTGTGGGCGACATCAGCGGATGACTGTTGGCCAGCGTCAGCTGCAGTTGTCGTTGTGGCAGAGTTTCAATTATTCGATTATCCAGTGTTGATGAGCTCTTCTTCTTTCGCTCGTTCTCGTTCTCCTTCTCCCTCTCGCACTCCCCATCCATCTCACTCTCTTTATCGTTTTCGTTTTGGTTAGCATTTTCGTTCGCCTCCCGCTCATCGGCCAACGGGGAGACCCCCGTGGAATCTGTGGGCGTCTCAGAGATGTCCATTTTGCTCTCGGACTGCGATGATTCCGATTCCGCGTAGTGCCCACTGTTAAAAAAACTCACCATCGATTAGTCATCATCGCGCATTTTCTATGTTTACCTTCTGTTGTACACTTACCTCATAGTTTTGTAGCGTTTAGCAATCGCTTCGTATGTTGCTAGCAATACTGAGGTGCCTTTATGCACTCATTTATTTCGCGCATTCTTAAGAATAATACATCACATTATTATCTTATTATCAAGTTTAACATTACCACTTTTGTCTGCAAATTTCAGGGCTGCATAATGAACTGCACATGAACTTTGTATGTATTGGGCACACTGTTTTTCTACTTCTGTTAACTAACGTCAGTTTAACAGCAGCGCCAAAATGTTAGCGAGCGAATGTGGAACGCGTAAACGGGAAAATCGAAATAAAATAATTCTACTATTTAATTTAATGCTTCTTTCAATGAATGCTTTTAAGAAAAGACATAGTATATGTGGCTTAAAGGGAATCTTACAATTATGGATATAAAAGGTGAAAATCGCAAATACGTTGCCCTAGTGCTGTGTGTGGAGTATGGAGTGAAATTTCATTGTCGTCATGCTGTGGAGTTTTCCTGTTAGATTTAATGCTGACAGTTTAAAATAGTCATTCGATAAATGCCCAACATATCGAGTAAATGCCTATATCGATTAGTCATAGCGTTTGCAGCACTTTTGCGTTGTAAAAGAAAAACAAATAACAAAAAAAAAAAATAAATAATATAAAAAATAATGGAAGTAACGCAAATTCCAGTCACAGTTACCAATAACGTGACAGCAACAGGAGCAGAAAGTGTTAAAACCGCAATGGCGCCACTTCTTGTAACCCAAACAGTAGGCGTGCCAGATACTGTCAGTGTGGTGTCATCGACATCTGTCAGTGCAGCCCTTGCAGCAGCAGCAACAGCAGCGGCAACAACAACAACAACAGCAACAACAACAGCAGCAACAACAGCGAGGGGTACAGTGGCACCAACAACAACGATAGCGAGGGGGACAGTGGCAACAACAACAACAACAGTAGCGAGGGGGTCAGGACAAGCATCAACAACAACAGCGAGGGGGTCAGGATCAGCAACAACAACAACAACAGCGAGGGGGTCAGGATCAGCAACAACAACAACAGTAACGAGGGGGACAGGAGCAACAGCAACAACAACAGTAACGAGGGGGTCAGGAGGATCAACAACAACAACAACCACAGCGAGGGGGTCAGGAGCAGCAGCAGCAGCTGCTACAACAACAACAACCATAGGGCCAATTAAGAATTTACCAGTTGCTTTACTGCAAAACGATGCCTCTAAACGGCGAAGGTGATTTTATTTTTTGTTAAGCTACTTGACAAGCGAACTGACATTATTTACTACCCACACAGCTCGTCGAGGACAATTAAACGGAAACGTTTTGACGACGAAATCGTGGAATATAACCTAACCATACCTACAAATCGGGGCGGAACTGATACGAATCGTAGTAGTCGAACGCGAACCACTTCACAGAATCATACTGGAATTGTAAACACGCCAACGATACTACAACCGCCAGCTTCAACTGCGCTGGCTGCCGCTGCTGCAACCGCTACCGCTAACGCTGTCGCCGCCGCCGCCGCCGTCGCAGCTGCCTCTGCAGCTGCTGATGCTGCTGCTGCTGCTACTGCTGCTACTGCCGCTACTGCTGCCACTGCTGTTGTTAAGCTGGAAACACCACAAGCGGAAACGGAAACGTTACCCGGTACGTCAAACTTAATTTCCGCCGCAGGCGCTGTTGCCGCTGCGTCCGCAGTTGTTGCAATACCAACGCCGGTTACAACACCAGCAACGCCCATTCTGTCGTTGCCCGCAATAGCAGTTACGTTGCAGCAGCCACAACCTAAACCCAAAACAGTTATGGAACGGACTCCAGCCGCCGAGAGAAGGCCGCGTTCCTCACGTTCTTCGAACACCAAGAGACCCCGGCGCAATGGTAGGCCTTTAGCACAGATGGCTACCAAAGATTTGGGCCGGTGGAAACCGATTGACGATCTCGCTTTGGTTATTGGTATTCAGCAGACCAATGATCTGCGTATGATTCATCGTGGTGTCAAGTTCTCCTGCAAATTCACGCTCCAGGAGCTGCAGCAGCGGTGGTATGCCTTGTTGTATGAGCCATCCGTTTCACGAATAGCCGTCTCTGCCATGCGCAATCTTCATCCAGAGTTGGTGGAGTCTATGCAACGCAAGGCACTCTACAGCGTCCAAGAGGAGGATCTGCTGGGCACCATCAAAAGCGTAAGGCAATTAGATACACTTTTATTTGTATACCATTTTTACTAATGTGCCGCATACCCTAAACAGAGCGATACACCGAAACTGGAGCAATTCCAGGAATTGCTCGTCAAGAACGCAGCAACGTTTCACTGTGCACGAACGGCTAAATCGCTGCACAATCATTGGCTCTTGATGAAGCAGTACTGTTTGCTGCCGGATCAAACTGTGAGATCGCTGCAAAGTACGGACCAGCCAATTACCTTTTCGGATGCAGAGGATCAAATATTTGATCAGGATATGCACGAGCCACGTGATGAGACCTTGGAAATAGAATTGGCTCTGGCCGATCGGCAGAATAAGAGGAGTATACGCGTATTGGAAAACGAATTATCCCGATGGGGCGTGCTAGTTGACTCTGTGCTGGGACCGAGTGCGACCAGTGATTTTGATAATCAAACATTGGCCTGCCTATGCGGACGCCTGGTACGGTATTTAATGCGATCTAAGGAGATAACCTTTGGCCGAGAGGCCAAAGAATGTGGCGTCGATGTTGATCTATCATTGGAGGGGCCCGCTGCTAAGATCTCACGACGCCAGGGCACCATCAAAATGCGCAGCAATGGTGACTTTTTTATAGCCAACGAAGGCAAGCGAGCTATTTTTATTGACGGCACACCATTGCTGAGCAACAATAAGACGAGGTTAGCACACAATTGCACTGTGGAAATATCTGGGCTTAGGTTTACATTTTTGGTGAACTATGAACTCATCAATGCAATAAGGCAGGAGAGTGCCAAAACATCGAATCCATTGAACTAGCATACAATTTAATATTAGCATTAAGCACTAAGCTCTATAACTATGGTTGACCAATTTTAGGTCGCTAATTATGTTCTCTCGTAATTATTAAACGTTTTTTAATTAGAAACAAATTCTGGAAATATATGCGCTATAAACAATGGCCTAAACGAGTACTTAACGGCCGCCCACTTGGCTTCTAAAGTCAATGTGCAAACGGAAATACACTGTAAAAACTCGCACTGATCAAGCACAAACAGTTAAATACCCTAAGAAATGGCCTGAGAACTATGCTACTGGGTTTGCCAATGGAGCTAAGTGCTTCCATGGCAACAGAGAAGAAACTGCTCCACACTGAAAGTCCACGAAACGAATGAAACACATTTTCTGTGAGTGAAGAAAAAGAACATTTTTACTTCGTATCGATTTGATTCGATACAAACTGTAACAGGATATTGGTCTATTTGCGGTCAAGCAGAGAGCCTGCCCACGCCGTTTAAGCCGATTTCAATTTAAAACTCCTACACACAGTCTCCAGCTGGCCAAGAACGACGACAAATTTGTAATTCTTGGAGCAGTATGTCATATGGCTAATTTGCGACTCGAGTTGGTAAGCTGCTATTAATTACAGCGTAGTTTTTTCTCTCTTTCTACTACTACTATAAACCATTCTAATCATTCTGTTCGCATCAGTTGGCAGTTGGCAGTTGGCAAGAGCAAAAAAAAAGAGAAGAGAAATAAAAATGGGAATTTGCGGCTTGAAAAAATAAGCACGCGATTGTTTAAAGATTTCTTCCCTTCCCATATGTAATTATTTAAAATTTAAATAAAGACATTCGCCAAATTACAGACAAATTTATTTTGTTGTTGTATCTCAAAGTTGGCTAAGTACTTAGTATTGTTCTTGGTTGTAGCAGCTGAATGCTTAATGCTTAATGTGTTTAATTAAGATATTTAATCATGGTCCCAAACCGATTTGAACCCGGAATTCAAGCCGTTTTTATAGTAGCCAACTAAATAATATACACAGTTCTTAACCAATAAACTTCTTCTCTTGCAGGCAGATATACAATTTATCAATTTAAGTTAAGACAAAAAAGTGAACAATAATCAAGATTCTAGGCTAAGATACAAAAAAAAGTTTACCTTTCTATCATTGTTTATCATACAATTTTTTTCTGTTATTCACATATTAACGTGGTCTGATTGGGCTTTTCCCGATCCGTGCAACAAATATGTTGGACCATTAAATTTAGTTTGTTATTTAATGCGCCCTTCTGGGTTAAGCGTAAACGCCTTTTGGCTTAAATGTAATATTCATTTATATTTCTTTTCACAATTTATATAAATATTATATACATAATACACGTAGAATAATTATTTTTGAAAATTGTAATAATTGCATCGACTCAGAAAAGTCGATTTAATAAATAAATTAGTAGTTAAAAAACTTGTCAATTAATCAAGATTCTGGGCCAGGTTTTTACTTTGGTTTGGGCCGTGTTCAAACTTCTTTTTGCAGCCTTAAACCTGGGCTAGATTCGTTCGCTGGAAGAGCTCATATTTCTCAATATAAGTGAACAAAAAGTAAGCTGATTCTGGGCTAACAAAAAAAAAGCAGGCTTACATTGGTTCGAGCCGCGTTTGGAACCGCTTTTTACAGGCCATAACTCCAGCTAATTATTAAAAATGATCAGTTAAAGATGCTGACGATAGGTAAACTGCAACAACATATTTGTTGACCCGTTCCGAGGCGTCTGCCAACACATAATTAATTAACATGGCTAAGAGACAAATGCCACAGCAAAAAGACCAAAGACAAGAACCCAAACACCTGTAACATAATATAGAAATTAGCCACCAAACAAAAGGAGGAACACTGCTCATACTTTTTTGTATATATATAGAGAAAGTTCGATGACTTTCGGCAGCTGCGGCGACCTTTCTTCGTTTCTTCTGCTTCTGCTGTGTCTCTACTCGCGGCGTCTTCGATGGTCTTTAAAGCGCGCTGTTGACACTATAAACTAATAAGCCAGGCTGTTGGCCAGGCTTAAACAGCGACGGTGGAGGGGTTTGCGACGCTTCAAAGTTGGGAATCATAGACGGAATCGGCATATTATTGCAGGCATATTAAAATATAATTAATTGTTGTCACTGTCTATAAAAAGTCAATTTATTTTCTAGAATTTTTTTTTTATTTTTTATTTTTATTTTACTTGGAATTTCGCTACGCTTCTGCTTCTTCTTTATTATCATCTTCTTCTGCGTCTGTGTCTGCTTTGGTTCAACAACAATTCGAACGTTGATTTGTGTGCATTTTTTGTGGCCAAAAAGAAGAGGCTTCAACTGCTTTCTTTTTGGCCAAGTTAGCTGATGATGCGAGAACGAACTAATGAAGTTTGGCTTTTGTCTTTTTGTTGCTATTGTTATTGTATATATATATTATTATTGTTGTTGTTGTTGTTGTTATTACATATTATAGCTTCAGCACAGCCTTTGTGCAGTTCAGCGAACTTTTGTTGTTGTTTAAAAACGCTGCGATATTTTGTTGATGTCGCAACTGCTAAAATTAGTCTGAAATCTCAAAATTTCTATATATTTTTCTCCTCTTCTCCAATTTTTTTCTCTACTTTTTTCTCCATTTTTCTATTAACGTAGGTCATGCTGTTTTTTGCCAATTTCTAGTAACTGTTTGTCTGTTTTTCTGGCTTTGGCTAACTTTGCATCCAAATGTGGAGCGCTGGCGATTGTTTTTTAGCTGCCTTTTTATATATATACTTTATCTTAATGCTGGCTATGAGTGTTGTTATTCTGTTGTATGTGTGGGTGCTTAAGCTTTTGGTGGGGCTCTTTTGTGGGGCAAAACTTTCACAACCCAACTGGATTAGCTGCATGAGATCATAAATACAATAAAAATATATTTCGGCTGGAATTAGGTTACTCTTGGTCAAATCTATTTGCTGGCACCTGCAACCTTTGCCTGATATATACCCTGTATATTCGCTCGTAACAAGACGATTATCTCATACACTTCAAAGAGATTACATAAAATAAAAATAAAAAACGCCAAAACTGTCATAGTCCGAGCGCGTCAAGAGTTCGTGACTTTGCGGGAATAATGGCATACAAAAATATCAAATATATTGGAAAAAACCAATAGAAACAATCACTTTCAAGTGAGCACAACTCGGCAATTAAATACTCTGTAAAATTGGAAATTTATTATGATATTTGCTGGCAAACCATGAGGATTATTGCAGAGGTTTCAGTCTTTCAGGCTAAGCTATTTTTCTCACTGAAAAAGGCGTTTTGCGGCCTTCATGGAACCCCAAAAAAATCTCCTTAGAACTATCTGAAATGATTCTTTCTTTATGTAACCGAAAGACATATTTCTTCCAGCCTTTTTTTCAAGGTGAAAAGTGTTAAATTTCTTTGTTCCTAATTCAATTTACGCTGGCAAACAGCGTGCCAAATTCATAATATGCCAGCAGAAAGTGTATCAAAAGCTATAAAAATAGACTACGAATTGATACACTGAACGATTTGCCGTATCGATATGCCAAAATCCAAGCGCCCCGCCGACTCTCCGACTGCTTCTTTCTTCTTCTATTGAAGTTCAGGCAAATCGAAAACTGCTTCGCTGCCCATGTAACCATGACTTTATAACTTGGCCGTAAGCGTTTAATTTCCTCTCTCTGCCTGTCCGTCTGTCTGGGTGTCTGTCTGTCTCTGGGTGTTTACAGTGCTGGCCATAAGTGCACGCACATTGATTATACAATGCGAAAATACGATAACATTTATAATACTCGCTTGGCTTTATATTAATTTTGCTAATCGCGTTTCGATCAATTTTATTTCAATTGTCAAACGCACAGCAATGTCAAAGAAATATCAAATAGTCGGTGGGAGGAGGCGGTGGGGGGCGTGTACTGAGAGAGCTGAGTGACACTTTTGGACAACATGTCGTATGCGTCATGTTAGATATTTAAATTCTGTTTCGCTTGTAACGCATAAATAATGACACTGGTACGCGTAGTACACGACGAATTTGTTCCGCATTGCCTTTTATTTTGGTTGCTCATACGCACAGTGGGACGCCCGTCTGTGCGTTGCATGCTAATTTCATAGACTTTTCGGCTTTGTTTTTATTTTATTGTAGCGTGTTGCAAATATATATATTTTTTTTTTTGAATACAGTAGTAGAGATTTATGAAACGTTTGATTCGACTTTTCGTGTGATTTAAGGTGAGCAGGAAAAACAAAAACAAAAACAAAGAAAACAAAAAAAAAACAAAATGATATCATGGCAGCGCGTGACGTCACTGCAACGCCCACAATTGCAGGCGTTGGTGATATAGGCGCAGTTATCCAAGATTTCAAGATTTCTTGCCTGGTACTACACACAGCTCAAGCGCCAGCCAGCGGCGACAAGTTGAACGGATCGACAGCCTTGAAATGCGTCGCTCCATTAGACAGCGACTGTCAGTCGCGTCACCCACGCACTCCACAGGCAACAGCAACAACAACAACAAACAACAATAGCAACAAAACGCACTGGCGCCAAAATCAACTACGCTCAATTTGCAAAAAGAAAAACAACTCCAGTTTGGAGCTTAAGAGAGCTCAAGTTGTTATATGAGCCAAGATCTTTTGCAGACAAATAATTACAACAGTTTTTTTGTTTTTTTGTTTTTATGTTTTTTATTAATTTTTTAATTAAATCAAGCCACAAGGCAATGCCTTATTGTGGCTATATACACAGAAATATATCTATATATATATCGAGATATATATCTTAGCTCTGGTTTGCTTAGATCTTTTATGACACATGTGGGCGCTCTTTACCTTAATGGATTATTTATATACTCATATAATTATTATCTATTTTGATTTCGCTTTAATGCCGCGCTGACTCAAATGTGAGTTGTTTATTGATTTGTTAAATTATAGATTTTAATACCCTTCCACAGGGCACTATAACTTTAGCACCAAGTGTAGAAGAAGGCAGCTCCCATCGCATTATTGAACAGAGCGAGAAGTCCAGAAGAAGTTGATATAGTTTCCCTGTCTGTCCGGCAGTCTGTCCGCCTATCTGTCCGTCTGTCTGTCCGTCTGTCTGTCTGTCTCTCTACAAGCAAATTCGTCTCTCAACCTTTGAGCCAGCTGGCTGAAGCCTGGTTTGCCGCCTTCTTTTTGAGGCAGGCAGCATATATGCTGAAATCGGACTACTATATTATTTAGAAAGCAAAAAATCTATCCAGAATTGTTTCTATATATCTCATGATATTTCTTAAAAGATCTAAAGATTATAAAGAACTGAAAAATAAGAAAATTTATTTACATTTTTCAATAGTGTCTGCAAGAGTAGCTGAAATTCGGCGCCTTTCCTGGCTAGTTTCACCTATTTTTATTTTGATATTTTTAGCACATTTTCACATAAAATTATAGTACATAAATACTGCATGTTCAATTGAAAATAAACAAAAAATTCATTAAAAAAAACTATTAATTTTTTGTTGTATTATTTCCCTATCAATCAGGAGCATAAACCATAAACCAGTCAAGTTTTAAGCGCATTCTATTGTCGAAATTTCAGCTCGCATATCAAATATCAAGGTAAAGCGAGTCTAAAATAAAACCCTTTCTAAAACCGCTCGGAAATGTGGCTCATGTGTCTGGTTCAAGTGCTGCACTTACAGTGGTGCCACTAATACTCATAATTGTAGCATCAATCAATAATAAATACATTCAGCATGCAATCACAACACTGTTGAACTTTATACCGGAACATGGCAGCTGTTTTTACACTGACAAAAATTATATATACTTTTTACAATAAATAATAAATTAAGCTGACTAAAATAAGCTATGATTTAAATGGTATTCAAATTGGTTTTTTTTTTTAATTAAAATTAAGTTCCACAAAATTTTTTAAAATAAAAACCGATTTTATTTTCTGCGCTAATTTTTCTACTTTTTGCAGCTTCTTTTATGCCATTCCAACAACTGCAAATTTAAATTATTTCAATCATAGTAAAAGTTATAAATTTCTATAATTTTTTTCAAGTGTAATTTTCCTTAATTAATGCAGATTCCAAAGAAATTATATATATTTTTGACTCATATTTAATAGGTATTCTTTTGACTCATAGACACAGAGCAAAGTTTTTATATTGAAATTTGCCCCTTTATTCGCCAGTATTCAGTATTAATTAATTGTATTAAATGCATATGCTATTTTTTTCTAGTGTATTTGGCTTTAATTAATTCAGCGTTCAACAGAATCCACTCGTCTATAAGCAGCATATAAAGTATTATTTTTTTTTTTGTTTTGTTTTTTGAGTCATTTACTATGATGTAAACCCCTTTCCAGACGTGAGATTTAATTTGGCGCGTGACAGTTGCGGGTGGCCGGAATGCGTTTCGAAAACTGAAATCGGCTTACGAAAATGGTCTAAAAAATGCCGAAGAGTGCTCATAAAGTAGATTACTTCTAGCCAATTCAATAGCCATGACAAGAAGCCAACAGCTTGGCAGCAGCGACAGGGCGACGCGGCAGCGGCCTGGCTTAGACGATCCCTGGGGTTTCCCCTCTGCCCGCACCAGCAGCAGCAGCAGCAGCGGCAGCGGCAGCGGCAGCGACACGCTACGCTTTGTGGCACTCGATGCCGAGCCAATACGATACGATACGATACGATACGATACCGAAACTGAAACCGAACCCGAACCCGAACGAAGCTGGCGCTGCCGCTGTCGCTCCGAACCGTTTGGCGATTTGAATTTGAAGTTTTTTAAACCGTCAACTAAAAGCGCTGCGATTTTAGTGGCAAATCAGCCAGCTGAGTAGACGGACGTGCGAGACGGTGTTACCAATACAAATAATAACTGTGAGATTCGATTAAAGCCAACAAATTTGTTAGACGAGCATCGGAAGTAAAGTTTCTGTTGCAGCAGCAGCAGCAATCGGCGGAACTAATTAAATTCGCAAAACAAAAAAAAAAACTATTAACAGCGCATCTTTTTGGCCAATTTTCCGTTCGACTTCGACGCGCTCTGGCGTGATGTCTTTGGCAGCAAAAACAGCAGAAGACGTTGCCAAAAAATAATTGTGAATTTATATTTTACTTCTGTTTTTTTTTTTTTAAATGCTACCAAAAACAAATTATCTGTGCGACAGCCGTGAAAATAGCAGCAACAAATATTATTTCATTTAAACAAAGTGCTTCAGTTTTCTTTTATTGTTGTCTGCGATATTTTATTTATTGTATATTTTTTTTTTTTTGCTTGTTGTCGAAGACACTCGGAGCAGAAAGAAGGGAGATGCATCTCAACGGCATCTATTTGGTAAGTGCTTTATGATACGGGGCATCTGTGTTTCTGTTTCTGTTTCTGTTCTGTTTCTGTTTCTGTTTCTATTTGTGTAAATCAGCTCTTAAAACTAGGTTTGGTTAAGTGTATTAAAATCAGCGAATAGCAGTGGGTCCCCACATTGGTGGAATTATACTAAGTTGTCCAGAGTTATCTCATCGCAACGATTCTTATTCTTGAGCAAGAAAGTGGCCAAGAAGCTGACCGGATCTGTGGGCCGCTCGCGTGCCAGAGCCTGCAGTCCGTGCAGCAGTATGGGTGCTATGGTCTGATCCAGATATTGGCGTACCGACATCGAATTCAGATCTGGCCTTGGCTTATGGCAGCTGGGCAGAGTCCTGGCTGTCTCTCCAGCGCTGTCACTCTGCGATTGGGCGGCAGGTCCTTTCAACGAGGACTTCGGATTTGGATTTGGATTTGGCTGAGCCACCACTTCCTCTGGCGTAGCGTATTCCATCTTTCTTATTCCTTGTCTACAAAGAAAAGAAAGTATAAAAAGGTTTTTTTTTTTTTTTTTTTTGAATTTCTATTATGTTTTTCACTTACCAATAATTAGAATAATAATTTTTTTGTTTTTTCTGTTTTCACAACAGTCAACTGCAAAGGTCTGAAATGAAATGAACTATTAAATTGCTTCAAGCATTAGGAACCATTTCAAGGCCTGCTGCGATTTGAAAATATTTTGATCTTAGCAAAAACCGACTATGTTTAAAAAAAACAAATTAAATTTTTGAGCCTTTAAACAATTATTTCAAATATAAAAATCCTTTTCAATGTCTGCTACGATTCGAAAATATTTAAAAATTTCTTAAGGAAGTTTCCTTATTAAACGAAATTGACTTTTTAATCCTTTACGTTATTTAAAATAATTGAATTTTCAATCCTTTATGTTATTTAAAATAAAAGAATCCTTTTCAAAACTTACCGCGAATCGAAATATAAATAAACTTTTTGAAGAGCGAACTACGTGCAAACAAAAAAATGATTTTTTAAACCCTTAAATTATTTCAAATATAAGGGACCTTTTCAAAGCCTGCTGCAATTCGAAAATATTTTGATCTTAGCAAAAGCCGTCTATGATTAAAAAAAATTGAATTTTTATGCCTTGGCGAACCGTTTAAATTGACAAAAATTCCCTTTACTCATCTCTCTTTAGTTTGAAGCAGTAAAAATGCTAATTTTATGACACTGCCAAATGGTTCCCACAATTTTATTTTCAGCTTTAAGCCAGTATGGCATTAAATCTATCAGTTTATCTAGCGGGTATGAACGCTGGCTACTAAAAATCAAAGTCGTTTGTTTCAAACAAGATTTAAGAGCAATGCTGCACTTACTTTGATTTATTGTTTAGCTGGAAAATTGCGACAAGGCAACAACAATTTTTACAATTTTCAAGCTCAAACGCTGAACCACTAAAATGCTTCATAATTTTGACATAGATATAATTTATTTTTATACCCTTGCAGTGGGTATTATGACTTTAATACGATATGTGAGCCTGCCTGAAGTATCCTGAAGTATAGAAGAGGATGAGGATGAGCCTAGTCTGTCTGTTTGTTTACATGTAAACTTGTCTCTCAATCTTCCTTCTCTTGCACTCAGCACATAAGAATTGCTTGGATCGAAAGAGTATATCATATAGCTGATATAGAAAGGAACAATGGGCTCCCAAGCTGTTCTATGGCAAACTCTTTTCTTTCCCAAGAAATCTTGAAGTTATATACATTTCTCTTTCTAAATCTGAACCAAAAAGTATGGAGATCTTACCAATATATCATATAGCCGCTATAGGAACAATCTGTCTAAAAGTTGTTGTATAGAAAATTCCTCTGTTTCTTCAGATATCTGCATGAAACTCTCCTGAAGATCGGAGCCATAGCAAGAATTGGTCAACAATTTTCGAAAGGGTATTTCAGCTTCGGCGTGTGGAAGTTAGCCGTTCCTTGCTGGGTTTTTCGTTTGTTTGTTTGTTTTTTTTACATAATTAAGCAATTACTATAACTAAAAAGCAGATTGTATTTTGCAATTGCGAATTTAAGTGTTTGTCATAAATTATTAAACAAAAGACTGAGGCAACAAACTTGTTGCTTAGGTGGGCTCGTGCGAGCGCTTTGCCAAAGAATTCTAAGTGAAAACATGTGTGAAATCTTGTTTATTTAATGGCTAAGCCACAAATTATGGCCAACTTAACTAATGTAAAATATTGTAAAACATTATAGAGACTTGTGTTTACCACAGAACAAACTAAAAATGTGTCCATATATTGCAATAATATGCGAAAATGCCACTTGTATTTGTGGCTGTGTGTGAGTTCTGCCGCTGCTGCTGCCGCTGCTGCTGCCGCTGCTGCTGCTGCTGTATATAAAACCTATTGAATAATTTATACCCAAACGTAGTACTCAAAGCAACAACAACAAATATGCAAAAACAAAAACAAACGATTAACACATTTTTTTGTTTTTTTTTTGCGGCCTGAACAAACCTGTAGTTTTTGACCCATATTAGAGCTTGGCTAGTTAAATTTGAATATAAAAAGAATTCGGTGAATAGGCAAAACGTTATTTCTTAACTGTGTATGGAAGCATAAGGAAGGGATGAGAGAAGTTCAATCAATCTTAACAAAAACAGAAATCAGAAAACAGAAAACATGAAAATTTCAACAAAAATCGTGCATTACATTTTGTTTTTTTTTTTTGGTTTTTTTGGGCCTTTTTTTTATGATGAGACAGCAGCATCAGCGCGGCATCCCCCGATATTCATCTCAAAGCGTATAATTTGCATAGTACAGAGAGCTATACACACACAGAGAGAGAGAAAGAGAGAGCAAAAATAATAAAGTCAAAAAAACATAACAAAGGTCACTGGCATCGTCTAACATGAAAAAGAAGGAAAAAAAAAAAATAAAACAAATCAGATGCCAACACTGTGAAGATTCAGTGAGGCTGATGTGTACGTGATGAGATGGTTATATACGAGTCTCTGTATTGGCTTAAAGGTATTTTAAATAGGTTTGCGTGTTTGCGTGGTCTCACCTGAAGCTGAAGGTGGGCAGAAGAGGCAGCAGCAGCAGCAGCAGCACGTGGGCATTGCATTGTTGACTCTGCCCTTTCCCTTGAAAGGCAGCGACAAATCAAATCAAATTGCAGCAGCGACAGCAGCAGCAATTGCGCAAATTGGTAACGCGTTCAGGCCAAGTCCAGCATTTAAAATGCAAATGAGCTGAGCAGCTGTAAGAGCAGAGACAAAAAGCAGGCCAACAAAATTAGCGCAACTGAATTAATTAACAACTGTAACATTTTGTTTACTTGTAGAGTATTATTTATGTGACCTTGAGAGAGATAGCGGCAGTCGGCAGAGCAGCGACTGCGACTGCGACTGAGACTCTCGAGACTGGAGATATGAGATTGAGTGACAGCAATAAATTAAAAAACAAATAAAAACCAAAGATATAAAAATGTTTGCCGTTTTCGCTCGAATAATTATGTAAAAACTCTCCCAAAAAAAGAAAAAAACACCATAAAAAAGACGCTCTGCGGCGCGTCGAAGATTTCATACGCTTGCAGACTGCCAGTAGCATTTGAAAATTGTTGTGGAATTTATTTATTTTGAGTGACTATTTCTATGAGAGCTTTTTAATATAGTAAGCCGATCTGCAGCAAAATTGATTGAGATTTCATTAAGATATTTGGAGAATGATTATAGCTCTCCATACAACAACTTTTGAGGCATTACTTCCTAGCCATAGCATCTATTTATATAGCCTAGAAAGGAAGGGTGCATGGCTAGTCGCATAGATCTGGCTCCAAGCAGAGCTTAGTTTGCATAGGAACAGACAGACAGGCAGGCGGACGACAGACTGGCCTGCTCAATGCTTAGACAGCTCGTGGCAAAGCTGTCATACCCACTGCGAGGGAAAGGGTATAGAAAAGTGAACTTTTCATTGATTGGCAGGCGAGTATTTAATTCCACACTGTGCCTGCTCATTCCGCTTGTCTGCATTTCACAATTACATATCGTATTATTAAATATCATTTCAAATGTAACATGCCGCCAAAGCTTGAGGCAATTATTATTAAAAGAAATTTTATTTGGCATTTTGTTTTGCATTTTACGCATAAATTATTTGGCCATAAATTTTGTGCACGCCCCTAATGAACTTTGATTAAAATCGCATTTCACGACCACAGCAACATTTTTTAACAATGATGCTGCAATTTTCGTTATTTCTTAGCCATTTTTATTGACTGACCCAATTTCTCATAGCACCACAAAAAAAAAAAAAGGAAAGAAATTTGAAATTTCAATGAAGGCCGCTTTGAAATTTGCTGGCTGAATTCTAATTGCTTGGTTCACACGGCTGAGCGGCTGTAAATGGCGAATTTCTAGTCTTAAAAGTCAATTAGCTGCATAATATTTGTGTTGCCAATTTGCGCACATTTTTAATGGGCCTTTAAACAAATTAGCCACAGCTGCTGCTGTTTAACGTATTTTTATGACTTCAAATGAATGAAATGTGTCTGAGTAATGTGGGAAGATGACGCGGGTGGAGTCACCCTTTTTTTTCTTTGGCGATGATTTGTGGTGCAGTTTTGCTACCTGATATGGTTGAGATGTGGCCTAAAGGAAGCTGCGCATGGAAGTGTGAAGAGCACGCTGCTTTTTTGGCCAATAATAAATCATTTTTGGCTTCTTTCGAGGCATTGGAAGTGCTCAATTTGTATGCCCTTGCAGAGGGTGTTATAGCTTTGTGTGGAAATGTATAAGAGGAGGCTTCTCTCAGGATCAGGAGAATAGAAAGGCAGCATTGCTCCTACAGTTGTTGTAAGGAAAACTTGCGAGTTTCTCAAGATATCCTGATGAAACTCACAAGTTAAATGTGGAAGATCTGATAGCTGCCTTAGGAATAATCGTACAGTCAGTGTACCTAACCTTCGGTGCGCTGGAGCTAGCCTTTCCTTGGCTAGATTTTATTTAGGAATTTTGTATTTGAGTGTGCAATTCTACAGCTTACTTTGAGGCAATTCAGTGCTGCTCTCATTTGATTTGACACTGTGTTAATCAATTGCAAATAATATGCTGAAAATTGACTTTTTTTCTATTATTTATTTTCAATATTTATTGTTCTGGCATACAGCCTGCAGCTTTAATGCAGTCTACGACACACGCCTTGTCACACTTCTGTCTCAAAATATTTCAGCTTTCAGCCAGAAAGAACCAACAGCTGACAGCCTCAACTGGAAGTTGTTAGAGTGCAAACTAGACAACAACCACGCGCTGATACCAACTATCTGTCTATCTGTCTGCCTCCCTGTGCTTCCCACACTGAGAGGAGAACTGACAACAATGTCGCCAGTTTTTTTTCTTCTCTTGTTTTTTATCAAGAAGTTATATCCAAGGTGCAGCCTACGCATGCACACAACCCGCGAACAGACAGCTGAAATTCTCTTTGTGTTTTATGTATTGAAAACAATGTTAATAATCAAAGTGTGAAGCCATTAAAACTATGCCAAAGTCACGCTGGCGTTGGCCCTTTTTTTTTTTTTTTTTTTTGTTGTATTTAAGTGCTTTTCGAAAGTAAAGTATAAAAATCCATTATCACACATAGGCCAAATAGTTTTAGGCTTTGGAATTGGAATTGGAATTTCTGCATAAAATGCAGCATTGCTGACACAGTTCACGGCGCCGCGGCGCCCAGCCCACCAAACAGAAGCAGCAGCGGCGGCGGCAGCGGCAGCAGCTTGTAAATGCTGCCAAAATACTTTTCCCACAGGGTGTATATTATCTGTGAGATATTCATACTACGAGTACGTGCACGCATATATGAAGGTTCGTTTACACGCAGCTCAGCTACAAAGTGGCAAAAGCAGGTCCCCGCCCCTCCTCCGCCTACCGCCTCCGACGCCACCACCAACGCCAGCTGGCCAATTACTATGATTAATTTAGCTTTGTAGGCAAACAAAACACAACAAAAATAGCAGAAAAAAAGCTAAAAAAAAAAAAAAAAAAAGAGGCAGTGTTGTGTGTTGTACATTGACGCCACTAAGTAACCTACAGCAATTATGAAATACGTTTTAGCATTTTAGCCAGGCACCAAAAGAAGCATCCAACATCGGCAAACAATGCAAGTTGTTGCATGCCCGCACGCCGCTGACAATGAAAAAAACAATAACAAAAACAAAAACAAAAACGAAAAAAAAAAGAAGCTTTATACAACACGAAATTAAAACACGATCGCACATTGAACATGGCCAAAAACAAGCAGCTAGCAACAGCAGCGAGCAACAGCCAGAGCCAAGTTGCATTGGGCCATGTCGAAGCTGAGCTGAATTTAATTCGATTTTTGTTGCTGTTGTTGTTGTTGTTGTTGTTGCAACTTTCACTCTCTCTTGTGGGGCCGAATGTCACGAGCGGCATTTGGATTTCTTTGACCACAAAATGGTTGGACTTGGACCCAGTTGTAACCCAGTTGGAACTGTGACAAATTGGAGCAGCCAAGTGCCAACTGCAGTTGCCAAAATGCGGAAACTTTGCTTGCAACAAAAAACAGAAGAAAAAAAACGTCGTACTAAAAATGTTGAAAATTGCAGTGTAAATGCGCCAAGCGGCAGGCGGCGGGCGGCAGGCGGCAGGCGGCAAGGCGACGAAGCGTTGAAACGTTGAAGAATCGGCACACATAACAAAACAAAAGACTTAGGACACGAACTTGCCAACGCCATTGCCATTGAGGCGTGCAAGTGTCATTGCTTGACAGCTTTTGCTACACATTCGGTTTGTGATTTATGTTAATTTATCGACTACTTGGCTTTCTTTTGCCTTTTTGTGCTTATGCTTTATTAATCAGTCAAAGTCAAAGTTTCTTGGCCTCAGCCCACAGCAGCATTGTTTATGAGACATTTCTGATGACTCAGCGCTGCTGCTGCTGCTGCTGCTCAGCAAATTTTGTATGCCTTTTGGGCATTAGTTTTTTTTTTTTTTTGTAGAGATTTTCGAGACTTGACTTCATAGCTGCCTGCCTAATTACAAACGACCTTCATGCGATTTGCAGCTAAAAGGCAGGCGGGCTGGCAGGCGGACGGGTGGCTTTATGGGGCCGCCAAAGATTACACAATATTTTACGCCTCGACAAATTTTGGGTGCGCCGCCTACAATTCTGTGTGTGCTATGTGCGTTATGCAATCCAATTTAATAAGCTGCTAGCTGCTGCCACCTCAAAATATGCATAAACATAAAGCCAAAAAAAAACAAGCACAATAACTGAAGTGAAAAGTTTCGGAAGCGCGTGAAAAGCCTACGTGCAACACCCCCTTTATGATTCTAGCGACCTTGTCACAGTGTAATGACAGAAACGCATTAAAGTATTAAACTTAAATTTTGATGGCTTATTATGGCCGCCAAGCGGCCCATTTGCATGCCAATTGCATAATTTCAAAGCCACATTGAATGCCTATTCTGTTCTATACAATTGTGGCTCTATCTCTCAGTCGAAACAAACACATTTCACTCAGCACTCGGGCAATTCACGTAAGCGCCATTTCACACCTCATGCATGCCAAAAGTGTTACGCATTTGGCAAGTTCCATCAAATATGGCTAAAAGTGATGCAATGCCAACAACAGCAACGGCGACGGCAACGGCGACAGCGACAAAACCAAGTCAAGCTGTCTGAATGCAGTTTTGTTCGCAATTTGTTAAATGATCTATGGCAGCAACCAAGCAGCAACCGAGCAGCAACAAAACACTTTAAATATAAAAAAAATGTATCCTTGGTATGTGAAAGTGCGTATACCCTTACCGCATTTACTGCCAATAAATTCAAGTCTATTAAAATTTTTAATATGCCTTTCTCTGTAGCTATTAATTCATGGCATAAACTGAAGAGTTTAGATGTTATTACAAATAAATTGCAGGCTAAAAGTTTTCTTTATTAATCAAACCAATTTATTTTCAAAAGTTCAGCTAAAACACTAAATAAATAAAATTAATAAAAAATAATTAGTTCACTTTATTTATTTAAATATTTAATTGAGAAACGAGCTTAAAGCTTGAAGAAATGTTGCGAAATTTAAATTTTAAAACTGTTCTCGCTAGAGTAAGAAGAAAAAGGGTTTATTATTCAAATTTATTTAGCATATTTAGTAAAGAATTATTTATTTATTTATTCATTGTAACACTAAGATATAAATTACCAAAAAAAAAAAATAAATAAAATAGCTGGAAAGCTATCCGCAGGCGAAATAGAAAAAATTGTTTGTTATTCAAATTAATTTGGTATATTTAATCATTGATTATTTAGCTTATATATTTAAGTTCATTTAACATTTTAATTAAATTTAACTACTCAAAATAGATTCAAGTGTAGAACTAAACTTGTTACTCTGCTAGCAAGGCAGCTTGATGGCCTTTAGATACTGAAATACTTCGAGGCTCGTTGGAGCAATCGGCAAAAGTATTCTCAAAACAAATTAACTTAGTATAAATCAGGAAAAGTATTCTTAATACAAATTAATTCCATAAAAATCGGGAAAAGTCTCCCTTATTCAAATTAATTTAGTCTATTTTCATGTCAATTTGCCTACATAAAAATTAATTTAAGTATTGCATCAAACTGGTTGCTATCTGATGGCCTTTGGAAGAGTATAGAAAAGATTTGCATGCTGCAGTTGAGTGCGTCGCATGTGATTTTATTTATAGAGATTAGCAATTGTGTAGCCGAGTAGCAACAGCAGCTGCCAAATGCAAATAAACTGGGTTACAGAGAGGCGTTGTTGCAGTGCAGCCAGCAGCCAGCAGCTCCATTACACTGCAATTATTTCGAATGCAGTGCGGGTCAATTTGAAAATTGTTGGACAAACAAGATTGGCTCAAAATCGCGTGGTTTGTAGAGAAAAAAACATGTGCCAACAAATCAAAAAACACCAACACAAATCTGTGGTTGCTTTTCATACAGGCGACTCATATAATTTCAATTGAATTCTAGCAAAAATTAAATAACAGCGCAGATTTTTGGTTTATGCCACAAGAAACAGGAAATGGCAGCGCCAAAAACGTTGACCAAAAAAGGCAATCAAATTTTTTGTGCTTGTTTTTTTTTTTTGCTTTTTGTTTTTTATTTTGCAGTTACGAAAAGTCAATCAACTAACGAAATTTAATACAATTTTATATGGTGCTTTTAGACAGCTGCTCCCACAGTAATTTGGGACTATGCTCGAAATTTGACGGCGGCCTGTCAGTAGCTCAGCTCCCAAAGCTCACATCAGAAGAGACCCTCTGCTATGTGGTGCGGTGTGGGTGTCTCTCCGAAATGTGTAATTCAATAGGCACTCCACTCAGTCAGTCAGTCATTCAGCTGTTGCTGTTGCTGTTGCTGTGGGGCACACATTCTCGGAATTGATTGTGTCTAATGAAATGTTTCATTAAATCGCAGCATACACGTAATATATAGAATTTCATGTTTGCAATATGTTTGCGCTCTTCAAAGCGCGGCATTGCTGTTGCCTGTTTTTGTTTTATGGAATTTGAGCAATTAGAAATTATTATTTGCTTCATTGACGCGCTGATATGTTTGTCAATGCTCTCGAATGTCAGCGACAAGGCGTTGCCGGCCATTAAACGAATGTTATACTAATATCAAATAGTTTGTTTATGAAAATAAACATGGCTGGGCCTATATACTTAGTTCGTCTGTCCGTCTGTCTGTGTGTCTGGCTGTCTGTGTGTCGGGTGTATATACGCCCACAAACCCACAAAAACCGCAGGCAATGTGGAGTCGTAAAGTAAACAACTTTTTGCATGCTTTGTAACAAGTTTGTGTCTTAAGTCTTTCGTTTTGCATGCGCCACATTTTACCCATTTGCTTAGCTTTTATTTCAATGTTTTGGCATATTTAAAGACGGAAGCGGCAACAAATTGTAATTAACATGTTTATACATATGTTTCTCCGTATACTGCGACTCTGTGTGGGTTTATTTTCATATATATATATATGGATAAAAAAGGCAAATTTCGCGCGGCTTATGAAAGGTTTGCCGTCAAACGCTGTGGGTGCGCTTCATTAGCGACTTGTTTTAATAAATATCAAAAGAAAAATATAAAAATGTTGCTGGTAGAATGTTGCATGACAAAACACAAAAAAAAGGCTAAATTCTCAGATCATTTATCATAAGTTTTTTCTTTTTTGGCTGTGCACAAGTCGTGTAGTTTCTTTTGTTTGATCTGTTATATTTAGAGCGCGCTCACAATTATAATTAAAGTGATTTTTAATTAAAAAACTACAAACAGTGAAGGTCAGTTTGGGGCAAGGCAGCTAGCCAGCCACCCCGGGGGCACTCGGCCGACACAAAGAGATAGTTGAAGTCAAAGCTTTGGTTTCATAGATTCGCATAAATTGCAGCATTTTTTTTGGTCATTTGTAGAATTTTTGGGGTCAGCCTTTAAGGTTTGCGTTCAGCTTGCGCGCTGCGTAAATTACGCTAAAAAAAAAAACTGTTGCGCAACAGTTAACGTGCGCTTTGTTACCATTTCGACCAGCAGCAATAACAATAACGTAAACAGAAAAAAACAGAAAAAGCGGCACTTAAATTGCGCGCCAAGAAAAACGTGATTTTCCACTTTTGATTTTGTTATTTTGGCTGTATTTTTTTTTTTAAGGCGTGCTCTCGCGCCTAAAAGGAGTCGCTTGACTCCGTGATTCTCACGTAACCGATGTGCCTGCAACATGCGGCATGCAGCAGCCGGCAACATCGCCACAGCATATGTTGCCTGGCTGGGCCTGGAGTAGTCGAAACATCCAACGCCAACCGGTTGAGTAACTGCGACGCCAAATTGAACTAAAAATTTCTTTCAGATCTTTGCTCTCGAAACTAAAGTGGCTGCTTGCTGTTTTTTTTTTGTTGCCACTTTTACTCTCGTTACTGCTGCTGCTGGCGTCTGTCCGCCTGTTTGTCCGCCTGTCCGTCCGCCTGTCTGTCTGTGTGTCTGCAATATTTTGCCCCATAACGGAAATGGCCATAATAATTTTTGCACAATTTATTACGTTGCGTTAGCAAATAAAATAAATTTTCTAGCCATGCAATTTCGCTGCTGATTGATTGTGACGTTTACACGCAAATATTTAAATTGATTATAATTGTTTTGGGAAGGGGCTTTTGCCTGCGCCCCCTCTCTCCCTCTCTCTCTCCTTCTCTCCCGGCCATTCTCTAGAAAGTAGCACATTTTTGGTAAGCTATGGGAAGCTATTCAGCATTTATTTTCGACTGGCTCTGCTGCTGATGTAATACAATTTCTTTCTTATTTGCTTGATTGATTGATGATTGCATTTGAATTTCAAAGCAATGAGCTGAGTTTCTCACTGGTTAGTCACAAATTTTAAGTTATTCACCAAAAGTACCAAATTAATGAAATGTTTAAGCCAGGCGACAAGTAAATAACAAAATAATTGCAGTACAGTCAGCGCTTCAATATTGGCAACAGAATGTTTATACTTCAATTGGCCTTTCAAGTTAAAAGGAGAGAAAAGAACATGATTTTCTAAGCAAACAAAAAGCTATGCAGACAGAGGGACTGCTAGACAAATGGCCAAATAGACATGGCTATAACGACTCGCCTCATATGCTTTATGGGGTCAGAGAAGCTTCTCTCATTGCATTACACATTTGCTGACTGAGCTGAAATACCCTCAGCAAGGGTATAAAAACAAATAAGTCCCAAAGAAACTTATTACTTTCGAGTTTAAATATTACAGTCGGCTACAGCGTTAATTAGAGTTCAACCAGGCTAAAAATAACAGCTTGAAATGCTCGTAATTTGAACTTCATTATCAGAATAATTATTCATATTTACAGCCTACAGTAAAAACGCAGCATGTCATAAAAGAAGAGAAATAATAATTAATTAAAGCACAATAAATTAAGCGTCAGGCGAGTGAATCGGGTAACAAGCTACAAAAATTATAATAAAACTGTCAGCTACGCAAACGTTAACTGAACTGAGGCGCAAAAAAAAAACACGGCAAACCGCAATTGGCAATACGAGACGCCCCCGCAGAGAGCCGCTGCTCCGGTCGCTGCTCCTTCAATGATTAGTTTATGGCTGCATGCTGAAATAATAAAATGAATATAAAAATAAATAAAAATAAAAGTAAATACATAAATAAAATAATTGAGGCGTTAATGCGGTTACGTGCGGGTGGCAATCATTAGAATAATTGGCTAACAAAGCCAAAGAATCGAGGCAAAAGACAGCAACCTTGTCCATGAATTGCCGTAGTTAGCATTAGCACTTATGAAGACACGTAGCGTATACGCAACGTGAGTTTCGAACCGGTTCAGTTCGGTTTGTTGCTTGTTGTTGGCTGCTGCTTTGGTCACTTTCACATGCAACAATTTCCGTTCGCAACTTGTTGCGCAACAGTTGCGGTTGCATCTATGTTCATATCACATCACCTTGACTCTGAAACTGGCTACCCGTTTTGGCCACGGAACGGAAAGCCAAATTGCCACCAGGTTGGCATTTAACTAGCATAAACAGTCAGTTGTTTTATTTGGTCAAATCCAGATGCATTGCTTGATGGCCGGCCAATGGCCATTAGTCAAATAAATTGACTCTCTTACCAGTTGCAAGTTACTGACCCTCCTTGTCGACATTTTTCTTTTTTTCTCTTTGGATTACAGCTGGCGGCATTCGTCGTGCTGGCAGCAGCCTCCTGGGGTGAACCAAGTCAAAGTCAGTACCACATTCAAACGGATGAGGGACCCGAAAGATATTTCCGCTTTCAGACCGATAATGGGCAGTTTCGCAAGGAGAAACGTCTACAGGACGGCACTGTCATTGGTGAGTATGAGTAATATGAGTAAATTAGAAATAAACACTAGTGAAAATGTAAGGGAAAATTCATCTGAAAAGTAATCTCATTGTGGCCAAAGGATTTCCTGTAATCATAAACAATAAATTGGCTCTTGAAATGTGTGCAAATAATTTCAAAAATTCGTTCCCTTTGCAGGCACCGAAGCCTGGATCGATGCTGCTGGCTTTTTGCGTCAAAAGGACTATATAGCCGATAAGGAGGGCTATCGCATACTAAAATCCAAGACCATATTTGTCGGCCAAGGCAGGGCCATTGAGGTAATTATCAAATATAAACAATATCCACAGACTGCCTCTAACTGCCTTCCACTGGCTTCACAGGATGCCATCAAAACGACGAAAGCGGCGCCAGCTCAATCTGGCATTTTGGTTGATGGCAATGCCGGGGGCAATAGTGTTGCCGGCGGCTATCGGAAGCAGCATGGCTATGGTTATAGCAGCACCACTTCAACGACGCCGCCTCCACCGCCTCTGTATGAACCACCAAATTTGGCTACAGTTAATTTAGATTCTGGCGTGGGTAAGCTCAACTATTTGCCACCCGAGCAGGCAGCCAAGTTGCAACCACAAACCCAGCTGGGCTTTGATCATTATCCGGATGAGCTGCCCCGTGCAAGGGATCAGCTGCTGCGTGGCAATGTCTCGCCGCTGGTGCACATTCAACCCAATGCGGAGCCTATCGATAACATTAATGCCATCAATGTGTACGATGAGGAGGCAGATCATGGCTTTGCGCCAGGTCGATTTGCTTCGGTAATTGGTTCCACGACGCCTCGTCCGTTTGTTTATGCGCCTGCTGCGCCTGCACCAACGCTGTCAACGCCAGCATTGTCCATGCTGCCACCTTTGGGTACTCAGCGTAGACGCCAGCGACCACGCCCTACTGCCATAGGCATTATACCTACCACACCTACGCCCATTTCATCACAGGAAACCTATGGCTATTCCACGCCTGCGCCATTTGCCCCGCCGCCGCCGCCCTCTGTATCCGGTGCTGGCTATCAATATGCGCCGTCAGCCACACCCGCCAGCAGCGGCTATGGCTATTACACGCCCAACTCACCGCTGGAGGTGAATGCATTAGATGCGGCCGCGCTGCTCCCGCCGCTGCCGGAGCGCGCCTATCGCCGGCGTCTGCGTCCGCTGCACAGCAACAACTTGGACGCCTCGGATTATGATGGAGTCAGCGTTACACGCAATGGTTTCCGCTATGTGCTGCCCAAGCAATACCACGAGGAGGCCCAAATAGACGACAAGCGAGCGGGCAGCTTTGGCTATGTGGACCCCTTTGGCATACGCCGCGTTGTCTACTACAATGCATCGCCAGGACGCGGCTTTATCCATCGCAATAACAATCAGTATGTGGGCGCCAATGGAGCACCCTACGATGATCCGGGGCCAGCGCAGCTGGTGAATGAGTGAACGATATATCGATAACGATAACGATAACGATAGTCCTTGTCGTAGCGCTAGCGGTGCTACAATTAATCCAATACCACACAAAAACTGCCCCCGAGGACCCCTCTCACAAATGCACCAAAACTAACCGAAAAGCCTCAATTTTAAGCTAGAACCAAGCGGCAGAGCGGAAGGGTAGTCACTAATCCGAGTACCTAAAAATAGTTCTTGGAGTTTTCTTCTGTTTTTTTTTTAATATTTTTCCCCCCTTCCTTTTGGGGATTACCCTTAACGGTAGCCACTTGATAATCTGTATATAACCACGCTTTAAACAGAAAAAAAAAGAACATTTCTCTCGAACACAAGAATAAGCAAACGAAATATCTGTGTTAATTAATTTAATACTTGTATATTTAATTTAATTTATAATTAATATTCCACACTGTGCAATTAGCGCCTAGCCGTAGTTAGACTAAAGTTTCATTAGGGGCACTCCCGAAAAACAACAAGAACAAAAACAAAAAAAAAATGTAGCTAAGTGAAAATCGTTTCATGTATTAATCTTGCCATATTAACAAAGCGTAAATAAAAATACTTAACACACCCACACACACACAACACACCCACACACACACACAACACACACCTAGCATATAAATCAATGATTAATTTCTTTGCCAATAGTTGTTCATTATGCAAAAATCACGAAATTCTCTATAAAAAGAATGAGCACCCGTTGCCAAGAAATTAAAGCAATTTAATAATAACAATTTATTGTATAATATTTAGCTATATTTAAATAAAGTTATATATTTAAAAGCTAAACTATTCAGTCACTTTTATGATGTTTTCTTGGCCTTCCCCTGCCCGCGCACAGGCAACCCAAGGCATAGACTATTAGGAGGGGTATTAGGCTGAGCACGGCGAGCACATCCAGGGAATGCGTTTGGAAATAATTCAATTCCTTGGCAGTGGAGTGTAAATGCACAGGATTTGGATCACGCATCAGGTATTCCACCCACCAGACGGCCAGTTTCAGGGGCGGCACAGGATTATCACGCAAGCGTTGCGAACGTATTTTCATAGCCTTCGCATAGCGATCATTAGTAGCCACTTCCCTAATGGCTGAGACCAGGGCTGCAGTGCTCATATTCAGATAGTCCACCTTGACAGCAGCGCCTGCATTTATGGTCTGTATGAGATTCTACAGAGGCAACTAATACATTAGAAATAAGCTAAACTTTGGTAGAGAGAAACTCACCCGATGTTGATCCAGAAACAAGGGGATTCCCACCAAGGGCACACCATGCCAGGTGGCCTCCTGTGTGCTCAAGCCACCACAGTGGGACACAAAGAGAATCAAGGATTCGTGACCTGTGAATTAAAAAACATAACTCCATAGTCCTAAGTCATTTATTGCCATACAAAAGACTTACCCAAAATATCGGTTTGTGGCAAGAAATCCTTGACCAAAACATTGTTGGGCATCTGAACATCCTTTAGGAAAGCCTCCTCGAATTTCCACACGAAATTATAGTCAGGCAGCTGCCTAAAGGCTTCCACTATTTTCAGTTTCGTCTCCCTATCCACATCCCGTGGCAACATATTGGTGCCCAGTGAAAAGAATATGGCACCTCGTTTACCTTGCCTCATAAAGGAATCCAAGTCAGCTGGCAGCGGCCTACCCGGTCTGCCCTGCATGCCGCCTATTTCGATAATATTCGGAGGCAAAGCCTCCACAAAATCTGTGGCAGGATGCGTATTAATCAGCGAGATTTTTGTAAGCTTAGCCAGCTCCGAGAGGGGCGGCATATCAGGCCCGAAAAAGGGGCGCATTATTGCATCCAGCTTGGGATTATAATACAGCCGACGATATCTGATGATTGATGAGAGTTAGACGTACATTAAAATGAGATGGGATTTCTTGGACTCACATTGTATCCAGGGCAAATACAAGCGTATTATCGAAGCGCTCCAAGAAGCTCATCTTGGGATTGTACAGCGTCGAGTAGTAGGGTATCAGCGCGGGAAAGTAATGATTGCACATAAAATCCAAGACCAGCGGCTTATTGTGAAAAGCTGTCATGCCAATTATGGGCGGATAGCGAAACTTGTGAGCAAAACCCAACAAATATGGACCCATTGTATAATCATTGATAATCACATCAAATTGGAAGTCATCGGGATAGTCTAACAGCTGCTGCAGTCCCTTGGAGAGTGTTATATATTCAGCCGTTTTTAGGCCAAATTCATAGAGTACCGGTATGGTTTCATAGCTGCCAATGCCAATAAATGAATTAATATCGGCCTTTTTTTCACTATCCTTATAAATATCATAGGCGCGTTCCAAGTAAATATAGCTAACATTGGCTGGCACCTTCTCGTTGGGGCGTGGCAAGTTCACCGAAAGTATGGTCAAATTATGGCCCCTTTCGGCCAGTTCGTAGAGCAGCACGCTGTTCCTGTGGAAGGTATAAATTAAATTGATACTTTACTCTATTTACCCAGCTCTACTTACCATATATGATGGCTATTTGACGTCATGCCCATTAAGGCCAGTATATTTCCAGCCAAGGCGGAGCCTAAAAGCTGTACAGCAATCGCTATGCCGATATATAGAAACTTTCCGTTCGACATCTCGACAGATACTGAGGCTAATCGCATTTTTTCATAGGGTTTTTTATATAATCGAACAAGCATGTTTGAAATGCGATAACATTGTCTATTTATTAGATTAAATAAGGCAAACATTTTACTAAAAACAAAAGCTAGATTAAACGCTGACCACTATCAATATTATGCTCTATTGAAGGCCCATTGCGAGACTTTGTGAAATAGGCAGCTTCATTTAGGCAATAAATAATGCAAGTCATTTAATTCTTTTAATTAAATTAAGCTGCAAAATTAGGCAATAAAAATATGCTGGACTTTCTTTTAATATGTAAATAATTTAAGGCATTTAGTGCTTTAAATTAACTTTAACTAAATAAATTAAGTTTTTCTGCTGCTCCAAAAATTACAAAAAATTAAGCCAGTGACTTTCTGTGCTTTCAACTATGGTAGAAAATTATGCCCAACTTTCCAGGCAGCCATTTCGATTCAATCTTTGCCTTTCAAATTTGCTCTCAATTCTTTTCAGTTTGAGTGAATATTTTCACTCAATCATATACCAAAAATTCTCTAAAATAATTTGATTTTAGTACCAGACTGCCACATCATTTACATTTCAGCAGTTAGAGCGTAATCGGAGCCAAAAAACACTCAGTTTGAATAATATCGATTATCGAGCAAACTAATTTCAAAACCTGGTTGATCCTAGTAGGCATTGAAAAATCCCCTATATATAGCGAGGCATTTTCCAGGAATCCTCACAACAGTTTTGTTTATTTAACAGTGAGCATCTCCGAGTGAAAAAAAGTCTAAAAAATAAAAGTGAAAAAAAGTGAAAAAAGTAAAAAAGTGAAAAAGTAAAAAAAAAACTTAGAAAAAAGTGAAAAAAAAAACTTAGAAAAAAAAACAAAGTTAAAAAGAAAACTTAGAAAAAAAGTAAAGTTCTATTTCGGCCAAGAAAAAGTGAAACAGTTGAACCTTCTAGGTTCGGCGTTTGGTGCAATGAAAGCCTTAGTGCTTTTGTTGTTGGCCAGTTCGCTGAATTTGTGGCAGCCTTCGCAGGCAGCCAAAATTCTGTGCCTGGTCGGAACACCTGAACGCAATTATCCTGGATGGACGCTGCCACTCTTTGAGGCACTGGCTGGACGTGGTCACGCCCTGACTGTCATGAGCACAGCACCCGATCCAGAAGTCAAGGGCATCCAACACATTCGCCTGGCCAACACTTACGATGTGGTGAAGAAATATTATGTGAGCGAAGTGGATGGCTACTTTCACCAAAATTGGAATGGAAAGCAGATGGTCATTTGGTATGAGGAACTTCTGGCTAGCTGCCGTGCCCTAGACGAGAACGAATGTGGTCCCCGCAAGATCTTGGAGGATATGAATGATGACTTTGATTTGATTATAAATGATGCTACCTACACCATGGATTGCCTGCTGCTGATGGCCACCAAATATCGCCATGTACCCGTTCTTTCCTTGAGCGGCGGTAAGCTAACCACTGATGTGATGAGACTAATGCAGGCTGAGAACACCATTAATCCGGGCGAGGTTCCTCACTTTTTGAGCGATTTTCCCGGAGAAATGTCCTACTTGGAACGCATGCAGAACTCTCTTTTGTATCTGGGACAATCAGTGTAAGTTAACTGCAACTGCAACTGGTAGAACTATCCTATTCCTGTACTAATCCTTTCAGGGTACGTTGGGCTTTGGTTAACCATAAAGTACGTGCCTTGGCAACGGATGGCTACAAGCCAGAACCTCGGGTGATGCTGGTCAATACTCATCCAGTGCTCGACTATATTCAGAATATGCCACCCAATGTTATCGAGGTGGGTGGATTGCATATCCGTCCGGAGTCGTTCCCACTGCCGCTTGCTATCCAGGAATTTGTGGAGCGTTATCCAGAGGGCTTCATCTTTATTAATCTACCACATATCGAACTAATGTATGGCCAAGGGTTGCTGGCAATTCAGAATATGATCGCCGAGTTTAATCAGTTTGGCTTTCTCTTGTCCTTGAATGGCTTTCAAGGTCGGGAACTGACTCTGAGATTGCCTAACCTAAAAACCTTACTTACTTACGAGATTTTGCAGCAGGATATATTGGGTTAGTTGAAATGGCTTTCTCCAATTCTCAAAGGTTCTCTAAAATTCTCCTTTCTCGCAGCTCAATCGAATATGAAGGCATTCTTCACTCACGGCGATAGCTTTAGCCTTCAGGAAGCCATCTATAATGCTGTCCCAGTCGTTGTCTTGCCTGTGCTGATGGATCAGACTAATGTGAATAGTTCAAGTAACTCCCATCTCAATATATATAATTAATTGAATTTATTATAGAATGCTCAACGCGTCGATGAACGTAAATTGGGCATTAGAGTCCAGCCGGATAACTTCACTGTGGAAAGCTTTTCATCGGCTCTAAAGTCCTTAATCCGTGATGAAATCTTCATGAATACCTTGGAACAGGCTCAACTGAATTTCCGCACACGCCAGGTGAAACCTGTGGATCAGGCCGTTTGGTATGCTGAGCAATTGGTGGGTCAACCCGATCTTTTCAAGTATCTAGCACGTCCAGAAACCCAGAAAAGAAGCTATATCCAGACCTACTCATTCGATATTTTGTTCTTGCCGACGATCTTCTTCTTTTGCTTCTTCACCAATGTTATATATTATATAGTATATGGCAGATGGTGTAGCGACCCAATGAACCAACCGATGCCACTTCGAAATTATATTCTAAAAGAGAATCTTGCACAGGTAAAAGATTATCCCAAGCAGCCTTTGAAGCCTATGAGGCCTCTTATGAAACCCCTTGTGAAGCCGACGAAGCCAAGAAAAGACGATTAGAAAATAGAAGAAATTTGCTGGCCACCAAACACCACAGAACAAGTACACAAAATTAGGCCAGAAAATAGAAAATAGAAGGAATTTGTAGACTAACAACCACAACAGATCAATTATAAAACATTAGGCTAGAAAATAGAAAAAAGAGGGAATTTGTAGACTAACGAGCACAACAGAACAAATAACAAAATCAGGATAAAAACGGACTAACATCCACAACAGATCAAGTAACAATCAGGATAAAAATCGGGTATATTTTGACTAACGAGCACAACAGAATAAGTAACAAAATCAGGATAAAAAACGGAATTTGTTGACTAACATCCACAACAGATCAAGTAAAAAAATTAGGATAGAAAACAGAAGGAATTTGTTGACTAACCATCACAACAGATCAAGTAACAAAATCAGGATAAAAATCGGGCATATTTTGACTAACGAGCACAACAGAACAAGTAACAAAATCAGGATAAAAAAACTGAATTTGTTGACTAACATCCACAACAGATCAAGTAAAAAAATCAGGATAGAAAACAGAAGGAATTTGTTGACTAACCATCACAACAGATCAAGTAACAAAATCAGGATAAAAATCGGGCATATTTTGACTAACGAGCACAACAGAACAAGAAACAAAATCAGGATAAAAAACTGAATTTGTTGACTAACATCCACAACAGATCAAGTAAAAAAATTAGGATAGAAAACAGAAGGAATTTGTTGACTAACATCCACAACAGAACAAGTAACAAAATCAGGATAAAAAACTGAATTTGTTGACTAACGAGCACAACAGAACAAATAACAAAATTAGGATAAAAACGGACTAACATCCACAACAGATCAAGTAACAAAATCAGGATAAAAACGGAATTTGTTGACTAACATCCCCAACAGAACAAGTAACAAAATCAGGATAAAAAACTGAATTTGTTGACTAACATCCACAACAGAACAAGTAACAAAATCAGGATAAAAAACTGAATTTGTTGACTAACATCCACAACAGAACAAGTAACAAAATCAGGATAAAAAACTGAATTTGTTGACTAACATCCACAACAGAACAAGTAACAAAATCAGGATAAAAAACTGAATTTGTTGACTAACATCCACAACAGAACAAGTAACAAAATCAGGATAAAAAACTGAATTTGTTGACTAACGAGCACAACAGAACAAATAACAAAATCAGGATAAAAACGGACTAACATCCACAACAGATCAAGTAACAAAATTAGGATAGAAAACAAGGAATTTGTTGACTAACCATCAACAGATCAAGTAACAAAATCAGGATAAAAATCGGGCATATTTTGACTAACGAGCACAACAGAACAAGTAACAAAATCAGGATAAAAAACGGAATTTGTTGACTAACATCCACAACAGATCAAGTAAAAAAATTAAGATAGAAAACAGAAGGAATTTGTTGACTAACCATCACAACAGATCAAGTAATAAAATCAGGATAGAAAACAAGGAATTTGTTGACTAACCATCACAACAGATCAAGTAACAAAATCAGGATAAAAAACTGAATTTGTTGACTAACATCCACAACAGAACAAGTTACAAAATCAGGACAAAAAACTGAATTTGTTGACTAACGAGCACAACAGAACAAGTAACAAAATCAGGATAAAAACGGACTAACATCCACAACAGATCAAGTAACAATCAGGATAAAAATCGGGTATATTTTGACTAACGAGCACAACAGAATAAGTAACAAAATCAGGATAAAAAACGGAATTTGTTGACTAACATCCACAACAGATCAAGTAAAAAAATTAGGATAGAAAACAGAAGGAATTTGTTGACTAACCATCACAACAGATCAAGTAACAAAATCAGGATAAAAATCGGGCATATTTTGACTAACGAGCACAACAGAACAAGTAACAAAATCAGGATAAAAAAACGGAATTTGTTGACTAACGAGCACAACAGAACAAGTAACAAAATCAGGATAAAAAACTGAATTTGTTGACTAACATCCACAACAGAACAAATAACAAAATCAGGATAAAAACGGACTAACATCCACAACAGATCAAGTAAAAAAATTAGGATAGAAAACACAAGGAATTTGTTGACTAACCATCACAACAGATCAAGTAACAAAATCAGGATAAAAATCGGGCATATTTTGACTAACGAGCACAACAGAACAAGTAACAAAATCAGGATAAAAAACTGAATTTGTTGACTAACATCCACAACAGAACAAGTAACAAAATCAGGATAAAAAACTGAATTTGTTGACTAACGAGCACAGCAGAACAAATAACAAAATCAGGATGAAAACGGACTAACATCCACAACAGATCAAATAACAAAATCAGGATAGAAAACAAGGAATTTGTTGACTAACCATCACAACAGATCAAGTAACAAAATCAGGATAAAAATCGGGCATATTTTGACTAACGAGCACAACAGAACAAGTAACAAAATCAGGATAAAAACGGAATTTGTTGACTAACATCCACAACAGAACAAGTAACAAAATCAGGATAAAAAACTGAATTTGTTGACTAACGAGCACAGCAGAACAAATAACAAAATCAGGATAAAAACGGACTAACATCCACAACAGATCAAGTAACAAAATCAGGATAGAAAACAAGGAATTTGTTGACTAACCATCAACAGATCAAGTAACAAAATCAGGATAAAAATCGGGCATATTTTGACTAACGAGCACAACAGAACAAGTAACAAAATCAGGATAAAAAACTGAATTTGTTGACTAACATCCACAACAGAACAAGTAACAAAATCAGGATAAAAAACTGAATTTGTTGACTAACGAGCACAACAGAACAAATAACAAAATCAGGATAAAAACGGACTAACATCCACAACAGATCAAGTAAAAAAAATTAGGATAGAAAACAGAAGGAATTTGTTGACTAACCATCAACAGATCAAGTAACAAAATCAGGATAAAAATCGGGCATATTTTGACTAACGAGCACAACAGAACAAGTAACAAAATCAGGATAAAAAACTGAATTTGTTGACTAACATCCACAACAGAACAAGTAACAAAATCAGGATAAAAAACTGAATTTGTTGACTAACGAGCACAACAGAACAAATAACAAAACCAGGATAAAAACGGACTAACATCCACAACAGATCAAGTAACAAAATTAGGATAGAAAACAGAAGGAATTTGTTGACCAACCATCACAACAGATCAAGTAACAAAATCAGGATAAAAATCGGGCATATTTTGACTAACGAGCACAACAGAACAAGTAACAAAATCAGGATAAAAAACTGAATTTGTTGACTAACATCCACAACAGAACAAGTAACAAAATCAGGATAAAAAACTGAATTTGTTGACTAACGAGCACAACAGAACAAATAACAAAACCAGGATAAAAACGGACTAACATCCACAACAGATCAAGTAACAAAATTAGGATAAAATTCGGGCATATTTTGACTAACGAGCACAACAGAACAAGTAACAAAATCAGGATAGAAAACAAGGAATTTGTTGACTAACCATCACAACAGATCAAGTAACAAAATCAGGATAAAATTCGGGCATATTTTGACTAACGAGCACAACAGAACAAGTAACAAAATCAGGATAAAAAACTGAATTTGTTGACTAACATCCACAACAGAACAAGTAACAAAATCAGGATAAAAAACTGAATTTGTTGACTAACATCCACAACAGAACAAATAACAAAATCAGGATAAAAACGGACTAACATCCACAACAGATCAAGTAAAAAAATTAGGATAGAAAACACAAGGAATTTGTTGACTAACCATCACAACAGATCAAGTAACAAAATCAGGATAAAAATCGGGCATATTTTGACTAACGAGCACAACAGAACAAGTAACAAAATCAGGATAAAAACTGAATTTGTTGACTAACATCCACAACAGAACAAGTAACAAAATCAGGATAAAAAACTGAATTTGTTGACTAACGAGCACAACAGAACAAATAACAAAACCAGGATAAAAACGGACTAACATCCACAACAGATCAAGTAACAAAATTAGGATAGAAAACAGAAGGAATTTGTTGACTAACCATCACAACAGATCAAGTAACAAAATCAGGATAAAAATCGGGCATATTTTGACTAACGAGCACAACAGAACAAGTAACAAAATCAGGATAAAAAACTGAATTTGTTGACTAACATCCACAACAGAACAAGTAACAAAATCAGGATAAAAAACTGAATTTGTTGACTAACGAGCACAACAGAACAAATAACAAAATCAGGATAAAAACGGACTAACATCCACAACAGATCAAGTAACAAAATTAGGATAGAAAACAGAAGGAATTTGTTGACTAACCATCACAACAGATCAAGTAACAAAATCAGGATAAAAATCGGGCATATTTTGACTAACGAGCACAACAGAACAAGTAACAAAATCAGGATAAAAAACTGAATTTGTTGACTAACATCCACAACAGAACAAGTAACAAAATCAGGATAAAAACTGAATTTGTTGACTAACGAGCACAACAGAACAAATAACAAAATTAGGATAAAAACGGACTAACATCCACAACAGATCAAGTAACAAAATCAGGATAAAAACGGAATTTGTTGACTAACATCCCCAACAGAACAAGTAACAAAATCAGGATAAAAAACTGAATTTGTTGACTAACATCCACAACAGAACAAGTAACAAAATCAGGATAAAAAACTGAATTTGTTGACTAACATCCACAACAGAACAAGTAACAAAATCAGGATAAAAAACTGAATTTGTTGACTAACATCCACAACAGAACAAGTAACAAAATCAGGATAAAAAACTGAATTTGTTGACTAACATCCACAACAGAACAAGTAACAAAATCAGGATAAAAAACTGAATTTGTTGACTAACGAGCACAACAGAACAAATAACAAAATCAGGATAAAAACGGACTAACATCCACAACAGATCAAGTAACAAAATTAGGATAGAAAACAGAAGGAATTTGTTGACTAACCATCACAACAGATCAAGTAACAAAATCAGGATAAAAATCGGGCATATTTTGACTAACGAGCACAACAGAACAAGTAACAAAATCAGGATAAAAACGGAATTTGTTGACTAACAAACAGAACAAGTAAAAAAAAAATAAGATTAGAAAATAGAAAATAGAGGGCATATGTGGACTAACGAGCACAACAGAACAAGTAACAAAATAAAAAAAATAAGATTACAAAATAGAAAATTGAAGGAATAGACTAACACCTGAACGAAACTCACTTAAAAAATTTCTCTGTTGAATATTTTCATTTTTGATTTAATATTTGCCGCAGATATCTGAATTCCGTTATTCAGGAATTCGGGTTCTAGTTCTTTGTAAACTTTGGTTCGTTTTTTTCCAGTGTAAGCCGCAGGTAGATTGATGTACCACACCCGCAGAAATCTATCCTCCTCCTCGGGCGTCCATCCCCTGCGGCTGCTATTCACTGTAAGGAGCAAAATTATGGTTAAAAATTAAATTAGAAAGTAGAAATTAGGAATTTATTGACTAACACCACAGATAACAAAAATTAGAATTAGAAAATATTAGTTAGAAAATAGAAAATAGAAGAAAGACTAACAAACACAGATCAAGTAAAAAAAAAAAGATCAGAAAATAGAACGAATTTGTTGAATAACAAACCACAGATCAAATACAGAAAAAAAAAATCGATTATAAAATAGAAAATAGAAGAGATTTGTTTAGTAACAAACCATAGATCAAGTAAAAAAAAATCTAGCTAGAAAATAGGCAATAGAACAAATTTGTTGACTAACAAGCCACCGGACAACTAAAAAAAAAATGAGAAGTAAATGGGGAAATAGAAGGAAGTTGTTGGCCAACAAACCACAGAACAAGCAAGAAGAAAATCGGAATCAAAAAAGAAAATTCACGGCAGTCACAAAAATAATGCAATAGGTTAATAAATTTGTAAACCTTTAAGAAATAAATAAAAAGAGGTCTGCATACCTCAATTCTGCCAAAATCTAATGACTTATTTTTAATCACCTCCTAAAAGTATGCAGCAGTTGTTCTCTTAGCTCAACTGGAGAGCTCTCTCTTCAGCTAATTTTAAGAGCATGCTTGAGTCTCTCACCAGGTAGACGAATGGCTTGGAAATTGTAGCACAGGTAAAACCGACGTGCCAGGCAGAGCGTAATTTTGGTTCTTTTGACAAAAGAGGCCCAAATGCTGGCCCATAATGAAGATCGGCCTTTCAGTAACTTTCGAGAATCGGCGTCGAGCAGACCAAGGGAACAGCATGTTAACGAAACTGTTGAAAATATGCTGCAATTCAAGACAATGCACATTTGCCAAGCCCTTTGAGGCGATACCGGGACCACGAGGTCCGTTTGGATTGGGTAATTTATACAATTATATGCCCGGCATTGGATCCTATTCGTGGCAGCAGCTGCACAAGGCCGGTCAGGATAAGTATGAGAAATATGGATCAATTGTGCGGGAGACTATGGTGCCGGGTCAGGATATTGTTTGGATATATGATCCCAAGGATATAGCCGCTTTGCTCAACGAACGCGACTGTCCACAGCGACGCAGTCACCTGGCACTGGCCCAGTATCGCAAGCAGAGACCACATCTTTACAAGACAACCGGTTTGCTGCCCACAAATGGACCCGACTGGTGGCGTCTGCGTTCCCAGCTGCAAAAGGAGCTAAGCGCGCCCAGAAGTGTGCGCAGCTTTGTGCCCGAGGTGGATGGTGTTACGAAGGACTTTCTGAAATTTCTGGAGCAGTCAGCTGGTGTGGGTGCTGCCATTGATATGCTGCCAAAGCTAACCAGACTCAATTTGGAACGTGAGTGTCTATAGTCCATAGCAGGCTGCCTCTATTAATGTGTTCCTTTCCAGTAACCTGTCTGCTGACCTTTGGCGCTCGCATTGAAGCCTTTTCGCCGGCAGAGCAGCATGCTCACTCCCGTTCCACGCGTCTGATGCACGCCGCAGAAACCACCAATAGTTGCATACTGCCCACAGATCAGGGTTTGCAGCTTTGGCGTTATATAGAGACGCCCAGCTATCGCAAGCTGCGTCGTGCTCAGTCCTATATGGAGAGCATTGCCCTGCAGCTGTTGGAACAAAATATACAAGGAGCAAGCGCCAGTTCCTCCTTGATTGCAGCCTACATACAGAATCCCCAACTCGATCGCCTTGATGTGGTGGGCACCTCAGCGGATTTATTATTGGCTGGCATTGATACCACCTCATATGCCTCGGCCTTTCTACTCTATCATGTTGCACGTCATCCGGAGGTGCAACAGCGACTCCATGAAGAATCACTCAAAGTGCTGCCCAATCCTGAGCAATCACTCAGCCCCGATGCGCTGCGCACAGATATTACCTACACAAGAGCGGTGCTAAAAGAGTCGCTCCGCTTGAATCCGATTTCCATAGGTTTTGGACGCGTACTCAACCAGGATCAGGTGCTCAGCGGCTACTTTGTGCCCAAGGGGGTAAGTGCTCTTAGCCCAAGCGACATCAATTTAATCTTCAATAATATTTGCATTTAGACCACTGTTGTAACCCAAAATATGGTAGCTTGCCGCCAGCCGCAGCATTTCCCTGATCCTCTCAGTTTTCTGCCGGATCGTTGGCTAAAGCAGCGCAATGCTCTGAATCCCTACCTGGTGCTGCCCTTTGGACATGGAATGCGTGCCTGCATAGCACGTCGTCTGGCCGAACAGAATATGCACGTCTTGCTGCTAAGGGTGAGTACCCACACACACACTCGTTAATCTATTCACGATCATTCACTCCTACGATCAATTGAATAATTTGCAATTTAAAATATATTCCTCTCATGAATACAGCTGCTCCGCAAGTATGAGCTCATCTGGCGTGGTCGAACGGATGTCGAATTGGATATCGTAACCCTATTGATCAATAAACCCGATGCGCCGGTGCTGATCGAGCTGAGAACTCGAACGAATGCTGCGGAATCTGCAAGTCTAAAGTCAAAAGTCTTTTGAATAAATTTATATTTATATATTTATTTATAATTAGTGTAAATCATATTACTAGTTTTATTTTAAATTGAAAGGCTGCGGGTGTTCGTTACTCTTTTGGTCTACAAAGTACTACTACAAAAATGAATACAATAAATAATTGCCCCGATCTCTAAACTTGAATACAATCTATATATATATAGAAAGGCATACAATTGAAATTCTTCTTTTTTTGTTTATAAAGTGCTTGGATTTCTTTTAGAATTGGCTTCGTATAATACTCGAAAGAAGGGTGTGGAGTGTGGAGTCTGGAGTGTGGAGTGTGATGTGCCCTAGCTAGCTGGATTCCCACTGGTTCTGGAAGGTCTATTGGACCTGTCTGTCCAGTGGCAATCCCCGCTTCAAGCTTATATATATATATAAAAATGTGTTTGTGTAAGGTCTAAATATTATTATTATATTATTATTAAATGTAGTTTATATACTTTCAATTGGGTGTATGCTTGTGTATATGGCTTTAAAAATGTTCTTTCAAATCTGCTGCTGCCCCATTCCGCTTGATCTATTCTAAACGAGGTACAGTTGCGCCCAGTAAGCTCAACTTTCTCTTGAGAACCTTCTTACCTAACTTTAAAGAAGCTATTCATTCACTATAATCAGACTGTTCTTAGTCAAGCTAAATAAAACAATAAAAAAAAAAAAAAAAAAAAAGACTCGCTTATACTCTGCTCCTGTTCCCACCTTCAACTGTTCCCTACTTTACTACTGTTCTCCTTGTATTCCGTTCTGTTCTAACCTATAAGGACTTTGGTTGTTTGCCGCACTAATCGCTAGGATGATTGGTGAAAAAATACATATACATCTAGATATCTCTCTGGAGCTGGGAACACTAATGGATCTCCCCCTCTCTCTCTCTCTCTCTCTCTCTCTGTCTCTCTCTCTCTATCTCTATCTGTGACAAAAATACATTTATATAAATATATATCAATATATATATATATATATAGTCAAGATCAGATTTCAGTATCAGGTCGAGGGCCCTATTAACTACTCGTATGGCTATCGTTGAATATGTTGCTGTGTGTGTGTGTGTGTGTATCTTTCTTGATCAATTCTTGAGATATGAGTTTGGTTCACAGTTCTGCTGCCTTCACCGTGCTATGGTCACCTTATAGCTCCAGCAGCAGAACCTCCTCATGCTAGAGTATATTCAGCAGGGATGAGTCCATCATGCGATCATCATAGAGACTCAGAGTCTTTGAGGCGCGTGCCTTGCGCACCGAGGGCGGCACATCTCCGGGTGTTTTTACCCGCTCGCTGGGATCGCGCAGCCTTTCGGTGCTGCCACGCCCACTGAACACTTCACGGAACACCTCCAGGCTGTGCTGTCGCCGCATTTGCTGTTCCGTTGGTGGCTGCATACTGCTAGTATTGCTGCTAACCAGCAGGGAATTTGTGCGTAGATGACCAGGACGACGTTTCGGCGCCGCTCTCGATCCGGACAAGATATGCAGCTCATTCTCATTGATATTAATGTTGATGTTATTGTTGTTGTTGTTGTTATTGTTGTTGCTGCTGCCGCCGGTGTTGTTAATGTGCTTGATAAGACTGCTGGACAGCGAACGGGGCACTATGTGTGCGGGTGTGCCGCTACGCTGCTCTGCACTGCGCAGCTGCAGCGGATTACCTCTATCCAGGGGCTGCAAGGGACTCAGGTCCAGATTATTGGGTCGCCTTAGACCGCCCGCCAAACGGCCATTGTCCAGACCCTTTAGTGCCGCCACCAAATTGGATTTCTCCTCGCCCAGTTGCAGCTGCCGGCACAGCTCCTCGGCGTGCTCCTTGCGAAAGAGCTTTTTGTGTATCAAGGCCCGAACACCATGCCAGCCGCGCAGCTTGTGATCTGTGTTCTGTTGCTTGGGAAAACCCTGACCCAGGCTCGAGTTGTGCTTCTGCTGATGGCTGGTGATGAGCTCCTCGACGCTCACATCATGCTCTAAGCAGGACAGACTCTGCTCTTGCTGGGGCTGGAAGCTGTGCTTCTTGCTGCGCTCCACCAGCACTGGTGGTGCGCGTAGCGACTGTGGCGCCAGATTACGCTCCTGACAGGGATTACGTCCCTGTAGATGAGGCTGTAGCTGTGGCTGTGCATAGTTCAGATGATTCTTCTCCGTGGGCAGCTGTTGGTTAGGCGGCGGTTGCAGTAAACCACCATCTGCTGATGTTAGTTGCCCTTGGGTTTGATGCACTGCAGCCGCTGTTGTAGTGGTCACCGGTAGCTGGGATACAGGCGAGGCCAGATTATTGGTATTAAGCAGCGGGCTTGCTGGCTGTGCCTGCAGGCGCGGACGCAGACTAGACATCTCCTGCATGCGCTCCTCGGCACACAGCGAAGTGAGCCTGGCATCTGCATCGTGATCCCAGCAATCCTCGCAAGTATCACGCACCAATTTAGCAGCTGCACCACCGCCCCAGCTGGCGGGAAACAAAGGACGCGCCTTATGACGCACCACCAGAGCCTGCATCTGATCAAAGCTGGGATGTGGACCCACCTCCTGTTCGTAGGGCGCCTTATATGGCGGCGTCACCTGGCCAGGCGCATAGAACTCCGAGCAGCGTGTGGACACCTCCCACAGCACCAAGCCCAAAGCATATACATCCATTTGTTTCAACGATGTCTCACAGTCCCGCAGATTGACAGCTCCCTCGAGCAGCTCCGGAGCCATATAGCGCAATGTGCCCACCTCATTTATGCTCTTCGTCTCCGCCATGGCCACTTCGCCCTTGTACTCATACTTGGAGCCGAATACCTTCAAGGCAAAGCCAAAGTCCGCTATACAGCAGCTGAGATCGGCCTGCACCAGAATATTACGCGAATTGAGATCACGATGAGCCACACAGGGCTTGTGCAGCTCACCCAGTCGCAGCTCAGTGTGCAGGTGAGAGACGCCGCGGGTGATGGAACGCAGCATGCCACAACACTGAGAAAAATCTGTGCTGTTGGCAATTAGCCAATCCTGAAGGCAACCCAACGGTGCCAGTGATAAAACTAACTGATACTCCATGCGGCCATCCATGGTGCGGCGTTCATCGTAGCCTGAATGGAGAGGAGATAGATTACAAAAGTAAATAAGAAACGAAATCTTCTCTAGAGATCTGGAGAAGATCATTCCCTTCACTATTTCCCTTGAGCACTTACCAAAGTAGCTAAGCAACGCGGGACAATCCATCAGCGGCAATGCATAGATATTTCTCTCATTAATATAATACTGATGATGTGCCTCTGGATAGATCTTGACCGCCACTTCCTGTTCGTGCAGCAATCCCTTCATGACAGTGCCATATTTGCCACTGCCAAGCATGCCAATTAAATTCATATTATCCACATTGCGTAAATTGGAACTGTAGCCAGGTCCTGAGGGTGCCAAGGGTGATTCCTCTGGTTCAATTTTCTCCTTGACCACATGAAAATATTGCATGGCCAGGACAATAGCAATGATTAGGAGAGTTAAGAGCAGAGCTCCACTCAGAATTGTGGTGGCTGTTAATGAGTTTTGCTGATGCGATGAGGCTCGATTGGTAACCGCAGCACGCACATTATTAGCCAGTTCCAGTGGCGCTGGTTCCACTACAGACACCTGCGCATTGCATCGATCTCCCGAGCAGCAGCAATAGTATAGAGAATTGGTACGTGGAGTGGGTGCAGAGCTGGTGCACTCTGCCTGGCTGCAAATCGAATTACGATCCGTATTATCCTTCCAACAGCCTGCAAAGAAATTGGGATTAGGATAAGTGAGTACTCTAGAGCGACTCTAGTGAGGAGTGACTCGATCGATTCCCTGCTTACCCTGTTTAACCAAATGCGTGCCATTTGCTGTCTCATTCCACAGTGTAAAACAGAAGGTATAACCCTCCGTACAGCTGCGTATCTCTGGTATGTTGGGCGTAGTGCTTGGCTGCGGCGGCTGCTGCTGCTCCACACTATGTTCCAGATCATAGTCATCATCTTCCAGGGTATTATCATTTTCCATGTAGCTCATGCAGCTATATTGTCGACTAGGCGCAGGCGCTGCAGAACCGAGAAGAGAGAAGCGGGCCGCTCTATTATCTCTGCTCCGATCTAAGATTGGAATAAATATTTCAGGGTACTCACATGCCGCTGCCAACGTAATCAGCTTAATCATGACCAGCAAAAGCAGTGGAACACTGCGCCGCCAGCTCCTCATTCGCTTTGCCATCATCCAAAATCAAAGATTATTTTTGCGATTTTAAGTGGCCGTTGCTAGTTTGTTGTTTTTTTTTTTTTTTTTTCCTTTTCAGCTTTTATCACCTCTCTCAGTTCCTTGACGCGTTTGGTTTATGACATTTTGGACTTGGTTGTTGCTGCAAGAAAACCTACAAGAAACAACAACAACAATTAATGCTGAAATGCATATAAATAGTATAAATAAAATATAAGTTAATGATTATTATCATTCGCTTTTGTTGTAAATAACCGCGGCATTATTTATAAATAAAACCTAAAAAAAAAAAAGCTCGAAAGAATGAGAATTTTTTTGTTGTGCCGAATACTTCAATATCTGCGCCGATTTATATACTGAACTCATTTTTTTATGGCTTATAATGAAATTTAGAACCTATTCTTCCTGAGTTTATATGAGATATAGTCTTCCAATTCTACTAAATATTAGAAAGAATCTCATATTTTTATCGTTTATATTGAAATTTAGAACCCATTTTTCCTAAGCCAGTATAAGATATAGTCTTTCGATTCTACTAGATATTAGTAAGCATCTAGAAAGAATCTCCTTTTTTTCTCATTTTTAATGAGATTTAGAATCTATTATTCCTGAGGCAGTGATAGATATAATCGTTCGATTATGGGGAGCTTAGCTCAGATATTTTGTAGCCATATAATATAGTTATTGGATCCGGAAGCTTCTGAGTTTTATAGCAAGGCACCTTCTATGGCCAAGTTTCATTCAAAAACTAACTAAACGAAGCTATATAAACTCAACTGATCAGCCTGATTGATAATATATTTACATATAGATATATATGCGATCGAAAATACACTATTTAATGCTTTACATACGATACTCTATACACTCCTTAAGAGTATCAAAGTATATGAAAGTAGCGCAACGAAAAGTCTGGCCAGTTGCTGCCATTGGACTCGCTACGATTCTCTGGATTCCGTCTCCATCTCCGTCTCCGTCTCTGTTTCTGTTGCTGTTTCAGGGAGCTGCTTCTGTTTCTGTTTCTGTATTCCGGAGACGCGTTGTCAATTTCGCAAACGGTGCAATTTTTGAAAAAATAAAAGAAAGAAGAAAAAAGCGACGAGGCCAGCGGCAAACAACGATAACGCCCAGACCCAAATACTCAATCAACTTGGCCGAGCGAGACTGCAAACACAATTTGCAGCTGATGATCATCAAGCAACAACATTGTTGTTGCTGTTGCTGTTGTTGGCGCTTCTCTGCGAATTTATATGCATGTGTGTGTGTGTGTATGTGTGTGTGTGTGTGTGTATGTGTGTTTGTATATCCGTCAGTCTGTCGTTCTATTCACCCACCCATTTTCTTGAAAATGGAGCTGTCGCTAGAGCGGGGGGCGTTTCGCAGACATCGCTGCACTTTGGAACCATTTGGGTCTCCGCATTCCGCTGTGCAAATTGAGCGCTTTACGACGACCGCCGAGCAAAAATATGCTGGGGGGAGAAGGGGGGCAAAAAGGGGTAATACGAGTATAAATAAATACACTGAGCTTCGAAAAACTCTTCTACAATTCATATTGTTTCTCAGAATGTTTCCAAGCTTTCAATTCTCGAAATGCGAATAAAAATTTCACTTGCTGATTAAAGCTCGATTTTCGTTTAGAGCTTTTTACTTAATATATAGAAAATAAAAATAAAATAAAATAAAAATATATAAAAGTAATAATAAAAGAAAAGTTTATTTTAAGTTTCGAAAATTTCCTTTTAATTCCGATAGATAAAATACTCTAGAATCCAAGAATGAAAATGTTTAGCCTTAAAAGAAATTGCAAAAGTTTAGTTGCTACCATTTTTATGTTTTTAATCCTATTGATATGTTCGAATTAAGTTTTAGAGCTAGTGGGTATCTTTTTACTTAATTTCAATATATTTTTTTATATAAATATTTGCAGAATCACGCTCTTACATAGAGAATAAATATCAGAAATATTTCTCAAGCAACTGATTTTTTGTTTCTCCTGATCAAGTTGAGTATTTTGAAGCTGTTTTCCAAAATTTGTTTTTTTGAAAAATGTAAGGAAAGAAGGGAAATTTTGAGTATATTTTTTCTCTATTAAAATATCTTTTTTTTTTTCAGTGTATTACTCATATGTATGCAAAATGCCTGCCCCATTCAAATGACGCCTGGGAGACGCTGATTAGAAATTTGTTTTGGCTTTCATTATGCGCTTCGCTGAGCTTTGGAGAATATCTTGGCGAATGAGTATTACGTGAACTGCTACACGTTGCTTGTGTGTGTGTTTGTGTGTGTGTGTGTGTGTGTGTGTGTGTGTGTGGCTCACCTTATCTACATGCTCTAAAGTATAATCACACACAGACACACACACACGTGGAGGTATGTATGTAGTAATTATGTTTATGAATTATTTTCAAACGGTGTGTTTTCTAGCGGAAATTGGGTTAATTGCTTCTGAGATGGTCTAAACTTAGACAGGATAACTTGCAGCACAGTCTTCAAATGACAAAAAAAAAAAACGTTCTGAGGTGTTTTTTAAGCACTTTTTTGTGTAATACACACACACAGACACACAGAAGATTTTAACTCTGATATTTATGGGAATTTTTGTTATTGACAGACAGCCGTGTTTGATTAAGGAATGAAACTGAAAGCTTTGTCTCTCAATTAATGACTTATTGACGATAAGAAGCAACAGTAAAAATAATTAGAGATGGAACCCGCTCACAGCGCAGCGTCACGTTGCTTTCAGCAAAATAAAAAAAAATCTATATTTAATTAAGCATAACCTTAAATTAGAGCTTTTTCTACTTTAAATTGTGCGGTATTATTTTTATCTTTTAATTAATTTTTTAGTTTTTTGTTAATATTTGCTTTGCCTATTATAAAAATAATTGCATATATTAATCACCCTGTTATTAGAAGCATGTTATCAGATGAATCGAAAAAGCATATATATATATCTATTAATATCGTTATACAACATTAATCACTGCTCAGGCTAATAATTGATCATTTTTCTAAATTTTTAAACATTAATTGAAAGTTTTGAATAAAAACAAGTCTAAAAAAATGATTTAGTTCTAATGAGCGCTGCTCAATGCTTGCCAAATGCAGTTTGTTTTTATACCCTTACTGAGGGTATTATAAATCTGTCACTAAGTGTGTCATGCATTGAAAGAGACGCCTCATCAGATATTTATTTATTTATTACTGAAGAATTACTGAAGTTTATTTATATGCAAACTACTCTCGCAGTTTTGGAACTGTATAAAGGACATTTTGGAACCGGCTTGAACTATATTATTACAATAATATATTATATAGAAAGGAACAATCGGTCCATAAGTAGTTGTTCCCAATGAAACTCTTTATATTCGCTATACAAAAATTACTCTACTATTTCCCAATATTACCATAAAAAAATCGATCAAAATAAATAAATTAAATAACAACTTCTAAATGTTTATTCCGGTCTGCAAGAGTATACAAACGGCGGCACACCTCTGCTTAATAGTTATCCATTCATTTTATGCATTCCCCACTTTTCTTTTATATCCTTATACTTTGTCATCTCAAAGAGTAAATAAAAACATGGCAATTTCATTGTGTAGCCTTTTACTTTATGCTTTGTTTTCGCACGTTATCTGCAACGAGGAGAGCAGACGTCGACGCCGACGCCGACGACGACGCCGGCGCCGGCGCGTGCTCCCCACAAACGAGAGAGAGAGAGAAAGAATCAAAGCCAGAGAGAATGAGCGAGAGCAGACGGGGCCACTCCAGAGACTAGACTCTAGAGATGGGACTCTTTGGCACATGCGCACGCAAAAGAGAGCGCAACTGGCGCGCCAAAACAGGTTCACTTATAGGTGAAAGAGGTGCCGAAGGGGCTGCAAGGGCGGGCGTCTGTTCCAGCATGACAGCCGACGGCGCCAGTTAATTGCAAACTTTTTTTTTATTGCCTTTTGCTGTTGCGTATCTTTTGCCTTCTTGTTGTTGTTGCTGTTGCTGTTGCAGTTGTTGTTGGGGGACTGTGCAGTGAGCTGATTAACTTTTGCATGCTGAGAGTGCGTGTGTGTATTTGTGTGTGTGTGTGTCTCGTTGTCTGTGTGTGTGTGTGTGTGTGTGTGTGTATTTTGGAGCGCATCTTTGGAAACAGCGACAGCTTCGTTTTGGCTGATGTTGTTGTGTGTATGCAGAAAATCAATGCAAAAACAAGACTGCACATAGAGAGCAGAGAGTTCTTGACTAGCAGATACCCTGTATAGTGAAAAGTTTCCATCAAAAATTAATTATTTCTTATCAGTCGGCAGATCACAAATAAATAGTCAAACTTCAATAAAGACAAATTATTTGTTCACGATAATTTTTTTAATTCAAATAGGAAATTTTAAAGTTTGTCTGCAAATTTTGAATTATTTGTACGCTAATTAGCTTTTAGCAAACGATGTTTAATTAATTAAAATGTGTTTATAATTTATTTAATAGTTAATTTTTTAGCTGCGCAAGTTAAACAAATTTTAGATTATTTGTGCGCTAATTATTTGCGCCTATATTGTTGGGAATACCAAGCTTTTATTGGAAAAAGTTTGCCGGGTGCTTTTAATTTAATTAAAAGAAGTTTCTATAAAGCTCGAGATGTTTCCTTCGCACTGCAACATACTCAGCAACAGAATGAATACACCCCTTTCGACCAGTTTTAATGGGTAGAGTGTATTAACACACAAAAGTGCACGAGTGCTGAGGACAAGTTGGTCTCTTTAAGGGTCTGAGGTCTGGTTTGGCTTTCGTATGCAGCCGGGTGGGTGGGCGCCAAAGAGTATCTGGCTTTCGGTGTGTGTGTGTGTGTGTGTGTGTGTGTGTGTGTGTTGACTGTGCGTGTTTGTAGCTGTGTGTGCGTGCGCAGACCTGCTAAAAAGAATTGATTTTTCCCAGGCATTGCGAGTTGTTGTCGCAAATTGAATATGGAAAATATTTTCTTCGTTGAATTTCGCACAAAATAAACTGGCAAAACTTGTCGAATTCGCAACTTCATTTTTAATTTTAATTTTGTTTTTTTTTTTTGAAATTTTTGCTTACACTTTTAACGGTTTCTCAAGACATTAACAATTTTCAAATATTTTTTGTCAGCTGCTTTTTTTTTATTGTATTTATTGTGTTGACTTTTGTTTAAACAAAAGTTGCACTGAGCACATTAAATTTATTATTGCGGCCGGCGCCAGTCGGGCTATTATTATTATTATTATTATTATTTGTGTGTTTTCCTGTTTTTTTTTTGTTTTTGAATTTGTTCTCCCACTTTTTGTATAAAAAAAAACTTTTTGTTTGCTGTGCGACGCTTTGCAAATTGCTGTTGCCGTTGGACGCCGCCTTCGCTGTCGCTCGCTGAGCACTGACTGACATGACCGAGACTGAGGCGCCAGCAGCGTCGTCGACGGCGACGGCGACGGCGCCGTCGTTGGATGGTCGCAGCAGCATGCGCATATTTACGAAGCAGCGTGTAATGGCAACATAACCAATTGGCGCTCCCGGAGTGCAAACACAGAGAGAGCACAGGCTAGAGTAAGCAAGACAGCGCGAGTGAAAGAGAGAGAGAAAGAGGGAGCACCATTCACTTGTTGATTGCATGCTAAGTGGTAAAAGGACTGTGAGTACAGGTTGCAGAGCGGGACTCAACAAAATCTTCGGAACCGGCACGAATCGGGAAAAGAAATTGAAAAATCTCGCTATTTTCGGAAGATTTAAGTTCAATCACGTTAATAAAAATGGAACAAATCGGTTTTGAAATGAGCCCTGCAGAACTGAACCTCTTTTAATAGTAGAAATTTTCTACTCTTTAAATTGAATGTTTAGTCAAAACTAAAGCTGAACCTCAACTGAACCAATAATGGAACAAATATTTGTGGTTCGGTTCTTTCTTTAAACAATACAAAAATAAAAGCGAATATTAAAATATGGCAAAAGTAAAATAAAACCTAACCGAATATTTAAAAAAAAAAAAATACAAAAAATACCAAAACCAGAGGTAAGAGTAGTATATGGTATTATAATCGTCTCTCTCTATTCGCTTCTTACATGGATATATAAGAGGATTAAATATAAATTAATTTAATATATAATTTATTACAGATCTATTAGACCTATTAATGAAATCCTTCTTAATTTTGGAAAACAAATTGTTATTGTTTATTTAATATTTATTTACTCTAATTGTAAGGCGTATTTAGTACTCGTTATATATATAATTAACTTATATAGTTTCTCGTACATCAGTTAAATCAGTTAATTGTTCTTGCCACGCATTTTGCTAATGGCCCGGGAGACCTTTTTGCGCACCTCCTTCTGACGTTTCATTTTGGAGGCTTCATCGGCGCGTTTTTGTGCCCGGAATTTGGACAAACGTTGCTTGGTTTCCTTACGTTCCCGATGTCGTTTGTCCCTGTAGGTCGTCTCGATCATCTTCATCATTTTGGATACCTTCTGTTCGTACGGTGAATTAATGATGGCTACACGCTCCAGCGCTTCTTTAGGATTCTCTGGGCCCAGCTTGGGCTTATCCTTATATGGTAGAGCACGCTGCAGCGCCTTGGGTATGACCAGCGGCCGGAAGATCTTCGGTTTGCGCACAATCTCCGTATACATGCTATCCGGCTGTGCTTCGTTCTGTAGAGCACGCTCTCGCTTTAGCTGGCCAAGCGTTTTCATGCCCTGCCACTGGCTCTTCTGTTCTGCTGCGAGCAGTAGAGATGTAACCGGTGCATAGAAACGTGGCACTTCCACACTGAACCAGGTGCGACAGAAGACAATGTCGCTCAGCAGAATCTTATCCTCGAATGTGGCACGATAGGAGCCTTCGGGCGTGTGATGAGCCTTCTTGATTTGGCCACGTATACCGGATACGGTTTTAATTTTGGCACCCTCGAATTTGGCCACCTCCAGTGAGCTGTTGAACATGTCCTTTACATATGCCGTATTCTTGTAAATCTTGAAAGGATGTCCCACCAGCTTGAGCTTCTTCATGATCTGCGATGATTTATCCAATTCGGTAACACAGCCAGTGGCGGCTATACGAAAGCCCAGACGCTTCATTTCCTCCTGATCCTGCCGTACCGTTTGTAGCGCCAGGAAACCAGTATTCTGTGGCGTAATTGGACCCCAGAAAGTCATGCTGCAGGTGACATGATTGGGCGTATATTTCAGATATCGATGGCGTAAGTTATCCTCCACCTTGGCAAAAATGGCCACCGTTTGGAAGCGCCGCCAGCCCATGGAAACAATTAAGGGATCACCAGTTTTCAGTATTTTCTTATACCAGCGATGTTTCTTAACCTTACAGTTAACATAGCCGACATTCTCCTCCGTCATGTTGAGGGCACCCACCAGCACAGGATAGCTGGCATCAAAATTCTCGACAAATTCCGATGGCAAACTTTTAAATCCCAAACGAACATAAAGACCAGGCCGATAGCCTTCGATTTGTATGCGCAACTCGTTGTCCAAATGAGCAAACTCATTTTTATTCAGCTGGCTTTGCTTTTGCGCTTCCGCCTTGAGGTCCTCGTAGAAGGAGTGATCGCCAGTAATGCGTCCGGTCTCCTCCTCACCCTTCTCGCCCGTGTTGTCATACTCTGCATCGAACTTGGCTTTCAATTTTAGCTTCTTGGCCATTAGCTCTGTTTTGGTCAGATTCTCCTCCTCCACGCGCGTAATTTTGCGCTTGGAAGCGGTGGCTGAAGCAACTGCTTTTTCCTCATCGCTTTCCTCGTCGTCACCTTCAGCTTTGGGTTTGCCGCTATGCTGCTCTCCCGTTTCCAGGTCCTCAAAGTCACCATAAACTTCGCTATCAGCATCGCTCATGTCATCCAGCCTAAGCAGATTTTCAGCATCTTCTGAAGCCTTCCACTTGCCAGTTACAAAGCAGTTTTTGATAAGCTCCTTGTTCGCATCCGATAACCAATCCCGTGTTGCATCTAAAGAGGTAAATTGGTATTATTTCCGGAAGCTTAATAGGTATGGTTAGCCAAAATACTTACCGCTCTGATACTCGAAGAAGCAGCGCTCATCCTTGTCGCGTATGTCCTTATCCTTTTGTATTTCTGTTTGCTTCTTGGTAGCCACACGAAACAGACCGCCCAACTCCTCGTCAGAGTCTTCGGCATTGTCTTGGGACTTATCCTGCCTCTCGCTTTGACTGTAGACGCCGTAGACCAGACGCATTAGATTGCGCGATTCTGAATGGCGCTGCAAAAAAGCATCGCGTGCCTTTTGCGCCAAATTGGTTTTCCAGCTCATATTGCTGGCCAAGATGCGTGCTTCCTCCTTCTCATCGTCAGAATCGTCGCTATCGCCCAGTTTTGCTGTACTTCCTTTAACATCTGCCAAGCTTTGATACTCATCATCGTCGTCTGAGCTTGCATCTTCGCTGTCCTCCAACTGTTCTTCCTCATCGCTCTCCTCACCGCGCCAATCACCAGCTGCAAATTCCTCTGCATTCTCTTCATCATCACTGGAGGCTGCTTCCAGTCCAGAATCTTCTGCATCGTCTTCAGAGGCCTCATCATCACTTTTGAAATCTTTGGATTTAATGGGGGCAGCATCAGAAAAGAGTCGGAATTCCTGCTGATCCATTTGCTCATCCATGGTGGCCTTCTTGTCAATCAGCTTGTTGACCAAAGCTTCCTGCTCCGTGGCTTCAGCAGTCTTCTCCTTGTGCGAATGTGAACCCTGCAGCTCAATATAGACGGCATCCTTGTCGTAAACAATGCCACCTACGCCCGACATGGGGGCATAGAGAAGACGCTCCTTTTCCAACAAACTGCGTTTCTTTTCAGTGCCGGGCAGCGGGCAAGGATCGGATATGACGCTCAGCTCATCAATGCGTGCATCACCCAAGCCAGCAATGTGCACCATATGCTCCTGCTTGAGCGGCACACCACGCACATAGCCATAGAGCACCACCTCGCGATCACATTTGGGATTACGTCGCACAGTGTCCGTATTCGTAACATCCTCCATGCGATCAACCAGCAGATAGCTATGTGCACCACGCCACTGCAATGGTCGGAATTTCATGACGGATATAAATCTGCCCAAATTCTTAATCTCATTCCTCAGGTACTCGCCATGCAGCAGACCCGACAAATAGAAGAGTTTGGCACCATCGTAGACTTCCGTCCAGAAACGATGCTTCAGCTCCTTCTTGCGCTTGCGCAGCTGCTTGGGATTCCGAATCATGTCCAGATGCGTCAATACGCCCATAATCTTGGGCATACCATGCACCTGACATATATTAAGGAACTCAAAGATTTCCATTTCAAAGCCATAGCTAGCATCGCACAGCAGTAAGACCAGATCCGCACACTTCGCCACATCAATCATGGAATTAACATCATTATTGCACTCCAGTAACGTTATACGACGCTTCTTGGACGTGACTATGGTGATAGGTCCCTTGATTTCTGTTACATTTGTGCGTGTAAAGCTTTTAATTAGATTGCGAATTAATGTGGTTTTGCCCACTTTTGGCGGGCCCACAATGGCTATCAGCACTGGAGGCGGTTCATCTGGCGTCTGATCCACTACGGGTATATGCTGTTTCTTGGCCGTCAGATCCTCTTTACGTCGGAAATTTCGCTCTGCTCTTTGGGCTGAGTTAATGGCAAACGCCTTGGGATTTCGTTGGCGCGCAGTTAATTCCGGTTCCTTTTGATTTCCATCTTTCTTCGCCTTTACTTTCTTCTTGTCTGCCTTTACGCCGGATTGACGTGCACGGTGCTGCTTGCGCTTGTCCTCGCGAGCATCGTCGGCCATTATTTAAGCCAATTAAATATAAATCCTTTAAACTGTTTACGAATAGCCGCACGTGTTGGCAGTGGTAGAAGAATACAACTTGGTATTATTTTTTGGTATTTCTTAGTGCTCATTGAAATGAACTGTTGAACTGGTTCAGTATTTTGAGCATGAAACGTTTTAGTTGTTTACTTATATTAATTATTATTATGAATGTTAACTGCTATTTATTATTATTTTATTAGTTGTTGATTTATCTTTAATTGTTATCAATATGAATTATTCTTATTATTGATATTTCTATTATATTTTGAAAAATTTTAAATAAATGCCCAACTCTTTTAGATACCAAGTCAAAGTGTAGGTTTTTTAACCTTTTTTGCTTTCAGTGCTGCTGGGCACACTTTGTTTTTACCGACGAGCCAACAAATTGTATTTTATACGTTTTTTCTGGTCACTCTGCGGTCGGTATTACAGTTTTGCGGGCTAAACGGTCACACTGTGTGCTAAAGCAACTTTTTTTTTCGCATTATTCATTTCTTAGTTAAACTTGCAAAATGCTGCTACAATTTAGCTGCAAAGTGAAAACCTATTGAATAGGCATAGCCAACTACACATAGCTAAGCCTTTATTGTCCGTATTTGGGACAGGACGCCATAAAAGAGAAGTAAAAGCTCAATATACTCGCCCTGGCACTACTAAAAAGAAGAAGAAGCAGCGGCAGCAGCAGCAGCAGCAGAGGCGGCGCGTAGTAAAAAAAGTATAAAAAAAAAACCTCTTATAGGGAACCCAACCGAAGCAAAGCGACGGCCGAATTCAGGTAAACGAATATATAAATAAAAGTTTAAAAATAAGTTACAGTTTAAGTGCGTAAAGCTGGAAAAATTAATGAGGCACCCGCCCAACGTTGCTCACCCCCTAAAAGAAAATTGTAGACGTCTTTGTCGGCAACTGAAAAAGGGGCGTGTGTCGTTGGGTAGGGTAGGCGGATGGGTCGGGCAGAGGGTGGTTGGTTGGTAGGGGGGCTGACTACAGCGGCAGCGGCGGCGGCAGTGTCGGTGTCGGTGTCAGTGTCAATTTCCCTATTTCCCTGGATGACAGATTTTCGCCCCACTGTGCCTGACCTTGTGCCTCTCTATTGATTTCTGAAAAAATTGCATAAAAAACAATAGAGTATAAAAATACCAAAAAAAGAAGAAAATAGCAAGACCCAAAAACAACAAAATAAAAAAACCAAGTGAACCGCATCAAAAGTGAAGGTTATACGTTTTTCTATGGCACGGACGACGCTCTTCTTTGTTTGCAGTGCCTCGCGACAACAACAGCAAGAAAAACAACAACAAGAACAACAACAACAACAAAAACAGAAACAGAAACAAGAAGAAAATATGCAAGAAATGAAAGAAAGAATAACAACAACAACAGCAACAACAAAACGACAACTGCGATCAGAGTCCCAGAAGCGCATACATTATTCTTTGTTTTTTTATAATTATACCCTGTAGCCAATGAATGGTTGTAAAACAGGAATATCGATTTCGTCTCAAGCTTTGCAACCCAAAATGACGGGTTTATATTAAACGCAGACAAAGGCAAGTACTACCGCATTTACCTTATTCTTGGAACAGCTCCAACCGAAAATCAATAAAAAATAAAAAAAAAAATTTGTTAGCTCAACGTTAAAGCCAAACTGCTGAAATTTGTTAGAGACACGAGTAAAATCGCTGTTGATCTGTGTAAAAATAATTCCGAATAGTTTCTATAATAAACAAAGTAGTTGTCGCAGTAAGCCTTTGCTTTACAGAGTATCTGTTAGTCGATCAACCTAGTGAGCTTTACTTGCTTTTTGTACATGTTTTTGCTGTCGTATTTTTTATTTTAATCGATCACAAAAACCCGAGAGGTGAAATATATTTTTATACAAACTTTTTTTAATTTTACAGCTATGGAAAGTCCTTGTGAGTCGGAAAGCTCTTTGGATGGCGGCACAATGCTGCCACCGAGTCCCGTATCACGGGAGCAGCTACAGAAGCGCATTGAATCGCTCACCCAGCAGAACAAGTGAGTAAAGAAAGCTTTTAAAAGGACTTAAATACATTTGCGTTCCTCTTGCAGAGTTCTAAAGGCTGAGCTGGACACATCGAAGACCAAATGCAAGGTGGTGCAGGAGGAGAATCGCTTCCTAAAGCAAGCCTCAGTCATAATTGTATGTGTTTCATATATATGTATGTAAATTTGTACGCTAATTTTCCCGATATATATCCAATTAACAGCAAGCCAAGGCCGAGCAGGAGGAGGAGTATATTTCCAACACATTGTTGAAGAAAATTCAGGCGCTAAAGAAAGAGAAAGAGACGTTGGCTCATCACTATGAGCGTGAGGAGGAATGTTTGACCAATGATTTGTCGCGCAAGCTGGATCAACTGCGCCAGGAGAAATGTAAACTGGAGCAAACGCTTGAGCAGGAACAGGAGTGCCTAGTGAATAAGCTGATGCGCAAGATTGAGAAACTGCAAGCGGAGACGGATAATAAGCAAACAAATCTGGAGCAGTTGCGTCGCGAAATGGTCGAACTGGAGAACACACTAGAACAGGAACAGGAAGCGCTGGTCAACAAGCTGTGGAAGCGCATGGACAAGCTGGAAACCGAAAAGCGTTCGCTTCAAATTAAACTCGATCAGCCCGTCTCTGATCCGACAACACCACGTGATATCACCAATAATGCCAATGGCGATACTGCCACCAATCTTAGCGCACACATCCAGACGCTGCGCTCAGAGGTGCTGCGTTTGCGCGCCAATCTCGCTACCGCCCAAAAGGAGGAGAAATCTATAAGAGAGGAGAATGCCCGTTTGCAGCGTAAACTTAAACAAGAGGTGGAACGACGTGAGGCTCTGTGCCGCCATCTCTCTGAATCGGAATCCTCACTCGAAATGGATGAGGAGCGTTTCTACAATGAGAATCTTATGGCTGGCGGTTCAAATGCTGCCGCTGCTGTAAATGCTCAAAGACAGCGCACCATTAGCAGTCCCGTCTCGCACAGCCCCTCGAGCAGTCGCCCCCTAAGTCCCGGCACGGCGGGACAAAATCGTTGCTATGCCTGCGGGCAACTTGTGGTGAGCGGAAACTATTTACTTCTAGAAATCTCTAGGTTTATTTTATCGATTAGTTTAGAAATCAGACGACAAATTATATCCAATTACATTGATATCGCTTGACATCTGAGATTTCCCTTGCAATAGATTTGTTTGGAATAGATTTCTCGCTAATTCCTAGAAATCGTACCTAGTCGTACAGTTCGAGCTGAAATTACATCTTTTTGATTAATACTCTTTTTCTATATACAAAATGGATTATAAACAATTTATATATTTCCTTGCAGAATCGTCGAGCTAGTGAACGCTTTATAAAGCCAGCACTGCCAACTCCCATGCTGGGGCTGAACACCTCTGCACCGAATGTGCTAACAACAACAAATCCATTGCTGGCCAGTGGTTCCGCTGCCATCTATGGAGGAGGCGGAGGCGGCGGCGGTACTTCGGGCTCTGGTGGGGCCAGTGGAATGAGCGGATTTTTACCGAATTTGAGCAGTGAACGACTGAGTTTGGGTGGCGGCATGCAGAGCCACCAACAGCAGCTGCACCAGCACCAACCACAACAGACAGGCAATGCAGGAGGTGCGGCGGGCACATTTCTGGCGGGTGGAATATTATCATTGAATAATCAGCAGCTAATCGGCGGCGCTATATCTAGTAGCACCTCGTCATCGTCGTCCAATTTGATGAATAATTCGTCCAGTGGCAATTTGATTAACAACAGCAGCAGCAACTCATCTTTATCGGCTTTTACGCCAACCAATCAACCCAGTAATGCGGCCACAGCGTTTATACAGCCGGCCAGTCCCATGGATACATCCACATGCAAGGAATAGTTGGCTTTGGTAGCCACCTTGTTTCTCTGCCTCTGCGTCTCCCTCTGCTGTCCCAACAAATTTTCTGTGTCCCACACTGCGCACACACACACTCACACCACTCACACACACTCACACACATGCACCACATACCCCCACCAAACTTTACAATTACACTCCCCAAACGCACACACACATACACACACAGACACATACTCTGCACGAAAACAACACCAACCAGTTTAACGAAAGTATAAAAACATTTAAACAAAAAAAAAGGAAAAGAAAAGGAAACCCTATATAATTAATAATGTATAAGCTTCTATCTCTCTCTCTGTCTCTCTCTCTCTATAGAGCGGCTCAAAGTCGCAACATTTATTTCTATTTCAATTTGATATATCAAAATCTCTTAAAGTTATTGCGACAAACAAAGAAAAACAAAAACAAAAACAAAAAAAAACGTAAAACACTTTCAATTAAACATATATATATATATATTAAATGAACTATCGGAATTCCTATCCCCCGGCTGGAAGGACTTACAACTTACGTATACTTAGAACATTAAAAATTTTTTTTGTACCCCTATTTTTCTGTTTTGCCCCCAATTATTCTGATAAAAACCAAAACAAAACAACACAAAAAAAAACAGCATATGTGAAACCAATTCCCCACTATTGTCCTCGCATGTGGGTTTAAATTTTGAAGTATGTATATGTAAGTCGGTAAATAAAGTTCAAGAATTATAAATTATAAAAACACAAAAATTAAATTGCATTCTCAATTTGAAATAAGCAGTCGATAAGTGGCTTATCGATAACTTGCTGTTAAGCAACTGTTAGCAGTTGCTCGCTTGGCGCTGTAACGGCTTATTGTCAGTAGCGTAACATAAGTGTATGTATAACAGCATATAACAGCGTCAAGTGTTGTGGTCGCTGCTAATAGCAAAAGAAAAATAACATTTGTTGTTGTTTAGCCACCGAGTAGCAAGCACGTCGCGTTGCGCTGCGCGCCTGGAAAGCCAAACAAAAAAATAAATAAATAAAGATTGTTTGGAAAAATCAAAACAACCAAGAAAATACATACAATTTTTTTTCAATATTTTTTTTGCGGCGGACGTGACCCAAAACTGCTAAACATATATATTATTAAATTGAATTTGATAAAAAAAAGAGGTGCGAGAAAATGGAATGCACATTAAATACATATTTATATATGTAAATATATATCGTGTGTGCTTGTGAAATTGGCAAAACAAACAAATAAATATATACATAATATACATATATATATATATATACAGACAAGTATACCTACATACATACAACCCCCTTGTGATATCTGCGCGAAATAAACACAAAAATAGCAAAAAATATTCAATCAAAAAGAACAGCGCGTGTTTCTCATTGTGTGTGTATTTCGCTCTGCACGTTTGTTTGTGTGTGTGTGTGTGTGTATAATTTGGCCAAAAGACAGGAAGAGATCATTTGCCAAAAAGAGCAGCGCAGCATACATGCATCTCTGTTAATGTGTGCGTGTGTGTGTGTAAGTAAATGTAAATAAAAAGAAAAGTGCAAAGCGAAAGTTTTGTTTGTTTTACTTTGTTGTTTTATTTTTTTTTTGCGTGTGTGTGCGTGTGCGTGTTAGACAAATAACGGCAATTGCAACGCTGCTGCTCTCCACATGCGCAGCAACAACAAGAACAACAACAAGAGCAACAAAACAAAAGGCAAACGGAAAGACCAAGAGGAAAGAGGAAGCAGCAAAAAGAAGCAGGCCGCACAATTGTTTCAAGTGAATTGCAATAATTTGTTGTAGTTTTGTCGGCTGGCCAGATGTGTTTAATAAATGATTGCGATTGTGGTTGCGCCAGTTGTATATTATTATGGCCTTGTTGAATAAACTGTTCTTTCCGTCGGTACCAGCCACCCAGCACCCACCCACGCAAGCGACGCCATCGGCAGCGCAGCACGCAGCAGCAGCAGCACAAGCACAGCCAGCACCACAAACAAATACCCCAACAACAACACCGCCAACGCTAAATTATAGCCAAACAACAACAGTAGCGGAGGCGGCATCACGTATACACGCCTCCGCTGCTGCCGCTGCCGCCGCCGCCGCCGCCGCTTCCACTGGAACTGCCGGCAATAATAGTTCGTCGTCCGCAAAAGCTACGCAAACGTCCAGAAATTATCTAAGGTAAGTGCTTGTCTCTATATTTGTATTTGTGTTAGCGTGTGTGTGTGTGTATGCATGTGTGTGTGTGTAAATATACACATGCATAACTGTAAATATAATTAGAGATCGTCACGTGCCGTGAGACTCGTGAGTGCACAGTGCACTAGAACTGCCAAGCAACAGATTCTTATCGATCTATTAAAATACAATATATATGCAAATTATATTTTTCCATACATGTACATATATCTACATTATTGATTTTTCGTATAAGAAACTATTCTTCGAATAAGAAACTAACTAAAAATCGATTAAGATTATAGCGCACTCATACTAACGCCTCAACACATACACATCTCTACGTCAGGCGGCCCTAACACCTGGCATTAGTCGCCCGATAAAGGACGGGCAAAAACAAAGCCACCTCTACCCCTGCCCCTCTACCCCTGTGTCCCTGGGTGTTCGTTAGGCAGCTGCATAAATGCAGCAAAAATAAAAAAATTACTCTTGCACACATACACATGCATACACACACGCAACACGCACACGCACACGCACACGTATTGGAAAGAAAGCATTTCCATTGCCGCCCATATAGACAAGCCGCCTTTGTCACTGTCAATTTGAATGCGCGCGGCGCTCTTTGTATCTCTTCCTCTTTGTGTCTCGTACGCAAATTGGCAAACGTAAAACGGGGACAATAACCCAACAAACATTTGGCAAATGCTTCTATATTCGTCACGTACGCCAATATGCAATGCTGCTGCGTCGCCTCGCTATCTCTCTCTCTCTCTCACGCTCTTCCGCACTCTCTATTTATCGATAACTGTTGCTCTGCTTCGGCTATTGGAAGTCAAAGTGCAAGTCAAAGGTGCGCCGTCCAGCCAAAAAAAAAAAAGAATAAAAACAAGAACAACACTGTGAAACTAGCCTGTATGCTACTCCACTTCCCGCTAAGCTTTAAAGCTCTCTCATTGGTGTTCGGCTCGCTTTGTGTATGCGCTCTCTCGCTCTCGCTTGCTCGTTCACAAGCTCTTGCCGATCAGTGATGTTGGTGGGGCTACTACTGTGGGTGTTTGTGTGTGTGTGTATGTTTGTATGTATGCGTATATATGTGTCGGCAAATGTAAATAAAAACGAATCACATGACTTGCTAATCGGCGTTCACAGTCGCTGGCTGCTCTCGTGATTATTATGTCATACACATTTGTTGTTGCCTTTGCTGCTGCCTTTGCCCACTGCTCTGGGTGACGTACATGAGTATGTGTGTCAGTGTGTGAGTGTGTGTGTGTATAGAAATACCCTTACAGTGGAGGATATTTGAAATTGTACACCTTCTGCACGCTATACACCATTAGGCAGTCAATCTATATATGAAAATTTTGTTTTGTAGTGCATCTACAATTCGTTGAGTGCCCATGTTAGTTGCACTGCTTTGTTGTTTTGCTGTTAATTCATTTAATTATTATTTATTACTGTTTATTTGCTTATGTGTGCTGAACTGTGCATTGTTTACAATGTTGATTTTTGACGCTTGCACTCGCCGTCAACTGTTCTGATTGTCGCTGTTGTTTGTATGTTTGTTTATTTGTATTTATATTTATATTTGTATTTGTTTATTGATTGCGTGTGTGTGCACTGAGCGATCATCATCAGCAACAATAACAATAACAATAATAAATAATAACAGCAGTTTTCAATTGTTCAATTACAATTTGCATTTCCCCATTCAGTTCGCAAAATGCGCGAAACGTTTTGCCTTTTGTTAAATCGATTAACGCGATCAACGATCAATTTTTTTTTATAGCATGCATATGTATATGTAGGTGAGTAGAAGGGTACACGTAGAAATGCCCGATAAGGCATTAAAAATGCCACATATCAACAGAGGCCTTTTGGCAGTTTCGAGTGTGTATTGGCCAATAGCTCAATCTACACTTGGCGAAAGAGCAGAGAATTCTGTATTGGAATCAAGTCAAGCGAAATGGTCGGCAGGAGCAGAAAGTTCGCCAAGTGTAGCTATATTTATGGCCACGCCTGTTGTTCTCACACATACACGCTCAACGCTCTCTCTCTCTGCCTGTGTGTGTGTTGTATGCAGCATCACGTGATAAAGTTTTCACTTTGCTAATTAAATGCGGGGTTTTTGCACTTTGCTAAAAATGTAAACTTCACTTAAACAGTCTGTTATGTGCGAGAGGGAGGGCGGGGGAGGGGAGGGGTGTGAAGAGAGAGAGGGGCGGGGGTTGCTTGTTGAGTATATTAAATTTGTAGTAGGTCAGTTTTTGGCTTTGGGCCGCTGTAAGCCAAATAAATAAATTGATATTTGCTTTGCTGACAGTTGGTAATAAATTATTAAATTGTTTATATAGGCGCTACGCTTGGGTAAATTTCCATCGGGCTATTTTTGTGACTGTTATCGTTCATTTCCATTTGGCTTGCGTCTAAATTCCAACTCGAAAAAAAAAGTACTTTATTTTGTTTATTTGTTTTTTGTTTTCTTTTATTATTATTACTTTATCTAGTATGACCGAAAAAAAAGAGCGTGTGATCCACTTAATGATCATAATCGCAATCATAATCATAATCATAAACTAAATCATCATTATGGCTATATCTATATCTATTTGCTTAGCTGGAGCGTGTCGAGTCATGCGACGGCTCTGCCGGCGGCCGCTCCCCCTCCCCTCCCCTCCCCTCCCCTCCCCTCTCTGCCGTGAATCATGGCCAACTCGTGTCCATATTTAGACATTTGCTAGCCAGTTGCTGTTTGTTGGTCACATGACAGTAAAAGCCACATTCGCATTCAGCATTCAACATTCGATATGCGAAAAAAAATATCACTAAAAAAAAAAAAAATGCCAGAAAAAAAACAAAAGTGGAAGAGGCATCTTCAGCATGCCGAAGACTTAAATACCCTAGCCGCTCCAGGCAAGGGTAGCTACGCTATGCAGAGTCAAATCTATTTTTAACCTCACTTTCATTTAGACAGGAAGTCGTCTGTTCTTAGCCGAGATATCTGCCAAATTATTCCCAAAAAAAAAGCTACTTTTTTGACCTATTTCTTGCGAGTCTTTTCACTGCCAAATATTCATAAAATAGATAAATATTTGATATATTGCCTGATAGTATTTTAATCTGCATTTTAATTGCCTGAATGTAGAAAATATAATCTGAAAGTCTGATTAAATTCAATCTTAGAGGAAAGTAGAGAATATATCGTTTATATATATTTTTTGGCGACTAAAAAGTTGATTAATTTTCGACTGATAAGATCAAAAGAGAGAGCCCTAATCAGCTTTTCCTGCAGCTTTATGGGCATGGTCGCGCCTCCTTGAAGGCCCAGCAAATTGCCAATAAAATTTGCTATGCCCTCAGTAAGGGTATTTATTATTGGAGAAGAAGACAAAAAAAGAAAAATAAGCAAAGTCGCATCATGTGTTTTAGCCGAGAGCAGCGAGTCCCTAACCCAAATAGAGCCAAGTCATTTGACGCACTCACACACAGATGTGTTCCATATTCCTAGGAATATCTCCTGGGTGTGTGTGTGTGTGTGTGTGTGTACAGTTATTAGCACGTGGTTAATAATTTCCAGTAATTTTATTTTATATATTTATTTATTTTTTTTTCGGGTTTTTTTCAAAGTGAATTGCCAACTTTCACACGAATAAATCAATGCAAATAGCATGAGAAATACAAAGGGGGGCGGCGGGAGGGGAGGGGACTGGGGGCAGTGAGACGAAGCGCACGTGCCTATTATAGAGTATATCTCTATATAAGACCCATATAAACGATATGTAAGCCCCATGTCTATGGCCCAATTAGCACTCGATTGTGGAAATTTTATGCCAACAAAAATCTTTTCATAGCTGTTTTTTGAGTGTGGGGGGATCGTGTGAAATATGTGAAATAGTCGCCGCGATTCATTTGATTGCTAATCAAATTCAGCGATGCGTCTCTTTCACACATATAAATCAATCTTGGCCAAATGTTATAAATAATTTCGTTTAGAGCCTGCCTCTGCCTCGGGGCAGCTGTGTGCCAAAAATTGTTTGTTAATTGGAAATTCATTAAAGTTGATAACTGAACGCGAATTGTTTAAGCCCACACACCACACACACACAACACACACATCAATCATTAGCAACGCTCGATATGCCCTATAAATGCCACACAATCCCCCCCCAGCTTATATGGATATTATAACATATCTATTGTGATTTACATGGCCCATTACGAGAGATCATCTAATGGGGCTGCCTGGGCGCCTGCCTGTCTGGCCATTTAACCGGACCGGGGCCGGACCTTTCGACCATATGCCATATTTCCCCCCCTGTTTTTTTTTTGTTTTTTTTGAGGTATTTGTTTTGGGTTTTTCTTTTCGGCGTTTTTTTTTTTTTTTTGCTCTCGAGGCAATATTTGCGTCGCAGCAGCCTCGTGCCTCAGTGCAAACAATCACCCAGCTTTATTATCAGTTGGGTATATACACAGTCTATATATATACTATATATATATACCATATATGTGTGTGTGTGTCGCAGCCAGTAAACAGATACTAATAAATATGCTAGACTCGTGGCTGTTTACGATAATGCCTCAATTAGACATTCCCTGAATAAATACCATTAAAATTGTGTATACCTCTCGAAAAGCTCCGTTTTTCAACTTGAATTTTCAATGGCTTCTAAAGGTGTGCTACAAATTTGTTTGAGTTCTCCTAAAAATAGCAATATTTAAGTAGAGTTTTGAATTTATATTTCGCTTAGACCCTTTTATTTTTACTAACTAGAATCTATTAATATTGAAAGCTCTTTAAATTTTATTTGAGAAGCTTTTAAATAAAATGACTGTCTGAATTTTGAATATATTTCAATTTATTTCTATAAATTAATCAACTTATTTCAGCTTAAAAATACTTTTAGAAACTTGGTTTATACTAATTTTAGCAGAGAGCTTCGGGCCAAGTCTTCAAAACTGATTCTAAGATTAAAAAACTATGAAAATATAAATGTTAAAATCGAAAATCCCTGTTGTAAAAATTTGCAAAGTACTTAGAGATCTTTATTATACTAAAGTATTATTTTTAAACCGAACCAGAAACTTTTGTTTAGTTCAGGTTCAGCTTTTCTTTTGGCTCTCAGGTTTGGTTCAAGTTGGTTTGGGATCCTGCCCTAAATAAATGTAAAAAAAGTCGAAGCTCAAAATCTCTTCAAGATGTTTCATTCGAATAGTATATAATATATATATCTATATCTATATTATTATTATATGATTTTCATATATTTTTCAAGCTTTTTAATCCCTTAAAATAAACAGAAAAAATTCGCTTTTCCATTAATTTATTAAGCCTTTTGTGCCAGTTTTTATGAGGCGTTATCTCTGAACAACTTGAGTAGCTTAAGGCCCTTGAATGCATCTAATCTTTATATTTGATGTATCTCTATAAAATTTCCGATTAAAGTCGTGAAAGTAAATTTATTTAATATTATTTATAGCGCTTATAGAAACCCTGGAAAATACCTAAAATTCATAGGAAAATCCCAAGGTATAAACGATTGTTTTGTTGAAAATTTGGTCCTTAATATACCCCACTGTTAAGTGCTTTGGTTTTACAGGGTAAAATCACATTTAAATGGCAACGTAGTCGACTTTGCCACAGTGGCTTCATGTGTGAAGTCTCGTGGTCTGCCAAGTCATATGAGTGAGTCGTCGTCGCAGCAGTTGTTGTTGTTGCTGTTGTTGTTGTTGTTGCTGTTGTTGCTGAAGTGATTGTTGTTGTTGTTGCCGGGACTGATATCTGGACGCGCTTCGTTGTCTGCTGTCGTCGGCGTCGTCGTCAGCGTCAGCGCTGTCGTCGTCAGTAATTATCAGTTAACAAAAATTGCTTTTGCTTTTCAACAACAAATAAACAACAACAAACAACGTCAAATTAGACATAATGCCGAAAAGTAGAAAGTGCTGCCCTGTCTGTCAGGTGTAAATAAAGCTGCTAAGCTCTGTTCACGTCAACTTGGACTTTTGTTTATGCCCCTTTAGTATCTTTTGGCCATATAAATCATTTCTACAATCAATTCCATCTGTTCGCCTGAGCACTCTCCCTCTCCCTCTCTCTCTCTCGCTCTCGCTCTCTGCAGCGAATCTAAAGATTTATATGCCGAACCGTAGGTGACTAACGCAACTCTTTGGAGGAATTATGATTTCTTATAAATAAATTTATAGCTGCAATTGCGAAATTGAAGCTATAACAATAAAACAGAAAGAATCTATATATATATAAGATGTATATAGCTGTACGAATTCAGCTTAAGAATTATATTTGCGTGGATTTATTAGCGCTGCTTAAGTTCTTTCTGGGGGGGTTAGCTGATAATTGTGTAGGTCCTACTTTGGCTTATCAATTTGCTTGGTTTTTCTTGCCTGATTAAAGCGAAACACGCCAAGAAATGCAGGTTAAACGTCACTCTGTTAAGTGCTCTGTTAACTTTACAGCTGACAGCTAACAGTGGCTGCTGTTAGTGAAAGAGCGCCTTAACTATTTTAGCTACTTTTTACTACTATTTGTCTGTTTCTTTAATAACTTCTAAATATAGAAATGAGCTTACTTTTGTCTATCTCTTCTATTTAGCCATTATTCACATTATTTCGTCAGTTTATTTTGACCGCTCCCATCTTGACTCACTTTTTTTTTCAGTCTGTAAACTGAACGTCACATGATCAAAGACAAAGGCAGAAAGACACAGAGAGAGAGAGAGAGAGAGACAAAGGCGTCATCTGTTTGGGGTATCTTCGGGTGGTTCGATTCTATTCATTGATATATTCTTTTCATTCATTGTTTATGTTGATTTTTGCACTGTTTGAAGTGTCAAGTTGGCAATCAGTCGATCACTTGCTGCTCATTTGTTTGCCTGATACATTTCTCATGTTATTGCTGGCTATTAACTGGGCCCACACACACAATACACACGTCCGTCTGTCCGTCTGTCCGTCCGGCCGTCCACTCCTCATTTGGGACATGACAACGTTGGCAATTACCAACACAGCAACAACAACAACAACAACCAGATACAATGCCTGCCTGTTGCCAATTTGCTTTGAACTTGACATTCGATTATTTGCGCATTTCAATGGGGCTTTTGGCGGGGGTGAAGGTCGTTGCCTGCGGTATTATCTATAAGTTAATATATCACAGATATATCACAGATATATATATACATATATATATATATATATACGTATATATATTAATGTGGAACTGATGTAGTTTATTCTAGTTATATTTGAGCTGCATCTCATGATAATGATAGTCAATTTTGTTGTATAGTTCATATACCAAACAATATATGCGCCGCGCAGTCGACGTCGCCGTCGCCGTTGGCGTCTCTGCTTCGACTTTGCGCCTTTGCCTTTTTGCCGGCGGCGGCGGCAGCAGCAGCTTGTTGTCATTTTCATTGTCGTTCAGCTGACGTCGCTGCCAACGTCGACGCCATCGTCGCCATCGTTGGGTTGGTTTGGTCATGTGACTTGTTGTATGGAGCAACTGGTTGTTGTTTTTGTGGCTGCTTTGTTGTAGTCGCTTTGGAAATCTGTTTTTATTTGCACGCTCTCTTTCACACACAAAGACACACACACACACACCACACACACACACACACACACACCACACACACACTCTTTCACTCACACTCATACAGACTTGAAGACAAACCACGCTGTGTAATGTGATTAACAGATGTTGCCGCTTGATTTGATTATGGCTACAAATTGCAGCTATATATAGCCCCATATACACACACACACACACGCACACACACAGAGTTACCTACATAAGTATGTGTATATCAAGGCTGTAAACCGGAACTAAACCGAACCCAAACTGCGAAGCGAAGCTTTCAAGTCTTAGCTACCCCACACAAATCTCTTTAAAAACAACAATTTTGCTTCCTGTGCTTCAAATAGAGATTTTTGAAATATGAAAACCTATCTAAATCGGTTGTAAACATCCATTAGCCTAGGCTGGCACTCAAACCCGGAACACCTCGTCGCTCCGGTTCCCCTAATGACTCAGTCGCTTAGAAGGTTGCCTATCAAAATGCGATTTGTTTTCAGAATATTAAAAAACAAACTAGGAAATAAATGGAGAGAAAAATAAGGTAGAGCCTAGAATTCTGGGGAAACCAAAGCTTTCGCTTTCGACTGCTTCTTCTTCTTTTTTATGTATAATTGCTCAATAAACATAGAAGTGAATCCAAAGGGCTAATCAAAGAAACATTCCTAATTCAAGTGCCCTGCTGATAAGGATGCTTCTCTGCCGGGCAGCATATCAATCAAATTGTTGCCACTATTAGTAAACCCAACCCCCCCTGCCCCCCACTCCTCGGTCCCTTGGCCCCCTTTCCTTGGCCCATCAGCAATCTGCTCGAGTGCCACTGGCCCAGAGTCTCTTTCCATATACAAATACAGACAAACATATATATATGTGTGTGTGTGTGTGTGTGTGTGTGCATAAGTTAATGTATTTCTTTGCATGTATTTGCTTAGTATTGTTTTTTTTTTATATTTTTATTATTATTGCTCGCCTTTTGTTTTGCTTGCGTAGCTGGAAAACAAAAAAAAAAGAATAAAAAGAACAAAAAGCATGTGACCCAAGCGTATGCCAAGACTAAGACAGAAGAAGCACAAGAGGAAGCAGAAGAAGAGCGAAAGAGAGAGGGAGAGAGAGTGAAAAGCTCGCTGAAGCGCAGCTTAAGAGTTGCGTTTGCACAAAGAAAAAGCTCAAATCTGTTGACAACCCCCCAAGTCAACTCAGCTCAAGATTCAAGAACAAGTTTTAAACAAACAAAAGCTCCTCATCAGGGTGATAAATACTTATAAATAAATAAATATAAATAAATAAATATACTCGTACTTAATTCAAGCATCGTGACAGAGTGCGATTACCCTCCGCAAGGTTATATTCAGTAGCAGTGACTGGAGGCACTTTAACTACCCTGAGAAGCTGACTTTAATGATCATATATGGAATACTTTGTTGTTGTTGTTTTACCCTTGTGAAGAGTATTGTGTTATTAACCGGTAATTGCAAGATTCAATTACCAAATTAAAGAGTTGTCTTAAGAGCAATTTTAATTGCCAAAAGCTCTAAAAGCCCTAAGCTAGCTTTAGAAATCTTTGTGATTGATTGAAAGCTTTTTCGAGATTCGAAAACAGAACTTTTTAAGCTTGAGAGGAAGAACCTTCGAAATTTGATCGAAATTGTGTAAAGGGAAGAAAGAGTATAGCGAATTCTACACCTGCCAAGCTTGCGGTTTTCTCTTTCTTTTTTCTAGCTTGCAATTCCATAGAAGAAAAGAAAAATACTCATCACAAAGGTAAACGTTCCGGTTCATTAATATAATTGCTGGTTCGTATGGAGTATCAGTTACAGTTACGGTTTCCGGTACGCAAATTAAGGCGAAATTTGAAGTTTCTTATGAAAAAGTTACGAGAAAAATTACTTAAAATTGTGAAATTAGTGAAATTCCATCAGAAATATCAAAAATTGATTTATTGGCTTTGCATTTAATTCAGTATCAACGAACTCTATATGACTTTTATGCCTTGAGACTGATAAAGAAAGTACTACATCATTTGGGGGAGCATAATCTAGCCTATCCTATAAAAAGAACCATAATAATAATAATAATAATAATAATAATAAATACATGAATTATTTGTGCTGCTGATAAAGTCAGAACTTTTAGCGATCGTACGATAATTAATTCTGCTCATTGAACTCTTAATTTTAGCCATTTGGCGCCAGGTGCTGGTGTCAACCTGTCTGTCAGTTGGCCAGGTCATCGCTCATGCGACCCCAAAAAAACCGAAAAAAAAAAACAATTTTTCCAGGTGTCAAAGTCCAAGAGCCATTCACAATTCGCATGGGGGGTAAAAGCGAAAACAAAGAGAAAGACCAAAAAAAAAAAATGTCTGTGAACTTGGGACCCGCCTTCCAACTTCGACTAGCCTAATCCATCACGAATGTCTTCTTTTTCCTTTTCCTGTGCTTTGGGTTTTTATTTCAAATGTATTTTTTAAACAAAATATTAACACATCACTCTTCTGACAAGACAATGTGGGCACATGTGATGCTCGTTGCGTCGCAGCTGGACGGGAATCATGTGAGCGCGCGATCGGCTTGCTCGCCTTGCCCTGCCCTGCCCTGCCTTGCCTTGCCGCGCCTCGTCAATTGATGCGCCCCCCCTTTTGCGGCCCCGGCTTGCCCCCAGTGGGTCGCCTATCTGCATAAACGTATATATATATATATATAGAGAGATAGATACATATATAAATATACGTACTATATGGTAGATATATACATTTGTGGTGTGTATATCGATCATGCGAGTACTACGGGCGGGCACTCATATTATTCATACTCGTCGTCGCGTATGCCGCCTGCCTGGGCGCACACTGTTACTCTTCTACTCGTTTGTTTATCGTCGTGGTTAGTCGAGACGTCGACCGGGACGATCCGATGCGATCCGATCCGATGCGATTGTGATTCCGCCGATTCCCCATTTCGATTCGTAACGCCTTGAACTTCATTTGGCGTCTAGCATCGCGGCCATAAAGATATACTCGGTACTACTCGGATCTCTCGGACTGTTGTATATAGTGCGCTCGGAATCAGACGTAACCAACTGTACGCCGCTTTTTGTTTTGGTTTTCTTTTACCTTATTTCTTTTTTTGGTTAACTTCATTTGTTGTTAACTTGAATATTACGTTGGCCGTTAACATCATTTCCCCGCATGCATACGGCGCCGTTTAAATACAAGTAAGCCCCCCCTCTCCCCTCTCCGCACTAGAAACTGACCTCAATTTGGTAATACCGAAACTCTGGTATTCCATAACATTCCATAAAATTCCATAAATTGCCGGACATTGGTCGAGGAAAAGCCTTAAATAACCAAGTACAAACGGGCCGAACTGTGCCTTTTAAATGGATCTAGGCGTTTACCCTCGTGATCCCAGTCGGGCCCACTAACTAATCTATATCTAAGTCTATGTGTGTGTGTGTGTGGTGTGTGTGTGTGTGTGAGGTGTGTGGTGTGTGTGAAAGTTCCCCTTCGCTCTTATCACATTGTCATAAAATAAAATGAAGCAATAAAAGCGGCCCCCGTCCCGTCCCGTCCGTCCCAGCCGCCGCACCGTCCCACGCCGTCATAAACCATTAAGAAAAAACCAAAAACAAAAAAAATAAATATTTTTTTTTTGTTAATTATAGCGCTAATTTAGGCAGTTGGCGTACTTTCAATTTAGCGCTACTTATTGTTAGACAAGCCATTTATAAACCCACTAAAAATAAATTAGCTCAAATCTGCGACGCGTCGCATACAGAGCTCAAGTGGTTTGGATAGATGGATGGATGGATGGATGACGAAATGATGGAACCACGACGAGTGCTCGGCTCGACTTGAACCTGCACTGACTTTCCATAGACCTCAGAGATTTACCCTGCAGTCTGCAGTCTCGGAATTAGTCAGCATTCCTCTTGGTCTAGTTCCTAAGTTCAATCCAATAACCGATAATATATTATGTGTGCTTCAAGTCCGATCTTATCACTGTACTAAAAAAAAAAAAGAGAGCATCATAAAAAACGTTTGTTGGCAACACCAAAAGAAAAGGAAAATCGAGGGGGAACGTCATGAGTAATTCGTAATTCGTAATCGTCACGTGCCCTGTTCCTCTCTTCTATATATAGATCGGAGACAGTTTATCCCACACACTCGTCACACTGGGTAGCCCTGCTCCGAGATGTGCGCATTATATTCGCAAATACGTAAATCTATCCATAGTAGTAAATTAGTCGGGGAATACGCAAATATATCCATAGTACCGCCCTATAGTAGTAAATTAACGGGGGAATACGTAAATATACCCATTGTACTACTAGTAAATTAGTCGGAGCTGGAGCTGGGGCGGGGACTGGAGATGAGCTGCGTCTGTTGACAGTGTCTGGCTGGAAATAAGTCACGGATTATATGAAATCATATGATTCTGTCAGTTTAGTCTGACATTTATTCGGTACTTAACTCTATAATTTCACAGTATTAGCCCTAAAAGCTGTGTTCCTATATCACAAAAGGGGGCGTTCTAGCCCGCCCCAAGCAGCTCTAAGCTATTCATTTTATTGTTTATGAGAACTATTTAAATATATATAATTTTTGTCATAGGAACAATAGAACCAATAGCTTGATGTATGGAAACTTTCTGATCTCTCTGGGAGTATGTAAGATCAGCTAACTATATCATAATATAGTCTGGAAGGGTATAGAGTCTTCGGCTAGCCAAGGCTAACTTCTCCCTATTAACTTAGACAAAAGAGTGCTGAAATCTTGGAAAGTTCACTATACTTAAAACTCAATTCTTCTGCTCTTCTCTTTGCGGCTGGCTAACGGCATCAAAATAGTTTTGGCCTCTTTTCTGTGGCTCCACTTTAACCAATATTTTGAAGCTGAATTTTACACAGTTTTTGCTACTATTTTTGCCTCTAATTGGGTATTAAACTCTTCGAGGTTTCCACTGCATCCCAGTTTAATAGACCATAATCATCATTTGGGTTTTGTAGGGTAACCTTTGACCTTAACGAGCTGCCATCATTTTGGCCTTTTGTGAATCGTTCTCTCTCTCGTATTATCATTCACTTTGTGTGTGTTTAATTAGGTTGCCAACATTTTTTGCGTCATCATAAAATTAATTAGATTTTTCTTTTGGTTTTTCTTTGTTTTAGCCAATTCCCCTTCGATGCCAGCCAGGTGCGAGTGTTGCTCTACAGAGAGGACGATAGCCAGGGTAGACGTCTGCTCTTTGATTCCCATGCGCTGCAGAAGGTGACGCTTAAGGATTCCAATAGCAGCCACAGCAGCGGTGGCAAATTCCTTAAGAATGATAAATACACATCGCTGCAGAATGGCAAGATTCAGGCCAAGGCACATTCCAACAACAACAGCAGCAACCTGATTGAAGTCTGCCCCGAATATGGCTATAAGGTAAGCGAGGCATTGCATACCCCCTTTAACTTAATCGAACTGCTAGTCTAGTCCAGTTCTAGTCCATTAGCTAACCTCCACTTTCCTTCCTTGCCACAGCACAATCGCCCGTCGGGTCCGGATATTACGCCCATTGGTGAGATGGTCTTTGGCTCGTTGGCCATGTCCTTTTGTGGCACAGCGCTGAAGGTGCACTGGTTGCCGCAGCCAGCGAGAATACTGTGTTCGCAGGTTTATCTGACGCCATCGGGCAATGGCTCGTCGTCGGTGGGCAGTGGCGCCGCTGGCAGCGGTCATTCGCCATATTCCACGCTCTCCACAAGTAGTCTGACGCCACGTAGTTCCATTTGCAGTGAGCACGGCTCAATGGATGGCCTGTCCATGAACTCCTTTTCCATGCCCTTCAGCGTCAGTGTGGGCCGACAGATGAGCCTAACACCACCGTTGGATGTGCCAGCGCCAGATCAGCAATCGTTGTCCATAGCGGATAGCGGTCCGCGTTTCTCCTCTACGTACAGCAATGCCACCGATTCGGGTTATTCGGCCAGTGGCAGTGGGAGCGGCACTGGGGGCGCCTATTCCAGTGGTGATCAGTGGTCTCAGTATCAGTATTCCACGCGTAGCAGCCTGGGCAGCGTACTCTCAGATCCATCGGATGCAATGCGTAAGCTCAGCCTGGACGATTGGGCCTTCTATGCCAGCTCTCCGCATCTGGATGAGTTTGCCAGCGATGGCTGCCTACAGCGCCGAATCTCGCGCAATTTGCGCACCTCTTTTGAGTATGAGCATTCCAAGAATGATTTCATTGGCTTTCTCAGCGACAATTACGTCTCGGGTAGTGCACCGGTTAATGGTGGCTCCGCTGGCGGCACAGGTGCTGCCACTGGTGGCAGCGAGGGTGGCGGCATGGGACCACCACAATACAGACGCGCCAGCTACTGTGCCAATGAGTCGCGCAGCAATCCAGAGATGGGACGCCGCCAAGCAAATCAACGACGTCGTCCTAAGCTAGGCCTTGCCGTATGCATAACCATGACGGAATCGTTTCAGGAGGAAATGGAGCTGTTTTGCAGCGAACATATTGCGCTGCTGGAATCCATGTTGAGTCGTCTAAGGGCCAGCACGGAGCACGCCTACATCAATCACAAGAATTTTCTGCAGGTGAGAGGAAGGAGCAAATGAGAGAGGCTGGCAGAGATTTATGCTTATGTTTACGTTCCAGATTATGTTCCAAGCCTGGCAGGATGCACAGCAATGGTTCAGCGATTTATTTACGGCGCCGCGCATTAAGACACCCGTTTGGTTAAGCATTACGACCAGCGGCAGTAAGAATTCCAAGACAGTTGCCGAACGTTTTATCAAGGAGCTGTGTGATCTGCTCTCCTTTGCCGACACCAAGGATTCCAATTTGTAAGTAACAAAAGAGAAGCTTCTGCTGACAGCTGTCTCTAATCTAAGTTTAATCTCTTCTAGCTTTATTAGCACCATGCTGACGGGCATATTGACCTATCACTTGGGCTGGGTGGCTACTGTTTCGGCTTTTAACAGTTCCAGCTCGCGTCGGTCCAGTGCATCGAGTGCCTCCTCGGCGGCCATAGAGCGACGTGCCAAGCTGCTGCAAGTCTCACAGAAGCATCCATACAATGCACTTTGGGCGCAGTTGGGAGATTTATATGGAGCTATCGGTATGCCGCCCAAGCTGGCGCGGACTATCATCTATGGCACCGAGAAAATGTGGGTGGAGAAGTTGCTCAATGTTCTGACGTATTTTATACGCTGCAGCGAAGTGCGTCGCGCTGCCAAGCGGGAGGACTTCAATAAGCAGCTCATCAATGATCTGATTGTGGGTCAGAGCGTTCCAGAGCGGCACAAGAGTCCGCCCGTCATGCGCAGACGTGCAGCAGTTTCAGCAGCAGCTGGCATTGGCCTCAGTCGCACCACCACCTGCAAACAGAATCTGAATTCCATTGTGGATGATGATGATGAGCAGCTGCATCAACAGCAGGAACTGGACAGCGAAGATGAAGAGCAGTCTGAGTTGGAGTTGCAGCAGCAAGAGGAGGCAGACGTTCCGTTTGTTGGCACTCTAAAAAAGAATGAAATTCCCACGGTGCTGGCCTTTCGTGACTCGCACTTTGTGCAGCAGGAGCTGCGTATAGGTAACTACCTTATGGATACAGGGATAGAGAAGAAGTCTCTGCTGGCCAGACAGGCGCAGCAATTCTTTCGCACTGGCAAAGATGGACGCATTCGTCTGACAGTGACAACGCCGGACAACGTAGAAATGTGCATGGAAGAGGAATCGAATGCCAGTTCTGTGGGCACTGGTGGCAGCATAGATGATGGTGCCATTGAAGCGCTAGAGTTTGATGAAGGTAAGCCGGCTGTAGCTGCAGCTCCAGCAGCAGAAACGGTGCAGAGCAAAACGAATTTCTTCTGGAACATTGTGCCCACGGCTGGTGTGAAGGAGGGCCTGAGTCTCAGTGATCTGGCCAAGCTGCAGCAAGGCGTAAAGATCATAAATCGCAAGCTGGAGCGACGTTGCAGTAGTTATTCTGTAGAGAGCAATACGCCGCCCATTGAGTCAATGGAGCCTCTTGCCCAGGAACGACGCGTCTCACATTTATCGCTCTCCGATCTGATTACACAGAATAGCATGGGCAAGAGCGATCGCATGACTTGGGGCATTGAACCCATTAAGGAGAATGTTAGCCTGGAGGAACAAATACACTTTGATAACTGCCAGAAACTCATTGAAAGGGAGCACGGCATATGCCGTCAAACCTCAGCGGACAATGGCAACGGAGTTGTCTTTGTCCTGGGCGATAATGAGCCATTGATTAATCTCAAGAAGAGCAACGAGGATCTCACGGATGAGGCGAAGCCGGCGCTACTATGCGCACTGCATCAGCGCAGCCATGACGCATCCATGGCTAACAAGAAACACTCGGGCATGAAGTTCAATTTCGAGCAATATCCGCAGATTGCCACAAACTACATGAAGAGCAAGAATCTGCACATGTCCAACTATGATCTATTGATGGATAAGGCCAGCAAACTGGAGGCCAGCGAATCGTTGAAAGCGAGCGATAGCAGCGTCACGCTACAACAGCAGCAGCAGCAACAGGCGGAACTTGCAGCCAGCAGTAGTTCCATAATTTCCAGTGATCGTTGCGTGGTCTGCAACAGCGGAGGAGGCAGCGCCACCTATCAAACACCCTCGAATGCCACCGAGTTGGAATTCGAAACGGATGAGGTGCATTGCTACAATGAGAGCAGCTCCAGCAGCGTTTTAAAGACCGTCAGCTCGGCTGCCTCCATAGATACGCTGAAATCCATGCCAGAGCCGATGCCTACGCCCAGTTATACACGGCGGCAACAAGCGAAACGTGTGCCCTCCCAGCGTAGCTCTGTTTCCTCAGTGGCAGCCAAGTGTGCAGCTGTCAATGAATCACAGCAGCTGCTGAAACTGCCAATTCCAGGCATCAAGGAGCTGCCACAGGAGGATGAGCCGCCGGGTGATAAACTGCGTGCTGGTTTTATTCCATCACTGCTGCTCAGCGTCAACGATCACTACGTCTCGGATATGGTGCTCCAGGTGAGTGTAGACGAGAAGCATTGGCCCGAATAGCTTAGCTTATAATTGTAATTGTCTTTAGGGCACTTGTGCACCGCCCAACAAGTGGGAAATGAATCTACGCGAGGATTTAGCGCTGGCCGCACGTTCCGCCTCGCTAATCTCACAGCCAGCAGAGAATATAGCAATTGTGGCAGACATGGATAAATGGGATGTGCGTCTAATCTCATCGCAGGCACAGCAATTTCCATATGCAGGCGGCCAGAGCTCACCAGTGGGCATGTCTCAGCTAGTCTCCAGCATGTTGGAAACTGTGCAGGCCATGCATGTGGGTGGAATACCCGCCTATGAGGTAAGCTAATCCCAGGATGTGGAATTTATGTGGAGGTATTTAAATGTGTTTATTTTTCCCCCGTTGCAGTGCTTGTCTTTTCTGGAATCCAAACTGCAGGAGATCTATTTACAATCGGAAACGCTGGCCGCATTCCTACTGGAAACGGATCCTTGCCGTCTGAGCGATATAACAACACCGCTGCAGCTATCCGAGAATGATGTGCCACTGCTGCTGTCTATTGCCTATATACACACGCCGAAGATCAGTCGCAAGTGCGGCATTAGCTTCAGATGACAAACTGTCTGCTGGAGGTGCTAGCTGCTTAGCGAAAGGACCAAGCATTGCCAATCATTATCAACAATTATCATTGACATTATCAGCATCATCATCATCATCATCATCATTAACATCATCTTTTTATCCCTTGCCTTTTTAAAGGATACACATCTCTCATCACGCATCATCCAAAGCAAATACTCCAGCGAATTTTCATTTCACTGATTTTGTGATATATTTTTATGAATATAGCGTGTAGTTGAAGCAGGTTACGTTAGTTAGTTAGCTTACGGGAGCTCTTAACACTAAACACTCATACACTCATACACACACACAGCGACACACCGACACAGATACACGTACATCCATCCATCCATCCATCAATGCATAAGTACTAACATTTAAAAATAAGTATATACAACGAGTGTATACAATAATAATAATAATTATAATTTAGGGAACCCACTCATCGCAGTCACATGAAGAAGTATTGTAAATTATTTGATTTAGATTTAGTCAGCATGATTGTATACACGACTTAGTAGCACTCCAAAGCTGGCTATCGATCGATCGATCGATCGGTCGGTCGGTCGGTCGGTCGATGGAACCAGCGAACGGACAACGTATCATATGCCTCAGCTCGTGCTTGTGCTCGTGTTTGAATTAGATTTAGTAATTTATGACAGCAATAATCTATTAATCGATTTAATTGTATTGTTTATAAGTTTATATGAAGCGGGCGGACGGACGGAGCGCCGCTCAATTTTTTTAACATTCGAGAAAACAAAACACACACATACACATACTCATACACACACATATAATATATATATATATATATATATGTATAAGTATATAAGCAATGGATAAATTTGTATACGTACTTTTGAAACAAAAGATAACAAAAACTAAAAAAAACCAAAAAAAAAAAAACCCTGTGTTTATGCTTTCTATTCTCGGAAATTCCTGAATATTTATCAAGCGGAATTACTGCCTAATCCCAGTTAAAATGGAATGTTTGCCAGAGCCCCATGCTAAGTTCATCAGAGCAGTGGAGCAGCACTCGAAGATTATGTGCCATACTTTTCGGCGAACCCAATAAATAGAAGTATGGGATAATATGGCCTGAGTAATACCCTTTCTTGTAGCCATAACTACCATATTCAGAGAGGGAGAGAGGGAGCGATCCCTTAGCGGCCACAAAGGGATAGCGAGAGATAACTGGTTAGCTACCAATTGCCAGAAACCAATTACCGATGCTCAGAACACAGCTTTTCGCTAGTCTTTCGTCGCTGCTGTCTGCCAACTGCCAGGAACCGGTTATCCACCCTGACGGAACCAGCTTTTCGCTAGTCTTTCGTCGCTGCTGTCTGCCAACTGCCAGGAACCGGTTATCCACCCTGACGGAACCAGCTTTTCGCTAGTCTTTCGTCGATGCTATTCGTTGCAGGGAGTAATTTATAGGTTAAGAAGGATGCGCAAAACCTTTAAATTGCATTTTCCTCATTTTCTTTTATTGGTATTTTGATTTTGATTTTGTTTTAGAACATAGTATATGTACGCACTATATATGGTTATATATATATATATTTATTTGTTTAAATAAATGTTTAACATTATTAACATGCACATAATTTATAGGGCAGCAATTGTGTTTCGGTTATATTTCTTGCTTTTCTTTAAAAAAAAAAAAATATTTAATTATCACATTTCCTAATTTTCACATTATTTTATATAAAAAAAAAAGATGTATATATATATATAGATATATATATACTTATATGGAGTTATCATTTGTTGGACTATTTGAATACTCGGCCAGCAGTCGCGGAGAGTGGAGAGTGGAGAGCGGAGCGGCGGCCTAATTGGAGATGGCTTATTCTCATTTGCCCTTCTGCGCCTCCAGGTAGGTGGCAGTAAAGGTGAGCAGGCGATGGCGCTGCTTTAGATTGCGGGCGCGCACATGGGACGAGTTAAGCTCCTCGGTGTAGCTGCCAGGGAACCAGCCTACGGCGCCGTCGCGTATCCGCTCGCCCTGGTACCAACCTATAGAGAAAAATCGACTTAGTACAGGCTTTTATATAGAAAGAGGAGCCATAGAAAACCATACCATCTGGCAGCTTGCGTGAGACATTAACCACGTCGCCTAGCTCCAGCTGTAGCACATCTGGTTCATCAGATTCGTAGCTGTGCTTGGCAATCACCTGCGGACAGTCCCAGGACTCGTATAACTTTTCGCCAGGTGTTTCTGCCTCCGGTGGACGCATGGCCTCCAGCCAGCGTTGCTGATCGGACACTGAGGGACAGGACAGCACCTACAAAAAGAAACGTAACTAATTTAGTTGCTGATGTGGTAGAAGCAAATCCGTTAAGGGGCTTACAAGTTCAATTGTCTTGCGTTCGTGATTTTCCAGCAGTGTCATCAGCATGAGATTTTTACTAGTCGGATCCTTAATATCTTTGGTGGGCAGCTGAGGCAGCGTGTCGCCTGAGGCTAGCGTCAACATGCTCCTCGGGCAATAGTCAAACACGGTAAAGTTGGATTCGCCTTTGCGCTTGCAGAGCACCAGCAAATCGGAGAAAAGGAATGCATAGATGCTCGATTTGCTGAATCGTTTGCCAAAGGTCAATTTGGCATCATCGCCACGCCACATCAGATGCGTCAGCTCACCCCGTTTGACCAGAAAACGCGGCTTGGCGCCCTGTTTGGGCACACCCATTGGAGCTATGGCCAGCGCACGTATATAACTTGGGAATTCTAGCTGCTTGGAGATGCGTTCCAGCTCGTAGGCCTGCTCCCAACGATTGGCCGCCTCATTGCACTGCGCAACGATCTTCTGGACCAGGGCCAGTGTCAGTTTCCAGCTCTCGTATTCCTCGGTATTGTGTGGTGACTCTTTGCTAAAGACCGCATCGATAAGCAGCGGTAGACGGGTAATTCGCTGCATGGGCAGCATGAGAAATGAGTGCAGATTCAGGCCACAGCAGCTGGGATTTGCCTCCAGCTTCTCCAGATGCTGTTGGAATGCTCCATTCTTGGTCTCCTTCAGGCGACGCAGTGTACGATCCATACGACCCTGATGCTCACAGAAGGTGATATACACATGGAAATGCCGCTCGGCAATCTCATAGATGCAGCGACTCAAGCCCAATAACATGATATTATTCTGCCAGCAGCATTCCAGTTCCGTCAGCAGACGCTCCGAGCATTCATGGACCGGCACAATGTAGGAGAAGAGCGCCTTCCGATCCCGTATGGGTAGCACAGAGCTATCACAGAAGGCGGCATTGTTCATGAAATGGCGACGCAGCAGACTCAAAGATTTCAGGTAGCTCGCCTCTGATGTCATAATCTCGAACTTGGCCTCCTGCAGACCACGCTCCCGAGGTGTCAAGGTGGCTAGTGGGGTAAGGATTAGCTAGGGAATTCGTTTGATTCTTTGAGCTACTCACGTAATATACAGGAGTGTATAACCTCGGGTATTTCGCTCCACAACGTGCGCGATGGTCCATTCTTTGGCTCCACCAGTTGTAAGGCGGTGGGACGCGCCTTCGTTTGCCTTGCCGGTTGCGTCTTGGAGTGCGCATGTTGTCCAATCTCCTCATAGGCATCCACTGAGTTCTCTTGCGCCTCCAGGTCACGTGTTATGGACTACAAATATGCAAGAATATGTTAGCGTAATCTATTGAATAAAGGAAGAGCGGTTTCTCTTCACTCACCTCCAATTTGGCGGCGCTGTAGACCTGGTAGAGTGGCTCATTGGAGAATAAGCTATGCGGCTGCAGCTCATCGCCCAGACCCGCCTCGTTGCCCGTGGAAACGCCAGAGCTTCCGCTCGAGCTGGCCACGGATATTCCGCTGGTCTGATACAGTCCCGATTCGGCATACCACGAGCTACTGCCTCCATTAGCGCTGGGCGTAGGCGTGGTCAGTTCACTATTCGCCTGCAGCGTTGTTGTTGACTGCTTGAAGACACCGCATTCCGCATACCAAGACGTGGGCGAAGGACTCACGTCTAGATTCATTTTATTGCCACTGTTGCGCTGCTCGAGCGGCGGTGGTGGTGGCGGTGGTTCATGTGGACGCACACTAATTGTGGCACGACGTCGCATGGCTTTCGCTTCCTTTTTGGCTCTGCGTGCGACTGTTGAGAATTTTTGTGCTTCTGCGCTGGGCATCTGCACGGGTATATCGCCCGAGGAGGCCTTCTCCGAGAAGCCAGAGTCCAGTTCACCGGAGCCATGCTCCATCAGTGGAGGATCCTCTATGTAGAAGGTGCTGCGCGTCGGCGTCAGTGTGGATAACTGTTTAGTATCAAACGAGGCGCCCACAAGACTCTTCCTTAGCCTTGAGCGCAGACTTTTGCCATTCTTTGGCTTGGGACGCAGCAAACTGCCAGTTGAGGGTTGCTCCTGTGGACTTTGACTCTGACTCGCTAGATTCTTCTCCGAGCTGCTGAGCAACTGTGGAGCATTGTCATAAATATCCTGCTTTCTGCCGCATTCCACATAGAACTGTGTGCCTGTGGGTGACTGTGGAGCATTTTCGTAGATCTTCTGTTGACTGCTCTTGGGTGACTTTTTATTGGAAATGAAATCCTTGAACTTGCGCACAATCGCGTATACTTGATTCTGTGGAGCCGGCGGCTCTGGCAGTCGATGATTACGCATATCCACGCCACTGTCATTGTGCTGCCCAGGGAAAAGAAATCAGTTAAGGGCACAGACTGCTTAAACTGTAGGTATCAACTTACGTGCTGCAGGCGCTGCTCCTGTTCCGTTTGCTCATCGCTGTCCGTCTCGAAGGAGTCGTAGTCATCCGAATTGATCATATGCTGCCCCAGCGCATGCGCAGAGGCCGAGTGTTGCTTGTGGCGTCGCTGTGAGGCACGTGGCAAGTCCTGATTGCGTTTAAGATGCTGTCCCGGCAGCAGCTGCGTCGAGTGTCGCTTGTTGCCCAACGGCGACAACGTCTCGTAATAGTGATCCGAGTCATCTGTAAAGAGAGTAGAGGTAAACGAATCCAAGATTATTTATAGCTTTAACTGGCAAATGGCTTAAACACTCCGCTGCTCAACTCAGCTGCTGCCAACCAACCTACAAACGTGCTGACTACCATGGACTCTCTGCCGTCATTGCCATGCTCCACATGGCTAATACGCAGCATTGTGAGATGCGCCTGGAGGCGACGCTGCTGGCGTTGCCGTTGCCGCTGACTGATGGCAGCTGCCTCATTTTGATAAATTGGTTCCGGCTCAGGCAGTGCCTGAAGCGGACTGTCTTCGATTTCGGCATTTAGATAAACGCTGCTCGACGGACAGGTGACGCTTACTTCGCCCACGGCACGTGGCCGCCTTTTGCGCGGCAATGTGACCAGCTGTTCACTGGAGGCGTGGCAGTGGGCGTGGACGTGAGCTTGGCTACTTTTGCTACTCGTGCAGCTGAGACGTTGGCTGGAATTGTTGCTATTGTTGCTGGACGCCATCGCAGCATATTTTCAATATAATTCGCTATAGGCATAAAAAACAATTCTTAAAATGTTGCTGCCGCAGTTGTTGTTGCTGTTGTTGTTGTTGTTGCTGTTGTTGTTGTTGTTGTTGTTTTTGCAGTTGAACTTTTGAACTCGAATTTGCATTGGAGCCAACTCAGCTGTTGTTGTTAATTGAAGGCAATTAAGCGATTGCGCTCGACAAGTTGCTGCATATTTTTTAATGGCTAACAAGACTTTCCAGCGAGTCTCTGCAATCTTTCAATTGCGAGGGTCACTCTTAAAATTATATAAAATTTTGGGTTAAATTTCAGCTAAATTTCGGTTAATTTTCAGCCACATTTCGGCTAAATTGGATAAAATTTAAAGTTAACTTGAAATTTCGGCTAATTTTCGGCAACATTTCGGCTAAATTGGCTAAAATTAAAAGCTAACTTGAAATTTCGGCTAATTTTCAGCTATAATTCGGCTAAATTGGTTAAAATTTAAAGCTAACTTGTTCTAGAATCTTGCTTAGTTCCGTTCAGTTGAGGAACTCAGTTAAATTTCGGCTAATTTTCAGCTACATTTCGGCTAAATTGGCTAAAATTAAAAGCTAACTTGAAATTTCGGCTAATTTTCAGCTACAATTCGGCTAAATTGGCTAAAATTCAAAGCTAACTTGTTCTAGAATATTTCTTAGTTCCGTTCAGTTGGGGACTTCAGTTAAATTTCGGCTAATTTTCAGCTACATTTCGGCTAAATTGGCTAAAATTTAAAGCTAACTTGTTCTAGAATTTTTCTTAGTTCCGTTCAGTTGAGGAACTGGCTCGGAAAAGCTGCCAATCATGCGCCCAGGGTTTCTATTTATTTTTCTACATATATCGATAACATAGTAGGCTTCGATTGGAGTCTATTCTAGCTTTGCTTCCATTTTCTCAGACTCGTTCACTTTGCGTCTGCTACTCGTAGTAACAAGTAATCCTGGTGACTAAAAAGTTAAAATAGAAATTTATTTTTTCCTGCTGAAATTTACTTATAATTTGCTCATTTCGCATATTATCCTGGTGTCTAAAAAGTGTTTTCCTGCTGAAATTTACTTATAATTTGCTCATTTCGCACATTATCCTGGTGTCTAAAAAGTTAAAATATATTTTGATTTCCTGCTCATTTTGACTTATATTTTGCTTGTTTCGCGCAATACTGAAAAATGGCCGACAATAAGAAGGACATTAAGGATCTAGTATCCAATAATGCTGGATCTGAAAATGACGAAATTGAGCAGCAAGAAGGAAATGGAAATGGTATGAATGGACCCGAACCGGCTGCATCGGCCGAATCGGCAACTGAACTAGTTCCGGTTCAGAACAAGCGCAAGCGATCTACTAGCGAATCAGGTTCGCGCAAGCGCATGTCGACTGAGCCGAAAGGGGAAGACGTGTCTGGTACGGTGTCCATCAGCGAGATGCCACCCGGTGACGGAGCAGTAGCTACTTCTACCTCTACCACTGTCTTTGATATCTATGCGAAGATATTGCAGAGCGCTGAAGCTAACGCCGCTCCTAAGGGTCCATCCATGGGTGTGTTGCCTAATCTTGGCAATACTTGCTATTTGAATGCGGTGGTGTATACTCTACGCTTTGCGCCACAGTTTGTCCACAACTTGCACCATTTGGTGGGCGATCTTAATGCAGTGCAAGGGTCAGATGACAGCCTCAAGTCAGGCCATCAATTGGTCTGCGAGAAGCTCCATGGATTGTACCGTAGTATTCATACCAATGAAGTGGCCAACTCTTCTGAGACCAATGACACTGGACCGTTGCTCCGTGCCATACAGAATGTGAACAGCACCTTTGAAGGTCGTAATCCGCAGGATGCTCATGAGCTTCTGATGTGTCTCATTGATTGTATTCGCGAAACAAATCTTTCGCTTATCAAGGCCATTGGCGAATCTGATCCGAAAGAACCGGTAAGTACTCAGTACTCACCAAGAAGTCCATCAATAACCGTATGCAAATTAAAGGGAGACGGCGGTGAAAATACGGCAAAGGCAACACCATCGAAGAAGAGTCCTTCGTCTTCAGTGGGAATGCGTTCCGTAGGTGCCGCCTTAACTGCTGATTATCGTAGCGGCCCATCAACATCGTCGGCAGCCACACTGGCGACTCGACTCCCAGTCCGTTCTTTTACGCCGACTAATTTTGAAGCCGATTTGGTTGGCAGTTCTGTTGTAACTTTACAGTGTTCAACATGTCAGACCATTAGTTACCAGGTGCAGAAGGTGCTGGACTTGTGCGTGCCGGTTGCTCAGTCAGGGCAAGATCAGGACGAATTGGACCGGAACCCCGCTGCCTATATACAGAATTTGTGCATGGCTCGGGAGCAATTGATTGGCGATAATAAATATAGCTGCGATAAGTGTGCCGGCTATACTGAGGCGTTCCGTGATATATCGTATGAGACGCTTCCCCGGCTACTGGTGGTGCAGCTTAATCGTTTCTCTGACGGCATGGAGAAGATCAACACCCATGTGCCGACAACATTCACTTTGCCCTGTTTCTGTGCCAAGTGCGTCGGCGTCGATGATTCCAAGAAATTGCATGTTTATAATCTGTACAGTGTGATAGCCCATGTGGGGACAGCATTATCGCGAGGCCATTTTATCTCAATGTCGCGAGTGCTGGATGTCTCTGCTGACGTTTTGAATTGCTGCAAGGATCATGGAGAAAATAAGCAGGCTCAACCACAGCAGTCAAATGCGGATGACCAAGAGCAGCAAAAGGACCCACATGGAGAACAACAGGATGAGCAGGAGAAGCAGCAGCAGCAGACGCAAGATCAGCACCCGCAGCAGCCGGAACAGCAGCAGCAGCCGCAGGACCCGCAGCGGCCTGAGCAGCAGCAGCAGCCGGAAGAGCAGCAGCAGCCGGAAGAGCAGCAGCAGCCGCAGGACCCGCAGCAGCCGCAGGACCCGCAGCAGCCTGAGCAGCAGCAGCCGGAAGTGCAGCAGCCGCAGGAAGAGGAGCAGCAGCAGCCGAAAGAGCAGCAGCAGCCGGAGCAGCAGCAGCAGCCGGAGCAGCAGCAGCAGCGTTCGGCCTTCAGTAACATCAGCTACGCCGCGTCAATCTTGGCGTCGGCGTTAACGTTTTCAGGGAGCAGTTTGCTCAAGAGGTTGACGTTTGGACGGGCTAGAAGACCCAGTGATGATGAACAATTCCACACTCCAAACATTAACCCAGCTGATGTTACTGAAAATGATGCGGATAATGCCTGGAACTGCTGCGCAATGCAGACACATTTTAAAAGCGGCGGCAACGTTAATGGTGGCAGTGACAGCGGACAAGGCGCTAAGGGCGGCTCGGACACCTGGTACTTCTGCAGCGATCTCAATATCAATACAATGTCGCAACGCGATTTTGAAGAGTTACTGAAGCCGAAGGCCAACACTGCGGTTATTCCGTACTTATTGTTCTACTCTCGTAGTGATTTGGAGCCTGCAAAGGCCACACCGTCATCATCCTCATCGACTACTATGCCTCCGCCTGCGCCACCGGCACCATAGAGCTCCTGGGTCGAGCTTGCACACGATTTGAAAGGTTTTGGAACGAGAACAACAAGAACAACCCTCGCTGACTGTCACCAGTTAAGTAAACCTTTCAAGTGTCACAATATTTTTTTTTTGTTTTTGTTTTTCAGATTTAGTTTTACAAAGTCCACACTGCGTATGCGCGATTTTATAAGCAAAATCACGCATGAATGCAGACGGAGAGCTCCGGTGGAACAAAGCACAAGCAATACACGGCAGGTACTCATACAACAACCAAGTGGCGCCCAAAAAGCGTCAAACTAGATAAAAGCAGAGCACAGACGAAAATATTACGTATACGCAGCGAAGCGAACCGGTTCGTGAAGATAATAAAACCGAGATTCGCACATATATGGATTGTAGCCCCCATGGAGAGAGAGAGAGAGACATGCAAAAACTATATATATATTTATGTGTATGAATATACTGGAACGAGATACAGATACTTTGTGGCCGGACCAAAGCGGCACTTGTTGCGCGTGGGCCGCAAATCTTTTTCTGAATTTCTGTTAGCTGCTTTTTGTCTGTTGTTAGTTATTAATAAGCCAAATTCTGGCTAAAAAAACAGTTTAAATTTATGTATATCTTATTAGAATTAAATATTGTGACACTCTTAAAGCACTTCTTTTATTTTGAATATTAGAGGTTTTCTTTTTTTTCTCCAGTGTAACATGCGGAAATCAAGTGGACTTCTTATGGCTCTGTTAGGCCTTTTGGCCAATTATATTTGCGTTGCTGTGTGGGCCACACGCACACCACAGTCAGTCAGTCAGTCATAAACAAAGCGAACCGTTCCTAGAGTCTAGTCTCCAGACAATAAACAGAGATACGGTTCTCCATATTGACCGTAATTGCACTGCGAATCCGATGCTTTGTTTATAGCTCGTCGCTGGTCGCTCGTAATTACAAGAATTACAGCCTTGGAAAAGTGCAGAATAATCGGTTCACGTCTCTTCTTACTGTCTCTCTCGCTTTATCACGTTGTCTTTGATTTTTTTTTTTTTTTGTTTTATAAACATTTTTAATTACGAGTATTTTCAATAGCGATTTCGATACGAATTCCGAATGCAGCTGAAGCGTTTTTATTGATTGATCGATTGACGCATTGAGGTTAAACTTATTAAGTGCCAAACGATGTCATTGTCTCCTATGGCTTTTCCCCCACCCCAATCCTCCTCAGTTCCAGTGCTGCTGATAGAAACCACTTTGATTAATCTGTTAATCTCCTCAAGAGTTTTTTTTTGTTGGGGCGTCAATGAGCTTCCATATATGGGAAGATACTCGGTATAAAATTACTGAACAAGTCATAAATTTTCATTTGTGGCTTTTCCGCAATTGCGTGTAGTTTTCATGACACTTTCGCTTTTTTTTCCAGCATTTTTTACTTTAATCATCGCGTGCCGAAAAAGAGAAGAGGGGGCAGAGAGAAGAGGGACAGAGAGAAGAGGGGGGAGAGAGAAGAGGGGACAGAGAGAAGAGGAAGGCGTACGTGCACGGGGTAAAAGTTGAGCTGAGAATTTCCAGTCACATTTTGTTGCGGCCTTTTCACTAAATGCGCCCCAAAGACAAATTACAAACTATTTAACAATTGTTTTTTGTTGTTTTTGTTTTTGTTTTACGACTATTTAACAGTTGGGCCCTCGTTGCAGTTATTTTCTTCCAATTAGCTGCGAGCGCTGCGTTCAGTGAACTTTTTTGCAATCAGCTGCTTTTTATGGGATGATATTTTTTGTATTTTATGGATTCCCCCCACTCCATTTGGGATGCACAACCCCAGCTAAATTATTGCACATGATTTGCGTTTGATTTTGTAATTTCGCATTTGAAATTGAGGCGCTCGCCTTGCATTTGCCTATTCACTGTTAATACCCCCGTCGTATCACAGTGGGACTTCCCTTTAACGAACCCTTCTCTCTCCATAACGAATACGAATTGCAGGGCTTTTCTTTAACGAATCGAATTAATCATGAAATTTTTTAAGCAATTACCAGCATTAACTATGTCTCAATATAAGAAATTATCGTCCCGAATTCATTTTCCTCAGTTCAGATTTTGTATTGGGAAAGCTCTGAACTATGTCTTTTTCTGTACAAATTCAGCGATTCGAATCAATATCTTCACTCTAGATTCGGTTAGTAAATTTGGTGGCCTCTAAGCTTAGGTTTGATTCGAATCCGGATTGGCCATAACATTATTCGATATATCCGATTTCCCTTGACAATGGAAATGCTCCTATAAAGCTAGTGAAATAGACTAAAATAGCAAAGGTTTTCAATGGATTTTTATGTGGAATTCTGAAGTGAAACCCAGGCTAATTTTTCAGTATTTTTCAGTAATTGCAAATCGCTTATAGCGACGCTTGACTGTACTTGTTGCCGCCACTACTTTCTGCTTGTTTTTGCGTAGTCATTGCATTATTTTCTGTTTGACTTTTCGAGTTTGCAAGTTCCTTAAGCTGTTCATTATTTAGTGGTCTGTCTGTCTGCCTCTCTGCCTGTCTGTCTCTCTGTCTGTTTGTATGTATTTCTTTTTTTAACTTCTTCAAGGTTGTGCGCTTTTAACGCTATGTGTAGAGTATTTCTAGACTGGTTTTCGCTTAACAATTTCGTCATCTCTACAAAAAAACAACAACAACAACAACAACAACAACAACTGAGACGATAAAAGTGAAACATAAAGCTTAAAGCTGACTCTCGTTGCGGGTGTAGGGCAAAAAAAAATAAAAAAAAAAAATATAACAACAAAATACAACAAAAACGGCGGCTTCAATTTTCAGTTTTAGTTCGTGACGTTTCGTTGCCTTTGCATAAAACAACAACAACAACAGCAGCAAAGAGAACAAAAACAACAACGTGCAGCGCTGCGCTGCGCAGTTGACGCCGACGCCGACGCTGACGCCGACGTCTGTGCTTGCCCGTTAATTTTGCATGCACCGCATGCACTTTTTTTTTTCTTTCATCACTCACAAGCTTTTCTATCTATCTTTCTCTTTTTTCACTTTTCACACAGATGCACGCGCACGTACAGCAAAACGAAGAAGAAGCGTAACAAAATAAGAGCATAGAGCATAGAGCAGTAATAAACGTTAATTATAAAATATATATACTATATATATTTTTTTCACATTTAATAAATGAAAAACGATAAAATCCACTCGCTGCTGGGCGACTTTTCGGCAGACAGCGTCCGAGAGACCGAACCGTACGTTGGAGCTGACGCGCTGAGACTGCGGCGGTCGCTCCAAAGCTGAGAGACGAGGCGTCACAGAAAGACAAAAAGAGAGAGAGGGAGAGCGAAACTGATCGAGTTGTTGTTGTTTTTCCTGCTCACTGGCAGCCATGGAATTAAAATTGCACATAAAAAAAAAAAATAAAAACAACAAGCAGCATTTGGGTCCAGTTTATGGACATTGTTTACGCGCGCTCTCAACTAGTTTTTGCCTTTTGTGGAACCTGTCGCATTGCACTGGCGCACTGCAAGCAGGCGCCAACTGCAATGTGCGCACAGCGCTTACTCACTTGATTTACATTCCAATCTACATGGGTATCTATTATGTGTGCGTGTGTGTGTGTGTGTGTGTGTGTGTGTGTATGCGTGTGTGGGAATCGTTGGCGCTGCTCTTATGTCTACTCCCATTTGGATTGCACAAAACATGCATAATTAACTGTCGGAGACGTCGTCTTGTTAATTTCCATTTTAATGGTAAGCTTTATTTTTGTTTACATTTGACATTTTCGGTTATTTGGCCAGCGGCGCAGCACTTTTGGCTGCCTTGGACTTGGGCATAATTTGTGCCCATTAATCAAATGTCAAACAGCACATTCATTATAATTAATATAATTAACGTTAAAAGCTTGTCGAGCGCTGTATGGATTGTGTGGATTGCATGTGGTAGACAAGTTTAGCTGGTACACAAACCACCGCACAAGCTGAGGTCTGCAAGCTTGAATTGAAAGCTCTTCGGCTGTGATCGTGCACAGAAAAAAAGAGCTTTCAGTTTGATTCACATAGGAAATGAGTTGTGCAGACAAAGTAGTTTATAATGAGCAAATATGTGGATAATATTTATATTTATATGCAACTTTTTGCATGCATATGTATGTATGTATGTGCATACACACGCATAAATAGATTGAAATAAACTAACAAAGGCAAATATGAGAGAGAAAGAGAGAGAATCATTTTTCAGACTTCCTCAGTATAACAATTAAAGAGAAACACATTTTAAGTGTGAAAATTGAAATGCTAATTTCGGATTTAAATTTGCAAATCATTTTCATGGGCAACCTCCAAAAAGATGCCAAAACTTTTAATTTGAAAATTTAGAAAAATTAAAAGAATAATAATTAAGGCTATATTCAGTTTTGAGAGAGTTAGGGGAGTTTCAGTTCTTTTCCTCAAAGAATTATCTCAGCAAATGTCTATTTTTAAGTCGATGAACACTCTATGCGCTATCTAATCCCGTTTTTTTTTCTCTTTGTTTTGTTTTGTTTTTGTTTTTGTTTTGTTTTGTTTTAATTTATCTTTACTTACCCTCAATGCAGCTTTTCGCCTTATTCTGCTGAAGTCTTTTGTCTCTGATGCGTTTCGACCAATCTGGACTGCGAACGCGATGCTGCTTAAACCGCTCCCGTACACTGTAAAAAAAATCGTATAAGATTTATAAATTAATATTTAATTTAAATCAAAACAGTATCTTTAATCGATTACTTCATAGTGCGATCGATCAAGTTGGGGAACGCTATTAAAAGGTCTTTAGAACTGGGCGCCTCACTTCTAACTGTCATTAAAATGGGTTCGGTGCGGTTTCCCTTGGAATACTCTAAGAGGGGGTGGAACTGGGGTGAGGGAGTTGCCCAAGTGGGCGGGCAATCTTATCGCTTGATAACAGATGCAATTGTAGGTCAACCCGCTAATTAATGGAAGTAGAGGGAGGTGCTAATAGGAGCAGAGTAGTCGGGTGTCTCGGTGTCTCGGTGTGTGTCGCCTTCCAATGAACTGCATTCGGCATGTTGCAATCGTGTCTTGTCATGCTTTGTTTGTGTTTGGTTCGGTTTGGCTCCATTCTTGGCTCGGAAAATTCATTGTAAATGATTTCATATCATTCATATTACTTGGACGGGGTGGGGTGGTCTGGTGTGGTAAAGACTTAAGCCAGAAGCATGACATGATCATTTGGGACTGTTAATTGTATACGGGAAATATTGTCTCAGCGGTTGATTGTATCGGTTTCCTAATAGTTCCCCAAATAACTGTCATAAGTTGCCGTTAAATTGATCCAAAGCGAGTTTTAATTGCTTGAGAAATAGATGAAGCTGCAAAAGTATCGATACCTCTAACCTAAGTAAATATACCAATTATGATGCTCTCTTCACTCAAAAAAAAAAAAAGAATGAACTGTTTACTAGAGCTATCAATCAAATTAAGGCTAATCGATATTAATCGATTACTATTTTTTAAGTCACCAAAATTAAAGTCTAAAAATTTATATATTATCAGGCAATTTTCTCAATCTGTAGCTTGACAAACATTAATAAATAAATCATTTAAAAGCTCTAATATTGTTATCGATACTTTCGATAGTTTCTCAGTTATTGTTGGTAATATTTTATCTGAAATACCGCCGGATAAGCACTTCTTTAGCAAAGGTACAACTTGGAATGACACACTATGGTTATATGGCCGCATTTCCTTAATTCTATAGCTATTTTTTATAGATAGTATAGCCTAATCAGAGCTGGTGTTATCGATCTTATCAGCGAGACGGCACAAAGGCAATCGCTATCTCATTTCTACGTTTTACTGCACTTGTAATATTGCACACAGCATATAAAATTGAGTGGAAATCAATGGGTTGATCTGAGGTCAGGGCTTGGTTAAATAATCAACAGTCTGGCCGAGACGAGACGAGAGGAGACGAGGCGCTCCGTGAGCTTAACCTTATTTTCTTGGCTTGCATTTTGGTTATTTACAATTTAATTTAGGCGTCTTTTAAGGGGGAAATCTACCGATAAAGCCAAGAGCTTATCTTCTGTCTTGCTGTTATTTGCCTTGACCCCCTTTCTATAGGAATGTGGGCGGTGCAGGGGCCTGTATTACTTGTACTTCTTTGGGCAACCCTCGCTCTGGCCACCAATTGGCGTCAACCCAAGTGAGGACAGTCCGCAGTTTCTGTTTCTGTTTCAGTTTCAGTCTAAGTTCCAGTTCCAGTACGGCGATAAGATAAGCACAACCCAAACAAACCTATCTGCAATCTACGCAGAATTCTTATCGCAATGGGGGGCTGCCCGGAAGATACCCTTTCATCCCCTTTCCTTCCTCTATCCAAGTAGTGGCTACTTACACAATGAACTGCGCCTCGGTGGTGGCTTCTGCGGCTGCAGCTGCCTCGCCATCGGATATATCCACCCAGGCATCGCTGTTATCGCTAGAGCCGGCAATGGAGGAGCGCTTATCGCTTTGCTTGCCACGCCCGCTGCTGCCACTGGCGCTGCCCCGTCCGCTGCCTGCACTGCTGGAAGCCATGGAGGAGCGGCAGCCATAGATGACGCCTGCAGCTAGCGAAGATTCATAGAGACTGTTGGTTCTGTGATCCGAGGAGATAGTCAGCGTGGAGCCACTACTAGACAGCTGCACGCTCTTCGCAGTGCCCGTTGCTGCTGCTCCTGCTCCAGCCGTAGATGTGGGTTTGCTCTTACGATAATTGGAGATGCTCTCGTAGCAATTGGAGCTCAAAGAGATGGCATCAGTGCTGGGCGCATTGCTATTCTTACGCTGCTTCAAGGACACAGACTCGTAGCAGCCTTTTATGGTATCATATATATTCTCATCATCCTCATCCGTGGAGCCCTGACCAAGGCTGGCCTTGCACGCCAAGCGGCTGGCCTGGTGAGGCTTTGCAGGCGCTGGGCGCAGTATTATCGGAGATTTGGGCAGCACACGCTTCGGCTTGGGCAGCTCGGGCAGTTCATCGCGCGTATTGCGACCCAGTGTGCCGGTTGTAGGCGTAATAATGGGCGTGACGGGCTCCTCAACAACAGAAGGCGAAGGCGTGGCAAAGGCCTCATAGTCATCATTGTTGCTGGTTCTATTGGTTGCCTCGCATGAGCCCGATATGGACTCGTAATCCTCCAGCCAGTTGGGCTTTGCTGCTGCTGCTGCTGCTGTTGTTGCTGTTGCCTCCTCCAGCGTCTGGTAAATGTCCTCTGCTTTGTTCTTCTCCTTCAGCTTATCCTTTTGGTTTGTTATCTTAAACAGGCTCGAAGCCTGCGGCTCAGTCTTGCTCTCAGTTGTGGGTGTTATGGGCTCATAAATGGGCTCCTGTTCCGGTTCCGGTTGTAGTTTCTGCTGCTGCTGCTGTTGCTGCAGCTCTTGCTCCTGATCCAATTGCTTCTGCTCCATGATCATTTGCTCGCCTTCAATGGCATTAACCAGGCTAACGTTGACTGCCTGATTGAGCAGCAGCTGATTATTAGAGATTTGTTTATTGGCCGCCTGATAGATGAACGAATTGTTTGGCAATATCCTCTGCTCAAAGTCATCATTCACCTCCAGCAGCAGCTCTCCCTCCTCCGTTTTGGCAGGCTCTGCCAGTACCTTTAGCTTCAGATCGAGCTCCTCCAAGGCAGCCAATATTTTGGCATCTGCTTCAACGCAAGGCGAAAGAAGCGGCTGATACTCCGGCTCATCCTTCTTCTCCTGCTCCTTCGCTGTTTCCTTCTGGTGCTCCACTGCAGCCTGCTTTTCGGGCGTGGCTGTTTTCTTACCACTTTTGGCAAAGGGCAGGCGCAGCTTTTCGTATATCGTCGCATATTTGTGCTTACGCTGCTTCTGTCGCTCCTCCGCCTGCGCCTCATCCAGCTCATCCAAGCTGTTGTTGCTGTCGTCAGCTGGTTGAGTCAGCTGTTGCTGCGCTGATTCAGCGTCGAACTTTGGTTTTATAGCATCGTCATCCGTAATCGGTTCCACTGGGGTTTTGGGTTCTTCCCTGACCACAGTCAGCTTTAGCTTGTGTTGCGGCTGCTGCGGCTGTTGCTGCTGCTGCTGCTGCTGCTGCTGCTCCAGCACCTGTTCCCGCTGTTGCTCCCGCTGCAGCTTGGCGCGTTTGCTCCTCATTTGTTTGCTTAGGCTGAGCGTGCTGGGTCTGGCGTTGAGCAGCTGCTGTGGCTTGAGCGGCACAGCTGGCTTCTCTAGTTTCTCAAATTTCTTAATGTTGCGCTGCACAGTGGAGCTGCGTGACTGTTGCTGCTGCTCGGGCGCCTCCTCTGCCGGCGACTGCTGCACCGCCGCTGGCTTCTCGACAATTTTGTAGACATGCGAACCACGCGCCAGCCAAACACCATTCTTGCGCTTCACCTGCTCCAGCAGACGCGCATCCTTCTGTATGATCTCATTGAATTGTTGCGTCAGCTGACGCACACTGCACCCGACGCCTCCCTCCGCTGCCACGCCCATATTGAGGCTAGTGTGGGTGTGTGTGTGTGTGTTGTGGGCGGACATGCGGCGGGGCGTATGATGCTGATGGTAGGATTTGCCTGCATGCGTCTTAAAGCTGTATTTGCGGCGTGTTGCACTTGTGCGGGGCGTCGACGTTGAGGGCGACGTTGACGTTGACGTCGAGGTTTGTGACGTCACCGTTGAATTTATTGAATTTATGGTTTGCAGTGATTCGCTGCTGCCGCCTGTCGCGTTCGCATTCAAACTGACGCCAGCCGCTGCTGTTTGCTGCGCCGTTTGCGGCTGCTGCTGCTGCTGCTGCTCGCTCAACGAGCTGATAAGCTGCCCCAGCTCCCATTCCCGCCCCCGCTCTCTTTCTTTTTTTGCCTTTGCATTATCTGATAAGCTCAAGTTCTGCTCTCTCTCCACCTTGTTGTTGTTTCCATTCGCTGTGACGACATCTTCGCGTTTTGGCCACTGCAAACGCTCGCCCGCCGCGCCGCCCGCCTTGACAGCGGGAAAAGTCGCGTCGCTGCCGCGTCGTAATTTGTTTTGCATTTTTTTGGCCTGCTCAGCGTTTTTGTACTTGTAGAAATTATCCTTATCGCGTTGTAGGAGCACTTGTTCCGTTGCTGACGTCACAAATGTCTCTTGCAGATTGTGTAAGCTGGCCGCGCGTTTTGCGCGCGTTTCGTGCGCGTTTATCGTCTGGCTGGGCCAATCGCGCGCGTTATTAAACGCATTCACCAAACAGCTAACCGATTTATTTAGCTTACGCAAAGTGCCCAGCCCAGAGGGGGCGTGGTGCTGCGCTGCCGCCTCCTCGCTGACGCTATTGATGCGTTTATTCCAGAGCAAACGAAGCGTTTGAACGCCACGAAAATCGCGAAATGCGCGCGTTTCGCAATTGCAACCGTTGTTGTTATCGTTATCGGGTTTGTTATCGTTCCCGTTACCGTTACCGTTGCCGTTACCGTTATTTCTATTGTCTTTATCTTTATCTCTATCTTTATCTTTATCGTTTACACTTGCACTTTTCACCAGCCAACCAAATATTGTCTTTTCTTTACGCGGCGTCGACGTCGGCGTTGGCGTTGGCGTCGGCGTCGTCCTTCTTTTGGTTGCCGTTGCATTTCCATTGAGATCGCAGCGGGCTGCAGCTGCAGCCGGAGTCGACGCATCCAAACCAGTTGAGGTCGCCATGGCGGCCGCTGCTGACAACTGCATTACGATAATTATGCGTATTGGAGCAGCCTCTCTTGGGGCCAGCAACTGGCCAATTCACTTGGAGACTGCCGCCTGAAGGCCTGAAATTCAACAAGAAAAAAAACACCAATGAGTTTCAGAGAGTTTCAGAGACACAAAAACAAGAGAAAGCGCATGAAAATTGTTGAGAAGCAAAAAAAAAAAAAAATTTATATACAAATTGAGTGGTAAATCTCTTGAGATATGCAAATCAGGCTACCACTCGGCTGGACTCGGGAGGAGTTGGGGTAATTACTGAATCGAGCTTGAGCGAAATTTGGAACATGTGCCACTTGCTCGCTGCTTGAGCGGAACAAGTTAGGATTAGACACAGCTTCATCTGCCCCATAGAAAAAAATATGAAAATGCGACAAGTGTCATTTTCAGTTTGATATTTTTTGAAGACAAATTTGGGTCAATACATAAATTATAAAAAAAAAAAAAAATACTCGTATTTGGAAAGCTCTGCGCAGAGATTAGAACTCTCTCTCCATATTGGAGGGCAGTGGCACAATTTAAAAAAAATATTTCATGTATTTTAATCGATTATTTCAAGAGTAGCTTAGAAAATCCTGTCCTACATCCAATTGCCAAGTTTTATCAGAACTTTTAGAGCGTTTTCTGCTTTCTATGATAAAGTTCGCTGTCTTCATTTTAGCCTATAAAAAATTAGGTTGTTTTTAAAGTTTTTTTTTCATTTTTTTCGTAAAGACTTTCCAGTTAATTCCAAAGTTTTGGCTGTCGCGAAAGTCCGCTTAAATTTCGAGCAGCATCAATTTTTGGCAGGCAACGCTGCGTATGCTTAACTAACTATATGAGCTTTGCTTAAGCCAAGATTTATGTGGTGCTTTGGGCCATATAGTTGCCCACACACACACACACACGCACACACACACGCATACAGGTGCACACGTGCTGTGTGGGCACAACGTTGCGTATGCGTGATATGCTTTTCTGGCTTTTGGCGATCTTATCGCAGTGTTTTGCCTGTGCGCAACATGGCTAACAGTTAAAAAGAGCAAACTATAATAAAATGCCTGCTTCTTGCCTAACTGTTGCCGCACACGTTGCCGCTGCTGCTGCTGCTGCTGCTGTTGGGATGTCCCTCACCCCACACACACACACGCACACACACACGCGCACACACAGAGCCCGTGCCGCCCCTCCCGCCTGAAAGCCCCCTCACGTTTTTGTCACACACAAATGCCAATTATAATGAGCGATTACATAAAAAGCTGAAAAATTTCTTTTGCTACAAGCGTAAAATGGTTTTTTAAGCCGCTTTTGCTAGCTGAAGTCAGCCACACACACACACACACACAGCCAGACGGGGGTCTTCTGAGCCCCCTTTCTGCTGCCCTGCCCTGCCCCTCGCCCAACATTTTGCGGCAAACGCGTCGGGAATAACAAAACAATTTTACGCCATTGCAAATGGTATTTAAACAAAATATTAAATACGAGACACACTCACACACACACTCACGCACACACACACACACGCACACACACACTCGCACACACTCGCAATGTAAATAAGAAGCTAAAATTGTTGATTACGCAAACGTCTTTGGCCATATTTTCATTAGAGTTGTTTATAGAAATTGGCCAAAAAACCTAAATTATGTTTATTTCATTGGCTCAATTCGATTTCCGATTTCATGTTTATTATCAAAGCCAGAAAATAAAACTATCGTTATCATAAATATACGTCGATCGAGTAATTAAAAGGAATTTCATTCACGTTCACAAATTTAATTGACAACAAATCTTAGCCAAGTCTGTTTCCCATGGCGATTGCGTCTAGTCTATAAATATTTAAGCGTGCGATTCGATTCTTCTGGCTTGGCTTCCCAAGGCAAATTGATTAAATTCTGCAGTGGAACACTCGAATCTCCATGCTTAATTAAAGCCAATTAACACCAAAATTAGCATGCAAAATTCAAACTGAAATTCAATCAGTTTATATAAATCTTTTTGAGCTGATTGAAATGCGTTTGTCGCTGCCATTTTTCCATTTTTCCATTTTTTTTTTGATTGAGAGATCATCAATGCCACAAACTGAGGCCACCTGCCAGCCAGGTTAACAACATTTTGGCGTGGCCAATACAAAATAAAATACAAAAAATAAAAAACAACAGCATAAAATAAAATAAAACAAATAAATGCTTTGCATATAAAAAAGTTGAGCCAGCGCCTAAAAGGGAAAATGTAAACAATACACGGCACAAATGAAGTATATGAATAAATAATAATAATGGAACAGTTGCCACTGCTCGACGGCCAAATACCCTGTAAATATAGGAACGACTGGCAGCCATATCCCGAATATATCAACAGCCTTCTTTCAGCCAAGCAAAGTCACCAAGCTCAGCTTATCACACCCGCCCACGCCCTGTGCCTGTCTTACAGGGTATTAAAATATATATGTGAAGCTGAAAACAAAAGTCTAGTCAAATCTTTTCAGTGGCTCTCTCTCCCTGTCGCTTTTTAAATGCAATGCTGCACCTGCAGCTCTGACGTTTTTTTTTTATGGCATGCAAATGCTTGGGAAATGGAATAAGAAATAAAAAAGAAGATGGGATGCCAGAGTCGCCCATAAATAGATGAAACGGATGCGCTTTATTAAGAAAAAAAAAAAACTGGTCATAATTTTGTTGTAGAGTGAGATTTTCACAGTTATACGCCGAGGACAGAGGCTATTGACAAATTGAGCTGCAAATGGGCGGGGAAAGTGAGCTGAAGGTACAGCTGAAAAGGCCAATACCAGCAGACAGTTAACATGGCCAAGACCCAGCCCAGAGCCCAAAGCTGAGGCTAATGTCTGGCCAATGACTGATATCTTTGTTAGCCATTCCAAGAAGAACTGGCGATTAGACACGCAACACACTGAAACAACAACAATAAATGCTCGATAATCTGCCGCTGCCGCCGCTGAATGAATGCGGAAGACACAGCGATTAATGAAAATTATTCACCACACAGATAGATGCAGATAGAGCAAAGATAGCAGCAGATATATTTAAATTTCTATAAATTAAATCAAAGAAAATTTATTGCCATTTCTTCACAGCATGCAGAGAATCATTATTATTAAAGCCCCAGTCTCAGCTAATAACAACAACAACAACAACAAAAGGCCATTAGAAATGTGAAAGTTACTTTTCCTTTTTTTTTGTCTTTTCGTAGCTCTCCGATGATTTTCGGCGGGCAACTAATGAACTGTCTCAGCTGAAGATTTACTGAAGATTTCGTCAAGATCGTAAGAATTTTTAATGAGCAACTAAAGTGGCTGAAAATTAAAAAGTTATTTGCTAAGTGAATGGCTAAAAGCCAGCCGCATAAGCGTATATAGTTTAGGCCTGCCGGAATGCCATTTCTCAAGCGCAATCGGGTCAGTCCAAAAGCAGCAAGGGAATACACTTTTTATTGGCTCAAATAACACCTATAAATACCTTTCGAATTCCCAAAACACGGCCGTACCATTCAGAGAGTGGCTTGAACAAATATTAGGAGACGTCGCCGTAATCTAAGAACTTTTAATGTATTCAAATTTCTGGGAACTTCACAGCCACATTTGCTGCCTTCTTTTTTATACTAAATTCGCAGTATTTTAGCCATATTTAAGTAGAGGACTGGTCTAGCATTTTATTGAATTATTTATAATGTTTTCGTTGCACGTTTACGTCACTCGCCGCACACCCACAAGGACCTTTGACTGAATAATATTTGTTGTCCAATATTTTCACATGCAGCTTGCATTTGTTTTTGTGTTTTGCCGGTTGCCAGGACGACCCGCCAATGCCGCGGAATAGCAGAACCACCCCAAAATATTGCCAGAGACCAACTGAAAGGTTTGCTGCGAACTGTTAGGCCCAACGACAACCCCTAAAAGTGGCGGAAATTCACCCTTAAATATAGTCAATGCCGCACATTGGGGCTGGTCAATGTGGCGTATGCGTTATGCGTGTTAAACGAGCGTAAACAAATGCCATATTAGAGGCTAACAGGGGCGTGGGGGGGGGTCGATCTTGGGTCGATAGTTTCCACTTGAGGGTTTGTTCCCTATTTGCATGCCACATGCCAGTCCAACTGTCCATCTGTCCAGCTGTCCATCTGTCTGTCTGTGGCTCCCTTTTGTGTGAATTGGTGAAGTGTTTGCTTTGTAGCTGTTTATCGTCTGTTTTCAATCTTCATTCGTCTGTCTTATGCCTGCCTTCTTCGCCTAGTTTAAGGCAAATTCAATTTGCTAAATTGACGCCAAGTAGTATATGCACACACACACATACACACGCACACACACACACACACACTCATATATATATTATGCATGTTCAGCGGTCTTTTAAAGCTTAGCAAAAATCGTATGAAGCGGCTTTGATCTTAGAGCTTAACCCCAGCTTGTTGCTCACAAAATGAACATGATTTTAATACCGAAAAAACAACAACTTTTGATAGCATTTTATTTAGGGAGTTACTGTACCAACTTTCATATATCTAGCGAGAGTTCAATTCAAATATATTTCTACAGTCTGAGCCATAAGTTTTCCAGCTATTCCCAAGACTTTAGCTTTGATAGCTCCCCAGTTCAATCAATCAAATCGCTTGTAATAACTTTGGTATATGGAATATTTTCTGCCCAAAAGATAACTCCAATTTTACAGGTTATTTCAAGCGGTATATATATAGACATCGATTATATATATATATATATATTTGGTGATAAGAGCGCTGCACATTAGTCATTTTAGGGCTGGTTTATCTGTATACTATGCAGTTTATTATTTATATATAGATTTAGTAGAGCAACTAATTAGTCATTTGTGTAATTTATAACCAGTTGGGTATTGCCTCAATATATACAACCTCAACTCACCTGGCCTTATCTCACAGGCTCTACTAATTTAGTCACAAACGAATTGTCAAAGTTGCTGCCAATCAATTTGGGCGCTGACTACGACCGACAGGTATGTCTATATATATAGAAGATATATATATAAGATATATATATAAGATATATACTTATATGCATATTAACTGCATTCCAAAGAACCGCAATAGAAGAGAGTCTGCGGAAAGGGGGCGGGCAGGTGGTCTGGGAGACCGCATAAGGCACAGAGGCGTATAATTAGCGTGCAGCATGAAGCTTAATGTTGCTTGTTCTTTGCCTAGAAACAGCAACAAAAAAAAAAAAAAAACAAGTAAATAAATGCTGAAGTAGAGTGTGTACGGCTGGCAAATACCCTCTGCTCTCTGTACTTAATAATACTTAGTACGCTTCGAAATAAACCTGGTCTGCCTATGGAGCAAGGAACTAATTTCGTCTCTGTAAAAGCGGAGAAAAGCTTTCCACTTGGCATACTCTCTTTCGGCCATTATATGGGTGCAGGGTATAAAAACACAGGAAAAAAAAATACTGCGAATAACCGTAAGATGAGCCGTAGTTTCTTTGAGCTGTAGGCACAACAAAACATGTCTGGAATTAGCCATAGACCAGGCACAGAGGTCACTTCTGAGGCCAGACAACAGAAAAAGAACAAGTTGGAGAGAAGAAGAAGAAGAAGACAAAAAAAAAACGTCAAAGCTAAGCAGTTTACAGTTAAAGCGCAGCAACAACAACAAAAACAAATAAACAAAAAGCTAAAGCCTCATTTCATTTAATTACCATTAAGTCAGGCCACAGTTAACAGATGTGTGTGACTGGAACTGGCCGAAGAAGCGTCCGAAGCGGCGGAGGAGGTAATCCAGAAAAGTTCCAACGAAGCGCAGGCGCTCAAATTGGAAGGAAGGCTTGGCAGCCTGGCAGAGAGCCTGTTCTTGGTGAAATTTTTCTTCTTCTCCTTCTTCGCCTTCTTCTTCTTCTTCTGGTTGTTGTTACTATTTTTATGTGTGGGCTTTAAGCTAGCCAAGTGGTTTGGCTAGATTCTTGGCTAAAATTTTCTTGTGGGCGTTTCACTTTTGCCAGCCACTTTCATTTCTCACTCTACACACAACACACACAACACACAACACACACACATTCAAAAAACAACAAAAAATGTTCCAAATTTCTGTGTGCACTTTGATTATTGCACATTAGTTTTACAATTCTTGTAGCATAACGGCAAACATAAACATCCAATTAGAGAGCTTTTAGTGCGCGCGCGGAACTCCACCGAAGGTGGGGGGGGAGACAAAAGAGTGGGAGAGTCGTAAAAGCACGGCGAACACAACCGAACGAAACATCCGTCTCAGCGAACGATTGCAAAGCAACTGACAAGCTAAGCCAAGCACTGCTGCCGCGGTGTCGATTGACGACGGCACCGACTGCGGCGACGCCAGCGTCGCTGCAACTTTGCTGCGACCGCGCAGCGTTTGTGTCTGCGCCTGCGTCTTAGTTTTGTTTTATGCTCTTTACTCTTCTTTGATAAAAGAGAGTATGCTAAGTTTGTTTGTGGGTTCGTGCGGCGTCTGTCGTCGGTTGTCTGTCGCCCATTGGGGCACCACGTCCGTCTATCTATTTGTCTCTTCCATTCACGCGTTTGTACGTCCGTTTGTCTGTCTATGCGTCAGTACGTCCATTTTTCCATCCGTAATTCCACCCACATAATTACGTGACGTACAGAGTATTTCCTAGTCGTGCATTCTTTTTTGTTTTTTTTATGGTCTTGCGCCGTTTCGCATTCTTGTGCATTGGCTGCATTTCGTTCTGATTCTTTGAATGTGCTGCTGCCGCTGCCGCTGCCGCTGCTGCTGGGGCGCTGCATTTCTCCACAAATATGCAGCGACGTCGACGCCAACGACCCACAAAAGCTGCAGCGGCAGTGGCAGCATTGGGTGAAGCAGCAGCAGCAGCAGCAGCAGCATTCGCGGATGCAAGTTGCAAAGATGCTGCTCAGTTGCAGTCGATTAAACAGCGGCTGGGCTTTGTGTGGCATGCAACAAAAAGAAGCAGCGTTCATTGGCATTTGGCGCATTAATTAGCTAAACAAATTTTAATTAAGATGCTGCTGCCCTCTAATTGATTAAAAGCTGTTTCCTCACTTCCACACTTCCTTCACACTTGTGGAATGTCTGCACAGCTCTAACGTAAAATCCCCCCATTAGAGACGCTCTTCGAAACGAGTTTTCGGTTTTGTGACGAAAGCCACACAAAAGCAAACACACAAAAAAAAAAAAAAACACAGCTCCAAAAAACAAAAACAAATAACACATAAAATTCAATACCAGTTCGAGTCGCAAGTTCTTGCCAAGTTCAAGAGAGCGAGAGCAATTGAGCGAGAGACAGGGCGAGAGAGAGAGAGAGAGAGAGACGGCATAAAAACAAAGCAAACACTACAAAAAGCAAAAGCAAAAAACCAAAAACAAATATTTTGTTTTTGTCTTTATCTACGCCTTCTGTGTTTGCGAGATGAGCGAGATGCATATAGTTAAAGCTCGCTGTTAAGAGTGACCATGCTTCACTTGGGGCGCTGTTAAATACATCATGGCGGCAAAAATATTGAAATGTATTTAACAGTCGCAGCTCATCAAACTGTGTCGATACAGTGCCACAAATTATGATGAGTGGGTGAGGCGAGTGAAGCAGAATGGGGCATGAAGAAGCAAGACAATGCCACAAGATTGTGCGAAATTTCGCAAGCCCCCAAAAGTCGGGCGACCTGCAAACCTGGTTTTCATTTTCATTCAATTCAATGTGCCGCCAAAAAAAATAGCCTGCTGCAACAACAATCCCAACATGGGCCTGTCAGCAGCGCCACAGCTCACAACTCACCGAGAATGGGCCGGCGGCGTGGCGAAGTGGGGGCAGCATCTACGACTGCGACTGTGACTGCGTCTATTTATGAGCCAACCGCATGTGGCAAGCGGCTGTTTTACGGTTTTACCAACAAAAAAAAAAGCAACGACAACAAACTGCTCTCCTCGCGCCGCCCTGCCACGCCTCTTCTCGTAATTTGCATTAAGTGGGCGCCTTCACATTTGTGGGCCAGCGGCGCAGTGCCCCGCCCCGTCGCATGCGAAACAATGCACATTAATCACTCGCAGCAGCAGCAGCAGCTGAGCAGCAATATAAAGCTTTAATTACCGTTACAATTTAACTGACGAAATCTGAGGAATACGCGCACTGCTCTCCGAGCTTTGCACGCCTCTTTTTGCCCCGTCCTCTTTGTACCTGTTACACTTTGTTTTCTTTTATACTCTCACCACAAACAGGTGGCAAAGGGGTATATCACATATCGCAAGCAGTTATGTAACGCACAGAAGATCCTACAACTAATGAATACCCTTTCTTAAGTTTGGAATAGATATAAAATATTTTATTTTATGAATTTTTAGAATTTCATTAAGATTTGATAGGGTATTTAATTAATAAATTTAATAAAAAAAATTATGCTCTATATTACTTTTAATAAATGAAAAGCAGAGATAATTTTCTGGTTCATTTTAAAGATATTTCTTATTCAAATTAATTGTTTCTTATATTTTAACTAATTTAGTAGATTCTCGGGGCTATAATTTTCTGTTTTTTTTTTTTGTATATCTTATTTATTGCCATGTTTATAGACAAGTTTCTATTGTATTCAAAAATGTAGAGTATAGCTGTATATAAATTCTGACTCACTTCAAAGAGATCAAATTTCTGATTTATGCTTTCAATTCTCTACAGAGTTTTGATACAAACTTACATCGTTTGGTTTAATTAATTAATATTTTGTAGGGTATTCGGCTGTGGTGTTGTATTGCAAATATCCAACTGGGTTTTTTTTTGGTCTATTTAATTTATTGTACAACTCATTTGGCAGTTGACGACGCCTCGTCACAGACTCTGAAATTGGAGCGCTGCGCTGAGAAGATGAAATTAAAATGAATTTCTAGTTGAGCAGGGGGGGAGGGGTTCTCCAAGGGGGTTCTCCGCTTTCCAAATGTCGCATGCAATACGAAATTTTAGACTAGAAATGTCCAATTTTCACCAGTTGCGACCTTGCCGGGAGGGGGGGCTAATCTGAGTGCGATTCCCGTGAATATAAACGTGATTTGTATGCAATTACCAGAAAGTCTGTGCCACGTTCCTCACGCGTTCATCGGCCATTCGATGATTCGATGATTCGTGATTAATCACTTAACTGGTTAAACCCAAAAAAACAGAATTAGGTAAATTGAGAAGAAAGTGCGCAAAGGCTTGGAAACATTTTCGAAAGGGCAAAGAGTATTTATTCAGCTTGGAGCAAGTAGAAGATCAATTGAGAGGGCCTAAAAGTTGAAAGTTTTCCATTCAATATTTAATAATTTAATAAGGGATACATTAAAAAGGGAGTGGTACAAATTGAGACTAAAATAGTAAGGGAATTGGTAAGGAAATGCACACCGAAGATGCATACCCTAACAGACTCTAAAAAGCATTTTTGATCAATTATACAGCTGCTATTAGACCGACCTCTAATTCCGCAAGCTTAGGGTTTGATTAGTCCTTTCCATTGCAAAGGAAGAGTATATAACAAAGTTATAACACCCTGGGTAAGGGTATAAAAAGAGATCTTTAAGTTTCTTTCCAGCATCTTTGGCTCTCTCTGCTCTAGCTATGACCTCATACAGCTTAAACAAACAGGCGGTGAATGAACTCTCTGGGCCGCATAGAGACATCTTCAGTCTTCAGTGTTCAGTCTAACCAACTTTGTTAGCCGCCCACAACTTGACATCGTTTCGAGCTGCCAAAATTTTGGATACAGCATTGAACTATATAGAATACTCGTAGTGCATGTTTCATATGCTTCATTGTCGGACGACGACAGTCAGAGACAAATGCCAAACGCATAACAATGAGGCTAAAAGAGACACCTTGTGGAATTTCACAAAAATTGGCAAGAAATTGAGGACTTCAGAAAAAAAAGAGAATAATACAAAAAAAAAAAAAACATGTTAGTGCTTGACGATCACTGATATACGACGTGATGAAAGCCAATGCTGATCAATCAGCTGACAAACGATCAGCGATTAGTTATAGCCTCAGCATTTTGTTCAAGCCATACATAATTCAGTCAGCTGAAAATGTCAGCAACTATCTAGTTAAAGTCGAGCGTGCTGATGCCATGACGTGTTTTTCCACTTATAGATACACACATATATCTGCTCTCTATACATATATATAGATATATATATATATATAGATATATATATAAAACTGCTGATGTGAATTGTTTTAAACAATCAAAAAGCAGGCAAAGTTCATTGGCTGACGGGACAAATGCATTTTCCATGCAATTTTGCAGGCATCCAAAAATTCGAGAGCGCAACAAAGTGCTTACACGTGAGTAAATGGACTTTTTTAAGGCACTGTATTTATTTCGTTTATTTTATTTCGTTTATTTTTTGACCGGTTTGTCCAGCATGGACCACTTGACGCTTTCTTCGCCAAGCTGCATGAGTCACAGCCACAGGAATGCCCCTCAAATAAATAATAATAAAAAAAACTACACGAACTGCAGCCTAAAAAATGTGTCAGATCAGACAAGCCTCTATAAAAGCCAGGGAAATAACACTTAGAGAATCAAAGAATTTTGTAGCTTAAAGTGGGGAAATTCTAGAGTTAATCACAGCCAGAAACTTTTGTATTAAATGCATTAAAAACATTTCGGAGAGCATAAATAAAACATGCATTATTAAAGCTTGGGCTTTTGGTTAGCTCCCTTTGTTAAACGAGCATTTAAAGCGCTTTTTTCATAGTAGAACACAGATTGAAGCCTTATCAAAATTAGTTTAATGCCAGGAAAATGTTTAAGTTCCATTAAAGCTTTACAGGGTATTAGTTCGGTTCGGCTTCAGCCAGAGAGCTAGTGGACCATTGGGATGCCTGATGAGCAGAAGGTAAGCGGAGAGGGCTATGTGAAAACCAGTCAGCTGAGTCAATGAAGAGTAGTCTGATGCTGCAGTGTATTAAATATTCGAATAGCCAAATATAGTTTGAGCACACAACATTTTAAAGTAGGTCGTTTAGAATCCATATTTGTTTTAATTCCGGCATAATATAAATGTATCTACGTGCTGTTTTTAATACTTGACTCTTTGCTGGTTTTTTTGTATGCCGTCAAATTTTAGTCATACCTAAAAAAGGCCGCAAAATACTTTAAAATATCTCATTTTTTATTTAGAATTTGTGAAGAGCTTTTCTTTGGTTTTCTCTCAGTGTAATTGCGTAGCAGGCATTAAGAGTATCGTTAGCATAAAGCTAATTTGATTTCATCTACAAATTGAGCGTTGACTCAAAACAAACTGTCAGCACACCCACCTACAAAAAGCTACAGAAATTATGCATCTATGAGATACAATTATATACCGCGAATACTTACCGAGTCTTGTGCCGCCCACGTTAGGACCAAAACAACAACAATAAATTATATGGTGGCTGGTGGTGTACTCGAAATAATAATAATAGTTATGCAAATCAAATCATGGCCTAAAGAAGCTGTGAGCTCAGCGTGTTCCAATTCCCAAAGACTTTCAACACGGCATAAAAATGGAAATGGAAATGGAAATGGAAAGTGTTCATCTCGCAGCAGCTGTAGATACATTTGTATCTCTTCTTTATAATTGTCTTTATAACAATATTATTATGGTTAATTTTAGTAACAAGAGTGTGTGTCCGCTGTGTCCGCTGAACGTGTTAAAAGACCACTGAAACTGAAAACGGAAACCTGGAAAATGTCTTTATATGAATAAGCCAAGAGTGAATTACATTGACAGCCACTGCGGAGGCCAGTTAACAAATAGTTGGCTTACGTCTTCGGCCAAGTTATGCATGTATCTATGTGCATATTTGCCATTATGTCTAGCTAGTTTTTTTTTTTTATTTTTAATGAGACAGGAAGAAATCGCTGCTGTGTGTAAACAATGCGCCGCACTACACTACGCAACAAAATAAAAGGAAATTCTCAGGCCAGACAAGCGTTACAACAAATTATTTATAGTCACAAAAAATCTTCTTCTTGATTTCGTAATTTTGAATGTTTATTTACACTAATTCCTATCTAAAATAAGAAAACATTTTAAGCTTCGTCATCTAATGGGAATTCCATAAATATTTGTATAAACTTGCTTAAAAATAGCTTTTCTCCCTATCTCTGGTCGTCATATCGGCATACTTATCACTATAATTGATAAAATAAAATTGTAATTTTCCTTATCGGAGACAACCCCAAAAAGATACAAACTTTTTTTGGACAGTGTATTTAAATATGTAACTGTAACAGCGACCATAATTCAGGCTGTAAATTAGTTGTGACAACTTAAATAGTCACTTGACTCAGGGGAGGATTGCAAATACCACAGAGAGGGAGGGAGGGAGAGGGGGAGGAAGAGCTTTGAGGTGTGAAAAGAGCGGAGAGGATACAGTCTGTTTGAAAAGTCAACGACTTGAGAGAAGGCTACTCAAAAAAAAGAATAGATAGATACAATCTGATGAAGAGACTCTTTGAAAGTCTCAGCCCAACCTTTATTTGTCTTTAGCAGCTTTCTAACAGCAACAAATACAACAAATCCGTTTGCGAAAGAAGGGCGTAAAGAGCCGAAAGCAATGAAAATAAACAAACCAATAAATCGGTTTGTTATTTTCTCTACGTTTTTGTTTTTTATGGAATTGCACGAAGATTAAAGAGCAGCAAATCTCACAAAACAAATACAATTTGCATGAATCACAGCATTTTCTCTGATATACGATACACTGCAAAGAATCAGCAGGAGGAGGAGGAGACCCTTCCTATCGATATTGCGTATACGTATAGGGTATAAATCATACATAAATATTATTCCAAGAAAACTGGCGCGTGATAAGAGCAGCTCTCTGCTCTGCTACTGCGCATTACTATCAGCGTATTGCAATAAAAAAAGGGGCTTTTTTTTTATTGTTTTCTTCTTGTAATTAAAGTACGGAAAGAGCATTTCCGTTAAAGTGCTCTATAAACTTTATAAGACTTTCCTATAAATATAAAAGAAAATAGCAAAATAACCGTACAGTTTACAGTACTTTTCTTATCTTCTATTGACTTACATTTTGGCGATGTTGTAACTGTTGCAGCTGCTTTAAATTAACTTGAATAAATAAACAAACACTTCACTTTGTCTGATAATAATCTATCCATTCATTTATTATATAAAAAAACACATTAAAAAATTATGCGACTTCTTTTCATACACAAATTAGCGTGAATTATGTATTTTGTTGGCCGTATTAGTATTATACAAGCCAGGCTTTGATATGCGAATTCGAGCTCGAATTCGAATTCGTATGCACTTTCCAAAGCCGGCTGCTGTGCGGTGACTTGCCACAGTCGCACAGCACTTGCCACATTTTGTGGCAAATACACTTTTACTTTTTTTTTCACTCTTTGTTTTTTGGGTCCCGTATTAATTGCTAGCGCCCCACAAACAATCAATCACAAACGGCGTTGCACAATGACAATTGAGTTTCGATAACAAACACCGAAACCGATTCGAAATCCGAACTCGAATTCGAATCCGAATCCGAATCCGAAGCAGAAATTATGAACAATGCTCTGCCGGCTCTTTTATTGCCTTCCTACGATCGCGTTCGCGGGCAAAATAAGACTGAAACCTAAAGCTAAAGCAGCATGCGCGCTGCCAACGCTGACGCTGAAGCTGACGCTGAACGATATCGATACGAAGCTTGCAGCTGGTGAAGCTTTAATGCCGAGGAGAGAGGTCAGAGCGCACGAAGGCACATTTCGGGATGAATGCACACACAAAGAAATGGGGCAGCGTTCGGGGGCATTGAAAAGCTTGGACGACAGCCAGCCACTTCGTGCCAGAGCTTTTCTGCACAGTTCTCTGCAGTTGCGTTCGCTCTTTAGAGCTAAGCAGAAATGAAGAGTGCGTCTGTTGTTGACACTTGACAACCAAATTAAATTGTACCAAAGTTTCTAATAAAAATTTACAATTTTAAATTAAAAAACTGGGTCAAGGAACAGCTGAGCCCTGGGCTTTTATGCACGTCATTGGGCTTAGTATTTAAGAGATTCGCTTCCAATTGTCACACGCCATGGGCATAAAATTATTTCAAAAATGACATAAAATACTTAAGTTTTTCTTTACAGGGTGACTCCAGCTAAAAGCTTCAGCTGCGCTCCCCAATTAGCATGTTGAGTGGGGCAGCAGAGAGCTTTTAGGCAGAGTTCTGCGCACAGGGCTATTTACCTTTAACGGTAAACGACACGCACTGTATTTGTGCCCAATTTTGGCCGAGACGCGCAAAAAACTTGAGTCAACAAAGAATATAAAACAAAAAAACAAAACAAAAAAAAACTCGTTATAGCCGTAGATTTATTTACTTACATAGAGCTCTCTGGTTTTTATCGCCTCCAGCACAAAACAAGAAATGCTGCGGACATTAGAAAGTAAAGTAAAACGCGCCAAAGATGTTCAATGGAATTGCTTTGATTGGCCCATAGGTGGCCTCTTAGTGGCTCCCCGCCTCCTCCTTAACCACACACACACACACGCACACACACACCTGTGTGGAAATTGGCCAAAAGTGAGCGTTTTAGTTGCCCAATTTGTGCTGTCAGACAGGAAGATCGCCGCAGAGACGGCAGCAGAGACGCTCGCAGAGGCAGCAGCAGCAGCAGAGCAGAGGATCTCAGTAACATGAAATGTGAAAGTGCTGCTGCGCGCTGAGAGAATACTAAAAACGTAGAATGGCAGAGAAAATGGAAAATGGAAAATTCATTTGATGCAGTGCGTCATTTCCTGTTGAAAAGTAAAAATTAATACAAGAGGAGCAGCGAGAGAGCAGAAGACTTGTTTTAACATTTCCAGGCAATCTAGTCTAAGTTAAGGCAGCGAACCGGTTCGAGCGACTATTTATTTCAAATCTTAAAACCAAACCGAACCGGAGTACTTTTCTAAATGGAACCGAACAGACTGGAATAGAACAACCTGAACCGAACCCATAAAACTGTTTCCCAGTTTAAAGCTTAAATTAAATTTACTGAATATTAACTTAAAAATGTTTGAGCCAAAAGCAGAGGTTAGACTGGGTGAGCTTAAAGCTGTTTATATTAACGAAAAGCCTAGAATTTAATGAAAATTTAGGCATATATTAACCCTAATAAAGTGGCAAATCCAGCCAAGGTTAGTTTTTATCTACTATAAAAAAAAAGTCGTTCTAGTTTTAGCTTATCGCAGTTACAAGTCCGCCATTAAAAGTCATTTTATTGTTCACTTAATTGTATATATATATATACTATATATTTTATTCATAATCCACATCGTATTTTCTTGTTTATAATCTTTCCCTTTGTTAGTAAATTTTAATGTAAACATGCTACTTACTTTAACTTTGAAAAGTTCTCTTTTTTTTTTTGGATTAGAAATATTATTTTGCATAAAAGTTAAGTTTCTTTTTTGACACCGCGCACACACATACTCTCTCATCTTTCGTATTAGTAAAATAGTGTATTTTTTTTTGTTTTTCAAAATATATTTAAGTGTTTTAAGTTTCCATTATCACTCTACGTTCAATATCAAATATTGGTGCTAGAAAAGGGTGCAAATATGTCAAATAGTTTTTAATTTTTCTTCTTTTTTTTTGTAAATATTTTGCTGCAAAAATGGTGCAGGGGATTCCTCTTAATTAATACTCGTAGTATTTGTAAAAATTAAAAAAAAATATTCCAAGCACATTTCCTTCTTTTTTTTTGTTTTTTTAATTCTAAGTACGTGATAGATTGAAAAATTGTTTGAGACACACAGTACAAATACTTAAAGCATTCCGTATTACATTTAATATTTTGATAAACTCATGCAAAATAGTCGCAACATCCCTGATAAACATTGTTTCTTTGTTTCGCCGCCCTTTGTTTTGTGTTACTCAACTAAAGCACAGTTTTTCTTTTATATATATATTTATATATTTATATATATGTTATATGTTCCTTTTGATTTATTTCTTTTTATTTTATTTAAACAAAATTGCTGTTTATAACTTAAGCAAAGGCAAACAAAAACACTTAACGATCTCTTGCACTGAGGCTGTGGGTTACTTTGCAAACGTTTTTTTTTTCTTTCATTGAGATAGTTGTTAATTATATATGTATAATACAATAATAAAATAAATATTAAGCATAAATGTAAAATAAAATTAAAATTGTGGTTTATTCATTCATTTCGAAAATATTCCTTCTAAATATGTGTGTTGCTTTTTTTTTGTGTAGTATTTTCTTTTTATCATCTACTAAAACTTTGCTTGTTGTGAGTGGGTTTTGTTTTGTTTTTGTTTTTGTTTTGTTTTTGTTTTGTTAACACTAAACATCTCGTGTTGTTGTTCTCTGTTCGTTTTTGCTCATTCATCAATTTCACTAAACTAATATTTAACATTTCATTACTTTTTCTCACACAATGCACGTAACAATTTCGTCAGAAAAACATCGTATCAAAGTACGTAATTCTGCGTACGTTTCTATTACAAAAAAAATATATATTTATATATATATATATATATGTGTGTGTGTGTATATATATGTATTATCATAATTAATATTCATTTCTCAATAATAATGATCATATATCAAACTGTGTGTGTGTGTGTTTCCTTCCGTTCCCTCCATCCTTCCATTCGTTCCACGGGGGCATTCTTAGGTCGAAATCGCATCGTTCAGCAGCGCATTCAACTCCCGAATATGCTGAGCCTTCGATCCAGTAGCAGTTGAGGCGCCACAAGCACGTCCCACATAGCTAATACAGAATATATATGGAATAATCGGGCAATATTAATATCGGTTCACAAATCAGTTGCAATCAAAGTCAGTACACATAACAATTTGGCTATTTAGATTTAGATTTAGAGATTTAGAGATTTAGATATCGGTTAGACAACGTGCACTACATTATTTATATATATAAATATATCGTTTTTCTATATAGCTGATCAATCGGTTTTTAGCACAATTATGAGACATGTTCAATGAAAATGATAGAGTTATAGCCAGCGCAAAATATTATAAAAAAGAGACTTTTAGAAATGATATAAATCAACGGAAAAAACAAAATAAATGCAGCGCAAATCAACATCAACCCAGGGCCAGAAATTTTGGGGACACATTTGGGGGAATACCCCAAAAAAGAAAACAAGAAGACAGAAGAAGAGATTGAAGATATTGTAGTAAATGACAACACACCAAACCCAAACCTTGATTGAATATGAAAAACGCATATTGAAAGCCAAAAAAGCTACTCAAATCTGAAGGTAGTACTCCTTCCTTTTTCTTCCTTTTGTTGGAGAAGAATTCTTCAGTGGGTGGTTTCTTCTTCTTCGTAGACTGGTGTAGTGTATATATTATGTGCTTTGTGTATGTCTGTTTGCTGTTTGCGTTGGTTATACGACAATTTGAACAAACATACAAGAAATATGAGCGAGACGATGCGTTTATTAATCAGTTAGGTCTGGTAATTGGGGGTTAGCCATATTACTGGGTAAAAAACAAACAAACAAACAAACAAATCAATCAAAACATACAATATAAAACGCGCGTGCTCCGAACAAAAGGAACAAACAAAACAAAGGACATAAAGTGGGTGCAGCAGGATAGATAAGAAAGTTGGGTTAGACTAGTTTTTTTTTGGGATGAATGATAGAGAGAGTAGTAAGTAGTATGGATCGAAAGAAAATAATAAGTTAAAAAAAAGGAAGGAAACGAAATGTGTGTATTAAAAAGAAAGTTGAACAAATTTACAATATTAATTGAACTTTCGGAATTTTTGTATTCAGTTGCAGATTTATATAGATTTTTTTTGCTTGCTGGTTTTGGGTAGATATTTTATTTATAGATAGAGATAGTTGAGTTAGAGTAGTGGTAGTGGTAGTGGTAGTGGTAGTAGTAGTAGTAGAGTAGTAGTAGTAGTATTTTCAAATTGACGCGCATCGAGTATGCAGCAGTTTTAAAAGAGTTTTGTTTTTTTTTTTATACGAGTTTTACTTTGTGGCCCTCTCACCTAATTTTACGTCCGGTTTTTGCATATCGCACGCCCGGTGCGGCCGCATTGCCCGCGGGCCTATTGAAATCGTGGCGTAAGTTCTTTAAATCGAAATGCTTGGCGGCATTAAATTCACCAATGGCATTGGGACTCGCACCCAACGGTTCAACGGTCTCACTTTTATTATTCGTAGCGAACATGCGACTTAGCCAGGGTTTCGATTTTTGTTCGGAGTTAGAATCGGTATCGGTATCGGATTCATTATTAGTATTATCAGTGGTAGTAGTAGTAGTTGTATTGGAGAAGGTGGATTGTTCATCGCTTTGGCTGTAACAATAACACATACACAGAGAGAGAGAGAGAGAAAGACAGAGAAAAGAGAAGAGAGAGAGAGAGAGGACAAGTTTTTTTTGTTGTTTGTTTTTTGTTTTTCTTTGGGTAATTTTGGATATTACAATATTACTGGTTTATTTTGGTTGCTTGCCGATTGATAATTGAAAACAAAAAATATAAATAATAAATTTCATTTTCTTTTTCTCTTTATACACGTATACGCATATATATGGAAAGGAATTCAAGGAACATAACATTCTTGCTCTTCAAAATCTTCATTAGTAAAGAAACAAGAAACAAGAAACGAAAACTAAACGATAATTTTTCATTTTTTTCTTTTTTTTTTTTTTCTTTCTTTTGTAGAAATCAACAAATGATCATTAAGAAGCCATGCAAATTATAATAATGACAGATAAATATGTATGTGTGTCGTGTGTGTGTGTGTGTGTGTGTGTCGTGTGTGTGTATCTGTGTTCTCGAATCAAATGAAGCCAATTTTAGCTCACAGAGTTCTTATTATGCATTATTATTTTTTGGAGCAGTCTTTTTCTGGAGAGATGTCTAGCCATGCGTCAATATGTGAGTGTGTGTGTGAGTGGGTGTGTGCGTGTGTGTGTGTGGAGAGAGGTGTGTGTCACTGCTAAGACTAGGGCATCTCGTATAGATAGACAGAAGAGAGAGAGACAGACAGAGAGAGAGAGAGATCGCAGCTGAGAGAGAAAGTTGACAAACTCTGGGCACACTACTGTTCTTAAATTATATTAAAATAAAATTAGTAAAAGCTGGAAAAGGATTAGCTAAAGCGATATATGAGAAGTGCAGAGAGCGAGAGAGCGATAGAGAGAGAGAGAGAGAGTGCCATAAATGAAAGTGCAGAGATTAAAACAAATGTAAGATTAAGGCAAAACTAGTGTTAAGTAAAAGTAAGTGAAACAAATCAAAAATAAATAAATATACAAAAGAGAGAGAGAGAGAGAGAGAGAGAAAGTGCCAGAATGCACAGTGAAAGAGTCTAAAACAAAAAGAGACAAAACCAACATAAGATAACTGCACAGAGCAGTACTCAATCAGTACTCCACACAAGAAGAGAAATATAAGTAGAGAAAGAGATCGAAAGAGAGAGAATGAGAGTAAAGAGGAGAGTGCAACTTGTTGTGGCTGGGCGACGGTTGGATTTTTTTTCATTTTCTGTGTGTTCTTTTCGGCAATAGTTGAGGACACTCTGACTTAAGGCCTAGCACGTACCTGATATCACGGCTGTGGTTCAGAGCGGTTAGGAAACGTGGCTGCACGTATGTCCAGCAGCCCTGGTTCTTGTGCTCCTCCTGTGCCCACACGAGCTCGGCATTCTTATAAAGATTGGCCTGCTCCTTGATCAAGTCGAAGGGGAAAGGCGAGACCTATACAAAAAGCCAGATTAAACCAGATTTCTAGATTCAACTAACTTCAATCATGTACGCACCTGCTCCACGCGCACAATGGCAATATCCTTCTCCAGTTGCTTTTCGGTACGCGCCTTGGTCAGGTCGTAGTAGACGCGACCCGTGCAGAAGACAACCTTCTTAACACTGTTGGCATTCTCAACAGCTGGTCCACGATCGGGTATGATGCGCAGGAATTCGCTACCCTCGCTCATCTCGCTGAAGGGGCTCTTGGCCTCGGGATGACGCAGCAGAGATTTGGGTGTGCACAGAATCAAAGGCTTGCGGAAAGGCAAAGCAATCTGGCGACGCAAAATGTGGTATAAGTTGGCTGGCGTTGTGCAGTTGGCCACAATCCAGTTGATATCATGCAGTTGTCTGACACCAAACTCATCCGACTCGGGTGGGAAATAGTCGGGATCATCAGAGCTCATCTGCAGGAAACGCTCGACACGGCACGACGAATGTTCGGGGCCCATACCCTCCATGCCATGGGGCAACAGCATGACCAGACCAGATTGACGCACCCATTTCGATTGACCGCTGGAGATGAACTGATCGATGATGGATTGAGCTGTATTGCTGAAATCACCGAATTGCGCCTCCCACAAGACCAATGCGTTGGGGTTGGTCATCGAGTATCCGTGCTCAAAGCCCAACACTGCGTATTCCGAAAGGGAGCTGTTCGAAACAGAATAGGGTGCCTGATCCGGATACATATGCTGCAGCGAATTGTAGGTAGCCTTGTCCACCAGCTGATGGTGCAGCACATGATGACGATGCGAGAAAGTACCACGCTCCACATCCTGACCAGATAGACGCACATGAATGCCCTCCTTCAGCAACGAGCCAAAGGCCATGGCTTCACCCAAAGCCCAATCGGCGACCTTCTCATCAACCATAGCCTTGCGAGCGGCCAGAACACGCATAAGACCCCTAAGCAGATGATGCAAAGGAATTATTAGAGTCTCCGCTCACTTGGAGGAGAGGAGAGAAGAATACTCACTTGTGAATAACGAATTCTGCAGCATTTGGTGGAGGCGACGAGAAACGATTGCCAATATGTATTAGAGTCTCCTCCTTAACGCCAGTGGGTGCCACCTTCAGGGGATCCTTGCCCTCAAAGAAACCAGACCAGGGCGAGTCCAACCAGTCCTTGTACTTGACATGTGTCTCGGTCTTGGCCAGCGCAAAGGCTTCCTCGCAAATGTTTTCATATTTGGCGGCCACGGACTTCACCTCCTCGCCGGTAACGGTGCCCTCGGCAATCAGCTTATCAGCATAGAGATCCAAGCAATTCTTGTGCTTGCGAATCTTCTGGTACATCAGGGGTTGGGTAAACATGGGCTCATCAATTTCATTGTGGCCGTTGCGACGATAGCCAACCAAATCAATAACACAATCCTTGTGGAACGTTGCACGCCACTCAGCAGCCACCTTGCAGACATGCATCACCGCCTCTGGATCATCGGCATTCACGTGGAAAATGGGCGCATTGACGACACGTGCGACGTCCGTGCAGTAGGGAGAGGAGCGCGAGAAACGTGGATCAGTGGTGAAGCCAATTTGATTGTTAGCCACCACGTGTATGGTGCCGTGGGTAGTATAGTCCGGCAGATCCGACAAGTGCATTGTCTCATAGACAACACCCTGGCCGCAGAAGGCGGCATCACCATGAATAAGAATCGACATAACCTTCTTGCCTTCCTGATCGCCACGATAGAATTGTTCGGCGCGTGTCTTGCCCTGCACAACGGGATCAACGGCCTCCAAGTGAGAGGGATTGGCCACCACGGCCAGGCGTATATTCTTGTTTGTGACGCGATTCAAACGCTCAATATATGTGCCCAAATGGTACTTGACATCACCGGAACCCTACCAGGAGCAGAATAGTTTTACGAGGAGTTGCTTAAATTGAAAGTCTACTCACATCATCAGCTGCCTCCAGGCCAGCAAACTGGGTGAAGATTTGATTCAATGGCTTGCGGCACACATTGGCCAAGGTATTGAGACGTCCACGATGTGGCATGCCCATAATAACCGACTCAACGCCCAACTCAGTGGAAACATCAATGATTTCCTTCAATGCGGGTATCATAATTTCACAGCCCTCCAAACCGAAACGCTTCTCCGATGAGTATTTCTTGGCCAAGAAGGCTTCAAAGCCAGTGGCACGTGTCAAACGGGCCAGAATCAAACGCTTCTCCTCGGGCGAAAAGTTCAAGACGCCGGGAGTCTCGAAACGCTTGCGTATCCAATTGCATTGCTCCAAGGAGTTGATAAACATGAACTCTACACCAATTTTATTGCAGTAAACGTTCTCCAAACGGTTCAGGATTTCCCTAAAAAAGAGAATTGAGTAAAGGATTTCGAGAAGTTTCTCTACCGAACTTACTTCAAAGGCAGAGACGCCTCATCGCCACCAATGAACGTGGTGCTGGGCAACTTGAACTGACGATCCATGTCCTGTTCGCCTGTTGTTTTTTTTTTTTTATTGATTTTTCAATGATTTTTTAATGAATAGAAAAGGATAAATATTAGTAAATGTTTTAAATAAAATGATGCGTTTTTTAAATGATGCTGATTAGTTTTGAAGGCGGCAAATGTTTGCTTTGAAATTCGGAGTGTAATGATTGTAGTCTGTAGATTGTGCTCTATATACGAATATTCAGGATACAGAAACATGCTCTTCTGTTACATATATATATATTGAAAAAAAAAAAAACATCATGTATATTCTGCTGGTACCTTGCTCTTAGAAATAGTAGTACAGTATATAATACAATTTTGGGGGGTATAAAAATATATATCTGATAACACTTAGCCATGCATTACGGTTCCTCAGCGTTGCTCTCAATGGCATTTTAATGCCCTTTTAATCTCACATGTAATTTAAGTTGTTTCTGTTTTCTGCTTAAAAAACGATTAGAAATTGTTTTTTATTTTCTTTTTTCTGTAATTTTTTTTGATTCTAGGCATACGAACAACAACAATTGACGACATGCAATCTAATCATGAAATTGAAACAACAACAAAAGGAAACAATAAATGAGAGAGAGAAAAAATATATATACTGAAAACAATAGTTAATCAATTAATAAACAATTAATGATAGTTTACATAAATTGAGCAATAATATTTTAAGTACAATATTCAGTTTTAGTTTTAGTTTTAGTTTATATATATATATATATATTTACTTGGTTCTATCGGATATCGGATTTTGATTTTTGATTTTTTTTTGTTTTGTTTTTTTTTTTTTTTTGAGTGTGCATGAAAGGACAAGGTACAAAAAGGGGGGTTACTGGGGGGTACGACACAGGTTGTGGTATTTGTTTTTGTTTTTTGTTTTTTTTATAGTACAAGACGGAACAAACACAGTTGAAAGAAAAACAAAAAATAAAGATGGCTTGTAGTGTAGTGTAGTTGGGTTTTAGGTGGGTGGTGGGGTGGAGTCTGGAGCCTCTAAGCTTACTTACCAAAACTGAAATTAGCGTAAATGGATTTCGTCGAGGTGTTGCCAGGCAAATCTGGTGTATTAATTTCGAGTGGGTCGAGATGAGCAACATTATGTCCTCGAATCTAACGTGTGTCAGTATATTTTTGTTGTTGTTGTTTTTGTTGGTTTAATGTTGTGTGGTATGTTTTGTTTTTGTTGTTTATTGTGTTGTTGGTTACACAGTAATATTAACAATGTTTTTGTATTTGTTTTTGTTGTTTGCAGATTACACACACACACACACATAATAATACAAGAGAGAGAGAATTTTGAATTTTTAACGTTGTTTTTTTTGTTTTTTTTTTGGTTCATACGATACACGAATTGCGTTTTGATTGCAGTATTTTTTTGAGGGTTAGAAAGCGGTTAAAAGTAAATGAAACAAAAAAAAAATATATAAATAAATAAAGATTAATAAATAATATAGCATAATTAAGTTTAAATAAATAATAATATAACAGAGAGAGAGAGAGAGAGACAGAGAGAGAGAGCGAGTTACAACAAAAAGAAAGCAGCAGCGTTAGAGCGAAATGATTTTCACTTTTTGTTGGTTGATTGATTGATTGATCGCTGGTTGGTTGGTTATAAAGGACTCTAGAATGCACTAAGGACAACAGAGAGAAAGGAATAAAGCCAAACACCAAGAATATTACTTACAGTCGCTAACTTAACAGCTATGATAAATATATATGTATAAAAAAACAATGGAGAAAATAGAAACGTCTATGCCTGCCTCACAAAAGGTGCCTTTCATCAACTCCGAATTTCACATGTTATATTCATATATATATACTTATACACATATGTATGCATGTATATATATGTATGTATATAGTATATAATGTATATAATAAATACTGTTATTATTATCAATGGGGTTAAATAGGCTTTAAAGCTAAAAAAAGCTCAACAAGTTTACATTGAAATTTGCGTGTGCGGGGGGGTTGTATGTGTTGTTGTTGTTGTTGTGGGTGGATGAGTGCAACTGTAGTAGTAGTGGGTGGGTGGGGGGTAGTACGAGTTATACGATTTATACGATTGATACGGGTTATACGATTATGTAGAGAGAAATGTTTTTTGAGCAAAAGAATTTACCAAACAAAAACCCAGAATGCTGCCTGAGCACATCTTCGTTCGCGCGACGGGCAAGACCATCCTTGCAAACGGTTTTTTCGCGTGTTAAAATTCCAAGCGGATCCAGATCAGATGCCAAATGACCACGTGACTATACATGCATATTTATATATACATATATATTTAAATACACATATATATAGACACATATATGTTGGGATTATACACATAGATATGCGGGTAGAGTTGAGTATTGTTAAAAAATTGATTGATTATGTTTGTACTGTATTTTTGTATTTGTATTTCTTATCAAATTTCATATCGAAAGATCATCTAACTACCCAAAGATTATAGATTATTATAGAAATAGAAATCAATGTGGTGCAAAGAAATAATGCAATACAAATGAAATACGGTTTTTTTTGCTGCTAGTACTTAAAGATATAAGCGTATAAAGGTGACCATATTATAATCATTTATCATTGTTTAGAAACTGTGCTGATAACGAAACACAAAAATTCGATACCCTAACAAAGAACTACACTTGAATGGGCATATGAAACTAGATGAGACTACGTATGATTGATTCCCATATTGTAAATAAACTGAAATGGAGTTGAACTAACTACAATGTAAACAATAATCGGCATGATTGGTGGCGGGTTCGAATGCTTGGAAGGGGGGCGGGGGTTGAGGGTAAGAAACACTGAACGAAAAAATACTACGCTACTTTTTTTTTTTTGTGTGATATTTCTTTGTTTTTAGGCACACATTATTCAAAAGAAGAAACACAAAGGAAGGAAAGAAAGGCGGGAATCGGGCAGCTCTAAATATCCATTTAAACATAAACATTAAAATAGAACCTAAATGGAAAAATCAACAACAAAAATAAGAAAGAAATAGGAAGAAACGAAACATAACGAAAAGCGCCAACATATATATATATATATAAATATATCTTTATATTACGCTTTGGCGGCTGCAATCTCAACTGTTCAACTCTATTTTATTTTTTTTTTTTTGGGTAGGGTGTATGGCCAAAACTATGGACCCAACATGCATACCTGATAGCTTCTAATGATGGCTTGGACAGCCAGATGATCATCAATGGTCTTGGAGTCGGGCGCAGCGCTGACAGCGCCGCCCAAATTGAATGCCGACAATGGCAACGTGTTGGCCTGCACGGGCGCCAAATTAGGCGGGCTCACATAGGTATTGCTGCGGAAATAGGCATCCCAGGACTACAAAATAAAATCACATGATTAGTAAAGATAGTCAAGGACTCAATTGGTATATAAAGGGTACAATGCTTGGGCGTACTTTTCGTGTCTCTTCAGTTAAGGCTTGTGCATGTATTAGTGAGCTTTTGCTTATGAAAAGCTCAATGCCCTAAGCGCTGCTGTAAGCTGAGCTTTAAGCTTACGACTCTACAGTGTCTGTGTGCAGCGTCTGTGTGATTTTTTACCTTAAATTCGAGTGAATCAAGGTTGCATTTGAAACGCAAATAAATTTTATGGTTTTTTGCATTAAAAAATATTACTTTTAAAGTTGTTTAACCTGTTGTATTTTGGGGTGAACAAAACAGAAAAAAAAAAAATGGAAACACGTTTCGAATGTGCCCGGGCAAATGACCCGTAAAATGACTTACGGTATGAACAGAGCTGGGATCACGCAGCCAGGAATTGTACATCTCTTCCACGTAGGAGGCGGTGCTGCCATTGGCAAAAGGCTCTGCGGCCGCTGAATTGTAGGTGCGCACGGCGGCCGCTGCTGAGGCCTTGACCAGCTACAAAATGAACAACAAATTAATTGAAATACTATACTATATATATATATATATGTGTGTGTGTGTGTGTGTGTGTGTGTGTGTGTGTGTGGTGGAGCTTACCTTTTGACTGGTGCTGCTGTTGAGCAGCCATGTGGCAAAGTTTTTATGCGCCATGGGCGATAACGCCAGACTAAAGGCCGTGTGTGCTCTATGCATTTTGTGGCTTTACAAAATTTTAACTATATATAAAAAAATGGGATTAAATATAGAACAAATAGACAATTATTATTATTAGGTAATTAAGCGTGACTCTACTCGTAGACAATTGATAAGAAAATTACAGCTGCTCAGCTGGTCAGCTGCCCAACTGATGCCTTAATTGTTGACAAACATGAAATATTAGTTTATAAATCTATATATATATATATATATATATATATAATATTTATTCAAGTGTAGCAGCACTTTTGTAAGCCCTGATAAGATAATAGGCAGCCGCATTATACAAGTGACAAATGCTTGGGGTGTGTTTTTCTTCTTCTTCTTTTCTTTACGTCATATGGCCAAAAAGTTAGTCAGTCATCAATTGATTGCAACTTGTTGCTAACTAACGCTGATTATGTGATTATGAAATAAACAAGTTAACAGGCTGCCTGTGCGTAGCCATTTTACATATCTATTCGATCTATACATCTGTATCTGTATCTGTATCTATGTCTCCAGCGAGAGAGAGTCTAGACTGCTGACCAGACTCACAGAGGCCCAGAACGAAGCCAGTTTCTGGCTAAAACCGCACGTGATCGCTGCTGCTGCGAGTGCTACTGCTTTGGCTTTGGCTTGATGACGTCAAATTGAATCGCTGTTGGCCTCTTTGATTAAATTTAGTTTGCACAGTGGTGAAATATTGTAGAAAGAAAATATATTTGCAGATAATGACTTGAGTTTTTTTTTTTGTATTTTTTTGTTGTTGTTTTTTGTTTTTTTATTATTTATTTTTTGTGCTGCGCAATTGTCAGTCTGACTGGTTAAACAATAATATTTCTCTCTCGTTCTTTGCTTTAATTGTCTAACCTGGTTGCAATAATAAAAAGAAACCAGCTACGTCAAGCTGATAAGAAGATATCAGAAGATAAACAGCCACCCGCGCCCCCCGCCAGGCAGAAGATGCCATCTGGCCACCATAAATCATGCCACCAGGCAAAATTTAATTAAATTATTTAAATTTTTGGCGTAAAGAAAAACAAATTATTATCAGGTTCCTGTGCCTTCCTAATCTATGCAAAAATAAAACCATAAAAAAAAAGAAAGGCGTGGCATTAGCCAGGTCACATGCGCTTATCAGTAACGCGTGTGGAATATAATTGTCTGGCCGGGCCGGGCCTGGCCTGGTCTGTGGTCTGCTGCGAGTCTACTGTCTGCTGCCTTTTTTCAAGCATTATCATTGATCAGCCACTCGAATTTTTATGTGGGTTACAGTGGCCACAGAAAACCGGTTCGAGGCGGTGGGGCATTTTGAATTTGAAAGTGCTGCAGCGGTTACAAAATCCCCCCGAAAAAAAATAAAAAACGGAACGTTCAAGAAATTAGTAAAGAAAAAAACAAATTAATTAATTTGCCAACGTTTAGCTGCATCTCTTTCTGAGTTTTTCGTGCTTATTCTTCTTCCCTTTTTCCCTCTTCTTCTTGTTGTTGTTGTCTTTTTTTTCATTATTTATCTTTTTGCGCTTTTCACAAAAACTGTTTTTCTTGCAATTATTTCAATTTATTTTTCTGCCTTATTTTTCAGTCGACGTCGGCGCTTTGGTTACGAAAACAGATTACATAAGTGCGAAAAAAAAATAAACCAAATAATGAAAACAAAAGGAAACTCGCGTGAGAGCGACGACAAAAAATTCTTCCATATAATTATGATAGCGTAACAGCAAAAAAGTTAGCTAATTAGTAGATATATCTATATATATAGACAGATACATTATATATAGTTCAGGCCACAGCTTCCCAGGGGAAATATCAAGTAGAATTTATTGGTAACTAGAAACTATTTAATGAATGCACTGCACTGGCCCCATAAATGATGCATAACTTTGGAAATTGTTACTAAAAAACGAACCGAATCTGTGTGCTCGTCGTCGTCGTCGTCTTCGTCGTCGTCAGGTTGTCGTATCTGACAGATACGCGCTGCCAAAAAGCGGTTTGTTCGTGTTGAGTGCTACGCGTCGACTGAACGTTGCGGCTCACTCGCAGCCGAAAGATTACCCGAACCCGAGAGTGAAAAAAAAAATAAAGTATAAAAAAAAATTTAGAAATCGAATTGTATTTCTTCTTTCTTTCTTTATTTTTTTGTGTGTGTTTTCTATACGTATGTCCGGAGCGCTAGAAAAACAAAATGTGCGATAAAAAGGCACATGACAACGCAAAATGTATCTCATTAGATATAGATAAAGATACAGATACACATACACATACACATACAAATAGAGGTACCTATGTATGTGTGTGTGTGGATATCTGTGCACTCAGGAAAAGGGGCCAAGCGCAAACTGATAAGCATCTGAGTTATCGTACTGCGCCACGGGGTTTTCTCTTATCTAAAAGACGTGTCAGTGTGTGTGTGTGTGTGTGTGTGTTTGGTATATTTGTGATACATAAACGAATATGCGTCTGGAAATTTTGTTTACAATCACTTCAAAGTCCGGGAGAGCCGTCATAGTGTTGCTTTACTCTTTGCCGCCCACAAAAGAAAAAAAAACAAATGGAATGGAGACCAAAGACCAATAAGCTTGAGACATATGAATCAGACCTAAATATATGTAGAGTATATCACTACAGTAATCACTAGCAAAGTTGAACAATTTTCCCTTATAACACCTTATTTTAATAAGAATATGAGTCAATATAATAGAAATAAAAATATTAAGAAACTTGGCAGCATTATTATCAGCATCATTATCTAATTAAAAATGTATTTAAGCTAATTTAAAAACTTTAAAATGTTCGCAAACTAATTCCGTTTAGCGAGTGATCACTGTATTATATTAATATGTTATGGCTAATCAATTGGAATTTCAAGTTCAAACACGCGCCAGCTGCCACTTCGAGAAAGCCTTCTATCAGCTGTTATCCACAAAAAAGAAAAACAAAAACAACACTCGGGTGCAATAAACCAACTGGAAATAGTAGGCAAAGCATTCCAATTAGCCAAGACACAAACCGGGCTGCAACTGCACTGGCACAGAGCGTGTTTGTGTGGAGAGCAGAGACGAGCCCCCTAAAATGACCACAAGACTAACTGTGTTGTGTGGAACCAGAGTCTACAGAAAGAAGAAGAAAAAGAAGCAGCAGCAGCAGCAGCAATCGCACATGCAAAAACGACTTCAATGCAAAGTGGTCGATATACACACTAACACACACTCACACACGCACACACACAGATGCAAGAAGACCGCGTGCGTTCATTGAAGCGCAGCAAATGAGAGTTGAGCGGAGCGCAAAAACTGCGACTTCAGCTGTGACTAACAGACACCACCAATAGGAAAGCGGAGTTTTGCTACCTGTTGCGTTAGAGAGAAGAGTGACAGTGACCGCGAGTGAAAGTCACAGGCCAAAGGCTGCGCATCACTCACAAAAGCAACAGAAAAGAAAAAAAAAAAGCTTGTAAAATTTATGACGAATGATTCACGAGCAAGACGGAAAGCACACGCGGCACACTGGCCAAAATTGCGTCATCATTGCACTATGCTTGAATCAAAAAAAAAAAAAAGTTAGCATGTGACGTAGATTGCTGCCGGCAGCAGCAGAGTAGCAAAAATTTCACTTTTCTATATATTATTTTTTTTTTATTTTTTAAGAGGCGCAGGCGCATTAGGCAAAACGCCCACTTGCATTATATAAGGCCCGTTATATTAGAGGGCCAAGAAAATTTGCTGTTAAATCACAAAAATTATATATTAGTTTTTACGTTTTTTTTTTTTACTGTGTATTTCACAGAAATAGTTATTCAATTTTACTTGAATTCCAAGAATTTGACCTCAATTCGGTTTTATAAGCTGTAGCGGATGCACTGCATTTAAAGGCAATTAGTAGTCGAATTAATACGTAACAATTATACACTCTTCAATATATATATATATATATTATGCACTTTCTATATGTATTATTTAGCTTTAATTAAATAGGTAAGAAAATTACTTTTTATTCGTACGCTCCAGTTCCAAACAACTCGCGTTTCCAACTCGCGGCCCAATGTGACCGTATACAGCTTTTAATAATTTGACCACAAAATATATATCGATTAAATAGCTTTCCGACGGTCACACTGTATTTTCATTCAATTTATGGGCGCACTTTAAATAACTGTTTTACAAGTTTTTAATATTAACAGTGCACCAATTCTGAAAATTCTACATGTATAATATAACTTTTACTGGTCTTAAAGTGTAACAAGAGCTATGACTTTTTTAATAGACATTGCAAAGTGGCAACTCTATGGTGGCGCCATCTGCAGGCAGCTTTTGTTATTCGCTGTGCGCCAACAGTTAGGCGCTAGATGTCGCTAGCGTTTTTACCTGTGTGGCAACGCCAGCCACCACCAATACGAGTATTCGGCGCTTTCGATCATTTCAAATTGGTATTTCAAAAGATTACGAAAATAAAAATTAGAGCTATTATTTTTTTTTTTTATTGAACGAACGCTCGTTTAATATCTGCTATATTGATCCAGGCAATACCCTGTAATCTGATCGGATATACAGTCAAAGACATCAAATGCCAATTCACAGCTTTCGCCCTGCTGGGGCAACTGCTTGCGATTCACATGATATTTATTGGTCATGGCCCTCAAACAGAGATTCACGGATCGCAGTGTTGCCATAAAGAAGCCGTGCTCGTGAACACCCTCCGAGTAAAAGTCCACCAAACCGTCCAATGTCGGCCACCCGTTCTTGTCAATGGCGTTGTTCCGAGCGTAGACGCAGTGCAGCAAACACTAAAAATAAACACCATAAAAATATACAGTAAAGCCTCGCTAAAGCCAACTTATGTCTAAGGAGTAATTGTTGCTATAAAAATCTGCATTTAACTGCTCCAACTATAAAGAAAGTCCGAACCCAATGAAAAGCTTCGGGTTCAGTTTGGTTTGGAATACCATTGCTGACTGACTGATGCATTATAAATAAACCTCTCTAGGAGCATTGCATTCTGAACCAAACCTTTCAATGAACAGTTCAGGGTTCGGTTCCGTTCATGGCTCTGTTGAAAGCACTCAAACATACCGAAGAGAGAGCCTTTCTAGCCTGTTTTTAACCACATTTATTATTCCCGTTTGGCGGCGTTCGTTTATAGAGTAGCTTGACTGTACTCGCAGCTAAGCATTCAATTTGCTGATGCATAAAATGCAGCTAATGTGTATTAAATGCAGCCATAAAATGCACTTTTCAGCCATAAAATTTAGCTTGTTGTGTGTGAAAAAAAAAACGCCAAGATTGCGACTGCGCTTTTCTTTCAATTGTCTGGCTATAACGACAACCCTGACTTTTGCATGGGCGGCGCTGCTGACGGGGGCGTGGGCGGAGCAGGGTTGGAGATGGAGTTTTTTAATTGCCACGCCAAATCAATGGCAAAGTCGCTACGGCTGCTGCTGCCGTTGCTGGCTGCCATTGAACTTAATTACGCGTTGCAGTTGCACAGTTGCACGTTCATTGAGAGGAATATAAATTTTGTAGGTTATTCGGCTTCTACTTACGCCCGCTATGCGCTTATCCTCCAGCGGCACGAGCGTCGGATGATATATGCCCGCACTGGCCACATCCAGACGTTTGAGGCTGCGCACCACGCGTGCCATGCGGCGACGTGGCTCGGGCTCATCATAGACAATATACTCGTAGTGGCTGGCATTTGGGGGCGCCTCCAACACTGCGCTGTGCATCGGTGGCCATTCGAGGGATTCGATGAATTCAACGTTGTCATCGTGTGGATTGATTGGGGGCTGCACATGGGCCACCTGCTCCTTGAGTATCTCGTAGGCCTCTGCATTTAGCGGGAATTTACCTTTAATGTCGGCAGGGCTTTAAGCAGGAGGAGGAACTTACCATTTACCAGCTTATTCTTCACCTCCTCCTGGCATTCCGTTATGACCGATTCAACGCGTCGCGCCGTCCGTGGTGGATTCAGGCAACGCGACTTTTTTGTCTCATAGTGAATGATATAGCTGAGGGCATCCAGAGATTTGATAATACATAAAATATGCAAGAGTTGTGCAATTTTCATGGTTCAAGTTTTGGATTTGATTGATTTGTGCGCTCAATTGGAACCGTTCAGCCGTTCAACGTTCAACCGTTCGCCTTGGCCACTATTAATTGAATGCCAAGCAAAAATGTTCAAATGAAAACGAAAGCATTTTCACTTTTCCCCCAAACTGGCAGGATTACCTGTCGTTGCCACTGCCATTGCCACTGCCACGACATCTGGCCTTCCTCTCCAGCTCCGATGTTGTTGCTGGCAGTGAAACGCATATGAATTACCAGTTTTGCTCTATGGCTATGTGGTTCAATGGCAACTGCAACAAATGCAACAAATGCAACAAATGCAGCAACAACTGGTTGCACATTTCCCATGCGTACAATTGCCTCCAAAGCCTCCATTCAGTCAGACTTGAAACTTGTCCTTACGATGGTTATGAATAACACCAAACCACACCATAGAGCTCTGCCAGGCGTTGCGTTGTTGTTTCAATTCCATAATTTCACTAGAGAAATGAACGCACTGTGAATGCCACTCAACTCTGCCAATGGCTTTGTTGTTTCAATTCAATAATTTCACTAGAGAAATGAATGAGCGCCAAATTCCACTCAATTCAGTGGCAGGGGCGTCGTCTGATTCCATTGATGCACAATTCAAATGGGCGCCTTCTATGCATTTATATTCAGTTCCCAAAGGAATCTCTGAAATCTCTTCAGAATTCGCATGGAACATCTGCGAAAGATATTACAAAATATAAATTCAGAAATGAAGCTAAAATATGGATCACAGCCAGGCTAAGCTTTGAGCATTTCAATCTGGGATCCTTTCTCTATTGTTTCGCCTTTTCTAAGCGTATCTTTCGCCCATGCCGAAGATGTACCCCGCTTCTGTAGCTCTCCCCGTGCCATGCTCATCTCTGCATTCCACAAGCCAAACAAATTTGTAATTTAAGCCGAGCTCTGCTCCAATTGACTGCACAATTGGTCAATAAATGGCTAGAAATCTTCCGCATTCTTTTTTTTATTAATTTAATGAAACTAATTTGCATAAAATGTATAGAAATTAAAGCTAAAAAAAAAAACTGGAGATTATCAAATGCGGCAGTCGTAAAGCACAGAGAGCACAACTACTTTGTGGGTCAGTAAATCATAAAATAATAATAAGTTGTAGGGGCTGACGTAGAAAAGTCAGCGAAGCGCTGCCAAGTTTGTGCCTTAAGTCTTTCGTTCTGCGTTCTATAAAGACTTAAGGCACAAACATGGCACTGCCAAAGACTTAAGGCACAAACTTGAAATTCTAATCAAAATGTTTGACATATTTTCTATTATGCTCATTGTAAGCCGAGAACAATGGCCAATAACTGTGCTGCCTCTGTTGCTTCTGCTGCTTCTGCTGCTTGGAATCTGCTGCCGCCGCTGCTGTGGTAGCTGCTAATTATGCTCATTAAAAAGGTTGGAAAACTTTTTGGCACATCCTAGGCGGAAATTGTGGCGGGCGTAGCATAGTTTTCCTGCAAAGTCGCGTAATTGTCTTTAATTGCAACATGCAGCAGCAGCGGCAGCAGCGACGGCAGCGGCAGCGGCCAAAGACGCAAATTGCAGCTAAGACACTGACCTAGACTCGGGGCGCAAAACAAATTTATAATAGCCAAATAGACAAGACGTTGGTAACGGTGCCTCACTGCCTGGCTGCCTCGTTGCCTGGCTGCCTCACTGCCTGCCTATCTATCAAAGTGGGCGTGTTGCATGGAAAATTGGCGTGCCTCAAATTGGACTGGACAGTTGGGGTCAATGCACAAGAAATGTTTTGGCATAGATCACGCGCTGAACGACGGCAGCTGGAAAATTGTCAACAATGCGGCTGCAACAGGAAACAGGCAGCACCAAGAAGAAGCCAAAGTAGAAGAAGCAACAGAAACAACAACACGACAAGCAGCGCAACAAACTTCAACTAATTGACAGACAGCTGCAGCCACGACTTCTGCTTCTGCAGTTCTTCTACGGTTTTCAGTCCTGTTGCAATTTACTGAACAAGGAGCTGGCCAGGTAAAGCTCTTAACATTGTTAGCAATGCTTGCACAAACGGCAGCAGCAGCAGCAACGAGCTAAAGCAACAATAACAACAGCAACAAGAGCCACTTGCGTGTCCATCATTAGAACAAATTCTCTCACCAGCTGCCAGCGCCTCTCCGCAGCACCCCGGAAAGTTTTTCTTGTAACGCAATTTGCACACAAATGTTGTTGTTTCATCTTCGTGGCTGCCACACTGGTGGGTGGTCAGGTGAGACAAGTGGCAGCTGCTGCTGCTGCCTCTGCTGCTGCTGGGCTTTCCGAACCGAACTAAACTGAGCTGAGCTGAGCTGAGCTGAACCGTACCATCGTTCGCTGATTCGCCTGAGAATCGTATTTAAATACGAAGGTCTAACGCTCTGGCGCATTCAGTCGTCAACGTCGCGTTGTTCTTGCCGAGTCGTGTGTTTCCACCACAGCAACCAAAAACAAAAACTCCAACTCCAACGCCAACTGCAACTGCAACCTGTATCCACAGTAGCCTTTTATAACTGTCACTGCAGGATGCGCGTTTGATTTTCCAGCAACTCGTTAAACGTTGCAGCAGCCAGGCTTTTACTGCTGAAAAGAATCGAATAATATTGGAAAATGCTGCGTCTGGCCTGGCTCTGGCTTTTAGGCGCTCTTCTTGGCCAGCTTTGGGTGGCAGTTCGTGCTGAAATTGAATATAATACCATCAATGCGGATGGATCGTTTCAATTTCGGTATAAAACTCAGTCGCAGTGCAATGTTAACACCTTTTTTCTTTTGTTTTTTAATAAGTGAAAACGGCTAACAAAGAATGGCTAAAAAATTAGGCAAATGTCTCAAGTCAAATCCTTGGGCTGTGCTTAAAAAAGGACAATTTAAAGCCAAATAACGCTGACATTAGCTGAAAAAGTGACGATTAGAATAATCTTTACAAAAGTTGAAACAATGGGAGAAAATAAAATATTTTCTTGGGTTATCTCCATAATAAATATTCATTTAATTTACTAATTGACTGACTCTTAACAATTATGTGAATTTTAGAGTTTTAATTTGAGTTTTTTATCTTGACTTGAGCGATGCATTTTTAGAATCAACGTTTTTATAGGCTTTTGCCTAATTTTGATGCCCTTATAAAGGGTATTTTGACTTTGAGGCAGCTCCAGATTGATGGCAAGAATTGATCTAGTTAGACTCCAGTCGAAAAAGTCTTAGTCTCTCTCTTAGTTATTGAGCTAGCTGAATGAGCAGCCTACTAATTGTTGCTGAATCGTTCTACTATAACATATAGCTGCTATAAAAAGGAACAATCGGCTGCAGAAGCTGTTGCCTGGAAGCCTCTTTTGCTGCTCAAGATAACTTGAAATTAACGAGCTATAAGAATAGCACTAAGAGTAAGAGTTCTATATCTTAAAGCCTTCCAAATGATCATCCCAGTCAGCAAGGGTATGCAGTCTTCGGTGCGCCGAAAATAGACGTTCCCTGCTAGTTTTTTTATGCCTTTAATTAGACAGTAAGCAAGTGTCATTTGTGCTAATTAATCCAATTATTATATAGATTAGATCAAATACAATTTTAGCCAAGCGATCTGAGAGCTGTTAGCACCTAGCAAAAAACAAATACATTAATTATTTTTATATATATATATTTTTTTTTGGTTTTTCAAATCAAACAAATCATTTAATCATGTTTTACACCTTTAAAAGAAAAAAACAACCAAAACAAATACATCACGCTCCGTCTCCTTTTGGTGGTTTTTAGCACCTTTTTAACGCCGTTTTGTAAGCGTAGCGAATAATACGTATACGCCACCGCACTCCTTCTCCTTCTCCACCGCAAACCCTTCTCAATCCACCGAATAACTGTCTACTCTATGATTTTTCTTTCTCTTTCGCTTACCACGCATGGCCAACACGCAATTACTTTGCCTCTTTGCCTTTTGGAATAGACATGCAAATGATGACATTGGGGGCTACTATCATAGCGCCTCTGGCACTCCAGACAACATCGTGCGAGGTCGTTATGGTTCGCGTAGTCCAGCGAGCGGCCAAATCGAAGAGACCGTTTATACAGCCGGACCACGTGGGTGAGTAAGCAGCGGCAGCAGCAGCAGCAGCTATAGGAGAGTAGTTGAAGCTGAAGATGGAGTTAGGTAAAGTGCGGTAGCTAAGTGAGTTATCGGTTCGGTTCGTTTCGTTTCATCTTCCGGCGAGACGAGCTCATATATCAGCGCTACGACAGACCCCGGCGCCGGTTCGGAGCGTCAGTGAAGCGTGCCAACCAGTCGAAACGGTTCTAACACATTTGAAGTCTGTTTCTCTCTTCTTTTTTTTTTTTTTTGGCTAAATGCTGTTGCCAATCTCCGGTAGTTGGGAAAACAAAAAGCTGTTAACAAATTTAAGTGAAACATGGCACTCGGAAAAATTCATTAAGATGCACAGCGATTGATAAAACCAGCTTTAATTTTGAATGGAATTGTGCAGGGGCAGCAGGGGATTCAGTCTGTTTTTTTTTTTTATTCTTTCTGAGATGTGGTAATGACGTATGGGAGATCATCAGATAGCATTAGAATTGTTCTAAACAGTCGAGCGATTTTAGCAGCTGGCAATTTCCGTTTGTGGGGGGCGCTTACCCAATCCGTAGAACGAGGCGTTGGCTGTTGGCTTTGGCTTTCCCAGCGCAATTAGTCGACCCAACAGCTAATTAACCCTTTGAATCTCACAGCTTTCGCGTGAATGGACCGAAAATACATCGCAAAATGGATTTGGCACAGTATCCGGTGCTTCCACGTGGCAGTCCAGATGATCCGCTCGCCGATCCCTACGATGATCCATCATACAGCTTCAGTTTTCGCACACCGGATCAGTCGCGCAGCGAGGAGAATGATGCCAACAATAGAATCAGAGGTAAGTTCATCCAACTGGAAAGAGTTCCAGGAGAAAACTTCACTTCAGAGTCTAATGCTACTTCCTGCTCCAGGTCTCTACTCCTATCTGGATGATGTGGGTGAGCGACACAGCGTGCGTTATGCAGCCGGCGCTGGCACCGGCTTTGAGATATCCAATGCTGTGCCTGACAATCCAATCAGTGTGGGTTACTCCAGTCCGCTGTACAAGGCGCATCCCAAGACGCGTGGCAAGATGTCTGTGCAACGTGGTCCGGCGGGCACCTACAAGCTAATTGCAGCCGGACCCGATCATCGACGTGCCGAAAGTCGTGCCTCGGATGGCTTGGTGCGAGGCACTTACTCATTTCTGGACGACAAGGGTGTACAGCGTACCGTGGAGTATATAGCGGGCGCGGGCATAGGCTATCGGGTGGTCAATAATCGTGTGGGACCCGGCACACACATTAATCCCTCCGTGGCAGACTTTCGGCTGAGCGATACGGATTTCCGTTTGGCAAATGACTTTGGCAGGGGTGCGGGTGGTGGTTTGGGCGCAGCTGGCGGTGGTGGCAGCGGCGCTGGCAGTGGTGCTGGTTCAGGGCCTAGTGGAGCGGGTGGTGCCACAGGTGGGGGCAGGGGACGTGCCGGTGGCAGTGGCGGTGCCACGGATTATCTTAAGCCGGCAGGGGGAGGCGGTGGAGGAGGAGGTGGCGGTGGAGGAGGAGGTGGCGGTGGAGGTAGAGATGAAGGAGCGGGTGATGCTGGGGAGGACATAGGTGCTGAGGATAATGGCATTGGCAATGGAGAAGATGGCACTGGACTAATTAGCAGCTCAGGCGGCACCGCTAGTGCAGCGAGAGGTAAAGAAGATAGACGCGGCTATCCAGCAGGCAGTGGTCAGCGTGGAAGCACCAGATATGATGGCTCAGGCGGCGGAAGTGGCGCCGGAGGCGGAGGAGGAGGAATAGGTGGCGGTGGCGCTGCAGTAGGTGGTGGGGCCAGCAGAGGAGGCGGCGGCGGCGGCGGTGGGGGCTACAGAGAGAGCAGCTCAGCAGGCAGCAGGAATCGTGGCGGTGCTGCAGCCAATGGGAATCGACTGAACACCAGCGGTACTCGAAATAGAAATCGATTCAGTGGTGGCGGCAGTGGTGGCGGCAGCGGTGGTGGCAGCAATCGCGGTTCCTCCGAGGGTGACTATCTGCCACCTGCCAGCGGCGGCGCAGGCAGCTCAGCCAGCGGTCCAGGTGATAATTACAATCTCAACGATGACGACGTGGGCAGCTCGCTGCCGCCATTGGTGACCACCAATCATCGCATACTGGAAATCGACAGAGATCGGGAATGGGTGCAGCGCCATCGGGACTCAACGGTCATCAAAAATGTGGGCAAATGGTATGTGGGTCTGCCGCCAGGTCAGAGTGTGCGTGCCCATGTCCAAAATATCGATATATTACCGCTGGGCGGTCGCATCACATTGTCGCCATCGGAGGCGTTGCGCCAGGATGAGATTGCCGAGCTGGCCGCCTCCAGGGAGCACTAATACCTGGCTCGATGACACCTAGCCCCAGTTCCAGTTCCAGTTCCAGTCCCAGAGACTAGCTTAGCAGCTGTAGTTGTAGTTGTAAGTGCCTAGAACTAAGTGAAACGGGGTCAACTGCGGTTCAAGCCAGCTCCAGATTCTAACAGTATTTATGCAGAAATATACACTGAGAAAAAAAACAAACACACATTAAATATTCTCTATTCTAGTACAAAGAATTCTTCAAAATTTCAATTAAAATTAGTTTTTTTTTTTGCCTATAGTTAAGAGCTGAATAAACTTAAAATAAGTATGCAAAAATTATATCGATTGATTGAATAAAGCCGAAGCGATTGAATGATTGAGCAGTAGATTGATTGAGAGCGCCTCTGGGAAAAACAGAGCCTCAATTGCAAAGTGAATAATCCCCTTTAAGAGTTTCTGGTTTTGGCCATATTTCCACTTGAATTTTAGCCTTTTTTTTGCCGAGTGTATTAAAAGTTAATGGTTATATTATACCCATATCAGCAAGTGGTTTGTGGTTACTGAAGATTTCCTATATATTCGATATCTTTGCTGGCTGCGGCTTCAGTCTGCAAGATGAATCGCCGCCAGTTGCAATTGTTGCTCTGCCTGAGCTGGTGTAGCTGCTGCTGCGTCCAGCTGGGTGCCGGTGCACGGGTTTATATGGAGTTCAATGGACAGCATTATGCCTACAATACGGATAACTTGGCACCGACTAAAGATCTGTCACCCAACTATGAAGTGCCTCGGAATTGGCCACAATCCTCGAACAGGCTGGAGACTGCACCCAATCGCATCGCTCACAGCCAGCAGTGGGGCTGGACTCAGCCACAATATGCGGCTAACTTGGCGGCCACTGCAGCGCCCACTGGATCCACGAGGAACATTGATTTCAGCACCCAGCAAATGTCGCACACCCAGCACACAGATGAGGCTGGTCATGTGCTGGGCAAGTATTCCTACTACGATGACGCTGGCTATCACGAGTTGAGCTATAAGGCCGGAGCTGGCATTGGTTTCGTGGTCATGGGCGGAAATTTGGCCAAGCCAACTGAACAATCGGAAGTTGGCCATAACAACTTGGCAATTGCATAGTTATCGTTGAGTTTCTTGGCCAACTGAAATAAAAACTGCAGCTAACTATTTAATGTGTTTATTTAAACGGCTTCTGATTGTGGTAAGAGCAGAGTTCAATGACCGCTGAAACATTGACAGATATTTCAATTGGAAATGCAGCTAGAAATTCTAGGGAGGAACAAAACAATGGCCAAATAGCTGGCCAAAGCCTTGGCATGCCACGGCTTAGTTTTGGCCAAGTTATGCGTATAGGAAGCTCATTTATAAGCAGGATTGCTACATAAATCTAATTTGGAATAAACTTGGCGCGTGCTCTGGGCCCAATAAATCGAACGATTTATGCATTTTATAATGCCTAATTGATTTTCGGAACATTTAATGGTCGCTTTGGGGCGTTCAAAATACAAAAAACGAAAAAACAGAAAAAAAACAGTTAACAAATTACCAAAAATTGTTATGCTGCTCTGGACAGGTGCATCCGAGTCTGCCTGGCGGTTGGTTGGGGGATTACCTTTGTTTAAGCTGAGTTTGAAATGTACGCTGCGTGCTCGAACTTGCCAAATAATTTGGATTCGAATTGAATCGAACGGTTAAAGCCTTGGCGACAGCCGCGTGGCCTAAATAAAAAAAACTGTCCAATGTGCCAAAAAAAAGCTAAAAAAAAGCTAAAAAAAAAAGAAGAACAACAACAACAAAAAGACCATATCAAAACAAAGCCTTATTACAGACGACATAAATAATATTTTAATGGTTGTTTTTTTCGTTCAAAATTATTCATTAGATTGCCGCAATCTTTTGCCTGTTTTTTTTTTTTCATGGCTAACAAAGTTTCACTCTTTATAATTAAATTTCTGGCCATAAAATGTACCTAAGAAGTTTGCGGCTTAAATGCTTTTTAAACAAGTTACTGCAACTTTCTTTGCGACTGGATTCATGGAAACATGAAAGAACAGAATTCTCAAGTGCCGCAGATTTAATACCCTTGTGGACTTATTCATTTAATTGTGAGTAAAACCGTTTAACTGCCGTAGACTCGAATAAAATCTGATAAAAAATATCAAATTTCTAGACAGGTTTGCGATACTTTCTATATATATTTGTTTATGCTGCAAATCTATTTATTATATATCTTATCTAGCCAGGCATTTGACACAAATTGAGAGCATTTTAGGTCCATTCTCAGGGCGTGTGTTCTCTCAGCTATAGAGATAGGTACATATTTGTCTAGGCCAACATTTGATTTTCAGCTTTTTTCTGGCTTGGGAACACGCCAGCCAGCTGCATAATTGGGTTGGCATAATTGCATAAATAATGTCTAGCATTAACCGCAAATGATTTTTATTATAGTGCAAGAGACGGCAAAACAATGCCCCAATGAGAGGCAGAGAGCGGCAGAGCGAAGGAGGGGCTAGAGAGAGAGGTAGGCAAAAAAGATCCAGTTATGTGCCTTAAACAACGGTTTCAACTCTGAATATTCTCTGTTCCTGATGCACCCAGTGAAGGTCACCTGGGCATAGGCTACATTTAAAAAAGTCAGCACCAGCACCAACACCAGCTCGGATCAGCCCCAGTTCCGTGTGTAGTTGTATTTTTATAAATAGGTTTCAAGGTTTCCAATTCTGCAGCTGAACTCTTCTCTTCTACGGCCTGGGAGAGACTCCAGTCTCTAGTCTTCTGCTATTTATCTCGGTTTTTTTTTCCGTTTTTTTCCTTCTGTATTTACTTCGATTTGTCGGCTTTCAATTAATGCCATTCAAAGTGTGTCTCAAGTCGGGCTTGCGTTCGGTATTTGTATGCAGGCCCAGGCATTAAAAGAGCTGAAACTATAAATCTTGTGGTAATTTTTATTGATTTTCGTAGTTTTGTAGTTTCGTAGCTTCGTAGTGGCATAAGCTAAACGTTAATACGAGTAATAATATCATTATTGGTAGTACTACGATTATAGGCCAACTGCGGTCAACGGTAGCAAGGCTCGCAAAATTAAAGGGGGGTAGCTCAATGATCATCGATCGATAAATTGCCTGCGGTGCAGTTAATGAAGAGCTATAAAGGAAATGACTCAATGCCAATTGACGTAAGCTGCGAATTTGATAGGCCAACGTATTACCAATTATATTGCCTGGAAACTTAAGAACTTTATGCTGGGATTAAGGGCGCAAGCCTCAAAACTGACAGAGGACACACGCAAACTTTCTAACGAGTTCTGAATATGCTGAAGTAGGCTAAATTTAAATAACATTTTGGGTTGTCAATAAATGATTTGATTCAATTATTTGAGCAATTGATATGAGTTCGTGTCTTAAGTCTTTCGTTTCTATCTGCACCTTTTTTTTGTGTAGTTTTTTTTAGGCTTATGTCTTGTTTCAATCAGCAGCGTCAAGCCAATTTACTCTGCTTCTCTATTCGTTTTCTTGCTGTTTCTTTCGGCTGCTACCCACACGCGTTCGTGCCTTAAGTCTTTCGTTCTGTTTGCACATTCCACTTGTAATTACGCGTGTTCTAGCAGATGAAACTCAAGCCAATATAAACGACCAATTAATTAATCAATGTCAGGGCGCAAGGGGGCAACAGTAGCTACAAACTGTTCCCAGACACTCTCCGAGGACTGTGCAAAAAAACGTGATTGAGCTGTGCTCATCTAATGGAGACACAAGCAATGATTTTAATCAGTCAAGTGATACATGAATGTCAATTTTTTTTTTTTTTTTGGGTGGGTTTCGCCACACAGAGAACCGCTAAAAGACCCCCAGCGCCAAAAGGCTAACAGATGCCCGCCAAGTGATAAGCCACAGCGTAGGTACGTGCCCCCCACCACACACACACAGATACCCAAGTTTCTCTTAGGTTTCTCTCTTTGCACTCACTGCTAACATTTTCTCTTACGACTCTCTGGCCTGGGTCAGGTTGGACATTTCTTTTTGCTGCCAACGTCGCTTCTACCCGTTGCTTTGCATTGCTAATGGAAATGTTATAAAGCCAACGCGCTGGAAACGAGCACGAATCAGTTCATCTTCAGTCGTTGCCTTGTGGCGTTCTAAAAGGTGCGTTCAAAATTCCAATAAAATTCCGTATTCAGCTCCTGGAGTCAAGTTCGTGCGTGAAAATCAAAAAAAAAAATATTCGATAAGAAGAAACCTTTTTTTTTTTAATTTAAAGGATTGCTGGCTGCCTGTTTTTTTGTTGTTGTTGTTGTGATTTTTCGCGTGATAACAAAGTGCATTTTGTCTCGTTCGCAGTTCAAGGATATTCGTCAAGGGCACAAAAAAAAAAGAATCTAAAGAATTCTTCGAAAATTAACACTGAAAGATGCGACTTTTAATTGTAAGTACGAAGACCATAAAAAGAAAAAAAATGAATTTAATGTGAAACTAAAATGAAACTAGTTTAATTTGCTTTGCTGTGTGACCGCAATTAATCATTTATTACTTGGCGTTGGCAGCTTTTTAGCTGCTGTTGCCGCCGTCGCAGTTGTTGAACTCATTAACTGGCCCAAGTTCGTGCCTTAAGTCTTTCGTATTTAATTTGCTAAAAGCTAAAGCCGAAACTCAAGCTGAACTTTCACTGCGCAAGTTCTGTTTTGGTTCTTTTCGCCTGATTCTTTTAGCCAAATATGTTAGCCTTAATTTATATGCAAATCTTAAGAGCACACTCATTTGGGCCTCATCAAAAATCAATTTGTTAGCTGAACTAAATAGCTGAACTCTTTTCAGGCTTTCAGCCTTTGCTTTGTAATCAAAGGATTACAGCCCATAAATTAATGGCCAAAAATTAATTCAATTGACTGAAACGTGATAATATTTTTGGTAATTCAAATTGAAAAGTGAAAATTATGAGACACGTAGCCGAGCCGACCCATTATGCACTGCATTATTCATGTAATTTGTGGATGAAACACGCCCTTAAAAGTCCGTCCAATGCGTCAGCGTCCGTTCGCGCCTATAATAGCCACACGAAAAGCCCAAAAAAAAAAAAAAGAAGAAAAAAGAAGATACTTTTAATTATAGCCACATTGTTTTTAAGGCATAGAATAAGTATGGAAATCAATATGCTATAAACGTAGCTGAGGCATGCGTGGGCTGCTCAATTGTAGTCCATCCATGATAAATGAATATCCATGAATAAAATAGAATTCTGGGCAGTAAAAGCTCGAATACAAGGGAATACTTTGTCTCGCACTCTCCACTCTCTCTCTCTAGTTTTTTGGTAGATAAAGCTACAAATTGCTGTTGGTCATTTGATTGCATATCATAAATCAATAAAACCCACACACCACTCCACTGCCTCTGCCCCACCCGCTCGTAACATCAATCTCGGAGTTAATAGACTTGTTACCAGCAGCTGCAACTTTTCAATCTTTTCGAATAGCTTCAGGCTAGAAACTCTAGAACTCTGCTTGGAAATCATTTGCATTTCAAGTTATTTTCTCTGTTATTTTTGTTATTTTTTTTGAAAACTTTGCATTCGAAACATTAACCCAGTTTTTAGTTGAAACACACCCAGCAAATAATATGTATAATAAATTAACGAGACAAAAGAAAGCTGACGGAAACACTACTCGTACATCTTGGCGGCTGCATGCAGGTTCTTCCAGCTTGCAAATAAATGAGTTCCCCACAGTTTCGTTCGTTCGTTCGTTCTTTTTTTTTTCTTTTTTTTCTGGGTATTATAACAGAGCGCTTAGGCATGTTTGGGGTCAGTGACCTGGGGTAGAGACAAGCTCAGTGACATTACGGCTTTTGATAGATGGGGGACGATGGGACAGTGGGACGCTGGGATGCTGTGGGACGAGCTGTATTGGAGGCTGTTTAGCGGGCCGTTGCGTAAATATTGATTTTGCAAAAGAAACGAGCAAATATTTGCTTCAGTTCGGTTTCGGGTCTGATTCTGGTTCTGGCTCTGACTCTGACTCTGGCCCTGGTTCTTCAAGCTGAATAAAGTACTCGCATCTTTGGTTGACTTGGCTCTCACTTTTCAGCTCAAGCCTAAGAAATTATGCAAATTTCATTTTGGCTGAACTCAAAGAAAGCCTTTCAAATTAATGTTTGACCGCATTCTTAGACCTTGGCATCACACCTCTTGGCTTGTGTTACAGCATCGCCATGAGCGTAGAGTGCCCTTTGACAGGGTATTCTCATTTGGTCATTAAATGTGTAACATATTAAAGATATATATAATCTAACTGAACAGCTCTACCTGCTTAGATTAGATAAAAATATTCTGGAGAGCCTCTTTTTATATGCAGATTTCCTTTCTACGAAAATCTATTAAGAAACTGATTAGAATCGTACAACTATAGCTAAGAATAGGAGAAAGAAAGCCTTTCTCATTTTGTAAATAAAAAAATATCTACAAGGTTTTTTCCTGGATTGATATTGAAATCTCTCTGCAAGCGTATTGAATCTTCGACCTTTTCTTTTTAGCTCTCTTTAACTGTTTTCAATTGCTTTTATTTCTTTGTGCAGCTGTCAACGCTTTTGCTGGCCTCTTTGGCAGCCGGCCAAAACTCAGCTGGAATCGAGTAAGTAGCAATACTCTATTTTTAAGCGGATCTATTAACCCACTGCCTTGCCTTGTGACTGTGTCAACTAAATGCTCGTAGTAGCGTGGTAGTTCGCCTTTAGAATTGTGACTAAAATATACCCTTTAAAACTGTTGACTTGTGACTAAGCCTGCTCATTACTCTCTATACTCTATACCCTGTCCGGGGTTATCTGCTGCTAATCCATTTGCTTTAGTCTACTAATGATACCAATGCCAAGAGACCAACCAAAAACACCAAAAAAACAAACCTAACTTTCGTTTGCAGAATACTAAAGCAAAGGCTGGTCAAATTTCCCGAGGAGTTTGATCCCAATGTGGCCCCGCCCACATCTGACAAAGTGGACGAGGCTCAGCGCATACTCGACCAGATAGCCAAGGTGAATGAGGCCTTTGGCTATGTGAAGAAGAAGCCGGAGCAGCCCAAATTGCCGCCCATACTCGACTCGAGTCAATATCTATTCCCCAAGCCGGCGCATCAGCCCTTCCATGCACAGCAGCATCATTTCGCAGGCAGCAATGGCCAGACACTGTTGGAGCCATCCATACGTGCCGTCAAACTGACTAGGAATACCAATCCTGTGCCGCCCAAGCAACAGCTATATTACCGACCCAATCAGGTGCAGCTGCCTAGGCCCAACTCCGCGGAGGAGGCTCAACAGCTGCCCGCCCACTTTGTTATACCTGTGCATCTCTACAAGTTGAATAAGGAGCAATATTTGCGGGAGCACGCACCACAGGAGTATAAAGTTAAGGGTTATAAGATCATTGGCGATGTGGATAGCTTCTATGGCAAGGCGAGGCAAGCGAATGCCAAGAAGCAGGGCAAGAGCACGCCCAAATATCACTTGTTTTTCCTGCCCCGCGAGCTGGCAATGAATGATGATGGCACACTCAAGCGGGGTACAGGAGCAACCACAACAATTGGAACTACCAAAGCGCCCACACCAAGCAATAAGGATCCTCGCTTGGACTCACGTGAAAAGCTAACAAATAAGCCGCAAATGCAGCGCATTCCCACCAGCATTGCGCCAGATCGCAAGCGGATAAACCCGTTGTCCAGCCCCTCCAGCAAGCCTATGCGTGGAAATGGCAAGGAGGCCGAGCAAGTCCTGCATGCTAGTTCACCCACCTTGAAGGTGACCGCTGCGCCCAGTCACAGCAGCAGCAGCAGCACAGATCAGTTGTCAACCTTGCCACCTGCTGGCGGTTTGCTGCCCAATCGCAATCGTTTGAATGTGTTCCGTGTGCCCAGCGTAAATCTGGCCGAGATGCAGAATCAAACCTCAACGGCTATAAAGAACGCTTTTCAGAATATTTTCAAGCCATTCCGCGGGCCCATTGCCACAGGGGGTGCAGCGGCTGCACAGCCAGTGCTAATCCAAGCGCCTATGGATACCCTACAGGACGATTCCCCAGACGATTACAAGTGGGATGATGAGCGCGAGGGGGGTGGTGATGGCAGCGACAATGATACCCTAGAGAATACTGCCGCTGAGCAGGATAGCAGCGCTGCGGCAGAGAAGCATCTGTTTCCACACAAAACTCACCAGCTGATGAATACCATTGGCAATGTGGCCACCGCTCATCAGGGCACACAGAAACAGGCGCTGCGGGAGGGTGGCATTATTATACAGCGTCTCAAGGTGCGCAAAGGCGGCATTGCAATTGCGGGTCCTGGAGGCGTGGCAACGGCAGGCAGCGGCGGCACAGCGATTGTAGGACCCGGCGGCTATGCGCTAACGCATCCGCGCAGTCTAACCATAGCTGGCCCCGGCGCCAAGGTTATTTCCATACCCGCTGAGGTGGATTTAAAGGATGCACTGCAGCGCACAGATGTGGTGGCTAAGAGTTTTCCACGTGAGGGCAAAGTGGTGGCTACGGGTCCCACTGTCTACTATGCGCCGCCCACTGGCAATTCAGAGGACGATGATGAGCAACTGGATTTCGAGGCTTGAGGATTGAGTCTCTCTGTGTGCCCGCTGGCTTTAGCTGTTTCAACTAGCAGATATTAATTTTGGGAATTGTGGCAACTCTGCGCAACGTAACTCAACACACTTATTGTTAACCGTTAACCGATTGCCAGTGTTGCCAGACAGTTAAGAAATGGGGCTTTATTCGATTTAAACCTAATGACTGTTAGTATTTTTTGTGTAGCGCCTAAGTATTGGTAATAAATGTTTCTATTTGTATTTTGTACGCATTGCTTTCATCTGTATTTAGTATTTAGTATTTGTATTATATATATATTTATTATTAATTGGCTTTGCATGCACTAATCCTACCAACTAAAACCAGAACTTGAGCTGTATATATTATCACAAGACTAACTGCTATCCTTAACTCTCTCTCACTTTATCCTATGGCCACCTATTTTTCACCACACCAAACTATCCTACATATATGTTCCTCCTATACAAAGTGCGAGCAGCTATTGGCAAACCACAAGCCTTGAGACTTGGCCACTGCGCAGTCCACTGCAACCGTTTGTGAATTATGTGGCGCCATCTGCCGCCCAGCCTGCTCCAGCGAAACTAGAAAAGGATGAAAGCCTAGCACAGACGCCTTATGGCGCCTACATTGCCACACAGCCGCCCCAGCCAGAGAAACTAACAGCTCAGGCAACGCCACAAACTGCAGCTGCTGCTTTGAGTCCCTATGGCGCGTTGCAAGGCAACTTGGTGTTGTTTAATTCACCATACTATGCTGCCTACAGTCTGCCACTCGCCTATGTGGCGCCATCTATCGAGACGACAACACAGTCTGCAGCCAGTACAACAACCAGCACAGCGAAGCCAGAAACCGAAACCAACAGCGCTGATGATGATGACGATGAAAATGTAGACAATATCGAAACATTGCAAAAGCTACAAGCAAAGACACAAACCGCAGGCGATTTGAAAAGCGATAAGAGACTGCGCGCTGCTGTTAGCCGCATCAATTCCAATTATATTATAGAGGAAATTGTGGCTGTGCCCGGCAAACATGTAATTTCTAGCCAAACAGCTATAACTGGCTTGAAAAAGGCTATGCCAGCCAAGTTGCGCAAGGGCAAAGGCACGGGCAGCGGCAGCGGCAGAGGCAGCGGAAAATTGAGTTCGCCTGTCAAAGTGGAGGCAACGGGACGCACCAGCAGCAGCTCCAACAACTTTCCCCAAATACCCTTTGGCACCTACTTTCTGCCCTACAGGCCCGCCCAGGCAAAGGCCATAGAGGGGCGTAAGCAGGCAGCGCTCATATTGGAGCCGCATTCCAAAGCAGTTGTGGGTAATGGTGGCACCGCTATATCCACGCCCATTTCGAGGGCACTGCTCAAGCAGGGCGTCCCAACAAACGTTTACTTCAATCCGGAGGCAGTGGCCATAGCGGGCGTGGGTGGCAAAGCGCATGCAGCGGCCGATTTGGAGCTGGACTTATTCAACTGAGGCGCCAACACCTACGCAGCTAAGTAGTTTGTAGTAGTGTGTGTGTTCCTTCTATTTTAAGCGCAGCGTGTAAATAAAGTAAACCTTTGTAGTGAACTATCCCTAATTATTGCTTCCTAATCCTCTGTAGAAATTTGCTTACGCTTTCTGTATATGCGCCCCTCGCACAGCTCCACAATTGTACAGGCAAAAAAAAGCTATTCCTGCTCCTCATTTCGCATATAGCGCTCTATAATCCCCAAACTCTATAAACCTAGACACAGATCGGCTGGCAGATCCGCAGGTCCGCTAATCTTTGAGGACCAACTGCCCTACTATGGTGGACTGAGCGGTCAGTTGCTGCAGCTGCATCCGCAGCCAGATGGAAGCATTCGCACTCGCATATTGCCCCAGCTGCGTGGCATGCCCAGGGATGCGGATGATACCATTACAATCTCTGCGGTTTCTGACCTTGGCAGCGAAAGCGGCAGTTCAATCTCGGCCAGCGGCAGCAATTTCAATAGAATTCAAGAGGCAGCCGCTCGCCTGGTGGCCATACAGGAGCTGGCCAAGCGCAAGGGCTCCTTCAGCGAGGAGGATAATAAAATTTATGCCAATAGTTTGCTGGAGTTGGGTCAGGCAGCCACTGCCTTGGCGCTGCTGCAGCAAACTGGACAAATCAAGGATTTCAGCGTGCTGTTGCAGCCAGAACTATTTGGCACGTCGCCACAGAAGCAACCCACCAATTTGGGTCTGGAAGCCAACAATCCTGCGGATCAGAAGATTGATGAACAAAAGCTGGAGGAGGTCACCGAACAGCAGCTAAATCCCGAGGAATTTCTGCCGCCAAACCATGAGGATCCCTATGAGGATGTCAACGACAGCGTGTCTGTAATGGCGCCCAAAAAGGATGCAGCTGTGGCCGAAGCTAAGCCAGTGGGTGAGTCTTGTGGAGTGGCAGGAACAGCTAGCTGAAGCAGCAGCTTATATATATATTCTCTACAGGTCTCTCCATAGCCGGTGAGGGTGGTGTGGCCTCCTCCAAGCCCAATGCAGTGGCGCTCTCTGGACGTAATGGCCTGGCGGTGGCTTCACCCAAAGCCACAGCCATAGCTGGCGTAACGCCCGAGGAAGCAGCTGCCTTTAGCATAACGCTGCCCACACGCAATCAGCTCGTTATCAAAACACCCAATTCAGCTGTGGAGCGACTCGATGATTATGACTATAATGATGCACCATTGGCACTGTCCAGTTTTCCACACACACGCGAGACACCATTACGCGCTGGCCAGGCAGATGCACTGCTTGCCCGATGGCGCACAGTCATTGCCGAAGAATATGCAGCCAGATCTAGACAGGATCAGGTTCAGGCTCAGGCTCAGGTCAAGACACCAGTTAAAACCATCATAAGAGCTGCGCCCAAGCGACGTCTGCACTATCAGTAGAGGATGAGCACAAGAATCCATCCATAAGTTTTTCTTTCTGTAACCCAACAAATTGCCAATAAAATTTGCGTATCAAATTCATTTGAAGTTGTTTTAAAACCGCTCAGCGGTGGTGCGGCCATTGAACCTGCCTGGTGGTGGTGCTGCTGCTGCTGTGGTTTGGTTTGGTGTGGTGTTTATTATACTCTCTTTCCTCTGCAAAATTACTATGAAGAGTCCATTAGCCATGTGCAAGCGTTTGGCACAAGCAGTCGGAGCAGCAGCAGCAACAGCAGAGTTGATTCTAGAAACTATATAGAATGACTAGCTAAGATCGTTTGGTGGAGGATGCATAGATATATCCTTAAGAGACGAGATACTCAAGCATCCTTTGCTCTCCAACTGAGCAGGATTTCGTAATAGCCCTGATAATTCGGGGAAGATTTCTCTGCTGAATTTTGATTAATAAACAGTAGCTGAAGCACTTGCAGAGCATCTGCTAGTCGATCATCCTGCCGACCAGAGCACTCTTACTTGTTGGCGTTGGCTGCATTTAAAGAGAATTGGAAATTTGTGTAGCCTGCCAGCAGGCGCAGGAGGCAGGAGATAGATACTCGTATATCTATTACCCGCGGGCCTGTGATTATATTTTATAACGAAATAAATTGTACAAGAGTCAAGCGAAGAACAGCGAAAGAGTGAGCAGAAGATGGGGCAGAAAACTAAAGATATCAGATATATATATATATATATATATATATAGGTACGCAAGCATGTGCAAATCTTGATTAATCTTTTCCGCCGCAGCAGGCGGTGCAGGCAAACATAAAAATAAATCAGGCAGCGGGGGAGAGTGGGCTGCATTCAGGGTTGAAGCGGGAGGCAACGCTGTAACTCTGCCAAGCCAAGGCACAATGTATTCAATTTGCACCTGAACCAGTTTCCCCCAAGACCAAAACCAAAGCCAAAACCGAAGCTGAAGCCAATGCCAGAGCCAAAGCCAAAGCCAATGCCAGGGCTCCCATGATGGTCGTGAGTGGCTGTCAATGTTGGCTCGGTTCGGTTAGCTTGCAGCGCTTGACTTCTATTACAATGCAGGTTTAACAAACTGCGACCAGAATCTTGACCAAGACCAAGACCAAGAATAGAACCAAGAAGAAGAAGCAGAAGACAAGCGACAGCGACAGCGACGACCAAGAAGAGACGCGACACGTAGTACTCGTACAACAACATCTACGTTGACCATCTGCCGCCGCGAAGCTCAAACCTGGAACCTGGAACCTGGAACATGGAACTTGGAACCTGGTAGCTGTTTGCTGTTAGCTTTTAGCTTTGACTGGTAACTGGTAACTGGCAACAGGCAACTGGCAACTGGTACCCCAAGCCACCTCCTATCTGTTGCCTGAAACCAGAACCCTCTTCTTTGCAAGTGCAAAACGAGTACGAATAGCGAGTGTGAGTAGCAGTATGAGCGCTCGTTCTACCCTGTAATCAATTATGTTGTACAAAGGGTCCTTTGAGCCATTCTTCTTCATCTCTTTAAGCCAAATTTGACACCAGATTTTGGTGCTTCAATTAACTTTCCCACAAAAGTTCTGCACTGGCTACTTCCCATAAGAAGTCCGGCCAATTACAGGGTATTTGTTAGCCGCTGCCTTGCTAGCTGCTATTGCTGCTTGTCGCTTGTGCCTGGCCAACAACTTTGGTCATTTGCCGCCTGCTTTGCGTGTACTCCTTTTGGCTATCTGCCTATGCCATGAGTATATGTATGAATGTCTTCACTCCTCTTTCGTCCAGCACCCATTCCCATTCCCAATCCCCATTCGCATTCCCAATGCCCCTCCCTGCAGTGGCTTTTCCTGCGGGAAGCTGCACATTTTCAGCGTTGTTCCCCAGCTTGTTCTACTGGTTCTTTTTCTGCTTCTTCTACTACCACTTTTTCTTGTTCTTGCTCTGGCTCTGGCTGTGGCTCTGGTTGTGGCTCTTGTTGATGATGGTGTTCTTTGTTCTTGCGCTAGGTCAGTTAGGTAGTGAGGCACATTATAAAAGGCCGAGGGCAGCCAGCATTGGCCACCAGTTTCCTTGAAGTGGTCGCCGTGTCAAGACTGAACACTGAAGACTGAAGACTCCACTGAAGCAGCCACTGCAACCACTCTGAATCCACAACAAATACAAATTTTTTTGTGCCAACTTAAAGCATCTCTCCAGTGTGTTCCAAGTTTCCAAATCCGTTGCGGTTTTTGCTAGCATACATATTTTTTTTTTCTGTTCTGTTTATTTGAAAGTGCCACTCGGGAGAGAACTGAGAAAAGACTCGAAAACAAACACAGCTGCCATAAGGTAAGTTCCTCATCTAATCTTTTAGTGTGCTTTCATGTCAAGTTCGTGATTTAAGGTCACATTTCGCAGTGTCTTTAGAAAGTTACGACCAGCGGCGTATAAAGACTCAGATTATCTCCAAGAATTTAGCACAGTAGGCGTAGAGTTTGATCCACAATAGAGAAATAGTCTTGGAAAAGCGAAATTCATTCAAGTTCGCTGTTAACTTAATTAAACGAGTTGTTAGACACGTTAATAAAGCTAATAAAGCGTCCACAGCAATAGCCAGTTATTTTTATTCGATTTAGCAAAGCTCTAAAGCTGGCCTAAACACAGTTGAATTTTCCTAAAGTGGCCTACAAAATACGGTTTCAGAATAATTTAAGTAGAGATAAAACTATTTTTAAGAGTTTTTTTATAGAATGTTCTTTTTATGTTATGTTAATTAAATTTCCTTCAAGCTTCTCTTTTTGTTTGGCGATTTTGTTTTATATGTTTTCCTCAAGCTTCTCTAATTTTTTGGAGACTTTTGCTGAGGCTTTTATAGATATTTTTATATATATTTAATTTATAGCCACAATGCTTGATTAATAAAAAAAAGGTTCTTTTTTAGTGATGAGGAAATTAAATTGCTAAAATTTAATATATAAATAAAAAACATCCAATTGGTATTTCTATATCGTTAATTTATAGAAACAATCTTTGATTAATATAAGACTTTTCTTTTTGAGTGATTTCTAACTTAAAAGGGTTAAATAAATTAAATTTTTCTTAAATAATGCAACGACTATGAAGAAAGAAGATAAATTTATTTAATTTAAGCCTTTAATTTAGAAATCACTCAAAAACAAAGCGTTCTTTTATTAATCAAAGATTGTTGCTATAAATTAAATATATAGAAAATTAAATTATTAAATATCATTTTTTATTTTGCAAAAATGAAGCTTAACTGAATTTAAAGTTTTTTATTCCAACTCATTTAAAAAAAAAAACTGTCTTAATAGGTCTAAATAAATTTGCATTAAAGCCGATAAAAGCCAATTTATAGGGTTCAGAAAAGTAAGAAAAAGCTGGCCTATTAGCTTTAATAGGGTCAATGCGCCAAGCTTAAATATATTTTATATGGCCATAAAACACTTTTAGACCAAAATGAATACATAAAATTTATACTTACATAAAAAGAGGCAATCTCACTTTCCTGGCCAAATTAGGAAGAAATTCTTGGGAAGAGTATTCGAAGTGCCGCAGTTTTCTGCTAATTTAGACGCATAGAATGAACACAATGCTGGCCAGAAAAGGGTAGCTAGAGCATTCCTTGGCTTGGAAGGAAATTGCTGTACTTTATAAAAGGTAAATGGCAGTGGAATCTTTGCCAGAATAGCCTCCTCGAGTGGCGCGTAATAGGGTAAAAAAAAAAAAAAAACGTTAAGTGGAAGAGGGGACTTCGCTGTCCTCAGATATGATCAGAAACCAGTTATTAGCTGCACGTACTCGGGCGCAATGCAAGTGCAATCAAAACGAAGAATTGGCCAAGAAGAGTACAAGAATTATAGCCACATTGCAACAAGTTGTTGGTACTCGTAGTTAATGCGAGTATCTACACCAGAATTGGTTGACTTGCTTCAGCGCTTTTCCACAAAGGCAATCAAAGAGCAAACCGGTTAATAGTGCGCATCCTGTGCATTAATAATGTTAAATTTAGAATGGACTTTGGCTTGGGCCATCTATAAATAGCTTGGCCATTTAAGGCCTCACTGGCCAATACCAGTTTCAAGCAGTCGAGATGCCAGCTAAAAGCAAATTTTCTACTCCTTCTCCGATCTATAATAGGAAATAATGTTGATCTTTGCGCTATTATGCCTGGTGGCAGTGGGTAGCCAGGCCAATCCCCTGCAGCCTGTTGGTGTGGAGCCGGCCCAGCATATTGTGATTGTAACCCCGCAGGCCCAGGTCCATCTGGAGCCGGCGGTGCGTTATGTACATGGACTCTCCCCACTGGCTCGCGTCTCTGGCCCCCATCATGAGGAGACCATTGTCTATGTGCCAGCGGGCACAGCCGCCTCTGTGGTGCCCAATGTTGCTGAAGCTGTGGCCACTGGACGTCAAATTGAGAATGTACCCGGCAGCATTGTTGAGATTCAGCAACAGGCCCAACAACAGGCTCAGGTTATCACTGGACAATTTGGTGAAGCTGCTGCTGCAGCTGCTGCCGCCAGCGCTGGCTTCTTCCCCGGCTTTTTCCCCGCAAGTGGCCAGAAGGAGGAGTCACAGAAGCCCAAGAGTGACAAGCTTGAAGCAATTGAAACGCCTGCCAATACCCAACCTTTGATTGCCGCCACCGAAGCACGTCATTTCTATAGTCTGCCACAGGTGTATCACACACCCGTCGTCGATGTTGTCCATACCCCAGTCTACTCGTGGCCCATCTCAGCCATACGGGCACGCAGCATCCAAACCGATGAGGCACCCATCCAATCCATTGAACAGAAACCTGAAGCAGCGGCGGCGGCACCACTAGAGTTGCCCCAGGAACTGCCTGAGGCTCAGCCACTGCTCAAGGAGCAGAAGCAACCAGAGCAAGCAGAGCAGCCCGCACAGCCAACTGAGCAAGCCATACAGCAACCAGAGCAACCACTGCAGCAACCCAAACTGCAGCCATTGGAGCAGCTGGCACAGACCATCGTTCCTGCAGCCGTCGAGGCCAGCGAATTGAAGGCTTTGATTGTAGCACGTCAGCTGGAGGAGACCAATGCCATCAAGCCGGACCAGCCCAGTTTGCCAAGTGTGCCAAGCCTGCCAAGTCTGCCCAGTCAGCCAAGTCTGCCCAGTCTGCCCAGCCAGCCCAGCCAGCCCAGTCTGCCCAGTCAGCCCATTCAGCCCGAAATTGTCAAGGAAGCCATCAAGGAGGCCATTAAGGAAGCCATCAAGGAGGAGCGTAAGTGGCTTACTGCTTAACCCAATTAACCATTAATTAATTGCGAGTTTACTCTCAAACATTTAGCCAAACTACTGCAGGAACAGCCACTAGAGCAGCAGCAGCAGCCACAGCAGCTTAAGGCCATACCTATTATTCCTGCAGCCATACCAGAGCCTCAGGCCGAGGCTCAGGCCCAGCCGGAGGCTCAGCCTGCCAATGAGGTTGATATCAAGCTGGCGCCAGAGGCCTGAGCCACTGGAATCGCATCACACAGACACGCACACACCATAATCCATAAACCACAAGCCACACCACAACACACACCACACCACACCATACACGTAATTACTATGGGCATCTTTGGTACTCTACAACTTGACTCTCTTCCGAGCCTGGGCCTGCTCGGCCTTGGCCGTGGGTTAATTAATTAATTTAATTTACTAACACACCAGCAGCAGCAGCAGCAGCAGCAGCAGCAGCAGCAGCAGCAGCAGCAGCGGCAGCGGCAGCCACACAGACACAGTGTGCCAGCATTTTCCACACATTTTCCGACATTTTTATTAACGAACAAGAAAACGCATACGAATAATAAAATAAAAACAAACTACAAAAAAATACAAATACAAATACAAATACGAATACAAATACAAATAAAACACATCTACATATACGTTCATTAACATACGAAACGAAACATCAACGAGAAACGTTCATATATTCATTCATCATTCATCATCATTCATTCATTCATTCATTCATTCATTATATTCATAACCATAACAATTGAAAATGTAAAACAGAACAATAAAAAAAGTGAATGTAAAATGTAAAAAAAAAACAAATCGGTTTTTCAGTTTTTATATTTTATTTTTGTGGCATAAACAAAAGACTTAGACAACGAACTTGCATGTGAACTTGTGCCACATTCGAGACAGGAAAGCGTGCAAAAATGCAGCCAGCATTTCTCTATAGAAGAAAAAAATATTGTTGAAAGAGCAAAAAAAACAATTTAAATCAGTTTTAAGTAATATTTAAGCCAAGCAGTTAAGCTGCTGTGACTGGAAGAGTATTATGCTTGACAGAGCTTTTGGCCAACTTTACTTTAATAGAACTCGCCTCTAAGCAACACTTAAGTAAATGAATTGTTTTTATATAGCTTACAGCTTATAAAAGCCAAGTTATAGAAGCAAAATTTCTCGCGACTCTTTGGCTAAGACTTTCTCTCTGTTCTTCCCTGAAAAGAAGAAGCTTTTAAAGGCTTTAGAGTGCTTATTGCCGCTTGGCAGAACAGTCTCAGCTTTTAATTCGATAAGCAGCAAATTCTTTTAGTTTGACACGTTGTTGAGGCAGGGCTCAGGCTGCCCCACAGTGACTTGGTCAACAACCTGGCCCCAGCCCCAACCACCAGAAATTATGCAATGGGCGAACATGGCCCAGTAATTCCCCAAAGCATAAAAATATTGCACATATTACTTGTGCTCCCAGACTGAGCTAAACATAAATCGCGACCTGTGGACACAGCGACGCATACTAAACACCCCACGGGACGTGCCCAGCCATAAGCCATAAGTTTAAAGCAAAAAAAAAAAAGGTGGGCGCCTCTCACGTTACAGTTACAAGAAATGGGGCGATGCCTTTATTGGGGTGGGGAAGGGGGCTACATAAATAAAATAATAATAAAATAAATATGATATTATAGTTTATATAAATAAATCAATCCTCGCCCACTGTGATATAATCAACTTGTGTTTCATTCTTGGGCTGCTTCTGCTTCTGCGGCTGCTGCTGCTGCTTCTGCTTTAATGCTTTTGTGGTAGTTGCCACAGGCTGTGGCGTGGTTGTTGTTGTTGTTGTAGTTGTCGTTGTTGTTGTGGTGGTCAGCTCATCCTTCCGCACAGGACGACTGGTATCCGTGTAGCGATATATGGAGAAATATGTCTGAATGCGTTGTATAAGATTCTCCAGGACAGGCGGAAACTTATGCTCCACACCATCGCCATACATTTTTATATTCAGCTTGGACTGTTCCTCATTTGGTGCCAGTTTGAGAGCGTGCAACACGCTGCGCAGCAGCAGCAAATTCTGCAAATTGTTGCCACTCTGATTGGGCAAACGGCTCAAGATCAAGGTGCCATTTGGCTTCAGCTCCAGATAACCCAGTTTCACATCTTCCACTGGCAAAACGGCTGCCTGCAACACCGGCACAAGTAACAGCAACAACAACTGCATTTTTTCTTCAAGTTAATAAAAAACACTTTTTTCTTTGTTTGTTAACAAAAAACTGAACAAAAAAAAAAAGGGCGAACTGCTCTGCAGGTCGCTTGGTATTGCACTGCTCTCGGATACGCTTTGTCTCACTTATTTCACATACATTTCAACTGCTGCGCTTTGAGTGTTATTTGCTTTGGAGCCATTTATTTACCTCTGGGCAACTGGCCAACTTGCCCAACTTGGCCAACTCTCGTCGCTCTCAGGGCGCTCCACAAAGAAATTGCTTGGTATTTGAGTTACTTATTTGCATTGAAGTACGAGTTGCTCGTATTTGTCCATTAACTGTTATACACTGCCTGAGCTGGCCAAAATAATTGTATTTTTGCCATTGCGTATACGTAATATTTTGACAAGTGAGAAAACAGTGAAAGTGTTAAGAATGGACCACTTGATCTAAAGATTTAATCCCAGCCTACTCGTTGCTTCCACAACAAGCAAACACAGCTCAGCCTATACACTAGTTAACAAACTTAATGTCCGTTTTCAGCTGGAAAAATAATTGTTTAATGTTAATAATATTAGGCTTTCCTATCTATAAATCAAACACTTTCCAAGACTGTCAAAAAACAATCATTCATTTATTAGCCAAGAACATCTTTTCACCTGGAAATATATCAATCGCCAAGAAAAAGCTCCTCTCCTTCAGCAAGAAAATTGGCTATATAGAATTATATTCGCCTGATATTTGTCTTAGACGAGAACTGGCTATATACAATTATATTCGCCTGATATTTGACCTAGAATCAATCATCACTGTTTAACAAGGGGTTTTCTAACTCTGTAGAAGACTTGACAGATTGAACATCTTTCCACCTGGATTAAAAGCGTTAAACCAGGTAAAATATTAAATCCTTTTCACCTATTTACCACTTAGAATCCTTGAAAGTTCATCAAATGACGTCAGATAAAGAATTGGTATACCGTTTAGGAAAGCCCCAGAATCAAAGCAATTTTTAAATGGTTACAACACTAAGCAAGGGTATTTAATCGTCGGCCTGGTGAAGTGATAGCCTTTCCCTACTAGTTTCAATAATAAACTTTTTTTTAGCATATTAAATTTGCTTTCTAATTGCTCGATCATGCATACTGATCAGCTGGCCTCAGCCGGAAATTAGTTATTTAATATTCTTTAAATAATATAGAAAAAAAAGTGATTATTATTAATTATGAATGAGAAAAAAGGTATGGTCGCTGCTCGTGTTGCAAAAATATTGCTGACCAGTGTCATCATAAACAATATAATATAGCAGCTTTATAATAATAACAATATATATTTATTTTAATATTATACAGGTGCAAATAAACCGGCTCTTCGAAAATTAGGTCTGCGTTTTTATTTAGACTTTTGCATCATCAAGGCGAAAAAACAAACAAACATATTTACAGAATGTTTCAGTCAAAATCCAAAAATGATTCAATGAAACCGAAAATCGAAAAATCAAATCTGTTTATGCGTGTCTTGACGTAAATTCCGATGATGATTCCAAATTGCAGAAATCCCAAGATCCCCAGAGTTCTTTTAGAATATATAAAAAATAAATTAGCGGCGATTTGAATGCATAATAACAAAATAAATTGAAGAAAAGAAAAAAAAATCAACATTAGTCTGGCCCAACTGATTATTATGTTGTTGCCAAGAACCAAGAATGAAAAATATGTGTGTTAACCTGTTGGTGAATCATGGAATCTTATGTAGAACCTTTTGTTTCCATTCTGTGAAATTAATGAAATTCATCGCAACGAAACGAAACGAAACGATACGCAAAAGCCAAAAAGACGCCATTTGAGTCTGTTTAAAAATAGCTAAAAATACGAATCTAATACGTTAATTATTAATGTTCGATAATCATTTATTTAACTGGGCTTGTTGGCTCACTGGCCTGTTGATGTGGCAAATTCTAAACAAATTTGTTTTAACGGAATAATTGTAAGGTTTCGAGGCGTGCAGCTTCACTATTATTTAAATAGCTAAAATCATTCATGTAATCGAAACTGCGCAGTTTCCAGTGGGACAGCTTAAGGCTCGGCCCTTTCACGATCCACAATCGAAGTACATTCCGAGCCGAAGAAGAACAGCAATTGAAATAAATAAAAATCATTTTCAAGCTGCTCGACAAAAGACTTAGGCAACGAACTTGCTGCTCGACAAAAGACTTAGGCAACAAACTTACTGCTCACTCCATCTGACATTTGATAGCGCACCCAGGAGATATGATTACCAAGCCGTACACCGTACACCATCTAATTATGCATAAATCAGACATCAAGTGCTCGTCATCGCCAGTCTAAACAGAAAAACTTCCGCTGAGCGGCGGCTTCTCTTTACAGGAAACCCAAGCTAAAGGCTGTACATTTTGCATTAATTAGAGTTAAAAATTGATGGAAGTGCTCAAAAAATGTTTAATAGAAAATAAATCATTGCCCATTGGCAACAGAAGCTGCAACATTCTCGAATGATCGACAATATGCTACCCAATTCCAATTCGAAAAAACAGCAATTCTCATCCGAAAACAGGTTTAACTTTTTGGGCCTGAAACCAGCTAAACATCTTAAATCCAACATTTAGCGGTTTTTCTCGTATTCAAGCTTGCATCCTGTATAACATTTTAACTCTCAAAATTTCAGATTTCATGAATGCTTCTAGGTCAAGAGCGTAATCCCTGGGTCACTTCTTATAAAAAAACATTTATTAGCTGCCTAAGCAACTATATAATTTCATTCATTTTCTTAAAATTATATCCGATTTAATTAATTAATTTAATAATTAAATATTTCCGTCTAAACTTTTTAATCTGCAGATCAGAGAGCTTTTTTCTCTCGCTTTGTTTAGCTAAAACGTTTAGGAATAAACTGCAAAGGTCAATTAAACAAGCACCTGGCAGTTCTGGACGAACGACCCGCTGCTGCTGTTTGATTGCAGGGTATAATAAATACCTATGAGATAACTGACAGTCGACGAGCTCACAGAATGCCACTTAAACTACGCCAGACACTTGCGGGTGCCTGTAAGCAAACGAAATATATATTCTACAGTAAAAAAATAAAAAGACAATAAAAAAGGTAAAATAAATATTATTATTTAATAACTAATTGAGCATACGAGTGCGCACACACACACTCACTCACACACAGGCGGACAGAGAGACAGCGGGACAGACATACATAGAATTAATGATGCGAGCATCTTCGACGCGTGAGAAGTGTGAATTTGAGCGATGTCGATGATGAACTTCGAAATTGTTGTTGTTGCTGCGAATTGAGATTGGGATTGGGATGCTGCTGCTGCTGCTGCTGCTACGGCTGCTGATGCTGAGTAAGAAACCGGACAGGTACGCCGCACATCTTCATTCAACGTTCAGTTGCTAATTTTATGCAAAACAAAACAACAAAACAAAAAAAAAAGCGAACAACAAGCTAGAGTTAGTATAAAAGCGTTGCTTTTAGTTATTTAGTTATTAGTACAACAGCAGCAGCAGAAGCAGCAGAACAGTGATCGAAATATCTGATAGATCTGATAGATATTAAAGCCAACCCAGTGATAAACAAGTTTCGACATGAAGTGTTTCATTTTAGCCGCATTGTTGCTGGTTAGTAGCCAAAATAAATACGTATAAATATCTGATATGCATATGAATTAAATTTACGACGACGACGACGACGCTGATTGGATAACGTCTACAGAGATCTCTAAAGATCTTATACAATTAGAAATCCGGGTTGTAAAAATGTCAAATGTGACTGGCAAAAGTGCAAATATGAATACGATTTGCCATATTTGTTATCTATTTGTTTTTTTTTTTATTATTGTGCAAATGTGTTACATGTGAAGTTCCCTAAATGACATCATCCTTTTCTAAAAACAGAAAAAAAAACTATAAATTATTCTTAAGAAAAGAAGCCGAAAAAAACGCTGCGAAGCGTGGCTAACTTTACTAGCCAAAGTTCACCCACGCGTCATTATTAAAATTGTTTTTTTTTCCAAATTTGTTTTCCAGGTCAGCTTGGCCAGCGCCGAGAATATATTCAAGATTAACATAACGCCAGAGGAGGCACAGCAATATTTGAACAGCGCTCAGCTGCGTGGCGTCAATGAGATTGAGTATGCGCCCAAGACAGGAGAGAATCCCCTGCCAGAGGCACGCAATGAGAAGGGTGAATTTGTTTATATGGGTCGTGTGATCGAACATCCCGAGGAGTATGTGGAGGAGCATTACGATGCCCATCAGTATCATGGTCAGGATGGTCTGGGCCAGTATGTGTATGGCTATAAGGACTGGAATCAGGGCAAGAACGAGAAACGTGATGAGGCCGGCACTGTCAGCGGCTCGTACAAATATGTGCAGCCACATGGACGCGACTTCATTGCCACCTACTATGCCGATCAGAGTGGTTTCCATGTGGAGGACAATCGTCCTGCGCATCTGAAGCTGCCGGCTACCAAAACGCCAGCTGTCCTCAAGGCCGAAGAGGAGCACTTCAGGCTGTGGGGTGAACTGGCCGCCGCTGCTGGTCACAATCCCGATCCATATGCCGCCGAATATCAACAGGAGGGTCACTATGAGCCCAGCGAGGCTGAGACCCGCCAGTATGTGCACGAGGAGAAACCCTATGTGCCCGGCCCCGAGGAGACGGGTGAGCCCAAGGGCTTCTTCTATGCCTTCGACTACAACGTGCCGCTGTTGCGCAACAAGGCGGAACGCGAGGAGCTGGAGCGCCTGCGCGCCGTCAACAACAAGGACGAATAAAGTGTTCGTCCTTCGTTCATAATGTTAGAATAGAAATAACTCTAAATATTTATTCGATGATATTAAATAAAACAGCAGCTATTACATTTCTCAAATACGACCTTTTATTATTATTACATATATATAAAATGTGGTTTGGTTTTTCTCCTCTTCATTTTCCATTTCCTTTTTTGTTTGTTTGTTTGTTTGTTTGTTGTTTTACCCGCCCACTTGTATAATTTCTTCTCTTCTTTCTTTTTTTTTTTGTTGTTAATCTTAACATTTTAGTTGTTCTTCTTTACATTTAAACGCAATTTTTTATGTTTCGTTTTTTATATATATATATTTTTTTTTCTTCGCTTTTTTGTTTGCTGCTTTTCAAGTTATTTAAAATTATTGCTCTTCAGTTGCAAGACTCGATAACTTAAGTTAATTGTTTTTGTTTCATTAATTAGTTAATTAATTAATTAATTAAATTATTAATGTGATGGAGTTTTCTTCTTATCTTCGTCTCTTGCTTTCTTGGGCATTTTTCCTCTCAGTTACAACCAGAATTAAAACTAACATTGATGTTCATTAATTTCATTTCAACTGTCACATAAAACATATTTTTAATTTTAATTTTAATTTAATACGCTCTAAAAGAATCTTTTATTTTTATTATATTTTTTTTTATTTTATTTATTTTTGATTTTTTTCCATTGCCATATTTTCTATGGCACCGTAAAGAACAAATATTTCTATCTTTCTTTCAACTGAGTATGTGAACTTTTTTATTGCATGCTTTTGGGGCGCTGCTTCAAGAAACCGAAACGCAACGACTTTTGTATACCCTTGCAGAGCTCTTACTATATTCTAACATTAATAGATTAAGTCTCTGACTTTTGAAACTTGGTATAAAACTTATTTAATTTGATTGCAGGCCAATACTAATAAGCCTTAAATGCCTTTGAATACACTGGTCAATTATTTGTAATTTTCGAGAGGTTTTCGGAAATTTTTTTTTATAATACTAGCAAGGGCAGGAGCGAGGCTTGCGTTTCAGTTTCCAGTAATTGTTAAACAAAATAAGACTTTTTTTTTTTATTTTTTTTCGTTCAGTTTAGTATACATTTTGTGTGTGTGTGTGTACTAATTGTTTTAAAATATTGAAAATAGTTTTCGATGTTAAAAAAAAATTTGATTTTCAAATGAATCACAATTGAATTTCGTTAGAAATGAAAAGCAAACATTATAAATTTTCACACATAGGTCCGTTATGTATGTTATCTATATATGGCAGCTTTGTTCAGTCCAATATTTTTTTTTTTAGAGTTTTTCTTTCGTTTTTCTTTTGCACTTCTAGTTGCAGTTTCTAAGTTTAATTTCTATTATTTACGCGTAGATTTGCCTGAATGTTATTCGAATTTGAGGTTGCTTTTTGAAGTTAAAGTTGAAGCTGGGCTCGACGTTTGAATAAAAGATGAAAAACGGAAATCAAAAACCAATAAAAAAAGTTAGTAAGGAAAAGCTATCTTCGGCACGCCGAAGCTTAAATACCCTTGCAGATTCTTATGGGAGTTATATGATATAGAAATCACTCAATATAGACTGAGAAACAAAAATGTTTTCTATACAACAACTTTTAAACTGATTGTTCCGATTGTTCCTATGGGAACTATATGATATAGCCGTCTGATCCTAATCATATTTTCGCTGCACTTGGCAAACATATTCATCAAGATAAGTTGAAAATTAAAATAGGTTTCTATACAATAACTTTTGACACTATTGTTCCTATGGCAGCTGTATTATATAGTTGTCCGATCCGGCCAGTTCCGACAGGATCCACAGCAAATTACACTCACCTAGCTAAAAAACTGAGAGGCTAGTTTGCAAATAAACAGACGGACAGGCGGACATGACTATATCTTCTAGTCCCGTCGGTTCTGGGTTCGGAGCTGCCTCCTTCCCTCTGTAATACCCTCTGCAAGGGTATCAAAAAAAAAAAAACAGTGTATAAACAAATATGATAACAAAAATATGTGTATAAAAAAAGAATTCAAAAAGAATTTGAAACAAGATTTTCGTATTCATTCCCTCATCTGAGCATAATACTAAAAGGATTTGTATTTGTCTCAGGTATTCTGTAATTAAATTACCCACTTAATTGCATTTTAATTAATAATTAATAATTTCTACGAGTATAGTTAATGAGAATTAAAAAAAAAACATAATAGCGTCTTAGATAGATGATATACCAATTAGTATATTTTGAATTATACCAAGGTATAAAAAGGTACTTTATAGAGCCTGCCCCACTGTCGTCCTGCTGCCCGACTTTAACTTCAAAATAAAAAAAAGCGTGGAGATCATTTGTTTTTCTTTTTGTGGTAAAAAGGGGGGGAAAAATTCGTAATACTTTCGGATTGATCAAGAGGAATTTTCTTCTTTTTTTTTTTATGGCATGAGCATATGATTATGTCGATCAGACTAAGTGAAAGTGAAAGTGAAGTGAAATATATAGTGTGGTGTTTTTTTTTTTCTTTTTTGTTGCTAGTTTCCTAGATCTAGATTAGAAATTGATGAGTGCAGTTTCCAGTGCTTAGTTCTTAGTTCTTCTTTCCGGTATTTCCTGTTCTGTTTCATTCTTTCCTTTTTATATATTTATACTGATGATAATTTGGCGCATGAGTTACATTTCGATTGCCATGAATTAGATGACCTTATTTTAGTTTTATATATTTCTGTATTTCTCTCTCTCTCTCTCTCTCTCTCTGTTTCTTGTACGAGTATTTGTGGTGTGTCTCTCTCGTCGGTTTGTATATAAGGCAAACTGTATGCGAAACATACAAATATTGAACTATATAAATATGTTATTCTTTTTTTGTTTTTTTCTTTCTTTCGTTTTCATTATGTTACGTATGCCGGGGAAGAGTTCTGGAGAAACTATTTTATGACAAAAAAAAAAAAGGACCCAGATAATTGGGTTTTCTTTTTGTATGTATGAATGGAGCATGGCACAACTTTTCAGTTATTTTTGTTTTTTTTTTTTTATTATTTACTTTACGTTTTTTTTGTTTTTCTTTTCGAGTCTGTTGATTTGCTTTCAAAAATTGACCGATACAACTGTGTATATATTGTACATATACTGTACTTATATGTATATATATATAATTTTGTATATATAAATCTTGTATATCCAGACTCTATATATATATATATATATATATATATATTTATATATAGTAGGCCTAGGTGCTAGTTGAAGTGCTAGTTTTGGGTAGTTTTCTCTCTATCGCTGCTCTACTCTGCTTCTTACTTACCAAAGTGCTCTCTTGCTATCTCTTGCATTGTTATCATTTATCTCTCTCTCTCCCTCTCTCTCTCTCTCGAACTCTCTGTTGCCGTTTATCGTTTTTCGTTCAATAGACTTATCTACTTGGCCGCAGCTGCCGCTGCTGATGTTGCACTTGGCGTCACTTTCAGCTTGATAAACATATTGTTGTCGTTGTTGCTGCTATTCAGATCGAGCTTCTGCACCTCACATTCCAGGTTGTTGATACAGTTCTTTTCGTATTGAGTGGTGCCATTATTATCGGAACTGATGGCTGTTTTGTCACTGGGTGTTTGTTCACTGGGCGCCACCTTTTTCTCTTTGCTTTTCTTGAGGGCATTTAGTAGCGTTTTCTCTTTGCTTTTGCTCTCCTTGTGATTGTTGTCCTTATCCTTGTGTTTGTTGTTCTTGAAACGCGGGAAAATACAACCGTTGGGCAAAAAACCGCCAAGCTTTTCCTTCTTGGCTGGCGCTGCTGGGGCTGGAGCTGGGGCTGGGGCTGGTGCAGGTGCTGGAGTTGGGATTGGGACTGGAGCAGGTGAAGTTGTTGTAGGTGGCGTGGCTGTGGGCTGAGCAGCTGCTGCCGTTGATGCTGGCGTCGGCGCTGCTGTTGTGTTGGTGGCTACAGCTGCAACTGGCTCTATTGACAGTTGGTGTTGTTCTATGGTTGTTTGAGCTGGCTGCTCCAAAGCAGGTGTTGAGCCATTTGTGCCATTCATAATGCCAGCCGCATCTGTCTGATCCACGCAGGCATCGCCAGTTGACGGCTCATTGCCAACCAATTGCTGCTGTTCCTGCAGTTGTTGTTGCTGCTGCTGATCCTCTTGGTGCTCACTTGCCACCTTATTATCCAGCTGCTGTGCAAAGACAGCCAAGGTAATGCCATTGCCATGCTCCGCCGGTAAGAGATCGGCATTATAGGCGGGCGGCAAACCTATCTCAGACGCTGTTGACTGCGCTGAGCTACCCGCACGCGCCGCATCCGGCGATTTCGGAAACATCTGCTGAGTGGTGACATTCTGATAGTGTTGCTGTTGGCGCTGCTGCAGCATTTGCTCCTCGCGTTCGCGATCACGCTGCGCCTGCACAGCATTCCACACATCTTTCAACTCACCCGAAATGTCACGATCCTTGAGTATGACGGCGTTTCTGTAAGGGTATGAAAGAAATTTCGATATATATATTTCTTATATTACGTATATTTCTTTACCCACCTGACTAATTTCACGCCGGGATTCATAGCCTCCACAAAGTCGCACATGAGCTCAACCATGGCACGCCGTTCCTCTGGATCCTTGCTGTGACGTCCAGAGTCTTTGAGCACCTCAGGATTAGCCATAACGGCGAAAACAATAGGAGGACTACGCGGACTGCCAGGTGGCACCTGCGAAAAGTGTTAATAAGAAGAATATTTCAGTAGAGGAAGAGAACTAAGAGCCGGTTCGGTTTATAGTGGGATTTAGCTAGGAGTTATTTAATAATAGGCAAAGACTAAAATAACAAAAAAACAAATGCAGGGAAAAGATTGGTTTCAATCGTAATCAACTTACCCGCATGCCTCCATACAATGGTATGGGATCACTGGGCTCCTGTGGTATTACAATGCGCGTCCAGCTGAGGACATTGATGAACAGCTCTTCGCCCGACTCTGTGGTTGTGCGTATGCACATATGCGGCTGTGGGGGATTCTTAAAGTGGCGATAGGCGCGCGAGTGACGATAGCTATGAGGAGGTGGAGAGGATTGCATCATAGACATGCCCATGCCTAGATCACCCTGTTCCATTTGTTGTTGCTGTTGATCCATATGTTGCTGTTGTTGTTCCATTTGTTGTTGTTGTTGTTGTGCATGGTGCTGCATATTATTAAGCTGCAGCTGTTGCTCTACATTACTAATATTATTATTGTTGTTGTTGTAGTTGTTGCTTGTTGTCAAAGTCTCAATGGTTTCATCGCAAGTGTTGGCAGTGCTGTTGTTGCTTGTGTGCTCATTTTGATGTTGATGCTGTTGTTGTTGGTGCTGTTGCTGCTGCGGTTGTTGCTGTTGCTCCTGTGCGGAGCTTTCAGCTTCAAACTCCGCAGCCGACATTTTGTTCTTGTTCTTGTTGGTGTTCTTGTTGGTGTTGGTGTTGTTGTAGTTGTAGTTGTTAGCTTTTAACAGTCTTTTGTTTTGCCTACTTCTTCGATGACTTTTTTACCCGGCGCTGTTGTCGTTCGCTTCGTGCTCTTCTCTCCTCTTCGCTTTGTTCCTATTGTACGTGTGCTCACACTCACACTCTCACTCACACCATCAACATACGCGCTGCCGCTGCCTCTGCTTCTGTCGCTGCGCTGCCTTATAACATTCTTGTTGTTGTTGTTATGGTTGTGGCTTCTTGGTCCTGTTTTCAGCTTAACTTTTGACCTTTTAGGTTATTATTAATGTGTCGCCTTCTTTGACATTTACATTTATATTCACACACACATACGCACATGTACACGCACACGCACACGCACACTCGCACTCACACACACGCAAACACCCCTCTCAGTGCGCACCCCGCACACGTACACGTACAAGTGGGAGGAGTTGGTCGTTGTCTGCGAAAGAGAACGATGTGGTGGAAGGGGGGAGGCAATCAAAAACCAACAAAAGCAGCAGCAGAAGAAAAACATGAAATGAAAATGTCAAAATTGATAGCAATTCCAATAGTCTATTAGATTTTTAATGTTGCACTTACACATTTCCAACGTTTTCATTAATAAGAATCGTTTTCCAGTTTCATTGCACAATACACATACAAAAACAACAATGTACACACGGACACACTAATATACATATACACAAAACTGAAACTGAAACTGCGTTTCTGCTCTTCACATCATCATTTTCTTTCTACTTTTCTTTCTTTCCCAATCAACGGCTGCACTTACAAAGAGTGTGGCCGCGCGTTGCGCTGATTTTTATATTTAGCTTTTTAGCAGCTTTTCAGTGCAGCGCGCGTTGAGAAAAACAGCCGAATTTTCCGACGACTACCCAACATAAACAAAAAACTAATGTAAATGTGTACAAAGTGGCCAGCTAGCTGAAAATCTATGTGTGTGTGTGAACAGTGTTGCCAGATGTGGCTAGTGGCAACGCCAGTGTGTACACACTTCGTGGTCAGCCACCGTAACAACGCTAACAATGTGTACATATTTTCGATATTCTGCATTCAACGCCGGCGTGAAGATTTTCGCGATTGAAAAAAAGCAGAAACAGAAATCTTAAATTAAGTTAGAAGTACGCGTAAAGATACAATTAGAGATAAATTAATTGATAGAACTAATACAGCAAGTGCGTGTAATAGTGTGGCCAAGTAGAGTTTGCCACCCAATTTGTACATTTTTCCCATTTGTTTTTTGCGGCACTTGGCGTGTGTGTATAACAAGATGGCGTCCTCACAAGTCTCTAACAAATCGGGCTCCGGCTGGCCGCGACGCGGCAGTCAGGGCCAAGCTGATGCGACTATCAGTAATAACGGAACACAGAAATATGCCTCAAATCAAGCGTTAACAATAAATCGCACAATTAATCTGTAAGCCTGCTTAATATTCAACATATATATGTAGTTAATAACCACCTCCCACCACTGCAGCTACCCTCTAACGAATTACACATTTGGCACGAAGGAGCCGCTCTTTGAGAAGGATCCATCGGTACCATCACGTTTCCAGCGTATGCGAGAGGAGTTTGATCGCATTGGCATGCGTCGCTCCGTTGAGGGAGTGCTCCTGGTGCACGAGCACGGTTTGCCACACGTGCTGCTGCTTCAACTGGGCACCACTTTCTTTAAGCTGCCCGGCGGTGAGCTGAATGCAGGCGAAGATGAAGTAGAAGGACTCAAACGATTACTTTCTGAGGTGAGCTTTTATTTTTAAGTGAATGAGTGTTATCGCTAGCAAATATTCTGCATCCCCGTATCTAAAATGCTGTAAACTATCTTCTGGCTTTGAATCCCATCCAGCTTATTATTTATTGTAAAATTCATTTGACATTTGACTTTGGTTCAGTTTAAAACAATCTGTATATGAAGAGAGTATTAATTCTGTATTTTAATTTCCCTTGCAGACGCTGGGTCGTCAGGATGGCGTTAAACAGGATTGGATAGTCGAGGACACAATCGGGAATTGGTGGCGGCCGAACTTTGAGCCTCCGCAATATCCATACATTCCGCCGCATATAACCAAACCCAAGGAGCACAAGCGATTGTTTTTGGTGCAATTACACGAAAAGGGTAAATATCAAAATCGGTAGTCATAAAAAACAGAGAGTCTTTTACACAGCGTAGGTATTATGTCGGCCACTAAAAATACAAAAAAGAAAATAATGAAAAAAGAAAAGTATATTTTTTTATATAAATAATTTATATACACTATAAATATATAACCTTGTAAAGTTTATTGCAAAACCGATACGCTAACAAACCTCATGTCATATCTTTTCAATGCTGTTTAGATACGGACAGGAACGCCAGTTACGATGTACCCTGAGCTGAGCTGTTCCAATAGCGCCGTGTTGTGTCTTGTGTTATCTCTCACGCCAGCCCAACAAAACCAAACCAGACCAAACCAAAGTATAGAGCTCTTCCCTCAACGCTCTACTCTCAAGAAGAGTGAACAAAACAGAAAATGAAACAAAATGAAATGAATGAACAGAATCAGAAAGAGAAAGAGATACAGAAACAGAAACGAGGCGGCATTCAATATTAATTTACTTCGTCGATTCTACTTAGTACAAGAAAAACATAAATAATTTGAACTTGTTTGTATTTGATTTTGGCTCTCAGAGTTGTTGGCATATTTTGTTCGAAAATTTCCGAAAAAAAATTCTTTGATTGTTCTTTGTTGTATTAATTTTGTAAATATGTCGACATTTCTGTATAACCAGAGAGTGCAACTCATACGAAATTCCTTTTATAATGTCATAAATATATTGTGTGTTTCCGGGCAGGCAGTAAGTCAGTGATTTTTGCAAGTATTTTTTTGAATTATTGTAAATTTTGCTGTTGTTGTTGTAAATGTTGTCGTCTGCTTAATGTGCACAAATCTCGCGTGTTGTGCTGATTTGGGTGCATGGCAAGGCGCAACTGGACTAGGGTATTAGTCAGTCAGTCAAGTCAATAGCTTCATAAATAATTTAAGCATTCGTTTATGTAACAAGTTATTATAACTCGTAGATCCTTGACATCATCATCAAATTGTGCAATACTCTCGCACACATACAACTATACATACATACACACCACACACAAACACACACACACTCAAACTCAAACCATTTGTATTATGTTGTTACGAATGTTGCTCTTAATGGTTAAACTCGAAACTATGTTCATATCACAATTAATAGACTTCGTTGGATAAGCGCATAAATTGAATACAGTCAGTGAAACGATAACTAATAATTTAGTCTAACGAACTATTCTGTCTATCAATCAATCAATTGTGAATGTAAAAAGTAAAAAAAAAAAAAAATGAAAAAATGCAAAAGAAAAAATCTAAACAAATCTTTTATATATCATAATTATGGCAGCGAATCTTTTTTATGTAAATTGTTTTGTATAACCCCAACGATTGTAACCTATTTATCCAGCTATGTGATAGTATAATATCCCTCCTTATATTTATCCAGTGCTCTCTGCTCTACATACATAAATTCTGTCTCTATCGTTTTCTATGTAATCTAGCACTATTTGCTGTGCCCAAAAATTATAAGCTTGTTGCGGCGCCCCTATTCGAGCTATACGACAACTCACAAGGCTATGGACCCATTATATCATCACTGCCACAGGCGTTGTGCAGGTGAGATTTCAATTGATATCTCTCTAAAATACATTTTAGCATTAATTATATTATATGTCCTTTGCAGATTCAACTTTATATATATGTAAGGCAACAAGGCGCTGCATCTTACCCCGACTTTTCCTCTAGCTAGGCAGCATCACCAAGGATAGCTCTACTTCTTAATTAATCGGCACCTATCTGTAGATGATATCCATTTATTTTGTTGTATATGTGTGTGTCTATTGCAGATTAAATGGAAAGCCAATGCGGCTTATGCTTGGCATATAAATAGAATCGAAAGTTGACTTTATTTTTGACCGTTATTGCATTGCTTAACTAAATGTTACAGATACGTTAGTTAGTACATATTTAAGTAGAATAATTGTATGCTCTTTTGGGCCATTTATAGCATATATTCGCTATAGATCTGCTCGTAATAATCGCGTTTGCTGCAATGGAAGATACGCACATTTTTAATACATTTCTTTACGTTTACTCTTCTGTTTGATTAACATTTACTTTGGTTTTGAGGGCTGTTAACGCAAAACTAAAACTACAGAGATTCTGTTAAGTTTGCTGTTATTGCTGACTAACATTTAACTGCGCTGTAAAGTGCGTGTGGGTGTAACAAATGAACAAATTAACAAAAATTACAAAGCGTACTAAAAAAAAATTGATTAACTAAAGCACACAGGAACCGTTGTGTTTGTCTATAGGATTAATTAGGTTAAGTCTTAATTGCTATGATTTCTATATTCATTTGTTATGCATATTAATTTCATTATTTTTATGTTATTATGAGACACGTACAAAAAAGTGTAAACACGCTGTTAGCAAATATTGCCTGATCGCTATTATGCTATGTTACTGATATATCTTCTATGCATTCAGCGGCTGTTTGTTTACCACAATTTATTGTGATAGAACTTTAGATCATTATAGCCCTGATCGGTTAACCCGCCCGCTGAGGATACCGTGGACATGGCATCTGTATTATCCTGTCCGGGCGAAGGGATCTCATTGCCCAGCGGACGATTAATCTTCACAACTCCGAAATCCTCACGCTCCTGCTGATTAAATTCCATCTTGCTGCTGGGCATAACAGCCATGCCCACACCAAAGGAGCGATTTTTCATGCCAGTATGCTGCTTGCTCAGCTGAAAAGTGGGCGCCCTACGATTATCGCCAATGATGCTCTCGGCACGCTCCTCTGGCGAACGCACTGTTGGTGGCGTCGGAGTATAAGTTTTAGATGGCGGCGGCGATGGTGGAGTGATCACCTCCTCTAGTTCCTCCTCTGGTTCAGGCTCTGGCTCCGGTTCGGGTTCCGGTTCCAGTTCGTGCTCAATAAAACGCACAACATTATCGGCACCCGTCTGCAACTGTTGCAGCTGTGCGGCAATTATTGCAATATCATTGTTGCCGCTGTTCAAAAAAAAGTTAACAGAGGCTGTTAAATAACATACTCAACCAATAAATAACCGCAAAGACTATGTTAATCAATTAATGCAGTGATCGCTTTGCAAAGTAAAGATTTAAGATATGTTTTGAATTAATTTAAAGATTTTTCCATTTTTTTAGCGACTTCTTTAATTAATATAGTCTTTGCTTAAGCCAATGTAATAATCTCTGTTGCTGGTTTTTTTTTTATTGCACGACAAATGAAAATAAATTAGACAAAAAAATTATGCAGTACTAATTTTAAGTGTTAAATAAATGTTATATAAATGTAATCACAATTTTCAGGTATTTTGTGTGTTTAACGGTTCCGATTGCCGTGAGAGTATGCGTGTGTGTGTGTGTGTGAGTGTGTAAATGTATGAGTGTCTTTGCGGGTGTGCGGCGAGTGCAGCTTCTTCGTCTTCTGCTTGTAAATTAAGTAAATTCTTCCATTATTAAAGACTAATTTTAAGCAAAAATTATAAATAATTCTCTATATAAGACACAAAAAAAAAACAAAAGCTTTGTACAAAATTGTTTAGTTGATTGTTTTGTTTGTTTTTCTTTTCAATGTATGCAGCCTTGTTTGTGTGCGTATGCGTTAACTATTTGATTCTGAAAGACAACAAAAAGAAAGAAAAGAAAAATGAAAACAAATGAAAAACAATAACAATAACAATAACAAAATGATAACATTTCACTTTCATAGTGTTAGTATAATGGGGGGGTACAAAGGGGGGCTGTGTGGAAATAAGGGTTGGCTAAGCGTCCAATTACCTGCTCGACTCTGCGCTGCCTCCACTGCCGCCTCCCTTGCCGGAACTGGCGCTGCCAGCGTGAATTATCTGCACGAGGGTTGCATAAAGATGAGGGAATAACAGAATAGAGAATAACATTATATTATAAATATATTTTCGCTCGACGGCTGTTTAACTTAAGATCTAGGCCATATTTGCATGTGTATACTATAGACCAGATTAGGGGTAGTCAACTTTTTATTCCCCCTGCAGAGGGTATTATATTTTAGCCATGTTCTTTTGTCGTATCTGTTTTTATTGGAACTAGTCTCTCAGTTTTTGAGCTAGGCGGAACCGGCCGGACCGGATAACTATGTCATATAAGTAGCTAACATAGGAACAATCGGTTTTATATGGAAAACCTTTTTGTTCATAATTAAACTTATAAGTTAGAAGGGTAATCTTCGGGGTGCCGAAGATAGCTTAGTTTAATATTTAGTTTTTAAGCGTTAAAATCCGTTTTAAGCTCTAGAAAATCACAATTTCTCAGTTAATAAGATTGCATAAGTAAATTATTCATTATATAATTTATTTATATTTCTTTTATTTGGCCTGGAAATTGCATTTTCTAGTAAATGATTAAATATATTAGGGTTATTGACTTTTGTTTTATTGTTTTAGCACTTATTCACCTTCATCCATAACCTCAATTAGAAAAAAAAGAATCAGAGCGGCGTTCGCTGCTCTGTGGGACATTCCGAGTGAAAATGCCCCCAATAGCTTTATTAATTCCCGAAAAATTTGCTTAATATAAACTAGATTTAATCACAGGAAACTTAATTTGGTTTTCTAGGGTTTTCTTATATCTAACGTATACTACCCCCCCTCCCCTCCATCCGTTAGCCGCACCACCCGTTTGCCAACGCCTCGAATCTGGTACAAGTGTCAAGCGAAGTTTTATTTTCCACATGGGTCGCCCTCAAAAAACAGCCCCTTGGCACGCAGCCAAAGAAACGGCTAAGAACGTGGGGGGGTTGGTTTTTGGGTTTGGTTAGGGGTTGACCTACTGCGAGTGGTAGCAATGTGGCACCCTGCAGTGAAAGTTTGCCAGAATATTCGTAATACAAATGGTTTGTAGTTTGATAAAATACAGAGAGTTTTATTAACAATAGAATTTAGAGTAATAACGAGTGTTTGCAGTTAGTGATCGATCATATTCTTCCTTCGTGATTTAGCTATCTCTTGTGATCTTCGTATATCTTCTATCTTATATTACAGTGTCGTTGTGTTCCATTTTGATTTCTCCATTTTGATTTCTCCATTTTGATTGTCTAGGCAGATACAATTAATTTTGATTTGTAATTCGAAAATATAGATATATCGATGGGAACGCATAACTCCCAATACTATTTGGGCTGTAGTAGTTGTATATATATATTGGATTCCCACACACTCACGCTCGCACGCACACTCAGAATACGTGTCATCAATTTGTAGTCTTGAATTTCATTTTCCAAATATTAAAATCTATTTTGTTGTTGGTTTTTTTTTGTTTCTTGGTTTTGATTTGTTTTGTTCTTTTGATTTCTTGTTGGATCATTATTGCATTGGGATGCTACCATCGCCGTGTCCCATCTCGGGTGTACGTACTAGATAAATAGTCGTCTGGCAATTGGGGCAAGTGGTGCACATTTCGGCAGCTGGAGGCACTGCCTCGGTGGCACCGCTTTGCTGATTCGGCTGTGTTATGGAAGGTTATTAATTGTATTGAACAATGCACTATTGCTCCTCGTATACCCTCGCAGAGTGTATTAAATTTTCAGAATGAGTATCCTTTTGGAGGATCTTAAAAAAGAACCACATCTGCAAGGGTATTTACGGGGCATAGCAGGGATATTTACATAGGCCTGCTGCTGCTGCAACTGTTGCTGTTGTTGTTGATATTTGCGTGGCGATATCTTGGCCGGAGCCTGTTGCTGTTGTTGCAACTGAGCCTGCGCCTGAGCCTGTGCTTGAGCTTGAGCCTGTGCTTGGGCCTGAGCCTGAGCCTCCTGCTGCTGCTGTTGCTGCTGCTGCTGCTGGTCATATCCAGCCTGTTGTTGCTGTTGCTGTTGCAGCTGTTGGTGTTGATGTTGCACATGGGCACGTCCACCATAATAGGGCTCATGGCGAGTGGGTTGTCCAGCAGCTGGCGGCTGCACGAATGGCGGTGCTTGCTGCTGTGGCTGCAACGGCTGCTGCTGTGCCTGGGGCATGACCGCACCAGCTGGTGGCTGCTGTTGTTGCAATGACGGCTGTGCTGGCTGCTGCACTGGCGGCTGTTGCTGCTGTGTTAACGGAACCGGGGCTGCCATGGTGCTCACTGGCTGTGCCATTTGAGGCGGCATCTGTTGACGCTGCGGCTGTTGCATTTGTGGCATCTGCTGCTGTTGCTCCTGGCCAGAAGCGACGCGTATTGGGGCCACGGCGGCATTAGCATCCAGGCCAGCATGACGCAAGCGTGAAGGACGAGCAAAAGCATTGTTTGCCATAAACGAATCATCTACATCCTGCAGACCCGAACGACGCTGAAACGGATCCTGGCGATTATTCAAACGGCTCAAAGCATCCAAAGGACTCTTGCGTGGCTGTGTGAAGGCGGATATTATTATTGGATGCAATCCTCATTAATCCTGGCACCTCTACATACATTATCCACATTCTGCCTGGCCTGACTAGGAGTCAAGCTGACCTCGCTGCCATATTTACGGGCCATGTTGGCATTCGAAGATGTCGGATGACGTGACTGTAAATCAAGTAAAATATACACTCACATCCTGCTAAATTCACAGAGAAACTTACGCCGACGCTGGTCTTGGAGGCACCTTGGCGTGCACCTGGAGCATTACCACGTTTTTGATCCATAATAGAGGTGTATGAGTATGAGTACGAGTACGAGTACGTTAATATTAATTAAAGTTCAGACTCGACAATTAGAGGACGAATATTATTTTTATACCGAAAGCAGCACGTAAAACTTTGGGCACAAAAAAAACGCGACGAAAATGTATTGAAATTGTTTCTTATATTTTGAATAATTCGTATGTTTGTTTTTTCTTGTTTTGTTTTCACTTGTTAAAATTACACTTCACGCACAAAAGTAAATAATTTTTATTTGTATTTGTATTTGAGTTTATATGAATAAAATAAAAAACTAGATGTGAATCGTGTGGTGTACAAATGTTAACTGAACTATTTCACAGCCTCAAACAGGGGCTAGGAAATTTGGGAGCCAAACTGAACTCAAGGCATACTTTGATCCATTTTTTTACCTGAATAATATTGCTAGAGTGTTTGGCTAGCCAATCGAACTGAGGGGTTTTTTTTTTGGTACGTATTCTGCGGCTAGCGTTTGGCTATGGGTACAGGAATTGGTTTAGATGGGTAAAAGTCTGTTTTTGAGTTATTTAGGTATTGTTGAGGGACGCTATTTGACGTGTTGGGAGCTATTAAATCTTGAATTTATCTAGAAAGAGGACTAAAATTCTCCTTGGCTTGTCTTGGACGGGTTTTCGAACTACAAATTTAATAAAATATATTCTGCTGAATTTATGAAATCTTTACATGGTCTAAAAACATTCTCTATTTAAAAAACGTGCTCTTTCGATACCAAAAGTTTAATTCTACAGACGCTGACTCACTTTTTAGAGCTTTTTCTAATAGATACTAGATAACCCAAAAACCTTGAAATGCGCTTTTATCTAGGGAAAAATTCAGCTGTTTCCTAACCCTCTTCCTATGCTCCAAAAATGCTATCTATTTTTTTAGATAATTTTTTAAATATGATACTAGATGGAAAATAGATAATCCAAAATCAATGAAATGCGTTTTTATCTAGGAAAAGTTCCAACTGTTTCCTAACCTCCTTCTTATGCTACTAAGCATAAAACTTTATCATTTTTTTAGGATTATACTAGATAGATACTAGATAACCTAAAAACAATGAAAAGTGTTTTTATCTAGGGAAGCATTCCAGCTGTTTCCCGACCCCCCCTCTTAGGCTACAAAACTATAATATTATTTTCCTAAATTCAAATAAATAGTTTGAGCTTTTTTTTGCCGTTTTCTTGCTACCTTTAATAAATATACAAAACAGATTTGAGACAAGAACAAGGCACAAATATAATGGCGGAGGCTGGAACATAAATTTTGGAACAGGTCTACGTACATAGATGTAGGTGTAGGCAGCGCTTTAAAATTACTAAATGTGTGTTTGTGTGTGTGTGTGCATTTGTTGTTGTTTTGTTGTTGTTTTGATAACTACTAAACTTGAACTTTAATGATAATAGTTGAGTACCTCGGCCATGCTGCATGAGGGACGCGGAGCACCATACCGTCCATTGGGTGAGATCTGTGTTATTTGTTGCAACAATGTTGCCGATGAGTGCTGCTGCAACTGCTGCTGCAGCTGCTGTTGTTGCTGCTGCTGCTGCATCAGCAAACCGCTGCTGCGTCGACCGAAGCCGCGATTGTTAACCGCTTCGCCCAAATAAGTAGCACCAAATAGTTGTGTGTTAGGACTGTTCGATTGGTTCGATAGATTCGATTGGTTCGATTGATTGATGATTTTTCGTTGTTTTTTGATTTGATTTTGATTTTTGTTTTGTTAGTAGGCGCAAACATGTGGATTAAAGAGAGTTAATCATTAAACATATTTTATACAAGTATATTGAGTATATATAGATTAATATATATTTTAATTAGTCACCCTGAAACGTTTTGCCCAATGTTTTCAGTACATAACCAGGCAGAAGGCCTAGGGTCCATGGTTTATGGCTTCTTTAGAATGAACTCGAAGCTGTTCCAAGAGTTGGAGTAGCTTCATCCAAAGTTTAAAGCCTTTTTTAATGGAATCAAAGCTAGATTAAATAAATATTTAAATATTTTCTTAGGTAAATAGTTGAGCAAAACGTTTCAGACAGATATATATATGTATATATTTATATAGCAAGCACAAGCAACAAGCCACCAAAATTAATTGCATACAGTTTTCGTTAACTTTATTTATCGATAAATGCGCTTCCGCAGGCGATCAATTTTTATCGCACACTCCCACACACACACAAAGGCGCACAGAAAAGAAACAATGAAGGACTTGCTAGGAACTAGGAAACTTGGTCGGATGTTTGCGTGTGCGATATGCAAATTTGGACTTTTGCGAAGGCAAAGAAATGGGCAACTAAGCCAAGTGAAATGTTTCCTGGCAAGTCGCAACGCCTTAATTAGGCACCTATTGCCCTATTGCCCCATTGCCCCATTGCCCCTCTCGGCCAACTTATTGGCCAACTCACCTGTTTGTAAGACTCATGCTACTCTTTAAAGTCTTCTTCGGTGTATCGGTATGTCCATTGGCCACTTTTCCATCGTTAAAGAATCCCTCATAGAGCACAAAATTGTTTGCTTGGGGTATGGTGCGTAGCAGTCCATAATGCTTGCCCAGAAATGCCAATAGCTTCTCCGAGGGTCGATCCACGGAGCACTTAAGTGGTGTCCATTGCTCCTCACTCAACATGGTCTCAAATAGCTTTTTGCCCAGACCAGAGCGCTGACGTGATTCATGCACGTAAAAATCCAAAATTGATGGAGATTGCTCCATTTTGCGCGTCTGACCCTTCTCATCGAACAAATAGAGATCTTTGGTGCCAACCTTGAGTAGTCCGGTAACAGCGCCGCTGTCAGGAAAATAATGTTTTTTTTTTGTTTAAAAATATACTTTTATAATCCCACCAGGGATTCAACCCGATTTGTAGCTAATCTACAAATTCTGGAGGTCTCCATTAAATAATTTGGCAAGCCAAAGATTGCTTTATTTATGTTATTTATAATAATTTGTGGTCTACTCACTTCTGACCCGCTTCAGTATCCGCCAGCAGATAAATGGTCTGATTCTCTGACATTCGTAGGCGCTGGGCGGATGTAACCGGTTTGGTCAGACCTTGGGATACGGCCGATAACTGACCTAAGCGATCAATTATCTCGGACATCTTTGAGGTGGCATCTCTTTTGTTTTGATGGGTGCATGGGAGTGTTGGAAAGCGTGTAACGGTTAAACAATCGAATCGGGTATTTAATTTGCGCCCGCGTACAGTTTCAATACTCACAAGCACTGACGCCGATCACCACGAAAGGTGTGCGGCAAAAGATTTGAGGCCACCTTGATGATTGGCTGTGGAAACAGCGTTTTAATGTCGAATCGGAAATCCACCATAATTGTTCCCTGATTGCTGGTGACTTTTTAAAGATTTATTTTGTTTTTTTTAAGTGTGTTTCAAATAGCTGAAATTGAGAACGAGAGAATTCCAATTTAATAGAGCATTACGAAAAAGGTGCGCTCAATTTGATTATCAACTTATATTTTAGTCTGTCCCGCCTCTCTGTTCGTCCGTCCGTCCGTCCGTCCGTTCGCTTGTCAGTCAATTCCATTTTGGGTGTGACGTTGTGTGGGAAAAGCTGCACATGCAATTTAGCTAAAAGTTGTTGCTCTTGTTGCGGTTGTTGGCGCTGCCGCTGCCGCTGAATGATTCAGCAGTCAGGAAGCACGTGTAGGTGTGCTGACAGCCACAATTGGCATAAGTAACAGCCTTCCAGCAGTGCTGCTAAGTTAGCTTCTTTCAGACCACATTAAGACGATCTATTTCTTACCTTGCTTTCGGTTTGCTGTTTAACGTACTTAGAACTTACCTATCAATTTGGTTTCTTATTGATTTGTTTCAAAGAAAACTTTTATTCTTCATAAATAAAAAAAGATTTAGTTAATCCAAAAGCCCTATATTTGAAAATTACGACTAAAATTACTTAGTTATTATTTTGAAAAGTATCACCAGGTTGCAAACTAAAGCAAAGCTAACTCTGTTTAGCCAGTTTTCTCTAACGCTCTTAAAACTGTCAATTATTAAGAAACCTTGTCCTGAATATTGAAATGTCCTTAAGAACATGCCATGGATTTAATAAAAATCATTACCACAACTGTTTAGACGCTAATCTGATGACGCACAGTGTATTTTTATTGACGACAACAAATAAAAGCTAAAAGCAACATGCGATTTTTGCCTTTTTTCCTCTACAAACGATCGAAAGTTGGCAGCACTGGCATAAATAACAGTTTGAGCTGTTTCTTTTTTTCTTTTTGTGCAGCGTTACCAACTACCAGGTAGGTCAACGTGCAATCATCATTTTAAACGATAACGATAACCGTTTGATATGCGTGCGTTATCGTGTCATTAAACTTGTGTTTATGAAAGGGGACAGGATAAGGAGGAAACGGGAAGTGGGACAGATTGCGGTTACGAAACTCCTCCTGCCTTAGTTATTGTTAATTTGCGAGTGCAACGAACTGAGTGACGCCGTGTTGCAGTGGCAGAACGATAAGCGCTTTTGTAATTACATTTAAAGGGGGGCGGGACAATCATTTCGAGCACATGCAAAACTTTTACCGTTGCTATTTTGAGTAGTTTTGTCAGCGGAAAAGTTAAACAACAGCAGACCGAGCTTGCAGTCAGCGTCAGCGTCAACGTCGACTTCGCAGTTCGAATGTCAAAATGCGATAGCAACAGCAAGGCGAGCAGCAGCGTACAAATGACGTGTTTACAGCGTGTACAGCCCCCCAGCAAAGCTGCGCTGTTGCTGCGCTGCCTTGCAGTTGCCGACGACGTCTCTTCTTGTTGTTATTTATTTACCCAGCGCGGCAAACTGTTGACGTTGCTACACAGACACACACACACACACTTACACTCAAAACGCAACGTTTTATAACTGTTTATAAGCCAAAGCGCATGATCCAAAACACAAACAGAATCAAGAACAAAAGCAACGAAGCGCATAAGGTGTGTGGTGGGGAGAAAGCGATGTGCAGTTCTTGTTGCTCCCCTTTTTTCTTTTTTGCTCATCATCCGTCTTAAATATGTATGTATGCGTGTATGGGTGTATGTGTAAATGTGTCAACAGAGCTGTGTAGCGTGAGAGTTGTCTCAAAGGAGTTGCAATCGCGTGTACATGTGCAAGCGAGATAGAGCGATGCGAAGAGAGCTTTGCGATCAAAGCTCTTAGAATTACAACAACAGTTAATCAGCACCAAGTAACTGCACTTGGAAACAAGAAAGCTCAACAGCTTGCAGTTTTCAGTTTCAACGAAAACAAATCAATTGATCAGGCAGACAGACAGACAGATCACTTCAATACTTATAAAAAAATAGCATGCATATTTATTACATGCATATTTTTTTGAAAGCCTAATGATGAAATTAATAATAGCAATTACACGGCCTTCAGTCTGGCTTCTATAATTATTTTTCCACAATCATCTGATTGAGCCCAGACTAGGAAAAAACAAAAAAGTCAAAAACAAGCCCTCTCGTCTGACGTGCACCTCCCGTGCTTGGGAGAGCCCCCTTCCTCAACTGAGAGGCTCGTGTGAGAGGAGGGTATTAAATATCATACATGTACATATGTATGTATGTATGTACGTGTGTAAGAGTATATTTATTTGTATATATTATTTTCTTTATGTTCTCGATTACGTTTAAACAAATAGGCGACAGCGCGTCAGCACTGCCCCAATAAAATTTGGAATGTCCTGACTTAATTGAATTTAGGCGTATTTTATTATGCCATTCCTTAGTGGCTCACACCCATACACACACACGTGTCTGACCAAAGGGCATTACAAATGAGGTTTTCTTTTCAATAATATGTATGTACAGTAGAACTTCTGTTGAAACGAACTTTGATATTAAGAAACTTTGTTATGGACAATACAAAAATAAATCTTTAATACATAAAATACTAGCTTAATTATAGATCACAAGGTCTGGTGGTTCTACATTCTAGAGTTCTTTTCTTACCAAAATAATTTATTGAGGAGGGGGAAATTAAAGAATCAATTGAGCACAGGAAATACTTTATTTTGTCTGCAATTCCTCAAGAGGGAATTTCGACTGTAGTGCAAATGGAACCTGGTTCTTTTCTGTCACGAAAAATAAAGGTAGGCAGTCGAGAGAATTGTGGACTTAAGTTGAAATTTATGCAGCAACAAGGTCAATCGATAAATGTAAAGCAAGTTGCCAAGGCAAGGGAAAATATTTGACGCCCAACAACCGGTGCTGTTGAAATCCTGACAGGTGTTTGTTGTCCAAGGCAACAAAGGAGACGGCCCTGCGAGCCGCCTACAATTCGACAGGCAATTAAAACTAAATTGTTAATGACTTTGTTCAATTGAAGTCATTAGTTTTGTTATTGAGCTTTAAATAGGCACGCAACGGTTTCGACGTTATCGCTATCAATATCGATATCGATATCAAGCTGAAAATTGCATAGAAATGCAATGGCAATGAAATCCATTTGCGGTTCAAAAGTTGTTATTGTTGTTGTTTATTTATTGCACGCCTCGCAACCGAACCGAACAATGATCAAAACAACTTGTTATTCCTCAACACAGCCCCAAAAACAACAACAGCAACAACAACAACAACAAAAACAAAGACAAGAACAACGTATAAAGCCACAGCGAGTGCAACTTATTGTTCTTTAATTGTTGTTGTTTGCTTTGCACGCGCCGTCACACGTTAGTTTATCTTGCGAAGGAAGGGACGAGCGTGGACGAGAGCGAGCGTAGCTGCGTTACGTTTTGACGTAAGACGTAACGTAAAACTGCATTTCATCAGCATTTACTCTCACGTAATCTAGATTTGGGTTATTTTCCAGCTCAATGCATAATGCAAAATAACATAAAAAAAAAAAGAAAGTATTGAGTCGGTCAGCTGGACAATCGAATACGCTTTTTTCAATAGAAACTTATCAGTTGATAAGGCGACACTATTCCGGTTTCAAACACACAAAAAACTAACGACCGCAAGGTTTTTTTTTTTGGTAAAGATTAAAGCCAGACAAATAAACATTTTTTTTTTTGTTTTTTTGTGCGACTGATTCCCTACATTTTAATCAGTTAAGTTATGTTTAAATGGCGCGCTTATTTATGATAAGCGATTGCCAGTCGGCATGAATAGGTCTAGAAACCGGTTATAACCGGTTCAGTTGTTCACTTGAGCGGCAAGTGACACTTTTTTTTTTATGATTTGATAACCAGATATGTGCGTCTCGTTCGCGCAAACAGTTTTGATGAGCAGGCGGGTGGGTGCAAAGGTTGCTTAACAAAGTTGATTGTAGGAGAGCTAAGAGTCGGTGCAGAGCAGCAGCAGTGGCAGTAGCAGCCGCTGCTGTTATCGAGTGACGAAGAGCAATGTAAAAACACTCACAGACACACACACACGTGCATGCACGTTTGTAATTGGCAGTTATCGTACGATCACCAAACACATACACGCATGCAGTGGTCAGTGTCGCGCCAATTCGTCTCGTCGTCTGCTGCTGCGAGCGCGAAAGAGAGCGCGCATTCGAGTAAAATGCACTTGTATTTGTTTGCTTCAGTTTTCTTATAAGGGCGAGCAGCGACTAGTGGGAAATCAGTTGTAATAAGCCAGCGAACGCGTACGGATCGCTGTGATCGATCGATCGTCCAAAGAGCAAAGAAGAGCAAGAGAATACTTGAAATCTATAACGTCTGATAAACCAAACAAAAACAAAAAACAGCTGAGCAAAACGAGACGAAAAGCGCGTGTGCAAAATAGAGACAAAAAAAAAAAAAACACAATACACAATACACACACAAAAATAAAAAGATTTACAACGGAAAATTTTAGTCGAAGCAAAGCAAGCAGCTAACCGAGGCGTAACGTAGCATTTTTTTTTACGTAATTTGACAGAAACGTGTGTTCCGTAATACGTAAGATGAGCAGCTCAGTGCTGAGCATGGCACGACCAAGTGCCACCACTAACGGTTGTGCAGCTGCAGCTGCAGCAGGCACCAAAGCGACAGCGACTGCAACGCTGCTCGCCAAGCAATTAAACGCAGCTCTGGCTAACGGTAAAACTGTAACTACTGCCACGCCTACTGCTGCTACAACAACAGCCACTGCTACGCCCCCAAAGCAGCCGCAGCAAGCCGCAAAGATCATACAACAGTCGCAGATTGTCTGCTTCGATGTGGATTCCACTGTCATCTGTGAGGAAGGTATCGATGAACTGGCCGAATTCTGTGGCAAAGGCAGCGAGGTGGCACGCGTCACCAAGGAAGCAATGGGTGGCAGCATGTCCTTTCAGGATGCCCTCAAAATACGCCTGAATATCATAAGACCCAGCCAGCAGCAGGTATCGGACTTCATTAAGCAACGTCCCAGCACACTTAGCCGCAATCTGAAGCGCTTCGTGGCCCAATTGAAGGCGGATGGCAAGCAGGTTTATCTTATTTCGGGTGGATTCGATTGCCTGATAGCACCTGTCGCTGCCGAGCTGAACATTCCATTAACCCACATGTATGCCAACAAAATGCTATTCGATTATAAAGGAGCCTACGATAGCTTTGATATCACACAACCCACATCCCATTCCGGTGGCAAGGCGGAGGCAATTGGAATGATTCGAAAGCGCCAACCGACGGCTGATACCCTTATAACAATGATTGGTGATGGCGCCACCGATTTGGAGGCTGTGCCACCTGCCAATAATTTTATAGGGTATGGCGGCAATGTGGTACGCGCCGAAGTCTACAGACGCGCCCAGTATTACATAACAGACTTTGAACAGCTGATGTGAGAGAGCGAAAGGGAGGAGGAGAAGGAGAAGGAGGAGGAATAACAGCAGCAGCAGCAGCAGGCGCGTTGTCAACTCAGCGAATTTAGTATTGCAAAACGGCGTGTTAATAGTGAATAAGCAGCTCTAAAACAATTATTAATCTACCTATAAAAATATTCTAATATATATATATATAAATATTTGTTCATATGTGTGCGTGCATTTAGTTAGTAGATTTTTTGGTATACAATAAAAAGCGATAGTAAAAATTAAAGCAAACAAGAATTTTAATTGAATCGTCGGTACTAAAATACTCTACCCTTATAGTTTTCTATATATAGTAATATTATTTTCTCTATACTTGAAATATTTCTGCCCCTTTGGCCGAGCTGTTAAATTCCCCAGCATCTTGTCTTTCCTACCCCGTTTTGAATCGTTATTTAACAGCGCTGTTAACGCAGCAGCATAATGCTAAGGTGACACTTGCAATTTCCTGGCGAAGTGCATACTAAAATATATTTTAGTAATTGCTATATAACTACATTTAACAGCGCTGTTAACACAGCAGCAGAATTCCAAGATGACATGCAATTTCTATTCAAAGTTCACAAAAAATGTAAGCATTAAATGCGGAGTAACTTTACGCTTTTGTATATATAATGGAAAGATTTTTAATGCAGCAACTTCACGCATAGTTTTCCATAGAAATATAAACGTTACTTTTCAACTTTTCTACTCCATTGCTAAACGCCATTTAACAGCGCCGTTAGCGCAGCAGCATAATGCTAAGATGACACTTGCCATTGCCAATGCCAAGAACATACAGGCGCTGTTAACCAGACAGTATGAGTATCATTCCAGCATAAAATACAGAGCGTGAATTATGAGCGCAGAGTTCGTCGCGCTCTTTTTTTTAATGACAGACCCGAAAGCAAATGAAAAACTGGCACGAAGGTTAAAACATTCAGCACACTTTCTAAACGCAATTAAACCCAAAATATATATGTTAGCCAGCCCCGCCCCTGCCCATCAAGCAATTAACATTTGTTTCAAACAGTATTTAGTCAAACAAAATGGGCAAACAAACTAAGAGAAGAGGCAAGGTCGTGGTCGTCGTAGTCGCGTGGGTGTTATCGATAGCACTAGCGATAAATGGGAACGTGAGGCGTGATTTGTTGTTGTTGTTGTAGTTGTTGTCTGAGTGAGGGTCAACGTCATCGTCCGCTTCAGTTTTGAGCCATATTAGGAGCGAAGCGGCTGCTGTTTAAAGCGGCAGAGGCGTGAATTAAGGCCAAATTGAAATGCCTCTAAATCCCGGGGACCGTTGGGCGGCCACAACGGCAATTAGCGGAAGGCATATACAGAAAAATAAAAGAAAAAAAACGATGAGATCACCAACAACAACTGCGTAAAACATAATTATGTTTTAACGCGGCTTAAACAAAATCAGTATGCTGTCTGTGTATGGTAGCACTCTGCGTGTGTGCGTGCCTGTCTTAAAGCCCAGTAGAAATTTTGGGTGCTTTAGACAAGGGAACAATTGAAGAAGTCTGAAGAACTGTTCCTTCCTTTTAAGTATGTTTTTTACTGAGTAGCAGGCAAAATTCTATTGGCAGCTATTCGTTCTAGCCAAACCGGTTCGATTTTATGCAAATCCGGACGAAGCTTTGGAATTGTGTACTTATTTCTCACGCAGATAAATCTATGTTTACATTGGCTGCTGCCAATTTCCTACTGGGTTGCCTTGGGGCAATACCTTTAAGACGCAGTGTTCGAAAATGTCATGTAAAAATGGTAAATGACTCACGCACACTGTTTTTTTTTTTTTTTTTGGGCCGCTATAATGATTTTAACCTGTGCAATGACGTAAAAAAAAAACAAATGGGTTTTATGCTCACTGAGCCGCAACAACAAAAAACAGAAAGTTTAATAAAAACAGAAGGAAAAAAGAGCATAAAAAAATGGTTAAATAGCGTAATAAAACTTACCACAATAATAATAATAATATAAATAATAATCGTGCAAAACGTTGATTTTTTTATGAAATATATTATAGGAGCTTTTTTTCTTATTAGTTTGGTTGCGTTCCAATCAGATTTCAATATATGGACGGCTGCTGCTGCGTTGGCGTTAGAGCATATGGGTCGCAGCGGGGGTGGAAAAGTGGGGGGTGATCGAATTGGATGCAGTTGCAGCTTGGGCGCGTTGTGAGAGAGGTTTCTTGTTAACAGAGATTTTTGTCTGCTGTGTGTAAGGTATTTTTGTTATCGATTAAAAATTTATACACATTTCTTGCCAAAAACACAAAATTTGTTATTTACTTTTTTTCTAGACTCTTTTCCAATCACACTTCACAATTTTTATTTGGATTTGTGCTTTTTGAGCAAGTTTTTCAGTTTATATTTAGGAAGTTGTTTTGCTCTTGCCTGTAACTGGGATTCCTCAGCGTGTTGTCAGCTTTATTTAAAAAAAATATTTAATATTTTCAAAATATATTTTGTGTATGTATTTTTTGCTTTCTGCCCCGGTTGAAAACACAGAGAAAAAAACCGACACGCACCACAAAGCGTCCGACTGAAACGTTGTTGAATGTACGACACTCCAATAAGATATAAGCTTTTCTTCCAGCTTTAACTTGCCACAAGCTCTGCAATAAACTAGCAACAAGCTGAACTGAGTCAGAGAGAGTATGTAGAGGGAGAGAGCACTTCTCATAACAGCTGATTTTGGACCGGTTGTGGTGGTCAGTCGATAAGCATTATAATATCGCATCGAATTTAAATAATAATATTAAAGTAAATAAATGCGCTTTAACTTATACTGTGATTGCTTTCCATAAAACACACCCTTTTCAAAGTCCCCAAATATATTTGTTTACGAAAGAGGTTGCCCTTATGGTGCTCTCTGAAAGTTGAAATATTTTATCAAATAATTAAGTAATGTATCACGAATAAATATAGTTTTTTAAATTTTTTTGTAGCTCTACAAATATTTTACATATTTTAATTTATATTATTATAATAATACTACTATTTTATTTGTTTACTCCCTCTTTTTAACGGAAATGAAATTTGTTTATATTTTACACATATTTATCGAACTAGTTGAACCACTTGTCAGTGGAACTTGTGGTTCGTTCTATTGAGTTCAGTGAGTCATTCGCTTGAACTTATTCGGAACGACTTGGTACAACTCTACAAAGAAAGGACGCAAAGGACGCACAAAATACGCATACACAAACGAAATGCCACGAAATGGCGTTGATGCCGGAAGCAATAATGGAGGAGGTGGAAGTGGAGCCGGCTCCAGTGCTGCCACCAGCGATGGCTGCATATATCCAGACGATGTTATATTGGAAAAGGGCGTAACATTCAATGTACGTTACACGGGCTGCGTTGAGGTCAAGACCTCTATGAAATCTCTGGACTTTGAGACTCGCACACAGCTAGCACGGTGAGTGAACGACTAGTAGATACTCTATACCATAAAGTGGCAAGTTCAAACAGGGCGCATTAGTCAGATTCTGATTCTGTATTTCCGTTCTATAATCTATTTAATAACTTCCGTGTTTATTATGCAATCGTTTTGAAATTCACAGGGTAACAAGTTAATAGTGAACAGTGCGCGCCTACAAAAAATCAGATTACCACATAAAGTAATATGATTATAATGCGATACTTCATTTTCCGGAAACACAAAACTCTTCCCTGAGCTTTTAAGCCTCATCATATTGCAAATCTCTTAATCTTTTCTTCTTATCTTTCAGCGAGTGCATAAATCGAGTCTGTGAAGCTGCTGGGTTAAAATCGGCCAGCAAACGACGACTGGACAAGAAACTATATAATTTTATATCGGATCGTCCGAGCATGCAGCATGCGGGCACAAATATTATAATCAATGTCTCCAGTCGCGCCTTGACTCTGAGCAATGTGGAGACGGGAGAGGTGATAGTAAGTCACAATATGCCCAGAATATCTTTTGCATCGGGCGGTGACAATGATACCCTGGACTTTCTGGCGTATATAGCCAAACGCGAGGGAGATGAGTGGAGAGCCTGCTATGTGCTGGAGTGCGCTGGCGGACAGAGCGAGGATTTGATTGTAACCATTGGTAAGGCGTTTGTGCTGCGTTTCAATGCTTTGAGCCGGCTGAATGAACACGCAGCCGCGGATAATATTAATAATCAGAGCTGCAAGGAGAATGTCAAGGAGTATTATAATGATTTGCCCGATAAACTACCCCCGGATTTACCTTGCGAGGATATGCAACAGCAACAGCTACCGCTTCATCAACATGCACCGCGTGTGGCTCAATTGAATCTTAAGAAACCCCGAGATCGTCTGAGCAGTAATCTCATTGATCTTAATTCCCCGCCACCCGATCAAACTACTAATAAACTGGCACTTGGAAACTTTGATCCGCTGCATGCAGCTTCTGCGGCTGGAGCAGCATCTGCACCCAGTTCCAGTTCAGTGCGCGATGTCTTTGATGGACCACAATGTCCGCTCACAGCCGAAATCTGGTTCCATGCGGCCATCTCGCGCCCCATCGCTGAGCGTCTGTTGCAGCAGGATGGCGATTTTTTGGTACGCGAATCCCAGGGCAAACGTGGTCAATATGTTCTAACTGGACTTGAGGGAAAAACACCCAAACATTTGTTGCTCATCGATCCGGAGGGCGTGGTCCGTACCAAAGATCGCATATTCGATAGCATAAGCCATTTAATCAACTACCACTGGGTACATGCGCTGCCCATCATATCTGAGGATTCCGAGCTGGTCTTACGTACGCCAGTTCGCAGGCCCGATCTGGAACAGGCAGCTGCTGATAACGCTTAAAAACCTACAAACAAACCAACATACATATATAACTTTTCATATACCATACATACATACATATATCGAATTATATATACATATATAGATCTATATATATATATACGTGTACACGCTTAGATTTACATATGTGCACTTCTAGAGAATATCTTTTATATATCGTCTACCATTGTATAAACGAAAACAAACCCATTTATTTATGGATACATATTTATATGTGCATGATTACAGTATTTTTCATTAAAATGAAAATAAAACCAGTCAATGCTTTTTTACTGTCGCCAACTTTGGAATCAATATCTAATTGGGCAAAATTTCGGAATTACTGGAACCAGAAAACTCGATTTTACATGTCGAAACCGTTGTTCTTAAGCAAGCTGTATTATAGCTGATCCTAATAGAGTTTCTTGTGGATCTATAAACTGACGTCTCTTACATCTGGGAATGCTGTATTAGTAGTCCGATTTTGATCAATTATAATCAAACTATATAAAAGCAAAAGAACTGAAATTGACGTCATTAACAAGAGAACATATCTTTGAACCTATTGTTCCTATACATATATAACCGAACCAGTTTTAACCCAGTTGGGCCTACAAATATATATCCCCTCAAAACTTTTTAAGCTACTGTTCCTATACATATATACCCAATTATTTAACCTATACTTCCTATGCGTATATAACCTACTCATTTTTTAACCTATTTTGTTCCTAAACATGTATAATCCAAGCAGTTTTTAACCTATTCTTCCTATACATTTATACTATAGTAGTTCGATTCAGAGTCTCGTAAGTTATATAAAAAATATACTAAACATTTCTCCCGACTTTATTCAATATTGCAGTAAAAAATCGTTTTCAACCGATTATTCCTATGATAGCTATATGTATTAGTTTTCCTAATAGACTGTGGACATATAGCTATCATAGGAACAATCGGGAAAAAACGAATAAAAAAACTACCCATGCAGTTCCATAAAAGCCTGGCTCAAAAAAATACAGACGGATGGACATGTCTCCGTCTAATCAACTCGAATCAGAACATATTGCGTTGTGGACTTGGGCACGCCATTCCAAGTGGACCAAACTACATTTTTGACTAAGTATTCCCATGATACTTTACTCCTTTTCCGATACGTACCCCCTCTGCCTACCGAGGGTAAATATGCAGTGGATCGTTCCTATTGGAGATCTCCACTGTTCAGACCATTAAACAAGACATTATTTTCTATGTTAGCATTGTAGACACGATGTTGTTTATTGTGCTATCGATGCAAATCAATAATTTTTGTTGTACGAAACAGAACACTTAAGATCCTTCCCGATTAAAAACCTAATTGCGACGTCCAAAGTTGTTGGTGTTGGGCTGGGTGAGCTGCAGGCCACGAATGTTGTGGAAGTCCAACAACTTCAACATCTCCTTGGTATCGGCATCGACCTCAATGATGTCCTGCTCCAGAGCAGAGACAGCGGGAACGTAGTTATCACGACGCTCGCGCTCCTCCTCCTGCAGTTTAATGGAAATACCACGCACCTGAGAGTGACGCAGACGGCCCATCAAGTGGGTAACATAGCTATAACATAGGAAATGTTTTAGCATTAGTTCCACGAAACTTACCAGAATAAAGCTTAGTTAGACTTACCCGGCAATCTTGTTGCGGAGGGGCTTCGTGGGAATGATGGCAACCTCCTCGCAGATGCGCTTGTTGGTATGGAAATCCAACGTCAGCCGTGTGTAGTATTTCTCAATGATGACCTTGGCGGCCTTCTTTACAGTCTTGGTTCTGACACGACCCTGAGGAGTTTTTGAATTATAACAAAAAAAAAAAAAAAAATTAGCTTGGTAAACAAATGATTTTTATAAACATTTCATGGGGTTTTTGTAAGAAATTTTACTGCGCCATCGCGCTGCACACATTTGTCTACATTTTAATTCACAAAACTGTGCTTTTAGTGCATTGATTGCAATTTTATTTATAGTTTTTTATTCGAATTTTAACTATCGAGACACCCACCATTGCGAACGTTGTTACCGGAAAAGAACAGAAAAAAGGCAGCTGTCAAAATGGCATGTATTATGTGAATACATGCGCAGGGTTGCATTCCAAATGGCAATTACAACAAAATGAACTCAAACACGCGAATGTCAAGTTGAAGAAGAAGCAGATATAGCGCGGCAAATTAATTTGAACATATTTACAAAATTAATACACATATGCTAGAATGATTTTGAGCTAGGTTAAACATAATTTTAAAGTAAGATAAAAAAATAACAAATTAGCCGAAAAAAGCATTCGGCACATTATGAAGGGCAAAGTAAGGAAATACGCAGCGTCGCCAAAAGAATTATTTGCTAGGACGTATTTATAAAATACATTCAAAAACAAAAGAGGGAACATTATAAAAAATTAATAAAGTAAAATTATATTGAATAGATATGTAAAATACAATTAAAAAACGTTTAATTAGGAAAAATAACTGAATATGCGCACGCAACACTGTGAATGGCAAAAAGAAGCAGCAGCCGCGTCGCCAAAGTAACGGAAAACAGTGCAAATTTATTTGCCAGCAATTTTTTGAAAAACAAAAAATTAGGTCAAATAAAATGGAAAAAGCGAATAATTTGGATGAAGAAGGAGTAGGCTCCAATTCTCACACCGAGGAGCAACAACAACAAAATCAACAGCAACAGCAAGCGAGCAGTTCGGGCAACGGATCTTCCAATGATTTTCAAATCAGTTTAAACGACTTTTTAGAATTTTTAAAACTTTCCTGTCACGTGAACGAAATGATAGCAAAAGCTGATAATAAACCGCATACAAGGGAACCCATTCCGCCAGCAGAGAGCGGCGCTGGTTCGCATATGAAGCGAAATTCCAAAAGAGATGAATTCGATTTTAATACTTTGGCTGAAAATCAATTAGTTAACGAATTATTAGCACTAAAGCGCCCTCTGGTGCCGCGCGAGGAGAGCACCAGCCGCAGCAGTTTGCTGCTAACTGAACATGTGAACAAGTCAACCAACTCACGTACCGCACGTGGATTGCATCCCAAGTTGAACGAACAGCTGGATTACGTCATCAATGAGGGCGTCTTGGACTCGGTGCTCTCTTTTATATGTCCTCTGCCGCTGCCTGTCGCTTTCACCAGCGGCAGCAGCGTGCGCGGTAAACCAACCAAACCCAAATCAGAGGCGCTTACACTGCCCAACACAAGCTCAAACACAAACACAAGCCAGGCAACGGCTACCAAATCCTTGACAGAGCTGGCTCAACTGCCGACGCCGGCATCGAGTTCGCCCAGCGTCAGTTCACCCAGGGATAGCCAAGCGGATAGCAGTGGCAATGGCATGGTACGCGCCTTGGTCAAGGAGCCAAGCGGCAAGGGAGGAGCTAATACTACACGACGCAAATCTTTGCTCCTGGCCAAGGATAGTAAGCATGCAAGGCAGGAGAAGAAGGAGTAAGTATTTAAGTTTCTTTGATTAAAATTAGCAACTCCGGCTATTTTTTTTGTGCCCTTTTCAGGCCCGAGGTTGTCATACACGTGTGCGACGAGGTGAAGAATACTTCACGGGATTTCAGCTGCCCACAGAGTCTGCTGATCAGCAAAATGGGCTATTTTGCCGATGTAACCGCGGGTCAGCGCTTGGAGGAAATGGATATATCGGTGCATTGCGATATACAGATCTTTGATTGGCTAATGAAGTGGATCAAGCACAGCGCCCAGAGCCAGGAACTGCAGCCTCAGCCGGTTCAGAGTAATGGTCCAAGTGGCCCACAGCTCGATGGGAATAATGTGGTGCCTATTTTGGTCTCTGCAAGCTTTCTGCAAATGGAACCATTGCTGCTGGAGTGCCTGGCCTTTTGCCACGCCCATTTGAGTGAAGTGGTGCGTACTTCCACAAATCTATCCTGTTTGAATGATGCACTGGTCTCGCGTTTGGCTGCTATGTTTACCAATCTGGAGTTGGAAATGGTGCGCGATAAGAAGGAGCGTGTTACGCCCAGATTATGGACAAAGCTAATACAAAGCCTTTGCGAACCGGATCCTGAGGTGCTCCGTGGACATTTCTATAGCATTTCCGGTTTGTTTCGCTGCGTGCGCTGCTGCCGTTGTGTAACCAACACTATGAAGTCATACGTCAACTGTATACCCAGTAATATACGGCTCAATCGCTGGGGTCAGCTCATCAGCACGCATGTACGTGACACCAACTGGGATCTCAATGTGTATGTGCTGCAGCTGTTCAAGGAACTCAAGTCGTGGCGCAAGGTCTACTGGAAACTCTGGGGCCATTGCCATTATCTCTATTGTTGCAGCTGTGAGGCGCACTTTCCGGTTTATCAAATGAACTGGTGCCGCTTTCATCCGGAACCACCGAACTTTCTGGGACCCGAAGTCGAGGGACGCATTGCCGGACCAGCCGGACGTTATGCCTGCTGCAATCAACAGGCATTCCGCTATGAAACTTTGCCAGGTCCAAATGTAAGTGGCAAGGAAAGGATTGTCCTTAAAAATTCCAACAAAATTTCCAAATCTTTACAGGGCTGCCAGTTTCGAGAGCACAGTGTCCTAGTGGATACTGATCGAGAGCGTGCCATACTGACCATAGCTCAGCTGGTGGGAGAGAACTATGCGCTGTGTGAGCAGCCGCCATTGCATATGCAAGAGCTGGCTGCTGCTGGAGAGATCAGCCCCAGTTGGCTGGGCATCTCCTTGACGCCGCAACGCTGTCGCCAGGGTCTGCTACCGCAGCTCTGCATGGACAGTAAGTTCTGTCTTCATTATTGTATTCAATCTCCTTTTATTAATTCATTCTCTCCCTGCTGCTGCCCAGTGACCAATCATCGGGTTAGTCGACGCTGTCGCTACGAAATTGATACCAGCACCGACTCGGAGACGACTTCAACCAGTTCGGAGGATGCACGCAACATGCGTCCACGCATACGCAATGCCTTGCTTGATGATGAATACTCTTCTAGCAGCGATGGCTGTGAATCCGATCATCGTCCGCCGCCACGCAAGACGCGCGGCAAGAAGAAGCGCAAAAGGTGAGTTTCAACTGAACCGCTGCTCATTTTTAATCTTTGTTTTTTTAGGCCCGCTGCTGTCTCGGGTCGCTTCTGGTCGGGTGAGCTGTCAGCGCGCAGCAATCAGGATCATCAGCGTGATTTTGAGGAGAAAATAATGAAACAGGTGGCCAGCTATGTGACCAAGAAAACGGGCTCTGATCAGAGTCTGGTGCATAATGCTCAGCCCCTGGGTGGCACCTATGTGCGTCTGGAATCTGAATGGAAAGAGATGCTAAAGCAGCGTCACAGCAATCATAATATGCCCAGCAACAGTACTGGCAATCTTGGCGGTGCCGGCGGCGGCGGCGGCGGTGGAGGCGGAACAAGTGGCGGTCCCTTAGGCAGCAGCAGCAGCAGTAATCAAAATCTTTATAGCACTGGAGGCGCTACAGTGGGAGGCATGACATGCGGCTCAGGCGCTTCGCTAATGTCCAAGCAAAAGCACAAGTAGACAGAGTAAAATGCAACAGAATAGAAAAAGAAAATAGAAAAATGTAGAACAATTTTTAGCAATAGAAGAGTTATTTTAACACTATGCAACAAAATTTTACCATAAAGGACGTCCCGATGCTACAATTGTGGAACAAAATTCAACGAAACTGCAGAAAAGAACTTTAAAAATGAATAAAAATAATAAATTATTGTATTACTGTGCACAAAATGGAACGTTTTTTTTTTGTTGTCTCGATGAAAAACAAAATTCATTTGTTGCATAGTGTAATTTAGTCAATAGTTGTTTATTAATTAACTTAACGCAATTTACAAAGATTTATCATAGACTTTTTTCATTTTTTTTTGTATTTTTTGTATTTTTTTGTGATTTTTCTTTTGTTTTTATAAACTTTTAAAATTAATCTTTTTTTTTTCCATTCATTTGTCGACATAAATTAAACCAGAGACAGATTATAAATGTTCATGATTATTTTGAGAGTGCTGCCAGTACTTTTCTTTTTATTTTTTATTTTTTTTTGTAATTTTTATTTATTATTTATATAATTTTTATTTCCTTTCTTCGCTTAACAATAAATGCGGTTGCACAAAACGGAACCCTGGGTTCATCTATTACATAACATACTCAAATGTTCTGGTGCGGGAAGGGCAGGGGAGGGGGGGAGGGGGAACTGTGGGCCTTAGGCGCTCTACCTGTATATTAGCAGTCCTGGAAACATACACAATTTGCCAGTTTGATTATTATATGTAGTACACTGTGAAAAAAAAGAAGGCGGTCTGCATTCGTTCGACCATTCACTTTGGATTTGAATTCTTTCAGGGGGGGGGCCGGAGAACTGAAGACTAGGAAACTGTTGGTCTTGGCGCAAGAAACTAAAATTAATACGAAAAGAAAAAAAAAAAACAAGAAATTTTGAAATAAATTAACTCATTTCATTATGTAGGCGACTGGGCTAGCACTATTTTTTTTTGTTTTTTTGCCTGCGTTGCTGTAGTTAACAGTACTATAATTTAGCTTGATTGATTGATTGATTGCTTGATGTGATGAATCGTAATCAAATTTAAGTCTATTGATTTAAGCTACTGCTGCTACTCGGGTTGTTGTTGTTGTTTTATTGATGATGATGGTGCGGCTGCTGCTGCTGCTGCTGGCTTTGCTGTTGTTGTTGCTGCTGCTGTTGTTGTTGCTGCAATTGCGTTGTTGCTGCAGCTGCGGCTGCGACGGGTGGTGCGGCTGTGAAGCTAACTGAATAGACATTCGGTTGCCTTCTCCAGATTCCAATTCTCCTTGGAGAGCACAGCGCGCGCCTCATGCTCATCAATGCCCATGTCCTTGAGGCGCAGTATCTTTGTATCACAATCAGGAAATGTGTGCGGTCCGCCCGCGTATGCATTTGTCCAGTGTTTGGCAGTAAGCAGAAACAATTCGTGTTTATCCTTAAATTGATATGCAACAACAGCATCCTGGGGATCATCCGGCTCGGCAGCAGCCAGCAGTGCCTGCAGTGACAATAACACAGTGCGCAACGTCATCGCAGCGGCCCAATTATCCTTTAATATATCCAGGCAAATGGCTCCGGTCACTGACGAAATATTCGGATGCCAAATGCGTGTTATGAACCGAACCTGCGTCACATAACAAAATAGATATATTTATTTCTTTGGCCATTTAATATAGAGTCACTTACTTTGGGTGGATTGAAAGGATATGTTTCGGGCACTTTGATTTCAAGCACGAATTTACCGCCCTCATAGGGTGTGTCTGGCGGTCCGGCAATCTCGCCGCGCAACTCCGTCCAGCTGTCATTGACAAGCTCAATTTTAATCGAGCATTGCACAATCTACAAAAGATAATTGAGAGAATATATATATATATATAAACAGTGAAAACCCGGAGAAAAAGCTGTGATTCAGGGTTGCAGAAGAGTTGAATACACTTCCCCATCGTCCTTTAGCTAGCTGTGCTATATAACTGGCCGATCTTGGCACATTTATTGATTTTGATCGAATAGGCTACACTTAACCGATGCGATCTCAAATATCGAGATACTACCTCAGCACAGGGCTATATCAAATCCATCCAGATGTAGATATAATCTAATCAACTGTCAGGGCTGCAAGCTAAAAACGAATTATTCTAGAACTTTCACGTAGAACTTAAGAGTTTGGGGTTCAAGTTTCAGTTTTGTGTGAAAAGTAAAGCAAACTGGTTCGTGCCTGAACCAGGGATATCAGTTTTCAGTACTTGCGAAATGAAAGCGATTTGGAGCCCTGGTAAATCAAGTGTTCTGATTGAACCGGCCAACTGTTTGACAAAATGAAAATACCCCATGCATAGAGTAATCCTTGAAAATTTACTAAAAAGTGCATTTCATTGAGTTTTCAGCGCGCGCCAAAAATGGAATCAAAGTCCAGCACAAAAAAAAAACGATAAATCCTTGAGGAGCGCACGGAGCGGAAGGGGACATAGCAATGCAGTGTAAAGTGTCAAGAGGGAGAGAGAACGATAGAGAGGGAGGGAGGGAGGGAGAGAGAGAGAGAGGGAGTTGAAAGAAAGAGAAAAGAAAAACAAAACAAAAAGTAAGACTCACTTCTTCGCTGCGCATTACTTCTTTAAATTCGCGCTTGATACGTGATACTGCCATGTTCGCCATGATTTCTGATGATTGTTTTTTGTGGGCTGTTGTTGTTCTAAGTTCTTTTTTTTTTTTTTTTTTTTGTTGTTCTTGTTGCCTCTGCGTTGCTGTTGTTGTTGCTGCGGTTGTCTCTGGTGCTGCGCTGCTGCGGCGAGTGTTTTTGCTGCTGCTTAGCTAGTTAATGCTGTTTATCAATGACAATCTCATGAAATGATTAATAAGTATTTACTGAAACTAGTTGGCGGGTGGACGCAATTAAATAATACGAAACGTTTTAAGCAATTTCAATTTTACAAAACTGACACTTTTCTCAACACAATTTTCATGGTACCAGGGCTGCTAAACTATCGATAAAAACATTGCTTTCCATCAGCTGTGTGCCAGTGTGTCTGTAACTATGTTAGGTGAGTGATGTCAATAATGTATTAAAAAATACTGCATACAATTGCCAGTCGTGTGGAGCTCATTTTGTAATGCATGTGGAGCAATGTGACGCTGTTAAGCGTTAGCTGTCAAAATGTCAGAATGTAATTTGAATTTAAAAGAAGCGCGCGCCATTTAAAATTTATATTTATTTTTAATTACTCTTTCTTTGAGTACAGTCTGCACATAATTACTAATAAGTTTCCATTTACAGTTCTCAAGGTCTTTCGAGCATCTGAACTTCATTTGACCTCAGGGCAGCTGCTTCTATTACGCCTTGACAACCGTTTCTCAATTTATGTTTAAAACTCGTTTTGAGCTAAAAAAAAAAAAAAAATAAACAAAAACCAAAACTCAAGTTTATTTTAGAAATGGAAATGGGGTGGGCCCGCCGCTTGGTAACAGTGCCAAAAAAATAATTATGTATATACAATAATTTAGACATAGACATAGACGTAGACACAGACATAACAGACGCTTAAGCGTCTCTTCCCTCTCGCCGCACGTTTCTACAAAACAAAAACAAAAGAATCATTCGAAATAAAAAACGTGTCCCAAAATTTATGCGTGGCATAACCCAATAAACAATTTCTGTGTGTTTTATTTATTCTTATATATTTTGTATACTTTTGTTATGAGCAAGCAATTTTATCAAAGCTTCGCTGCTTATCAGCAAGTAAATATTAATACTATTTTGTTACCCTTTAGCGAGCCATTTTAGCGTTACACATTTGTTTGCTGGGGCACGTGTATCTCATGTTTCCCATTCCACAGACTTTCGTCGGGCTCCAACCAAAGAACAGCAATACCGGCTCTCTCTCTCGCTCGCTCCCTTCCTTCCTCCCTCCCATCTCTCTTTCTTTGCTTGTTTCTTTTGTTTTTGGATACGCACGCTCGCGCTTGCTGTGCTCTCTTCTTCTGTGCCGCTCAAAGTCAAACTTCAACAGTTCGGAGTAAAATGAAATCATTCAGCTTTTGCAGTTTCATTGAATCGGCTGCATTTTGTGTGAGGAGTGAAGTGAAGTGAAGTAGAAACAAAAAAAAAAAAGAAAAAAAACAAACTTGTGAAACGTGAGTAAAAGAATATTTACTGTTAAACGCTCAATTTGTTATTGTATTGTAAAATTAATTACGAACGATTTGTTTCTGCACATGTTTCAAGTAAGTTGAATTTAATTGCCGAAGCTTGTATGATTGTATGATTGTGTGTGTGTGCCTGTCTGTGTGCTCGCTTATGCTGCTTATTGTTGTTGTTGTTGTTTATTTTGTGGGAAAACGTGCTTTGAAGCCGACACGTGGTTGCTGCCCCGTCCCCTAGGCTTTCTGTCCGCGATCCCCCCTCCCCTCTCCCCCAATTCCCTCCCCCACCCTCTGCTATGAATGCAGCGCCGCCATTTGCATTTGCGTCAACAATACACACGCACACGTACACACACACACACGTGTTTAGACTACGTCAGCATCTTATAGCCTTTATCTGCAAGAAAAACAAGAAAACAATTGCTGAAAAACAAAACAAAGAGTATAGAAAAACACTTTGGCCTTAGTTCATTTAATTTTAGATACACAAACAATTTGACAATGTCTTTTTTTGCGCTGGCATTTCGTGCGTCTTGTACAACGCACAGCATCTCAAGTACAGTTGTACTACAACAACAAAAGCAATGACGAGCCCCTCAAAAAAAAAAAAGAAAATAAAAAAAATAATAATGAAGAGTAAAGAGAGAAACAATAAGTAAAGCAGGTAGCCAAAGCAGCTGCGTTTCTTTCTTTTTTTTTCGGTTCATTAGCTAAGGCCGCAGGCTAAATAAATTAGCTATGCAAATTAAAATGCATCTGCAGCAAAACAGCTGTGCGTCGTTCAGGCTGAGAGAGATAGAGAGCGAGAGAGAGAGAGAGAGATGAAGAGAGCGTAAAAGACAAAAATGAGCGACAAAGTTTCTGTCCTGCGTGTGTGTGTGTGCGTGTGCGCGCTATGGAAACGCATACGCCATGTACGCGGCGCTCAGTTTGAATTGCTCAGTCCGCTGTTGCTGCTGCTGCTGCTGCTGACGGCGCTGCGCTCGTCTCTGTATTATTCTCAGGCAGCTGCTGCTGTCTAATATATTCTAATCTACTGTCATAGACAGTGTATAATAAATAAATAGTATATAAATCGCATTTAACGTGCGGCTCTTTGCTCTGCCTCAATCCGCAAAAAACCGTTCTTCAGTCGTGTATTACCGTTAGCACCTGACAAGCTGCGATAGCGCGCGTCGTGTTAAACAGTTGACAAATTAACAGTATGCCAGATACGAAATGCGCAGAAATTGACCAAAATGGTGTGTATTTTTTTCTTTTATTTTCTTGTATTGCTGTTTTTTGCTGTTTTTAATTTGTTTTTTTGGCTGTGCATTGTCAAGGCTTTACATGGCCATTACACGGTGACCTTTGCAATAAAAAAAGAACGAAATTCCTCCAAAGTGAGCGAACAGCTGTTCGGCTTTTGTGTCGTGTTTTGAAAGCTTTTTGTCATGCGCCTGTTTGCATGCTACGAATTATTTGATAGGTGCAGCAGCAGCAGCTATGCTACTCTATCCCTCTCTCGCTCGCTCTCTCTTTCTCTGTCACTCGAAAGAGCGCAGGGCTAAGAGTGATTTTTTTTCTTTCTTTCTCTGCGCAGCGAAGAGAAAGAGCGTGTGTTGTGTGCGCCAACGTTGCCAGACTGCTTTGTTGCCAAAGGATCTCAATTGATTAAAAACAATCACAATTCACTTGGAATATTTTCCCTTCGATTTTTTAAAAGAAAATCAATGAGATTTCCAGATTATATCATAAATTATAGTAATATTCCTTCATCAGAAAATTAAAGACTAGACTAAAAAAAAAAACATTTTAAATGAACAAAAAATATATTTTGAAACAATTGAAACAATTTTATTTATCTAGAATTTTATAGAAAATATTTCTAATTCCCTTAGTTTTGGTATAGAAAGGAGCCTAGAGGCTCCCAGGATATACTGGCAAAAGGCAGAGATTTTTCTTCCTAAATTCCCTAGTAAAATTTGCCTCGTTTCAAATAATTTCAACTATATTTTTCGCGATCTGGCCACAATAGACCAAAAATGATGCGCTTACTCACACAGGTTGCGACAGCAATACGTCAAAAGAAATCACATGTCGGTTTGGGGTGGCTTTACTGCTCTCTTTCGCTCCGTCTCTCTCTCAGTCGAAACATACACACACACACACACACACACACGCACACATGCTGAGCTTTTTTCGCTGCCTACGCTGACAGAATGTATGAATGAATGCGCGTAAGTGTGAGAGCAGCGTCAAGCGCAAAACTGCGCTGCTTTCGCTCTGCCTAATTACATGCACACAAACACAGCAGGAGTCGCTGTGGTGTATGTAGTATGGGCTCTCTTTGACGCTCGCTCTCGCTCTTACACTCTCTTTCTCTATACCCCATATACACACACACACAGAGAGAGAGAGAGAGAGAGAGCGAGAGAGAGGCGACACAGAGCGAATGCGGCGACAGCGACGTCGCAGCGCTGCTTTTGCAAGCGCAAAAAAACGAAGAATTTTTTATAATAAAAACTTGTACTCGTAGATTGTGTGATGCCAGTACGTTCTGCTAATCCGATACGCGCTAGAAGTTTGATCCGAGACAATTTGGAGAAACAGGCTGGTTGTCTAAATCTAATACACTCCAGAATGCCAAACATTAAAGTGTTTTCGGGCACCTCGCATCCGGATCTGGCGCAGCGAATTGTCGATCGCCTTGGCATCGACCTGGGCAAGGTGGTTACCAAAAAGTTTAGCAATTTGGAGACATGGTGAGTACCCAAAAAAAAAAGGAAAAAGAAAAGAAAACCCCAAAAGCAAAACAAACGATAAATGGAAAGAACAAAACAAGCAAATGAAAAGCCAAAAGGAAATTACTCTGTGCAGTGTGTGTTTTTTTAAGTGAAATCTAGTGTTATCTCTTAGTATCCTTGACATTCGCCTGAAGGTTGGTCGGACGGACGGACCATGCGTTTTCTTTGCCAGACAAAATATTGTTTTTTTTTTTTTAATTTTTTTTATTTTTGGCTTTTTTCTTTGTTTTGTGGTGTGTGGTTTTTCTTCATATATATTTTCTTGCTTCTGCTGACTTTTTTTTTGTTTTATTTTTATTGATTTAACAAGTGGACTGTACACCGTAGTCGCGGTCGCCGTGTGCTTGCCTTTGTGTGTGTATGGGTGTACAGGCCATATACACACACACATACAGATATAGACATATACACACTTAACACACAGCAAAGGCCCTCTGTCGCGTGCAATTTGTTCAAATTTAATTTAAATAACAACAAAAATTGTGTGGCTATTCACATTAAATTACAAATTTATTTAATTTTCAATTTAATTAAATTAGCACATGTGCTTCGGTTTTTTAGTCTAGGCTTTGCCTCACACACACACACACACACGCACACAGACACACTCACACGCCATACAACAGGCAGAGCAAGTCAGCTGCTGCTGCAACAACAACAACAATAATAATAATATGTCTGTAGGCTGGCGCCTTATCAGCACACACACACACATACAGCCGCACGCATACAGTTACAGTAAGGCCGCTAAGAATTTTAATAAAATTAAATAAACGTGAAAAGCAAAAAAAAAATATACAAAGAAAATTAGCAAACAATTAGAGAGTGTAAAGCGAAAGAAAAAGAAAAAAAATATAGCAAAAGTGAGGCAATGGCAACAAAATTAGAGGTTATAATATAAATAATGCGCGCTAAGCTTTTTGACATGATACGCGCTTTGCCCGAAGAGCGTGAGCGTGAGTTTGCCTATGTGTGTATGCTCTCGCTCACGCACAAGCAGACACACACGAACACGCACGCATAGGACACGCACACACAGGTAAACTCCAAAAAAAAAAAAAAGAAAAACAGAAGGAACGGTAGATGCAGACAGGCCAAAGTAAACCACAACACACAACACGACACTGTCACGTTTTTCGAAGCGCAAGAGAGAGGGTCAGAGAGCGAGAGCGTACGACACACGACAAAGAGAGCCAGTCAAAAGTCAGCCGACGTTCGGCTGCGACGCCCCCACATGTTCTATTATTGCTTTTGGCGCTCACGCGTATTCATCACGTTCTCTCTCTCTCACACTCACAGGCGCTCTCTCTCTGCTGAGGCGACCCCCACGTGTGTGTGCTGCATAAAGCAGACAGACCAACAACAACAACACAGCACAGTGGTTGTGTGCTAATTGTTGTTGTTATTTATTGGCTGCGGCTCTTTCTGGTTTATTCTCGCCGTTCGACGCTGAGCAACAGTGTAACTCATGTGTTGACAGTTAGGTTATTGTTGTTCTTGTTGTTGTTGTTGTTGTTGTTCTTGTTGTTGTTGTTGCTGTTGTTTTCTTGCACTTTGACTTGATTGAAGCGCGAGCAATGAAAATTTGTTATTGCTGCTCAATGTGTCTATTAAACGTAGCCTCCGACACAAGTTACGTATAATCAAGATTTGACTCGAAGGGCGCTCAGCTGACGTCATTAATATTCATATTTTTATAGTACACTGCAAGAAACGGGGGAGTAGACTATTAAATATATCAAGATAATGTTTATAAATACAAAAGAAATCTACAAATATTTAGATTCGCCTATGACTATGACTAATTTCATAATAAAAAACAATAATAATAATTCTTCTTTTTTTTTTGCTGTGTTTCGTATGATTTTATTACAAGTATTTTTATTATGATGAAAATTGTTTTAAATTGACGTATTTCCAATAACTTTCCTTTATGCACACGCTTCAAGAATATTATTGCTAGTTGGGGCTGTTATTATTATTATTGTTTTTTTTTTGTTTTGTAAAGGTCACGAGACCCACAAATGACCTTGCTAAAGGCAAACCAAATCCAACCGCCAATGCAATACGCGTATATCAATACAGCCAATACAACCCACAATCCAATGACCATCGGTTCGAATCGAAAAGGTCAGAACACGCAACCCACAAAATCCAAAAGGAAGAGAAAAAAAAAATACACAGAAATATTTTGTAATTGAAAAGTTTGATCGATAAGAAATTTGCGTGTTGTTAGCCGATAGGTGGTGGGGTGGGGTGGGGCAGATGGGTCAGACGGGAGACCTTTAAATGGGAGCAAGGGCTGTGGAACAGCTGATAAGTACAGTAAGGCGAAAGCGATTTAGATGCCAAGATAAAGTCTTTAAAACGAGCAGCTAACAACTAAGTATTCGACTGATAGTGCCAAATGGCGATAGCTTTAGATTACACTATCAAACACACACACACAGTCGCACACACACACAGACAAATAGACGAGAATTTGTCAGTTGTCTGGCAAAGCAAAAGGCAAACAGCTAGTTAAAAATACATGTTGAAAGAAATAAAAGAAAGAAAGCAAGGAAAAACAATAGAAACAAAGTAGAAGAAGAAACAGCTGCTTCTTGGCAACGGTCTACCGGCAACTAATGCGACATTACGACAGCTGCAGCAGCAGCAGAAGGCAGAGACGCCCAATATCTTTGGCCCTCGGCCAAAACAGAGATCCCACAGAGTTCCACAAAAGGAGAAGGAGGAGGAGAAGAAGGCTGGCTGCTTGGCATTTAAGCAATGCCAGAGCGGCGAAAGTGTTTTTCCCTTCAAGATTTTCTTTCTTTAACACTTTGCGCAGCTTCTCAAAAAACAAAAAAAAACAGCAGAGTGAACGACTAGTAGATACTCTCTATTGACGACAATTCATCTATATTATAGCTTAAACCAGCCTGGGGTTGATGGCTCTAGCTAAGGTAGAGTCCTTAGCAGGGTCTCAATTATATGGTGAATGCCTTCTACAACCTGTTACACCCCTTGGAAGCATCCTCAATGATTACAGGGTATGCGCAGAAGGAAATTACAAAAAAATGCCTTCATTTCATGCAACGTCAAGTGCAACTGCTGTGCGGCATGCTGCCAGCTAATAAAATGCTTTTTTTTTTTTTAGTTTTTGCATTTCTGCAAAAAATCGAAATTGAAACTGAACTATGCGGCGTATGCGTAATATTTTGTACAAGCCAAAACAAAATACACAGCCAGAAACAGCTGATTTGTCAAAATATATGGCAGCTGATAGCAACTGTCCAAATTTAGTGATAGAAACTGGCGCTAATGTCTGTTCTACACACAAAACCAATTAATTATTCGACTAGAAAAAGAAAGAGAAAAGGAAATAGAAAAAATAGAAAAGGCAGAGAATATGTCAAAATTTTCGTCAATCGATAGAAAGCCACGTTCGATATTCTGGACGCTTTTAGGTCTCTCGTAATTCAATTAACCTTCAATGGCAATGACCAAATGTGTGTGGGTGTGTGTGTGAGCGTGTGTGTGTGAGAGCGTGTGTGTGAATTCAAAAGAAAAGAAAGAAGAGAACATAAAGAGAATCAAAACGTAAACAAAACAATAAACGAATAAACTCAGGCGTCCTTTTACACAGTTTCTAAGCAAAGAAAAGAAAATGCTGTTCTATGATAAATGATATATGATATATGCACTAGGGGAATCAGAATTACTATAAACATCAAAATATGTACGACATATTTTTCTATAGTAAACGATATGCTACGGTTCGGTTTTTGTTTAAATTCACAGAAATTTGTATATATAATTTTTTTATCGGGTTTCGTTGATAGAACGAAAGCTTTATTTATACGCCGGAATCGCCTTTCCGTTTATGGTGTACAATAATAATAATAATCAAAGATTTGATGACAAGAAATCTGATATGCCAAATATCAGCTGAGTTTTCAAATGAGAAAATGGAGAATAAACTCGAAATTTTGCAGAGTGTAGGAGGAGTGACGCATGCTAGAAAAAAAAATAATGAAAGCCAAAGACTTTCCCACACATCGATGTGGGTGTAAATGTAAACAGACATGGAAATCTATAGTCATTTTTCCATGCAGCGCTGCAAGCGTCAGCAAAATTCAAGCCAAGGATAACCTGAGTAGCACTTGATTCTCTTGAGAGAGAGGAGAGGAGAGGAAGGCGGGTGCCAATATTTGTCTACAAGGCATGTTTACACTGTCCTCGCATGGGAATGAAGAGAAGTGGAGGCGTTACTATTTACACTGCCATAAAGACTTATTGATTGGCCCCATCATACGAGTACATCACACATATTATATATTCCATATGTATTGATTGATTGAAGCTTGAGAGGAACCCCTACTGAATGTGTGTTTAGATTAAAAGATCAAATTAAATCGTTTATTCCAATTTCAGCGTCGAAATCGGCGAATCGGTGCGCGGCGAAGATGTTTATATTGTGCAGTCCGGTTCCGGGGAGATCAATGATAATTTAATGGAGCTCCTGATTATGATAAATGCATGCAAAATAGCATCAGCCTCTCGTGTTACCGCTGTGATTCCTTGCTTTCCATATGCCCGCCAAGACAAAAAAGATAAGGTAGGTTTGCCTTACATACATATATAATCGATCTCTATATACTACTATATACTCTATACTATATACTCTATATACTCTATACATATGTGTATTTATTTAAAAGAAAACTTGAATTATGGCACGTGCAATACGAATAAGAATACTCTATCCACACACACACACACACACACAATACTATTTTGGCCTTTTGTTTTAACTGCCTGTGTAAAGTGCAAGATTATTTCGGCAGTGAAGCATTTTAACTGTCCCAATGTTAATAACCCACAAATATCTCGTATATATTACTATATATAACCAGCTATATATGAAAAAAGAAAAAAAAAAATATATATATATAATAATATCTCTCTCTGTGTGTGTCTTTTTTTTAATGCATTTTGTAATTCAAGTTGAAAGTTCTTTTTTTTTAATTTTAGTTAAATTTAATTTTCTCGTTGGTTGCAAGGAAGCTAAGCTGAAAAACTGAGAAAAAAAACTGAAGAATTATTATTATAAAATGTGGAAAATTTCTAGATCTACTACATATAATATTGTAAAAACTATATTTATATACTTATAAACTATTTTTTTTTTCCCCCTTCAATTAATTATGTTATAATGCCGCTGACTCTTTCAACGACTTTGGGGTGCCAATTTCTCCTCTTCCTTTATAAATACATGCATAACTTTCTCTCTCTCTCCCTCTCTCTCTCTCTCTCGCGCGCTCTCGCTCTCTCTCTGTGTGTGTGTATCTTTCTGCCAACATATATATACGTACGATCTATACGAACTATATCCCTACCACTACTACTACTACTCTCTAGTTGCCGGGCAGTGAGGAGAAAGAGGATAGCAAGAAACTTGCCAAGAAAAACTACGATTGGAAATTTAGGGTATTTACTTGTTTTCTCATAACAACAACAACAACAACAACTCACATTTCATATAATGTATAATGGAAAAAAAAAATATATATATATTTAATTTTCAATTTGTTTTGTTTTCTACCAACAACAAAAAAGGCAACAACTCATTCAACATTCTCATCCAAAAAAGAATTTCGAACTTGCAAAACTATCCTCACCTCTGGGCTCTGGGTTTATATATAAATATGTTGGTACAATTTCCTCTACGATTCGGCAAAAAACAAAAAACAAAAATTCAAAATTTCTAAAGGCTTTAAAAAATTCAAATTAGCTTTTGTATTTCTTTTATGTTTAATACACGTGCTGCATGTTAAACTAAACAACTAAATAAATAAATAAAATAAGTTAATTAATTAATCCAATGAGGAGAAAATGCAATGAGAAGCGCAAGTTGGCCAACAACAATTTTTTAAGTATTTTAAGCAATCCAATTTGACGAATTTTAAGCAATTGGCTCGAAAAATTTCCACATTTTGTTCTTATTAATTTTGTATACCCTTGCGGAGAGTCCTATGGATTTTGGTGGTTATTAAGCTGCGGAGAGTACTCTCCTCTTGTCAGGAGGCTGCTCCGACTGGACAAAGTGTATGGAAGCTGAGACAAGTCGATATAGTCCCTCTCTTTGCCTGTCTGTCTGTCCTTTTTACTCTCACTTTTTGAGCTGAAAAAAGCTCGATATAAACCAGCTTAAAAGCTCGATATAAACAAGCTTAAAAGCTCTAAACAATCGAGCTTAAAAGTTAAAGTATTAAAAACAGTTTCTGTTCAGCTTTCCCGGATAATCTCAATGAATCCTTTAAGCTTCTTTTTTCTACTTTATCTAAGCAACAGTCTGCAAGGGTATACAATGTTCGGCTGGCCGAAATCAGCCTCAACTTACTAATGTTTTTTTCAATATTATTTAAATTTGTTTTTGTTTTCCGTCGGCGGCGCTTCATTGCAACAAAAATATATGATTTAATACCCGATATTAACCCGATATATATACACACTATAATATAAATATGTATGTGTATCTTTCTGCCTGTGTGTGCCTATTTGTCTTGTGTGTTGTTCATATATATATATATATATATATATATATATATATATTAATGTACTCGTACTAAGTACGTAAAAGAGTATATGATTATATTTAGTATAAATTCTTTTTTTTTGTTTTTCAATATTTGTTTTTGTTTTTGTTTTTGCATCTCTCAGCACTTTGCACTTTTATTTTCCAACATGCGCGGCGCCTCAAGAGCAGTTTTCAGTTTTTTCCGAAAAGAAATCGGGCTCAAAGCTGAGATAAGGCAGTGCAGGGCCTAGTAACAAAATGTATTTAAATTATGTTTTTTTTTTAAATTAATTCGATTTATTTTCCAATACTGATAAGCCCATTATTGACGTCAGAGCTGCATTGAAGGGGGTCTATCTATCAATCTATTATTCTATTATTCAGTATCAGTTTATTATGCGCTTGAACCCGGCTCCGGGTTTAACACAAATATTATTCATTTCGAATAGATTCAGATTATTGAGGAGATTAATCTCTGAGGAAAAGTGCATCGCAATGAACTCCTCAAATGGGTTCCTTGACGTCGAATCGTCAGTCGTCTGTGAAGACTTTTCGGATTGTAAATATTATAAATGTTGTTTGTCCGATTAAAAAAGGTCAGCCCAATATAAACAGATCTCTCTCAATGTATACAGCTGCTGTCGAAATTCCGAAACTCTTTTCAAGATTTTAATACAATTTTAATATATAATCCCCCTAACAACCCCTCCATGTTGTTATACTAACTTCCGATATTTAGCACCAAGCAAACCCCTCTTCGATATTCCCCCGATTATTCCTGCTCCCAGCATTTTGTTTTTTTCTTTTCTTTGATTTTTCTTTTATAATTTGGATAATATTGTAAACATTCTATTCAAACTTTTCGTTTCTTCTTTTTTCTTTTCTTTTTATTATAAAAAAAAACTACTATAAATACTCTCTCGAACCATACAAAAATCTCTTAAATCTCTCTGTGCTTAGGAGTTCTCACCCAGACAATATACTGTGAGTAGTTTGCGTCTCTTCGGCGGGTCTAAGCATTTACTTTAAAAAGCTTTCTAAATAATTTTAAATAAATTAATATAATAAAATGCTTAAATTTTGCTCACTTCGATATCTCTATATATATATTATCTATATATATAATTTAACTGAAGAATTGCAGTTTCTGTTACGTTTTTGCTTCTGTTCTTTTGAGTTGCATTCAAAACCAAACTAATCTCAACACAAAACTAAACCTGAACATTTTTGCATGTCAGTTTTTGAATTTCCTGTCAAAATTTGTGGGTCACATGGAGAATCGGAGAAATGTTAATTTTCTTTTGCACTCTCGTTCGTATTATTATTATTAACCATAAAGAAATCAAAAAAAAAAACTTGTGTCTCTCGCTCTCGCTCGGCTCTTTTCTCACTCTCTTTTTGGTATCTCTTATTAACTGATTGTGTGCACTCATTTTCGCATTGGCCGTTCTTTCCACTCGTCAACAAATCTCTCCAGGATCGCTGCTCATCGTTGCATTTTTGTTGGGTGCACATCCTGTTCGTCCTTTGTGTTTTTTGTCGCCACCACAAAAAAAAAAAAGTCTCCGTTTCTTTTGTATATGAAACCAACCAGCAAACCCATTGGAATTTAATCTCGTAATCTTTTTTATGTGTATTATCTGTATATTAATATTAATATTAATTAATTATTTATATCCATGGTTCTCATACTCTCTTCTACTCGTAATGCCTAGCTGTAAGATACTACCTATGCTTAAGGAATCCAACTACTAACTACGCTAATGTTACATTATATTCTCTATATTTTCTACGCTGGCCCATGCACAGAGCCGTGCGCCCATCTCGGCGAAACTGGTCGCCAATATGCTATCAGTGGCCGGTGCGGATCACATTATAACCATGGATCTGCACGCCTCACAGATTCAGGTGAGTCAATCTAATTATTTTTATCATCATTAAAAAACAACACGAATCAATATCAATCAGGGACGGAGGTGGGGAACGGGTGGGTCTTAAGAAATCATTAACGATAAGAGAATTAGTGTGCACAACAATTATGCGATTTTTTTTATTATATGCACACTTTTTCTTTATCTGAAGTTAAAATTTAATAATAAGTCGAAGAAAGGATTACTTTTTCTTTGAGGACTCGACGTCATTGAGAGCCACTGGCGATTTGCCTTCATCTATCATCGGATCCACAGATTCTCCATCATCTAGCACTGGCGATATGCCATCATCCAAGAGAGACTCCCCAGATTCGTCATCAAATAGATCCACTGGCGATTTACCTTCATCTAACATCGGATCCACAGATTCTCCATCATCTAGCACTGGCGATATGCCTTCATCCAAGAGAGACTCCCCAGATTTGTCATTAAATAGACCCACTGGCGATTTACCTTCATCTAACATCGGATCCACAGATTCTCCATCATCTAGCACTGGCGATATGCCTTCATCCAAAGTTGGGTCCACAGATTCTCCATCATCTAGATGAGTTGCTACTGGCGATTTACCTTCATCTAACATCGGATCCACAGATTCTCCATCATCTAGATGAGTTGCTACTGTCGATTTATCCTTACCGTCATCTAGATTAGCTATTGAACGCTTAACTTCGTTCAAAAGGTCCTTCGTAGATTGGACATATTCTAAAAGGTTACTTGCCGATTCGGTATTATTTAGATAACCTTTTAATTTATCTTCATCCAGAAGAATCTGCATCGATTTGGCATCTAAATCTGTCAGTTTGTGCTCGTCTAAAAGAGCTTTAACTGTGTGGAGATCTAGAATTGTGAATGACTTTTCTTCTTCTACTTCTACATCTTCTACATCAAGATCTGTTGGTTTTTCTTCATCCAAAAGTAGTGAAGATTTGACATCAAGCTCTGTGGCTTCTTCTTCATCTAGAAGAGCTTTTTTGGTGTGGACATTCAGATAATTTGTGAATGATTTATCTTCACCTAGAAGCTCTTGGGAATCATCAAGATCTGTTGATTTGTCTTCATCCAGAAGGTCTTTTCCAGATGCATCCAAAAGAGCTTTTGCTTCCTTTAGGTTACCTAAGGGTTTATCTTGAAGTAGAAGAGCTTTTACACATTGCACATCACCCAAATGTTCTTCCAAGCTTTTGTCGTCATCTAGCAGGGCTGCTATAAGCTTGACATCATTCAACAGCGCCTTTGTAGATTCATTATGTAGAAGAGCTTTATGCTTATCTTCTTCTGGCAGTTCCTTTCCATCTAGAAGTGTTGCCGCCTTATGTCCATGTGGAAAATCGCTCACAGATTGACGAGCTGAAGGCAAATCATGACCTGTTGATGGTTCATCCTCATCTGAAGGCGCTTTAACAGAATTTACATCGAGATAAACTGATGATACATCATGATCCGTTGATGGTCCATCCTCATGTGATTTACTTTCATCTAAAAATGATAGAAATGATAATCCATTTGGAAGATCTTCTACAGATTGGACATCTATAATATCACCATGAACTGTTGCTGGTACATTTTCACCCAGAAGTGGTTTTTCAAATTGGGCATCTGATGATAAATCACGATCTGCTGATGGTACATCTTTGCCTAGCAAAGATTTAAAGGATTTAACCATTGTTGATTTACTTTCATCCAAAAATGATTGAAATGAAAATTCATGTGGAAGATCTTCTACAGATTGGACATCTACAATATCACCATGAACTGTTGATGGTACATCTTCACCCAGAACTGATTTTTCAAATTGGGCATCTGATGATAAATCACGATCTGCTGATGGTACATCTTTGCCTAGCATCGATTTGAATGATTTTACATCGAAATGTGTTGATTTATCTTCAGAAGGATACCGAGATTGAACAGCTAAAAGAGCTGAAGATATATCAAAATCTGGTGATGTCACATCTTTGCCCAATAGGCCTTCAAAGATTTGGTCATCTTTTGTGGGATTATCATTACTTAGATGCACTGTTGCTGGCTCACCGTCCAGTAGATCCTCTTTTGAAGATGTATAATTAATCAGTAGCGTTTTGAAAAATTCATCATCCCGCTGCAGTGCTATCGGTACATCCATATCCAATTGTTTATGTAGAAAAATGAACCGGTCCGTTATCATTTTCATATCATGAACTAAATCGCGAATGTGTCCATCCTTTTCCCGGATGATAGACTCCAGAAAAGCCACCCTGCGAGTCAATGTAGCAATGAGTTCGTCCTTGTAGTCACTCATAAGTTTTTCTGACCGAGCATCAGACTGGTCTGGCACCTTTTCCGGCGTATTAGCAGTAATGGTAACCTGCGGCCCAGTATAGGGATCAGTACGTGCGCTCGAACGCTGGCTGGATGAGCCAGTACGGGCACTCAATGCAATGCTATCCACATCGATAAGCATCAAGTGATAGAGCAAGGATCTCAAAGCCTTTTCGTCTCCTTTGGCAAGGAGCTCCAAGCCAGGCCGCATCAATATCAGTCCAGACTTCCGCAGTACTTTCAAATTAAACGCCTCCCAATTCACTAACTTCCCGGCCAGGTTGCCATGTGAGGTGTAATGCTTTAAGTTCACGGCCAGTTTTCCACCCACAACCTCTTTGAATAGCTTGGCCATGTTCACAACGTCGGATAGTTCTCGGCGCTTACGGGCGCTAATCACTATGTTTTTGGTGCCCAACCACGAATCCAACTCGAGCTCAGCCTGGACACTCAATTTCTGATAAAGTGCCGACATCTTTGTGAATCCTTTCAAAGTTTCTTTCAAAGTTAGCAAAAACGAGATTATAAAATTATTCAAGGATATCAAAATATACTTTTAGTCTTTTTACTTGTATACAACCGTTTAATTTATTACGTTTTTGAAAAACTACTTTTTGGAGCAAATGTACGAATTGTATTACATGGAAAGCGATAAGCTACTGAACTATTTGAGAAAGCGCCGTCCTACGATAAAAATTTCGATGCAAAGGCATACTTTGATCTCAAAAAATGGGTTTTACACACGCCTCCTTTGATTTCAGTAAATTCTTCTTTGGGGGTTTATTAACCAAAGGGCTACTTTGATTTTAATCGATTTTTCTTTAGGGCTTTTTTGATATACCAGTCGATAATCTCTATGCCGAGCCAGCGGTACTCAAATGGATCAAAGAGAACATTCCCGAATGGAAAAATTCGATCATTGTATCGCCCGATGCCGGCGGCGCCAAGCGGTAAATATATAAATCTATTTTATTCACTTAAAGTTAATAAAAAGAAATAAATAATTAATTGAATTCTCTTCGCTGTTCTTAGTGTTACTTCAATTGCGGATCGCTTGAATGTGGAGTTCGCTCTGATACACAAGGAGCGCAAGAAGGCCAATGAGGTGGCCTCCATGGTGCTGGTTGGTGATGTTAAGGATAAGATAGCCATATTGGTCGATGATATGGCCGATACATGCGGCACCATTGTCCATGCCGCCGATCGTCTGGTTGAGGCGGGCGCCACCAAGGTCTGTGCGCCTAATATGGCTAATATATGTACTACCAAATTGTTGTTTTTAACCAACTATTTTGTCGATTTACAGGTGTACGCCATACTGACGCACGGCATTTTCTCGGGTCCGGCGATTTCGCGCATTAATAATGCTTGCTTTGAGGCAGTCGTTGTGACCAATACCATACCACAGGATGGACATATGCGTGACTGTCCCAAGATACAGGTAAAGGAAGCTCCGGCTCTCTCTCACTCTCTCTCTCTCTCTCTCTCTCTTTGTGGTAATACACGGATAAGCTCTCTCTTTGGAGTTGGCTAATCCTTTCACGAATGTAAAGCTGCAAGATTGAGAGTGATTTAGTGTAGTTCTCTCTTCACAATTCTCTTAACTAAATGCTGATTCTCTTCTCTATTCTTTTCCATTATTCGCCAGTGCATTGATGTATCGATGATGTTCGCCGAGGCCGTTAGACGAACACACAATGGCGAGAGCGTCTCGTATCTCTTCTCAAATGTTCCATATTAAATGTTGATTGCAGCAGCAGCAACTTTAACAACAACAACTGCAACTGCAACTGCAACAACAACACCAACAGCAACAATTAAGAAAGGAAAAAGCAAAGCAACCACAAGTAATCTTCAACACACACACACACAGAGAGAACTCAAACGAGAATAAAACATAAAAGAAAAACGTAAAAAAGAGTTGCAAATTTAAAGCAAATTTTTGCCATCATCATCGTTATATATTTTTTTTATTACCTATTAACTATGTAATTAAAGAGCTCAATATGAGACAATTTATTGTAATTATATAAAAAGTAGCGTAAACTACACAACTACAACTACAACTACAAACACAACTACACAACAACAACAACAAGAAAGAGAGAAAAGAGAAAGGAAATCAAACACTGCACACACATTTAATTGCCTTTCATTTTGTATACAAAACAAACAAAGAAAATGTAATAATTTAATTTGTTTCTCATTTCTTTTTGGTTTTCATTTTAACTATATATAAATATATTATTATTTTTTTTTCTTGATGAATTTGAATAACGCATTTTGTAAACGATTATCAGCTCTTAGAGAGAACGTTAGTTGTATAGATTTTATGTAGTAAAAAATACACACACAAACACACATATATACACACTCACACACACGCATATATATATACATGTAAACACACACATACACACACCCAAAAGATTGTAATTTTACACTGTGCAACACAAGAATAACTTTTATTTGATGATTTTGAGAAGAAGCAAAAAACACTTTTCAAGTCGAACGCAAATTTCTTGCTAGTTCAAAACAAACCACTAAAATTGTAGTAAAATTAAGCAAATAAGTAAACAAAAACAAAAAACAACCAATTGAAAAGAAAACTTAGTAAATAGGCGTTTAAAACAAAAACCAACAACAAAACAAAATTAAAAAAGATAAAAAACACAACACAAAAATAAAAAAAAAATTTAAGAAAACTGAATTTCAAGTGTTATTTTATTACTTCTATTGAGGGAATGGAAGAACTTTTCTGGTACATTTTGGCTGAGAAATGCATTCAAAAATATTGAAATTTTTGGAAAAATATTTAAGAAAAGTTTTCAGCTTTATTTTGATAGAATAAGATTAAAAAGAAGCTTTCAATTTAATGCCAATAACTTTCCATATGCCAGAGAAAAGGCATCTTCTATCCTTTCAGCTCCTTCGGGATATTTCAGATATATTCAGAATTTTCTAACCGTAATACTTCCAATATTAGAAGGTTTTTATATAGCTAAGATAGCAGGAGGCATCTTTATTATAAAACTAGGAAAATAAATATTAATCTCTGCTCCAGAACTATCCCCAAGCTAGAAAAATATTTGAGATTGGTTGGGGTATTTTTTTTTGTCTTCGTTCAACTTCAAGTCAATATTTTATTTACGTATATTGATTACAATAATAACAACAAGGATTTAGTTCATTTGGTTCACTCCAAAACAATATTTTATTAATCGTAATTGGCGACAGATGGTTATCGATGGCAGTCGAAGTTATCGATTAAAACTCATCGAACTCACCCTGGGCATCCTCTTCGTCGTTGTTGAGGCCCACCTCATTGAAATCGCACTCGAGAGTGGCAATATTGTCGCGTGCCTCTGAGAATTCACCCTCTTCCATGCCCTCACCCACATACCAATGGACAAATGCGCGTTTCTTGAACATCAAATCGAATTTATAGGATAAATTTGTGAAGGCCACAGAAATGGCTGTCGTATTGGAGAGCATACAGCAGGCACGTGATGTGGGACCCAAATCTCCATCGGGCACAAAGGCGGGACGCTCATAATTGATGCCAATTTTGAAACCAGTGGGACACCAGTCCACAAATTGTATATGCCGCTTCGATTTAATTGCTGAGACGGCGCCATTGACATCCTTTGGAACAACATCGCCGCGATAGAGCATACAACAGGCCATATATTTGCCGGCACGAGGATCACATTTAACCATCATATTGGAGGCATCAAAACAGGCGTTTGTGAGCGTTGTAATCGCATGATCCTCGTGGGCAGCACGATCTGTGGACATAAGCGGCGCATAGGCGACCAGAGGGAAATGTATGCGGGGAAAGGGCACCAGATTCGTTTGGAATTCATTGAGATCCACATTCATGGAACCGCTGAAACGCAACGAAGCCGTCGTCGAGCTGACAATCTGGGCAATCAAACGATTCAAATTGAGATAGGCGGGTCTGTCTACGCCCAGCTTATTATTGCATATATCATAGATGGCCTCATTATCCACCATAAAAACACAGTCTGCATGCTCGATGGTCGAATGGGTGGTTAGTAGAGCATTATATGGTTCCACAACGGCTGTGGAAACCTTGGGCGATGGATAGACTGCAAAATCCAAACGACATTTTTTACTAAAATCATTGGCTAATCTTTCCATTAGCAGCGAGGTAAAACCGGAGCCAGTGCCTCCGCCCATCGAGTGAAAAATGAGAAAACCTTGTAGACCATCGCATTGTTCCGATATTTTTTGCAATCGTGACGTGACCTGATCGATAATTCCCTTGCCTATCGAATACCGTCCGCGTGCGAAATTATTTGCTGCATCCTCCTTCCCGGATATCAATTGTTCCGGATGATATAAGTTCCGTGTAGCGCCTGTTCGTACACTATCGATAACCGTCGGTTCCAGATCCACAAATATCGAACGTGGCACCTGTTTGCCATTGCCGGTTTCCATGAAAAATGTATGCGCATCATTTGTATTTGTGCTTCTGCCCAGTGTAGCGCTACTTCCGCTTTCCGTTAACTGTTCCTGTGTCTTGCGACTTCCGTCCAGATTTATGCCATGTTCCAGCAGGTACAGCTCCCAGCAGGCATTACCAATCTGTATACCGCATTGGCCAATTTGTATGGAGATCACTTCGCGCTTTTAAAGGAATTTTTTTCTTATTATATTTTTCAAGCTTTCCCATTTAATTCGTGTTCTCAGCTTACCATTTTGGGTTTATCAGGGAAATTTGGCAAAGGCAATTAAAAAAAAAACTATTTCTTTTTATAGAGTTTTCTATTTAAAACTCCCTTCTTCGCCCAGTCACGATGCAGCATAAAACAAAATGGCTGCCATGCTTAGAGTTCCGTTACATGGGACAAGCGATCAAAGCAGACTGTCAAAAACTTTAAGCTCGCTGCAGCGTTGCATGCAGGAGATCTGCTCAGCTGGTTTGAAACTTGGCTAAGGCCAGGCGTTGCTGCTTGAAATCTTTGTTTTCTTAATAATAAGGTAAAATATTTATTTTCATCTTAAAAAACATATGAGAGAGCTCAATGAAATGTTTTATTATATATTTTTTAATGTTTTATTTTAATTTCAATTGAATTAAACGCGGTTTGCATACAAGAAAGCTGCGGGTTGGAAACTTGACTAAGGCAACCTGTTGGTGGTGTTCAAAACCAGTGAAAATTATTTACTATAATGTTCCATAAATTAATTTTAATAATTTTCTCAAAATTCTTAAAGTTTTTCTAAGATTTCTAATTTGTTTTTAAATATTTAACGTGAGTATTTGCCAGTGGATAAACGCTGTTATTTTGCACAAAGAGAGCTGCCTGCAGCGGGTTGGAAACTCGACTAAGCCAACCTGTTGCAGTTCTGCGCACAGTGAATACTCGTTAATAGAAACTTGGGTGGTGTTTAAATGAAGCATTCTTTTATTCAAATTGAGGATCCAATCGCTGAACATTTATTTTATTTAAAATAAAAAAATAGTTTCTGGGCGCAGTTCCAATTGTCGAGGGTCTACTGTGTATCTTAATGAGCATTTTGTGTGCAATAAAAACTACCTTAAACTACTGTGGTGTGCATAAATAATAAATTCCTGAATTTCCTGAAATGGCAATCTTAAGTTAAACTAGTAAGGATAAGGCCATCTCCGGCGCGCCGAAGATTAAATACACTTGCAAACTGGATTGTTCCTATGGCAGCTATATGATACAGTTGTCCGATCCGGCCGGTTCCGTAATATGTGCTGCGTGCAGCACAAAGAAGGCTACGTATCAGATGTCATTCATCCAGCTCAAAAATTCCGTGGACGCACAGACGGACATCGCTATATCGACTCTTCTCTTCGTCCTGATCAATAATATATATACTTTATGGGCTCGCAGATGCCTCCGTCGATGATCTTTCCAAGTGTATGGAAAAAAAAAAATATACATACATATATAAAATAAATATATAGATGACTAGCTGCTGTCTAATCCTTGCTTATGCCCGGTGGCAGCGTCACATCGAATACAATGGGAGGATTGTTGGGTAAATAATTAATATCGCAAGTGGAAGCATTCACATAGATGATCCTTCCGTCGCTGGTGATGCCATAGCCCTCATGGACATGTCCAAAGACATGATATTTGGGCTTAACTCTTTGCTGTACGCTGCTCAGTAGCTCAACGCAGCCGGCGCGTACGCCGGAACAGCACAAATCTCCATGGCCAACGGGCGGTGTGTGTGTGACAAGTATATCAACGCCAGGCGGTATCTGATTCCATTTGTCCAGGCAGGCAGTTCCCCGTGGCACATTGAATGCCCAACGGCAGAATTCTGGCTGCCACGGTGAACCATAAATCCGTATACCCCACAGCTCCAGCAACTCATCCTCCAAATAGGTGCAGTTGGTTAAGGCATCGCGTATATTCGGCGTTTGTACAGCGCTCTCCATGCTCTCCTTATCATTGCCCAGCGTCGGCAGATCATCCAGTATGCTCATTCCCGCATGCTTCGTCGCGCTGTGTCAACGATAAGAATTGTTCTTTATTACAAAATTATATTTGTAAATATATATATATAAATATAAAATAAAACCTGGAGGTTTCTCTTCCCTTCCCTCACAGCCCTGCCTATTCCACAGATATACCCTACTCAATTGCAGTCCACAGATATCCCATTACCCTATTGGATTCTCTCCAGGTGCATATGCCCTATTTGAATGTGGACCACAGATTTGTTCAAACTATGCAGCCCTGGAATACAATTTGAAACTTTTCCTCACCGTTCGCCATGTCCTCCCTGCTTGCTCTTCTCCTTCTCAAAGGGATGGGTAAAGGTGCGGTCAAAGCTGAGCTCATGATTGCCGGCAATAACAATTTTGTGCTTGTGCGGCAGCGTACCAATCCAATTATTGAATTCCACAACCTCCTGAAGCTGTCCGCACTTGGTGAAATCGCCGGCATGGATGAATATGTCGCCATCGGGTATATCGAATTTGATATACGGTGTCAGTGAATGGGTATCCGACATGCAGACAACTCTGACTTTGTTCGCAGCGACAGCTGTTGTTGGGGGCTTCATCACAACCTTGATGACGCGCTGCGTCTTGCTGATCTCATTCCATGCCGCCGTCGGATTACCAGTCAGCGGATGTACAGCAACGGTGCCAGTGGCACCGGCAGCGGAGGCGGCAGACTCCATTGTTGACTTCATACAATGTTTAGTTATTAATAACACAAGCAAAAGAACATGATAGTTCTTATCGCTGATACGTGTTTTAATTTAATTCTGCAAGATTTGCCGATAGAAGATAATAACACGCCGACTAAAATTTCATTATCAGCTGTGCGCTGGCAGGGTTGCAAAGATGCCGGAAGCAACAAAAGCATAGCGCATGCTTCAAGACCAATGAAAGATAACGCAGCGGAAAGAACGTTGGTTATAATAAGAGATGTATCCAAACAGTAATTGAAACTGTGTTTTTGAATTGAACAAATACAATTTAAGATTTGGAATTTACAACTTTTAATATAATTAACTAGCTGCATTCTTCTTATTTTTCTCGTGTGCATTTCTTTCTCCCGCAACTTGTGACGTCATCGCAGTTAAGCTGGCCTTTGTTGCTACGCAAATAGGTGGCAACGCTGCGATCTAAACAAAAAACAGCTGTGGCTCTCTGCTGTTTTCTCTGCTTCTTTCCACTCGCTACTCGTATTGTACATTTTTTCGTTTTTGCTATTTTTTTGCTTCAATTTATTTAAAATTCGTTTAATTAATTGCATTTCAATTGTGTTTGTGTGTTGACTGCAGAGTGCAAAGTGCGTAAGCACTGTTTGCCGGCAGCGCAGTCAGCGTTAAGTGAAAAGCGTATTTTCCAAAAACAAAGATGGCTGCAATGCTCAATTAGTGAAGAAAAAAACAAAAAAAAAATAAAATAAAACCAGACATGGAACAATCATTGGAACTGCAGGCGCAAGCGGCAGATGCATTTATGGAGACCAGCAGCGCTGCCAGCACTGCGAGTGCAGGTGAGTTCTATTTTGGGTAGCTCTGCCTGGGTGCAGCACGCTGCAGTCGGCGTCGCAGTCAACGTCACTGCTAATTGTTTACGCCCACCTATCAAGTATGCGTTTTATTTGCAGCAGCAGCGCCCTCTGTTAACTCCTTTAGCACTTTGCTTCGGGGCTCTGTTTGTATGTTTTTTATTTTCTTATTTCCTCATTTCTTAAGTGATGATTCACTTTGATTGCGCCTTCGTTTCACTCTTCTATACAATCAACGTTTTATGGCATTATGTCCGTCTGTCTTTCTGTCGCCTCTGCTGTGTGTCTCTTATGGTCATTGTTCTTTGACTCTGCCATAATTTATTGCTCTGTCTCAAGCTCTGTGCGACGCAATTTTTTTTAATGCCTGTTGACATCAGGTCTCCTGTTATTTACCGTTGCAATTTACAGTTGGAGAGAGCACGGCAAACTACCCTGCAGAAAATGTGACTAGGCATCTTCTGATTGCAGTTCTCGTTTATTTCTCATTCCATCTACTTTCTGATTATAAACTTGATCAATTGAGTTTATTATACTATTATCAAGGTATTTCATTATTTGATCTACTGAACCGATTCATGAAGCGAGTCTGTAAAGTTAGTAGCCTATAAATTTCGTACAGGGCAGCTCATGCTGTGTGCTGTTTCCAGTGTAATAGAAAGAGAGAGCCAGAGAGTGGGAGAGCGAAAATTGCATATAAGATAAAAACAACAATAAAGCGACAGATGATCAACGCAAGACTCTTTCATTTTGGGGGGGTGGGGGCTGCTTTGACCTAGACCTAGTCGCTCTCCCACAGCCACCCACTCTCTACTCTCTCGCGTTTTCTTCTCTTTCTTTTGGTCAGTTGTTGTTGTTGTTGTTGTTGTTGTTTTGCTGCTGCAATTCATTCACAAAAATGAAAATTGACAGAACGCACGCTAAAGCATAAACCTTGATAATGACATTCAACAATAGCAACAACCAAAGGAACGTCACTCAGTCAGTTCGGTCACAACCTCTCAGCTGGCTGGCTGGCTGGCAGTTATCCAACAGAGAATTAGGAAGAAGGAAAGAATACAAGAAAAAAATTAAATAAAGAAGAAAAGAAAAAATAATTCTGTGTTTTGCTCGCCAAAAGTCAAATGTCGAGTGAGCTGTGTGCCGCCGAGTGAGTGTTACACCTGAGCGCTAAATTGCATAAGTTTCTTCTCTCACTCAGTTTCCCGTTTTGAGTCTGAACTGAAATCCTTCAAAGCTTCAAAGCTCATTTGTTTGCCAGCGCGCCAAGTGTCCAGTTGCCCGTTGCCAGTTGCCAGTGCGTTTAACACTCTTGACTTTTTCCTTTTCTTTTTTTTTTGTACCTGCCGCGTCTGCCCCGCTCTTTCCGTCTAACTGTTTCGGTTGTACTATATATGAAGAGTCGCGTTCCGGTCGCGTGTTCTTCGTCATCGCGTGTTTTTTTTTCTCTTTCGGGTTTGCAGCTTTGTGTTTTAGCCAATTTCTGGCGCGTTATTTGCTGATTTATGTGGCGTGGGCGTGATGTAATTTGCAATAAAACCAGTTAACTAACACTTAAATAAAATGTGAGAGAGAAGGAGCAGACAGGCAAACAAAGTACGCAATGTGCTAATTTGCAGGCCTTCTTTGCCATTCCCCCATTCCCTTTCCCTACCCTTTCCCTTCCCTCCCTTTCCCTTCCTTCTACAGTTAATAATCAATTTAGTTGTTTATTGTTACAAAAATTTCACTATTTGCCTGATTAGCAACGCTTTGTGAAGTGCAAAGAGAAGAGAAAGAGAAAAAAAAAATTACCAAATTTATTTGTTTAGAAATTTGCACACACTCAAAAAGAAATGCAAATAAATTTATGTAATGGCAAAAATGCATAAACAAAAGCGAAAAACACGCAGCTGAGAACGGGTTATACAATGTTTTATTTTCTTTTAAAGCTTCTGCTTGATTACGATAATTATTATTTAATTTCTTAGCTAATTTATGTTAATTTTCTTTTATTTTCTTTATTTGTAACACGGTGCGAGAATAGCAACAAATGCTGCTGCTGCTGCTTTCTACGTCATCAACGCTGACGACGTCACAGAGTCAGCTGTGCGAACTGTTGTTGTTGTGCGGCTTTTTCCAATTCGCCGCTGACAACAGCTGTTTGTCATTTACAGAGCGAGAGAGAGAGAGCGAGTGGAAATGCGCTCTCTCTCTCTCTCTTCTTTCTCTCCGCCGCTCTCAGTTGCTGTTAATCATAATTTTAAATAGACAATTATCGTTTGTTTTGATTTTGTGCTTTCAATTTGCGAGCGCGCGCGATTTTCGCTCCGTCTTTTGGTTTTTTTGTTTTTGTTTTTGTTTTTGCTTTGCTTTTGCTATTTATTATTACTTATTGCTGTCGCTGCCGCCGTTTGAAACTTTTTTTTATTTTTATTTTTTGTTTTTTTTTTTTTTTTTGGGCTGCTCATCGTCGCGCGCGTTTTCGCCGCAGTCGAAATTCATCGTCGCCAGAGTTCGCCTCGCATTTAGCATTTCGCGTATTGAGAATTGAGAATTTTTTTTTATATTTTTGTATTTGTATTTGTATTTTTCAACTAAAAGAAATTGTGTTTTGTGTGCGATGTGAACGTGAACATATATATAAATATATATATATAAAAATATATAAACAGATATACGCATATATATATAAATAAATACGTTAAATTGCCTCGAAATTGTAATTTGACAACTGAATATTTTGTTGTTGTTGTCATCCATCAGAGAGCGTTCGTTCAGTCCGTCCATCAGTCCGTCCGTCTGTCCGCCGTGTGTCGATTTCGAATTCAAAACGCTGAGCTCATTTTTTTTTGAGACGCCTTTAAACTGGCTAATTAGCATAAAAAAGCATTAGAAATACTATATAATAATACATCAAACGATTCTATGCCATAATAAAAATAATAAAGCTGTGAAATTTACAAATAATCGTTATTATTTATATTTTCGTTTTTTTATATTTTTGACACTCATCGTACTATCAAAAACAACAAAAAAGTCAAAAATTTATGAACAGCTGCGGTTTTTTTTTTATTATTTTGGTTTTAATCTAAAATCGCTGCAAGTCTGCCACAGTGATCGCTCGAGAAGGCGGAATTTCCTGGATTTAATTCCAATATACTAAAATGAAAAAAATAGGTGGATTTTCGTTATAAACTTATGATTTTTATAGCATTTTTTTTTAAATTTAATAGCAACTTTCTAAGACAACAGAAGCTCAGCTCTTTAAGTTTTTGTTTTTGAGCGAGCTCAAGAATATTTATATGATTTATTTGCATTTCATAGTGAAAAAAGGAGCTTTTTTCTTGAAGCTTAAATGACTTAAATGCATTCTGAAATTATTTGCCATAATTTCAGTCTAAAAAGGGCAATATTTCTGTGATTCCTATCAATATAAATAAATAAATATAATTAATTTGGATTTTAGATTAGAAAATGATCATTCAAGAGCTTTGGCTTTGTTTTCTGTATTAGTTTAGGGATCGGGCTTGAAAGTTTCACTTGAAATTACTCGAAAATTTTGAATTTTCGAGCGATCACTGTGTATAAAGAAAGAAAGAGCGAAAGAAGAAAGAAATCCAATTTTATGTTCCTTAGTTCTTTTCGAGTTTTCGATTTCGATTAACGTCACTCGCCTTCGGTGACACATTTATGAGAGCTCTGCCGTTGTGGCCTGTTCTTATCAACAACAACAACAACAACAAAAATAATAAAAAAAAATTTATACTTAAACAGCAAATAATCCTAACTCAAAACCAAAAACAACAAGGCAGAAAAAACCGTAGAAAACGACGCACTAAGGCTACTAAATTAATTACAACTCATAAATATAATTTGTGTTTAGATAGAGCACAACTCACGTGCCTCTAATTACGGGCACTTACGTTTATTTAATCGTTCCGCCTCCGCCCCCCCATCAAGAAAGAAAAAAATACTGAAACCCGTAAAGCAGCGCCCGGTAAACGCAGTACGGAAATATTCGCACATCTTTCTCTCGCCGGATCTCTCTCCGTCTCTCTCCCCGTCTCTCTATAAATATTCTGTGTAATTTGTGTTTCTAAATCGCCTGTGAATCTGCCTGGGCATCATTTTCCTAGCTGTGATTATTTTACAAATTTATGCGCCAGTTTCATGTTATGGAACTTTCAATGGACACCAAAAAAACTAAAAGGTAATTAAACGTCGTCGTAAACTTCTCTATTCAAAAAAAAAAAAACTCTAGTCTGGAAAAGCTCGTCGCAGATTATATACCCTTTCGATCCCTTTCAGCGGACTTGAAAGTTTCACTCAAATATCTCAAGAAACAGAAAAGTATTCCACCCAACTTTTTGACCGATTATTCCTATGGCAGCTATATGTTTTAGTAGTACTAGGAGTAAAAAAACACACTTCTATTCTATACGATAAATTTTTAAACAGCTATAAGATATAGTAGTACGATCCGCCGGCAAGAAATAGGCAGCTCCACAGCAAATTTCTTTCACTTTACTCAAAAATGTAGACTTTTTATAGGGGGAGTCTTTATAGGGTCTATATTCCATGACAAATTTATAGTACCCTAGGCAAGGGTATGCTAGATTGTTCCTTTCTATAGCAGCTATACTATATAGTCGTCCAATCCGGAGCTCCATATCGAATTTCTTTCATTTTACTCAAAAAAAGGAGACTTTTTATAGAGGGACTCTTTAGAGGCTGCATATTCCATGCCAAATTAATAGTACCCCAGGCAAGGGTATACTAATAATGCATTAAGCAAATGTCTTCTTCTTTTATGAGCCAAGTTGCCTTATTATCAATTAAATATTATGTGTGGGCGACAAAGTTTATTAAACATTTTCTTTATGATGCTCTATTTTTGAGCATAACATTTTGTAAATGATTCCATAAAATTTTATAGCAATTCTTTTTTCAATTGTGGGGGTTTTTTATCTTCTCTTTTTCTTTTTTTTTTTTTTTTTTTTGTACATTCCCAGAAATTCCAGTTGTATTTGAACTTTGAAATGAATTGAAATTTGTTGAATTTGAAACTCGCCCGGCAAACAAATCGTAAATTTCAGCAACAAACTTATAAAAATTGCTATACAAATAATTTCCACAAAATACTCAAAACATTTGCCGTTTTCTTTGCCTCATTCACATTTCTGTATTGCGCATCGAAAGGAGCAGCGAAAAGAAAGAAAGAAACACAAAAAAAGGAGAGGCTATCCGAAGCGTATATACGCTTCCCAACTGGATTGTTCCTATGGCAGATATAGTAGACTGATCGTCATGTTTTTTTTAGATACTTTTTCAGCTAACTTCTAAATTTCATTGAGAAACATTGAGAAAGAAGTTTTCGTTCCAGAACTTTCAAACCGATTGTTCCTATGGCAGCTATATTATATAGTATATCGATCTTGATAATTTTTGGTGCGTGTTTAGAAAAGATACTAACTTGAAAATTTCATGGAGATACTTTGGGAAACAAAAGAGGTTTTCATTTCACAACTTTTGAACCGATTGTTCCTATGGCAGCTATATAATATAGTTGTTCGATTCTGCCAATGCCGACATTTCCCTCACCTAGCTTAAAAAGTGAGTGAGTAGCTTGCTTAGAAACAGACAGACAGACAGACAGGAAAAGGCTAAATCAACTCGTCCCATAATATATAAGCCTTATGTGTTTTCCGATCAATAATCTATATATTTTATGGGGCCACAGATGATGACAAATTTATAGTACACTTTGCCACAGTGTATAACAAAAGACATACAAAAAATGTTTAGCTTTTGCTGCAGTTTTCAGCAGTTTTTCAGCTTTCGACCCAGAGAATGGAAACGGAGAAACACCAACACTTCTCCAACGCTGAGTGCTCAGTGTTCGGTCCCAGAGATCAGAGATATAGAGATATATAGAGAATTGTTGTTTTGGTCTTTGCCAAGTTGCTGTAGCTGTATTTGTTTTGGTTAAATGACACAGCCATAACGCATTTATAACACGAATTTCAGACATTTTTCGTTCACTTCGCTTGGCCGGAGGAGAGAAGACTCTTTCGGGGAACCGGAGCGTCCGTCGGGTCCGTCGGGTGCGACGGGTCGGTCGTGTTAATACGTTATTAATAATATACGCATACAAAATGGAGGAATCTGTCTTTGCTGTTTTGGTTTTCTTTGGATTTTATATTTTTAACGCTATTTTCAATATATTGTGCGCATTTACGCCAAACCAATAAGTTTTACAGGGTATAGCAGAGTTGTTGCTCTACGGAAGAAGCTAGAGATGTGAAATTTAGTATGTGGTTTAGCACATAGAAAAACTTTAGGAATCTTCCTTACTCAACGATTAGAAACTAGAAATACTAACTAAAATAGTCTTTTAATATTTAGCTAGAGGGAAAGTATTACTAGAGCTACAGGGTATGTGCTAGTTGCGCTATTTGAACTGCAACATCCTTTGTTATTTTGGCTTTCATCTGCGCCACATGTTTAGATGGGAAACCAAAAATAAAGCTACCTTTTATTGCATTTAAAAGCCAAAATGAAAGGAATTATATAGTACTAGCGGTTTTTCGAAGAACTTTCCTGGGCGGCCTTAAATACCCGTCAAGAAATGGCTTAACTTGGCTGCCTCCTTTAAACTTTATCAATTATTCAATGACAGTGAGAAAAAAAACAGAGGAAACCTTTGCCCTGAACTTCTGCTCTGACCTTTAAGTACCGTGTCGTGCCTTGGTCGCTGGTCCTTGGGTCTTGGTCCTTGTACTTGGGTGTCCTGCGGAACAGCTGACGGCCTTTGACGGCACACTGCCTTCAACATCCGTTTCCACACATTTCACTATTTATTATTTATATATTAGTTTTCGGCCTTTGTTATTGTTGCTGCTGCCGTAATGACAGTCAAAGGACAACACGATTTCAGGATTGCACTTGATAGTCCTGCTATAAATAGACAGACTCCCATGTAGGCAGTGGTCAGAACTATTGATTGATTGATGAGGCTCATCGTTGGGTGTGGAAGCCACTTCTAGTCTAGTGTATAATTAAGTTTAATATGCGGTTAACCTTTATTTGTATTGATTAATTAAAGCCAACTCTCGATTATTGGTCTATAATAAGTTAATTAGCGGCTGGTTTAGTGGGAAAAGCAGCAGACGGTAGAAAATTGATGGGATTATGCCATAAAAAGTGTTAACAATTTATGAGTTTTTTTTTTTGGTATCATAAAAATATTTATTGGGATTATCTCTTGGTTTTCTTTGGACTTGTCTTAATTGTAATAAGGCTTTAAGGGAGGTCAGTTTGAACTTTGGGTTGGATTAATGTGGAAAGTTCTTGGAGTGCTTATTGAGTAGAAGAATTGCTCGAGAAATTAATAGAAACTATTCCAGAACTGCGACTGGCGACTCTGCATTTATCTGGATCGAGTTTTCAAGTCTTTGTGTTTGGTTCGAACCTTGTTTCATTCGCGGCGGAAGAGAGTTGATATAGCCAGCTCCGTCTGTATCCAAGCCAACTTTTATCGATCCGGCTGATGGGAGGAGTTGATATAGCCAGCTTCATCTGTGCGTCTAGCTGTGAGTTGATATAGCCAGCTCCGTCTAAGCAAACCAGATCAAGGGATCGGTCTAATATATCATATAGCTGCTATAGGAACAGTCCAGTCGTCTGACTGCTTCCTATATATGCCTATATCTTTTCTAAAACAGAACAATTGCCCGAACATTGAACTGAAAACAGGGAACTTTATTTGCCTGGAAAAATCTATAGATTATTTTTAGGTGCTTTCACAGATTTCTGGTTTAGACAGCGCTAAAACAGCTGAAACTAACGAATTTACAGGGTATTCTCCGTGCACATTCCTATCGATACGATTCCTCGAATGGAAGCCATCGATTCAAATATTCATAGGAAGAACATGCAGCGAAGTTCCATGGAATTTTGAAGGCATTCGTTGCAGCATTTTATGAGACACGAAAACTAACTGGAAAAGGCAATGGCAGAGGTTTTTTGGTACTTGGAAATACCCATTGTAATGCCAAAGTCAATTCCGATTGGGTTTTTTTTTTTAAATGTAATTTTTGTGGTGAAATCAGCTTTTTTTTTTGTTCCCTTGAACTCTTATCAGACAGATAAAGTAATACATATGTAAGAATGTATATATAGAAATGTGTGTGAGTGTGCCTGTGTGCGTGTGTGTGTGTGTGTGTGTGTGTGTGTATCATATCTATGAGGAAGAACAAACTTTAGATTTGTTTTGTTTGTTGTTTTGCATACACAGATTGAAAGATTGTTGTGTTGTGTGTGTTTTCTGTTGCTTCTTTGTTGCTTTTGTTGTTTTTGTTGTTTTTCAATATTTTTGCAAGACATGCGATATGACGATAATGAAATTCATGTTTTTCATGCAACGTTTGGCTTTTGTTTAATTAAGATACAAAGTTAACAAATGGGCCAAATGGACTTTTAATGATAACAAAACGAACAAACGAACAAAGTCGAAAAGATATTAATTTTCGGGGCGTGTGACACACCCACAATAAATATTCACATATATAAATAAATAATAAATTTGTTTCTATTTGCAGATTTGATTTGCTAAACACATGCTAACTATTAATTTGGGTAAAAATAAAAATAATAATAAAAATAGCGGAAAAGTTAACAACTTTTCAGTTTTGTTTTTTTTTTTTTGGCACACAAACATTGGCTTTGTTATGGCTAAAAGGGGCGGCGCAAGCGGCGGGGGGGCGGTAGTTGTAGTTGTTGGCCTCACAAGAAATGAATCATTTTTGCGTACACTCAGAAAAAAAGTGGGTACTTCAAATAAGCTAAAAAAAAAATATCTTAAGAAAAAGCCAATTTCCTTGTGGAAAATATTGGAAGTCGGAAAAAAATGGTTTTAGATGAAATATTCTCTATGGAGCGGGTTTTTTTCTGAGTGTAGATACATTTACACACACTCATCCAATTATTTGTGTTTTGTTTTTGTTCTTTTGGTGATAAGCTAAAAGCCATTTACAGCTGATGTTTTATTTTTCTGGCTTGTTTTTTTTGTTCTAGGCACAAATCAAAACCCAAATGAGCAACACGTGAGCGAGGCAGCCACAGTTGTTGTTGCCACGGCGCTTGCCTCACCCGTCTCGACCAGCCCCAATACAACAGCAACAGCAGCAGCAGCGGCAGCGGCAGCGGCAGCAACAGGAACAGCAGCTGCTGCAGCAGCAGCAGCAGCAACAACAACAACAGCAACAGCAGCAACAACAATAACCACTGTTAATACAACACCTACGCGCAGTCCACAGCGCAGCGTTTACCAGGAAGATGCTTATCAGGCTGGCGGCGATAGCATTGATTACGAGCCACAGCTGGAGGCGAACGGTTCGCCCGTGCAGCGTCATTCCATAAACTCTAGCGAATATACCTCAACGCCCAAGTCAGTACGTAATGGAGCAGCAGCAGTCACTATCGGCACAGCTAGTGGCAGTGGCACCACATCGCCCATAAATTATCAAATACTCGGCGATGATTATCCCTATAGCATTGAGTATGAGTCACAGCAATCACTACAGTCACTACAGCAACAGCAGCAGCAGCAGCAGTCACCAGTGACTCAACAGGAGTCGGGAGCGCAAAGCGGAGCTGTTCAGGCTACGGCTACCATCAGTTATCGTCAGAGTTACGTCTCGCCGCCGGCGCCATTACCACCTTTAATCATACCACAGCGTCAATCTCTGTTGCCCTGGGGCGCACATTCACGCAGCTCCATAATAAACGTGCTGCCCAGCTATACCCAAGCCGAGATGCATGCCCTGGCGGCCAGTGTGGCCAGCGTGGAGCTGACTGCTCCACGTCCTGGTGAAATTGTCATGCGTAATTTGTTCAGCGATTTTACTGCGCAGGCAGAGAAAAAGATTGAGCTGGTTATGCTGGAGAGCGCCGATAAGAATCTATCGAAGCTGCTGCAACGTGGCGAGGATCAGCAATTCGATCAGCTGCTCTCAGCACTGGGCTCTGTGGCAGAGCACTGTTTGCCTTCGTTGCTGCATACGCTGCTCGCCTGGCATCGCCGCCAGCTCTCCGATATGGAGATCAAGAATGATCTCAAGAAACCCAGTCAGGGCAGCAGTGTTCAGTCGGTGAATAAAACCTCTGTGGATCTGGATTTTCAGCTGCAACGTCGCGAGGCGGCCGTTGAGTTTATATTCTGTTTGGCACTGATTGAGATACTCAAACAGTTGCCATTTCATCCGGGCCATGAGGATTTGGTGCGCAGCATTGAGAATCTGGCTTTCAAGCACTTCAAGTACAAGGATGGCCTGCAGAATAATCCCAATGCTCATAATATCCATATGATAGCCGATCTCTATGCAGAGGTCATTGGTGTGCTGGCCCAGAGTCGCTTTAGTTCGGTGCGCAAACGTTTCATGAGTGAACTGAAGGAGCTGCGTGCCAAGGAAGCATCCACCATTACGACACAGAGCATCATCAGTCTGTTGATGGGCATGAAATTCTTTAGGGTCAAAATGGTTCCCATTGAGGAGTTTGAGGCTTCCTTTCAGCTATTGCACGAGTGTGGTCAATACTTTCTGGAGGTCAAGGATAAGGATATTAAGCATGCTCTGGCTGGACTCTTTGTGGAGATTCTAGTGCCCGTTGCAGCGGTAAGTAGAAGCAACCAACAATATTCCAAGGAATTCTTATTCTAAAATCTTTTCCTTCTGCAGGCCGTCAAAAATGAGGTGAATGTGCCCTGTGTAAAGAACTTTGTGGAGCTGCTGTATGTGCAGACACTGGATGCATCAACCAAGTCCAAGCATCGCCTGGCGCTATTTCCACTGGTCACCTGCCTGCTCTGTGTCTCCCAGAAGATCTTTTTCCTGACCAATTGGCATTACTTTCTGGCAATGTGTCTGAGCAATCTAAAGAATCGCGATGCCAAGATGAGTCGCGTGGCACTGGAATCACTGTATCGCCTCTTGTGGGTCTATATGATCAGGATCAAGTGTGAATCCAATTCGGCAACGCATTCGCGTTTGCAGAGCATTGTCAATTCGTTGTTTCCCAAGTGAGTACTTGCAGCTGTCTCAAAGAAAAGCCCTCTATAATATATATTCCCTTCTCTTTTTCAGGGGCTCTAAGGGCGTTGTGCCTCGTGATACGCCGCTTAATATCTTTGTAAAGATCATACAGTTTATTGCCCAGGAACGCTTGGACTTTGCCATGCGTGAAATCGTTTACGATTTGCTCTGTGTGGGTCGTTCCATAAAAGTTATATTGAATCCAGAAAGGATGAGCATTGGTCTGCGCGCCTTTATGGTAGTTGCCGATTCGCTGCAGCAAAAGGACGGCGAACCGCCTATGCCCCGGACAGTGCCCGTGCTGCCTTCGGGGAATACATTGCGCGTTAAGAAGACCTATATAAATAAAATGCTGACCGATGATACCGCCAGGAGTATTGGCATGTCTACGTATTTTCCACATGTACGTCGCGTTTTTGTGGATATTTTGCGGGCGCTGGACGTGCATTGTGGCCGGCCATTGATGATGACAAATACACAGAATCAGAATAAGGAACCGGATGAGATGCTATCGGGAGAGCGCAAACCGCGTATCGATCTCTTTCGCACCTGTGTGGCTGCTGTGCCCAGATTGATACCAGATACGATGACACCACAGGAACTAGTCGATTTGCTGTCACGATTGACTGTTCACATGGACGAGGAGCTGCGCATATTGACGCATCAGGCGCTGCAGACGTTGGTTATTGACTTTCCGGATTGGCGTCAGGATGTCGTGCACGGATACACCCAGTTTCTGGTGCGCGATGTCACCGACACCTATCCGCAATTGTTGGAGAACTGTACGCGCATCTTGTTTGTCTTCCTCAACTTTTGGCGTTGTTCGATTAATGTAAATGGCACGGCAGCCACCACTGTTCCGGCAGCTGGTGGTGGTGTTGCCGGTGGAGGCCTTGCACAGCCAAAGGTTGGCGCAGCAACGGGAGCTACCACAATCGGCACCGCTGTGATGCAGACTACACCTTTGGCAGCTGTGGCTACACCACCGACTGCCAGCAAGGACACAACCAGCAGCCAGCTATCAAAGCAACAGCATTTGAATACCGCCAGCAGCGCTGCATCCAGCATAACCACATCGAGTGGCATGTCCAGCATAACGCAGCATACAGTGCTCAATATGGTGGCCAACGATGTGGGCAAAAAGAATGAGATTCCATTGATAACCACCCTGCATTTTGTCGAGGGTTTTGCTTTGGTTTTGCTCTGCAATTATCGTCCTTATTTGCGAAAGCTGGCTGCTATGATACTCAAGGAGGTGAAGAATTTAATGCGTGCTCTGGGCATACCGGAAACAGAGCCACCGCTGATTGATGTCATGGATCGCTGCTGTCCACAGATCATCGAGAAATGCCTACCACAGTTGCCGCAAGCCGAAAAGACGGCAATACTCAATGCCAACTGCATTGATTTGCAGTGGATAGCGGAGCGCAGCAGCGGCGTTTGGCTGGCCGGCCTTACGGATGGTTAGTAAAAATGAATATTAATTTAATTCTATAAGAAGCTAATATATATTTGGTTTTGTTTAGACATCTCGAAGTCTTCGACTTCCACGCTGAATCTATCGCAATCGAGTTCAACTGCAGCAGCCGCAGCAGCTGCTCCTAGTTTGCCACAGCCCCAATTCGATCCCTGGGCCATCTGTCTCTTTGGCCTGCTGGAGCGTCAGCGTGTGCTGCAGCAATGCCCCTCGGCTGTGGCACAGGCCTGGCCCATTTGTTATGCACGCCTTAATGCACTCTACAGTGTCATAGATCCAACGTAGGTTTAGGTTAAATTAAATGAAATTCTTCTAATTAATTAATGTATTCAAATTGTTGTAGGCCTGTCAGTGATAATCGCGCGTCCCTGCTGCGCGGCTCGGCGCCCACTAAAAAAATGCCCACCGAAAGCCAAAAGGATTCCTATATGCGTCTCTGGCGCAATCAGGTGGCCTGTGCAATGCGTCTCGTGCCACAAATTCCAAGCGTTGCGGTGCGCTGTGCCTCGCCCGATCTCAGCTTGAGGTAAGTCTGGGAGTGGAATGCAAAACAATTACAAAAAGAAAAACATTCTTCAGGCATTCTCAGCACAATTCTCGATATCAAAAGTCAATCAACAAGCATTCCATTGCGTTTGAACTAATATTTTGCATTCGATTTAATTTTGTGTGTGGCACGTGAATATTCTCCCTCCTCCTCCCAGCGTCCCGGCGTCCCCCGTCGTGTACATTTATAGAGACATAGCAATGAAAATATCTGCAAATTCGCAGTATGCAGTATCCATATTAATAATATTGTTGTCTGTGCATATTTTGTTTTGTGTTTTGTGCCTTGTTTGTTTACTTATTTATAACTAACTCTTCCAACTGTCTGACTAACTGTTTGCTCTCCATAATCACAGCAGCCTGCAGTTGCTCACGTACACACACACACACACCCATACACACACACACACACACACACCCATACACACACTCACACACACACATACATACATGCTCTCTTCATATGTAAATATAAATTTAATCGAATTGACTAAAAACAAATCAAGAAACAAACAAACAAATGGAATACTACGAATTGTAGCTAATAAATTCAATTGCAATCTTTTGCTCTCTTAATCTCATTTGCATAATTTCAATCAAAATGCACAGAAAAGCATAACAACATATTGTTTAAATTATTTCTCTCTCACTCTCCCTCTCTCTATCTCTCTCTGTCTCTCTGCCTCTCTCATTCTCTTCTCTGTTTATTGTCTATTCTCTCTGCTCTGCAACTAAATGTTTATTGCAAATTCATAGCAGGAATATGCCACAATATTTGTCCAGGAAAACTAGCTAGAAAAGGCTAGCTTCTATGAGCCGAAGCTTAAATACTCTTTCCTTTATTTTGACCACTGGCAGCTATGCCTGCTGTAGTAGTCTTGGCCAGCTTGTTCCTGGTCAGCTCTTAGTAGTAGCCCCACTCTTCCAGCTTACTCCAGAGTTTCAGCAAGAGAGAAACCTCCAAAAAACCAGAGTTTTTCACTCAAGGATGCGGCAAATATCCTGCCGCTTTCAAGCTATGAAAGAGGGCTGCATTCCAAGTTTCATGCAATGAGAAAGCTCCTTTCCTGAGAGAGAAAGGCTATGCTAATTTAATTGGGCCAATAGAACATAGCCAGCCGTTACAAAGCTGTAGGCCAGATGCAATTCAGATCAATATGGCTCAAAATAATCATTGGGCCAAAGCCTTCTTTTAATAGCCACAAAAAAAAAGAGAAGAAAGAAAAACCCGGAAAATGTATTTGCAATTTATTTTATTCGTCATTTTTTGTACCAAAATTCAGGAATTTCCATAATATAAACATTGCGCATAATTGTTGTAGCTGTGTTGGCCAAAAAGCAAACAAATAACAGCAAAATAACAGAGGAGAAAGGGGCAGAGGCACACGCCGAATATTTATTATGTTAGCCCTTTGTTTATTATTTTGTTTGAAATGCAAATTGCAACATAAAGCGAGGCGACAGGCGGCTTCGGCTTCTTCAAGAGAATTGATTTTCGATTAGGTTTAAGGCGTAAATATGCAAATAAGCCAGGCTCTCGCTCTCTTTAAGGACTTCATCAAAAGCAGTCTACAGACAAAGAGGGAGAGAGAGAGTGAGCAAAAATGGCTAAAAGATTTCAGCTTGAATCGTTGAATTGGCAACACTTGCAATTTAATTGGAATTTCAATAGAATATGGCCTAAAATAATTAACATTTGAATAACATTTTCGTTGCCATATTTTTAATTATTTCCCCATAAGTCGGGCAGCTTAATTCCGGCTATTAAAAATTTACGTTTTTCATATATCATTTTCAATTTGATAGTTGCATTTCAGTTATTAGAAACACTTTATAAATACCCTTTATTTGTATGCCCTTAGCGAAGAGGCTATTATGATTTGGCCATAGACTTTGCAGGCCCTTAAAAGATATTAATATATTTTATATTAAAGACGGCTTTTTATAGCAGCCAATAGAACTAAATTAGCTGTAGATAAAGTAGTAAATTTTATATTTATTTTGTATATAAATTGTGTAGTGTATCTAAAAAGTGTATTTTAAAGCGTTGAAGATACTTTTCATAGAAGCTTATTCCAAGTGAATGCAGCGACAGTTTTAAAATGTTCCTTTTGAATTCGTGCAGCTTTTCAGGAATCAACAAGCGTATTTCATTTGTGGTGAACCCAAAACTGTGCTGTCTGTTCCCGTTTCCCGTTTCCGTTCCCTTTCCCGTTCCCTTTCCCGTTCCTCATTGTGTTTCATTTGATTGGGCGGAGAGCCATGATTCGCATTTAATTACCGATGGCACAATGGATCATTATCATTGTCATTGCACTGAAATTTTATTGAATTTTGCCAGATACATAACCACATGCAATTTAACAGATACAGATGCAGATGCAGATGCAGCTACAGATACATTTGTATCTGTGTCAGAGGCTGAAAATGTGGAATTTTTAATGTCACCGTTGTAGCACGACCCACGACCACACAAGTGTTTATTTGTCTGTGTATATATCCATGTGTATGTGTATGTGTGTATATATAGTTTACTTTTCATGCATAATCACACCCACACACACCCGCCCACCCACACACAGTCAGAACTGCATACGCATTCAGTAAACATGGGCAAAATGGCTTTAAGCCAAATAAACTCATAACTTTCACTTCAGTAGTTAACATGCGCCTAGCTGAAATGATTAATCTCTTTTATATATATATATATATATATGCGTGTGTATATATATATATACTTGTACATGTATGTATTACCTTTATATGGATTGTAATTTATAGTTTACAAGATCAATCGGACTCACGTTCTCTATCCGATTCCTTGGACAATATACCGTCAAATGTCTTTGGGCCCGAGGGAATTGTTACGCGTTTCACGCTGCCGCTCTCCTACGGACGCAAAGAGGCGCGCCAGAAACGACTTGGGTAAAGCTAATTAAGAAACAAACCAAAATAAATCCCCCCCCCCCCTTACCCCCCTACACACACACACACACACACACAGCGGCGCCAATAATTAATCTATTTAATTGAGCTGCAATTACTTGTTTTTTCCTCTTTTTTTTCTATGTGTAATGTGTAATTTTTGGCATGCTCGTAGAATATACATTTATCTATGTATATGTATGTGTTTTCTATATACATATATACAAATTTATATATATATATTGATATATTTATATATAGCGAAAAGTTCCTTAACTTTTGATTATTAGTTTCTCCGAACTTTTCCATTCAAAAATTATACAAAACTTTTATGGGGCCAGCAATAATAATTTATGCATTATTGTTGTGCTTTAAATAATTTAAAAATAAATTTTCCTGTTTTTTTTTTTTGCTCTCTTTTTTGCACTACTTTTTATATGAAAATGCAGCAAAAACAATAAAACATTTTGTAGGCTTTTCTATACTCTTGCAGCGGGTATTATCGCTTGGACATGCGATATGTAGAAGGCATTGAGAGGGGGCATTGTCGAGCTCTTGAAGTGTAGAGATATATATTATTGATCAGGACGATGAGACGGAGTCTGTCTGTCCTTCTTACGTCTATCTGTCCGCCTTCCGTCTGTTTGTCCTTCTTTCGTCTATCTGTCCGCCTTTCGTCTGTCTGTCCGCCTTCAGTCTATCTGTCCGCCTTCCTTCTGTCTGTCCGTCTTCCGTCTATCTGTCCGCCTTCCTTCTGTCTGTCCGTCTGTCTGCCCATCTTCTCCCTGTCTCTTTAAATTCTCAGTTTTTGAGCTACTCCAATGAAATTTGATATGGAGCCTTCAGCACATATGTTCGAACCGCTCGGATCGGGCAACTATATAATAAAGCTGCCATATAGAAGCGAACAATCGGTTTTTATATAGAAAACTTGTCTGGTTTCTTCAGATATCTTCCTTAGATGTAGAACAATGTTTTCCGAATGGATACCAAGAATAATCCAAATCAAACAGCTATATAGCTGCCATAGAAAGGATCGGTCGATTGGAATGATTTGAAGAGGCTGCAAGGGTATATAATGTGCGGCATGCCGTAATTTATTTTGTTTTTCTATTTTTATTTGGAAATATTAATTTCAATTGTCTGTTTGCTCACTGCTTTTGTCCACGCTGCTTTTTTTGTTGCTGTTGTTGCCTTATTGGTATTGCAGAATTTATTGTGAAAAAATCATTATAGGACAAGTTTATTTGTTTTGGCATACAACGCGTTGATGCGTGCCACGCCCAGTTACGCCCACAGCACGTCTACCATTCGTCACGCCTGCTTGCGCCTCAACAAGAAGAAGAGAGGGGCAGAGACAGGGCAGAGAGAGAGAGAGAGAGAGAGAGAGAGGAGGAGGAGGAGGAGGAAAAAAAAATAATTATAATAAATTTTGTTTGCTGTCAAATTTTGTTCCATGTTTTTTTGCTGTTGCTGTTGCTGTTGGGCCGGGCAGAAATTGTGCTTTTAATTGAAATGTGCGTTTTTAATATTTATAATGTTATTTTAAATGGAATTGTGTGGGCAGTCAGTCAGTCCTTAAATAGAATTATATGAACTGAACCTAAACCTTATCAATTGAGGCTGCTGTCAATTTAAGGACAGGCAGGCAGGCGGGCGGCCAGGCGGGCGGCCAGGCGGGCGGACAGACAGGCAGGCAGGCGGGCGGGCAGGCAGGCAGGCGGGCAGGCAGCACAGGACCTTCAAGTTGAACCCTAAAAATGATACTAAAATGTGCGAACGTAAATTTTTGTTGGCTTTTATAGCTCATCGCCAGATTCCCTAAACGCGGATCGCAGCGACAAGTCAGCGATGGGCAGCGCCTCGCCGCAGGCTCTCTATAAGCTGGTGGTGCCCCTGCTGCGCTGTGAGGCCAACGATGTGCGTGATGCGGCTGTCAATGCGTTGGGCATGATAAACCACGATGCGCTCAAGTAAGCTTACAATTTTGCTCGATATAAATATAAACTTGTTTATGTCCTTTTAACGCTTTTAACTCTTTGCCGCTGCAGGGATCTGATGGAGGAGCTGGTGGTCTATATACGCGAGGCTGTGGATCGTAAACAGGAGAATATGCGACGGCGTCGACGACGCGATGCACTGCGACTGCAGGTGGTGCGTGTCCTGGAGAAAATTGCCGAAAATGGCACCTTTGGTGTGAGGTAGGCCCAGTCGAATTCCCTTCCCCTAATCTCCAGTTTGTTTACAAGCGAAAATTGTCCTTGCAGCACCTGCGTCTTGGAGCGGGACACCATGTCGCTGCATCCCACATTTGTGGAGTATATAGAAGGCGCTATGGCATATCTAATGGCCGAAACGGACAAGGATAATCTCAGTATACGCGAGGTTAAGGCACACTTTTGCAATTTCATCCGGAAAATGATTAAAAACTTCTCATGTAAGTGGAAAAGTTGCTCTGCTCTGCTCTTCAGGTTGAGTAACTGCTAATTTCTTGCAGTGGAATCCTGTGCCACTTTGTTGTCCCGTGAACTGAAGCGTAATCTGTTCAATTTATTTGCCACTTGGTGTGGCAGCTTCTCCAAACCGCTAAGTATTAGCTCACAAATTGGCCAGACTCTCGAAGAGGAGAAGCTGCAATTTAGCGCTTTACAGGTAAGCCCAATCCTCCCCCACAAACTATGCATATCAATTGGTTGCTCAAGTCCTTTTTCCTTTCTCCTGTGCTGCTGCTGTACTGATGTGCTCCTGCAGGCCATGTCCGCTCTGCTTTGTTGTGGTCACATCTTTTATACGCCGCATCTGCAAGACGATGGCATCATCTACAAATGGCTGGATCTGCTGCTAACCTCCAAGGACGAAAAGGTAACAGGACCTATTTGAATTGAAACTGTTATAGTTTTGAGTATGTTTTTGTTTTTTCTTTTTACTTTGCTGCACAGATTTATCAATTGGCGCGCGATACGGTTGTGCTGCTGCTGGAATCTAATCCGGATATGGGTCAGCTACTGGAATGGGTCATAGATCGTTGTTATACCTCGACGCCGCGTGAAGCAGATGCCTGTTTTCTGGCTCTGGCCTCGATCTTCAGTGCCAAGTAAGTGCATCATTAGTTCAAGGCAGCTTACTCGTAATATGTTAACGCATTAGTCGCAGTCGCAGTCGCAGTAGCAGCAGGAGTCGCCCCTGTTACGTGAACAATTTACAAATAAGCTCATTTACCACATATTCCCTCGTCCTTTTTTTTATTTGCTGCTGCTGTGTGGAGGAGGGACTTAAGTAGCGTCTCACGTGCTTGTTGGCCATAAGTCGCTTTAAATGTGCAGCCAGAAGATGGGGGCCGATGACAATGGGGCTGCTGCACATTTTTCTTAGAATTTTGTGAATTTAATCAGAGACAAAAGAAGACGACGATACATAAGCTTCTCTCATGCAATTTCTCTCTGTTGCATTTTCATCTTTTGTGTTCAAAAAATGCTTCAACTAATTAGAATCAAACGACTTAAAAGAAAATTCCTACCAATTCCAGGAAAAACAGACGTAAAGCCTGCTAAAAGGCTCTCAATAAAGCTAAGAATCCTAAGTATTCTATTCAGCAGAATTATTTGGCAAATTGGCAAGATGAATTGTTTTTGGGGATATTTCAAGGCAAACTGCATTTTAACTGGGCTTTTATGCCTGCTTTAGGCTTTAACAGGGGCCTTCACAGCAGGTATTAATATCCTTTTAGCCTTTATTGATATATTCTGCTGGCCTTTATAATGATTTGCATATGAAATTGCTCGTAACAAGGCGCCAATTAAATTAATCAACATTTCACTGAAAAAGAGAAAAGATACTTTCACTTTTTTTTAATAGGAACAGTTCAATATTGAACAGTTCATTATGCGAAATGTAATGAATATTTTCATTTCATTTCATTTATATTTCTACCTTTTTTGTTTTTTGGCAGCATTTTAATACGAAACGCGCTGCTACCCATTTTTTTTTTTGGCAGGCAACTTTTACATTGGTTTCCTGTCTGCTTTTGATACCTGGGCCAATTTTGTGTGTTTGCACAAAGTGCCACAGAGAGAGAGAGAGAGAGAGAGAGAGAGCGGGAGGGCGAGGGAGGGCGAGTTTTTCCTTGCCGTGCAACATGCTGCAAGCTGCAAGCTGCAAGGTACAAGCTGCTTGCCACTGTTTGCTGCTGCTGCTGCTGCTATTCGTTGCAATTGTTATACACTGGCCAAGGGGATTTGAACTGTGTCACGAAGTAGGCAGCTCCAAGTGTCTCCTGCCGACTGTTTCTCAGTTTTGGAGTTGGCAGCATCGCCCGGATCGAATAACTATATCATGGGGTATAATAAAGTCTTGGATCGAAGTTTCTCCAGGGATTTTTGTACCGTGAATCTCTTAATCTGTTGCCTAGGAGCTGGCTGGGGCGGAGCTTGCGGCTTATTCCTAAAGGGCAAAGGAGTCAAGTCAAAAATTAAGAGCCTGGCTTAAGTCTTTTAATTCTTTGATTGCCCAGAGGCGTGGCATATGCCCGCTCAATCCCCGTTTATCCCACTAATTATCAGTAAAAGCTGCTTTAACTGCTGGAGTTTCCTTTTATGCACCGATCTGGCTTAGGATCTAGGATAACTAATGACAGAAAGCTTGATAAGAGGCATAGCTGCCATAAAAGGGAACCATCGGGCTAAGAAGTGGTTGTATAGAAAACTTCTGTGATAGCTCTACTATATTATATAGCTCCTATAGGAACAATCGGTTCAAAAGTTGTTGCATTGAAATCCTCTTTGTTTCCCAAAGCATCTTTATGGAATTCACCAGCCAGTTGAAGGAGTATGTTCTCTCAATGAAGCAGGTCGGTCTGCAACAATCGAGGGTATTTAATTGTCGGTGTGCGGCAGTTAGCCTTTGCTTGCTAGTCCTTATATTATACACTTTTCCAAGAGTTTTATATGCAACAGTTGCTATTATTTGCGTGCCGTTCTGTGTTGCATGCTGCCTGCTGCCTGCTGCCTGCTGCAATGCCAAATAAATTCATTTTTATGCTTCAGTACAAGTTGCTTTTTTCTATGCTTAACTTTGATTTACGACAGTTTGTGGCACATGGCTTTAATGTTGAAAAGGTTTTGCACTGAATTTGTCTGCGGTTTTTCTCCTCTTTTTCTCTCCTCTTTTTTCTCTCTTCTGCTCTCTGCTTTTTAGCTTATCTTTCGCTTGCAGAGTAAACGCGTCCTGCGTGGAGTTTATTGTTTTATGCTCTTGCCAAAAAATTTGATTGATTGCCTAATTGCGGTCGTCTGTGGGCAGTTTGTTTGTTCCTTTCCTTTTCTTTTCGTTTCGTTTTCTAATCACTTTGAACATTGACCGCATTTCAAATATGGCAACAATTAAACGCCTTTGCTCCTAATTTTCTGCCTGCCTCTTTTGGCCGCAGACAAACGGAGATTGGCCAACAGGCCACATGAAAGGGCCAATCAATTTTCAATGGAAAACTTTTCATAAACAGAGAGAAAATCCCATGAAAGCCGCAAACTTTTGGTTAGGTTTTTCCAATTTTTTCTCTAACATTTTAATTCGTTTTTTTTCTCGGAAATAAGGAAATTTTGCAGGCTTTTTTAGAGTATTAAATTCGTCGTTAGGCAACCACAGGAATTTACCTTTGCAAAATATTTTAATTCAATAAAGTTTAAATACCAAATCCAACCATAATCACTTGAGTTTGGAGTCTAAATAAATATATTTTCAATATTTAAAACACATTTTCCTTTAGCTTTCTCTGCTCTGGCTGGAAACTGCTTTAAATTGTAGCATACTTTTCAGCGCTTGCTGCATTTCCTTATGCAAAGTGGGAGGTACAAAAAAAAGAAGCAAAAATCGATTTGTTTGCCAGCAAAATATTTGCACATGAATTGCTTTGGGCAGCTCCTGGTAATGGCTGTTTGGCATCTTGACAGGTGAATTATGCCAGGTGCCAAATAGCCAGCCAGCCAGCCAGCCAGCCAGCCAGGCAGCCAGCTTGCTAGCAGCGTTAATAACCGTGGGCCAAAGCCAAATCGATTGACTTTTAATGGGGCAACAATTTAAGCAGTTTATTTTACATTTTATGGCCATATTAAAGGGCTGTTCACTTGGCTGTTATTAATATTTACTCCTTATTTCATTTACAGAGAATATCCTTGCGATCATTATACATCTGTTATAACCGTAACGCTGCTAATGACAGGCTGCCCCCGGGTGGAGGTGCATGCCACAGCGCTGCAGCTGCTGCAAATATTGGATAAACGTTTCTTTGGCAGCGTTGTGGGCACCCTGCACAGCGACAACGAGAAAGGTATGAATTATCCTTAATACATTTTAACTAACTGATTGAATAAACTGCAGCAGCAAATATACGATTCGATAAGTCCTTTTTTTTTTTTGTGGCTGGGGAGAAAACTTTCGGAACTTGGCCCATTTTAGCTCACATATTTCTTGCTGGCCAAATTTATGCTTCGTTTTTTTTTCTTTCTGCTGGAGTGTTAATTTTAATTTTATACTTACTTTTCATTGCCTCTCTTCCCCGTCTCCCCCCCTGGCCTCACATGTGATTGTGCTTTTGTGCGCGAATGAAAATCTTATTTCATTATATAAGCTGATTTCAAGTGAGTTTTGAGCCCACGTAAATTGTCTGCCTGTTCGGCTGTCTGCCTGTCTGTCTGCCTGTCTGTGTGTCTGTGTGTGTGTGGCAATTTGATTGAATTGAATTTAATTTTTTTTCTTTTTTTTTTTATACTCGCATAAGCACAAGGGAATTTGAGGATTCAGCCACCGTCGCGTCGTCCCTGTGGCAACCTGTGCTCTGTGCTCTGTGCATAATTTCATGCCAATTTGTTATGCACAATGCTCGGCGGGCCATTAATGTTTATATTTAGGAAATTGCTTGCACAATTCTCTTGGCTAAAATTAAAAAAAAAAACCGAACGAAAAATAAATTCATTCCAAATAAGTGGAAGCTGCTCCTGCAGCCATTATACAAATTTATAATATAATAATTAATAAATTGCCATTCAATCGAATCATTGATGAATACTGAGGAAGTGGCGCACCGAAGTTTTTATACCCTTGCAGAACGAAAGTGCTTGCTAATTTATTAATTTTCAGCTATATTATATAGCAGTTCGATCTTAACAACCTTTCGAAAGGTATCTGACTTGAAGATATCTTAGGAAACAACAATATTTGAACCGATTATTCCTATGATATAGTAGCTCGATTTGATGATTTTCAGTGTGTATACAGAAATTATACTCCTAAATCTAGCTTGAAAGAAAGTTAAGTAATTGAGAGTCAACTCTTCAGTCCAACTTTTCTTCCTGGGGCAGCTATATTCACGATATAGTTCTTCGATCTGGCAGCCACAAAAATTAAGCTCCAGAGCAAACTTCAATAACTGCGAGACCAGTTTGCCTAGAAGCTCAGGATCAAGAATATATATTTATATATAGACTTTTGGAATCCGACTTTACACATTTCGTGGCAAAGTCTGCATACCCCGAATGCCAGGGTATAGAAATGACGTCAGAAATAGAAGGGCCTCAATTTAAGGCCGTAATTAAAGAGTTTGGGGTAAATCCTTTTTCTTTTTGACCAGATTACAGGCTGTTAATCAGTTTAAAATTTGTAGACGAAATTAGATACGTTAAGGCTAAGGCCGATATGAAAGGCAAACAGAAGGCAAAAGGCGTTAATTTGCCATGGAAATTAAATATATTTAATTCTCTTTACGTGCGTACGTGCCAGGCGCACCTCTTTGGGTCGATTCCCGGCAACAGGTTGATTGTTGTTTGCAAAGCCTCAGAATTTAAATACTTCTACGACCATTTAGCATTGTTAGCTTGTTTCGTTAGCCGTAAAGTTGCTCTTTAAACTTGGTCAATTTGGCTTATGGAACAGAACCGAAAAAAAAAAAATGAAGCCAGAGAGTTTTTCAAGATTTTTTTTTTTTTTTGGAGCTGACCTTTTTGAGTGCCGTAAGCTGCTTAACTTTTGTTTTTGCCTTCGGTTTTTGTGTGTTTTGTGCTCTGTGTTGTGGCCTGGCCAACAAATTGCTCAGGTGGCTTAAAAGAAATTGAATGATGTTACATGGAGTAAGCTGCTCCTCCATTTGGCCAGTGAAGTGCCTGCAAAATCAAGTGTTTTCCTTCCTGGAATAGTTGTGTAATTGTTCCTGGAAAAAGAAAGAGTCACCCACCCACGATTCAAGCCAATTAAAAAACTATTTTCCTTTTTCTTTTTGTTTTATTTTGTTGAGATTAAGTGAATAACATAATAAACATTTATTACATTCAATAAACACTTGTTTTTTGTTTTTGATTAGTTTATAATATTTTTCATTGAAATTAGCAAATTTTCAATATTCAATTTTCAATTTTAATCTTTGATTAATTTATTTCATACTGTGTGTGGCGGCTGCTGACTAATTCAATTCGATTTAATTCAATTTGCGCGTTGTGGTTCAAGCATTATTTAAGCATAATTAGTTATCATCAAAAAAACAGACGTTCAATATATATTTATATTTATATATTTGTATATTTATATATTTATATATTTGTATTTTTCCACCGCAAAGTGTTAATAAAATTCGGCTTGTAGTGTTGATTAAAACGGCTAACACATAGATAGATATATATATATATATGTATATATTTGTGGGTATTTATATTCTCTATATCCTTGCAGAGCGGTCTTTAAAGTTTAGTTGCAGTTTCTGGCCAACAGCTTTGGGCTAAATTAGGGCGGCTCGGATGCTCTGCTTTGCGCAGGACTCTTGGTCAAAACAAGGGCACACAGCACGATCAGCTTGAAGGTGCTAGCGAAGAGGGGAGGTCTTTTTTTATTCTTCATTCGGACAATCCTCTACAGAGCTCTTTGTATGGAGCAGAGCCTTGCTGAGAGGCAGAGTCTGGCTGAGAGGCAGAGTCTGGCTGAGAGGCAGAGTCTGGCTGAGAGGCAGAGTCTGGCAAAGGAGCAGAGGCTAACTAGCTAGCCGAAGGAGCAGTATAGTTCGCTTCATGTCTGGTTTTGACCAAGTTTCTTCTATGGCACTTTTAGCCAACTTTTGCTACCACTAAATTGGTATTCTAACTCGCTCTTTAGACCAACAATTTTTACTACAAGTCTTAGCAATGTCTGCAAAGATATTTCATATTCGGTCACTCCGAATTTAGCTTTTTCGATTTAAATTGAATTTTTTGATTTACTTGTTTTTTTTTTCTGGTTTTTTTCTTTAGCTTTGGCTTTAGCAACATCACAAACAGTTTTTCTTTTTCTTTGTATTTATCTAAGAAAAAATGGAGTTGGAATTCACTACAGAGTTGTTTTTTTTTCTCGTTTTTTGTCGATTTCCTTTAGCATTTTCCGCAATTTTTCTTACAATTTAAATATGCATTTCGTTCGTTTTCGTTTTCGTTTTCGTTTTCATTTTTTGTTTTTTTCTCTTTTGCGATTATTTGGGTTTAATTAAATATCCTGGAATCCTTGCCTTGCCCTGCCCTGCCCTGCCCTGCCCTGCCTGGCCTGTCCTGGCCTGGCCTGGGCTTACTTGAGTGGATGCAGCTCGTGCATCTCATTCCAGCAATGCTGCGTCATCATGCGTCGCCTGGTTGAGGTGCCCGTGTTGCGGCAATACTCGGAGACTGGGGAGGAAAAGACAGAGAGAGGGGGAGAGAGAGAGGGAGGAGGAGGGGAAAGGGCAAAAGTTAAACAAAGTGTAGAGTATTAAAAAGCGTAGAAAATCATTAAAAGAGTTTATTAATTAACGCAGACTTCGCTACAAAAATGCATAAGGAAACCTGAGTATTATTTGTATATTTATATTGACGTCCCTATGAACTTTCGCCATTCACTTGGCTTAAATATATCTTTGTGTGTGTGTGTGTATTGAATTTTACTACCAACTAAGGCAGATACTTTGGCCAACTATTCGGAAATATGTAATAAAAAGTATGCTTTACATGCGGCTTATACTCTTCCCCCCAAAAAAGAAAGCTTTTCTTTTCCATGCATTTATCATTAGTGTTTTACTCGTGTTTCGACCAGTTTTTTTTTAGCCAACTTTTGACCTTTTTTATTTTAATTTGTGGTCGTTATTTGCCTACTCGACGACCGCGATTTCAATTTAGATTTGTATTTGCTTTGGCTCAAAAGCAGGCCGTAAAAATATTCCCTGTTTTTTTGCTGGTGAAAATGTGAAAATGGGAAATGCTCACCTTATCTGCGCCTTGCAGTTTCGCCTGGGCCATAATTTCAAATTAAGGCTATACTCGGCTTGAGCTTTAATATGTATATGTGAAAAATGTTGGGAAAAACTACGGCAGCCGCAATTATTCGAGTGATTTTCCTTTGAAAAATGGCCCTTGAAAATGAATTTATAAATGGATATTTTGAGTGCTGGGAAAACAAACTTCAGTTTTGTTGTCGGAATTTCGAGTGTTAACATTTTTATTTATGTTAAATTGGGCTAATTGAAGTGCCCTTTTTTAAATGCTTTCAACAATTACAATTAACTTGGCGTTTTTTTATGGCTGATTTAAAATCCATTCTGACTGTCTGGCCATAAAAAAGTAATACACTTTTTCCATTTTTTTTGTGAACGGATGTTTGCTGCTAATGTTTGGTTCTTTTCATATTGTATTTCAAACGAATCTCTGCCAATCAATCATGCACACACGCCAGACAACACACCACACACACTCACCGCACACTCACCACACACACACCACACACACCCGCAAAGTAGCTCACTGAAATTTGATAAACAACTGCGAATAGTCTTAGTGTGGGTGTATTATTGTTTAGAGCTTCGCATATGCTCATATTTTGATACCCTTCCGTCGGGTATTCTGACCATATCAGGCATGGCGACAGCTCTGATCCCTTAGAGAGTATATAAACTAGTCAGGATGAAGAGCTGGGCTAATATAGTCATGTTTCTCTACAAACTGGCTGGCCGTAGCCGACAAGTATAGCGAAAAGTTGGCTTAGACAGGAAGAATCGGTCTGCAATACTCTAGCCAAAGTTGAATAAGACCGCACTACTATATACTCTATCATATATACAAGTATTCAGGTCAGATTACTCTATAATGTAGCTGCTATAGCAACAATTGATTGATCTACATGAAACTTCAAAGGTCGAAGTTAGGGCATTTAATCTTCGGCTAGCCATCTCTTTCTACTACTATTTTTTATGTGTTTTTTGTAGTGTGTTTCGTATGCAAAGAATTTTCCGCTTCTTCCGCTTGCTGAGGGCAGAACAGAAGCTCGAATAAAAAAAAGGAAGAGCAAAAAAAAAAGGAAAAAAAGAAAAAAGCAACCGAATCAAATGAAAATTGTCGCATACAACATTTTTGTGTTGATTATAAAATGCAAAAAAGGATTCCTTTTGACCTCTGCAGAAAATAAAACCTGTCCTGCGGCGCTTTTTCAATGCTGGCTGCCTTTAATTAATTTATTAAAAAGAAAATCCAATTTAAAATGTCTGAGGCGAGTCAAAAGAAAAGCCTGAAAATATCTCCCATTTTTTTTTTTTTTTGCTGTGGTGGGAAGGGGGGTAGAGGGGGGGCTAAAGGACTCTGATGTCATCTCTGTCTCTCGTGTCACATGCATAAATCAAAGATGCGCAACTTTTGAACAATAGACGACGAATTTGACTTCATTTGGCATCCTTTCTATTTATTTATATGGATGTCTGTAAGATTAATGATGACGCTGCCATTCGTCCTGCGTCCTGCGTCCTAGGTCCTACGTCCTATGTCCTTTGGTGTGTATATCTTTTGCTTCCTTTTGAGTGAATTATTAACTAAATTATACAGACAAACAACACAAAGGAAGAGCAGAAATTCTTGGCCAGACCCATCAAGAAGCATAGAAAGAAAGTCACACAGAGTTAAGTGAAATGTGCGGCTTAAGTGCCACGCCCTCGGGCGCAGACTTGGCTTAATTTATAAGCAGAGAATATGTGTATACAATATATGCACCTATACATTATTGGATAAGCAGCTGAAGCAGCAGGAGCAGCAGGAGCAGGAGGAGGAGCAGGAGCAGCAGCAGAAGTTGCTCGAGGGAGCTGCCACACTGATTGACTTGGATGAGGCACGCAAAATTGCCGCCAGGATGCGTGGAATCAGCCTCGCAGCGTAGACGGAAACATAATGAGAGAACATTTCAGAGATTTCAGCGATGCAGCACACGTTTCACATGGCGTATGAGCAATAAACCCGTAAAACTGAAATGGAAGTGTCTTTTGTTTTCTGTATGCGCAACGTGTGAAACTATAGCGAAAAATGCTGCTTCACTCAATCAAAGTTGTGTGTGATTAACGTCTGCCGCACGATTGAAGCCGATTGAAACTTGGTCTGCCAACAAAATACTCATTAAATTGAATACATAATTGTGGCTGAAATGGGAATGGGAAACGGGAAATGGGAAATTTGAATCCAGCCTTTGGCATTGGCATTGAATTTGCGCGATATTTGGTTTCAAAGGGCGCCTATTCAAATATTGATTGAGTTCTTAATCAAAATAAAAAGGACCCTAAAATCGCTTGTAATTCAAATCGTTTAGCAAAAAGGACGAAACCTTTTAATGAGCATACGTTTCAAATCAACTCTCTTAACACTGATTATCCTTGATTTAGCTTAGGAAGGAATGAAGCTAAGCCCCCGACTTTTTCACACTTCTCCACAGGAAAAGGAATCAAAGTCTGAATAGACTTTGATATTAGAGATTAGCCTTAATTAAAGGGGTATTTCTGCAGTGAATTTTGCATACTCTTTCAATATTTGCACTATTGTTGAGTCCTGCGATTTGCTTTGGCGGGGGGTAATCTTGAAATGACAGCGGTTGTTGTTGCTGTTGTTGTTGTTGCTGGAAGCTGGTAAAAGCAAAAGCCGAGAGCACAATAAGCTTTATTACAGAAGCTGGCAGTAATCCTTAAGCCTTCAAGGCGTATCAGGATGTTTCTCTGCAGCTTATTTACACACCGCAATATATATAAAAAAAAATTTACAAAAATTTTGTTTTTTTCTTTGTTTTTAAATTGGCAAAGAAACGGCAGCAGCATTTTATTTTTAATAATTTTTTTTTTTTTTTTTTGGCTGTGACAATGGCAACGCTAATTTCATTTGATGTAACCGTTTATTCCCCCCATCGCCCCCCCCGGTGCCCCTTCAGCTGCTCTGGCTGCCTTTTGCTGTCACACCTCTTGTTTGTATGGCCTGTCAATATTTGCCTGGAACACACGGGAAGGTTCTTACTGTTTTGATCCTTTTCGGCAGTAAGCAAGGATAACTGGCTGGCATCCTTTGTTGCCATAGTCAGCTTTTGGCATTTACTTTAATTTGATTTACATTTTCAGTTCACATTTGCTGCGCACTTGCACTTCGTTTCACATGCTCAGAATGAGCGTTTTCCTTTTTATTTTCTTTAATTTTCCATCATTTTTTTTTTTTTTTTGTATTTATTTTAATCTGCTTTTCCTTTCAACTTTTATTGCTCAATTACAACGAACATTTTTAATTGAAAGCCTTGGCATGAAATGCAGCATTTCTATGGCCTAAAATTTATTCAATTTTTTTTTTATAGATTTCTGGGAAGTTCTATTTAATTAGAGCTAAAAGTTGTGACTGCACTGTTAGGTTAAGCTTCAGATTAAGTATTCGCAGTGTTGCCACTTGCCAGCAGCGCTGCCAACTCGTTGCTGGGGTGCTGCCAACTGCATGAAACGATTAAACGAAGCAGAATAACTGACGAAAACTTTCAGTTTTACCTAATTGAAAGGCGTAAATATTATGCACAGTTTGACATAACTTCTGAATAATCTTCTTGACTTGTTTGCCTTTTTTGGGCCGATTAATTGTGCAGCAAAAAGTTATTGGAAAAGTTTAGCATAAAAACTTCTGCAACAGAATTCAGATAACTGATTTTAATTGCTTGTAACTGATTGTCATATGATGTCTATGCCATTCCTTTCGTTCAAAACTAAAATAAACTTCCGCTGCCAATTAAATTTTGGCCATTACCAAATAATTAGGAGCTCTGACAGGCGCCCACCCACCCCCTCAACCCGTTTAGTCGTCCCTTTATCAGCTTATGCCTATAATTCCCATCTAATTTTATATATATATAGAGAGAGACGGGCAATCAACTGTCAAAGGCAGTCGCATAACACAGCCGGAATTGTTAACGCTCACAATGGGCTTAAATAAATACTCAGAAGAATGAATGAATTTAAGTTAACGACAGTTTTTCAGGCCTTAATTCAATCAAGAAAAATGGCTTAAAAATATTTAATTAGATATGACACTCAAAGATGTGTGTGTGTGTGTGTTTTCTATGGCTGCCTCTTTCGGAAAGTTGTCATTTCAGGTAAATTAATTACTTCTTAAGATTATAAAATTTTGATTTTGATTCCTGTGAATTTACTTTTAGCAGAGACTTTAGGCAATTTGTTAAGTGTTTTACACGCCCATTTTCTTACCTGTCACTTGAGTGATGCCTTCCCGTTGGGCCGATGAGACACGTCGGAAAATGCTCAGCACTGCTTTGCTATTGAAAAATGAAAAGTGGAAAAGTGGCAAATGGAAAATAAGTAAAATGTGGCATTAAATGACTCGAGAAATCACAGTAAATTAAATAAATATATAGAATAAATGAGATGTTTAAGATTCCTCCCAACTGAAAAGTTGCTCCTTTCATGAGTCCTCGAACAGACTGACAGACAGAGTGGGAGAGACGGACGGACAGGCTTCTACTGACTCGTCTCATTGTTCTGTTCAATAATTTATTTAATTTATGTAGTTGCAGATGTCTTTTCATAAAGTTAGGCTACCCTCTGCAAGGGTATAACTATGCAAATTGGCTGGGAAATTGTCTCTTACTTTTTGCCTCCATTTTTCTGCTCTTTTTTGGGGGGGCGGGTTAATGGGTCTTAAAATAAACAATTTACAATTTATTTGAGCACTTACCGAAAATTCTGTCCGCTTACGCAATAAAGGACAAAATTAATGCCAAAATTTGTTATGAAGAACGCATTGAAAATATACTGCAAAACAATTGTCGTATTTTGTGTTTTAGCCGATTGTGTCTGAAAATAGAAAATGGAAAATATATGTGAAAAATATGCCAAATATTATGCATAAAATATATGTTTTCCATATGAGCCAGAGGCGTTGCCTTAGTTACCACAAAATTGGACTTTAACTATTCGCTTCGCCTTGACATTGATAGCCTTACGGCTGGGCCTTAATTAATACTTCATTGGAAGTGTTAAAGCCAAGCTGCTGTCTCAAGTATTGACCCTCTCTACCTACACGTGCCACAATCAAAATGATTTGACCTGTTGAACTTTTGTACATACAACAAAATATATTTCCAGGCTGTTGACCAGTGAAAAGCCTTCCGCTCAATTAATTTTCTGTCGCAATCAATGTTCAAGTTTGTCCCATTTTTTATGTGTGGCTGAACTGAATTTTTGGTATTTATTCATTTGCTTAGCTGTCAGCTCTCGGCTCAGAGAGACAGAGAGAGACAGAGAGAGAGAGAGCTCTTCTGACATGGACATCAAAAAACAAAACAAGGTGCCCAAAAGGAAGGAAAACACACACTTGAGCACATGCTTTGACGTGTTTTGCATGCGTAAATGCTTATCCATTCAGGCAAATGTGGCAAATCCCAAATAGATACAAAAAAGGACCATAAATTTTTCATTTTTCTTCCTCTCTTTTTTTTTTTATTTGATAGTCTTTCTTAGTATCCTCAGTCTGCCTGATGTAATTCTGCTGTTAAATTTGCCATGTAGTGAAATTCCCTGACATTTTCTCATTTTGAAGTTAACCAACAAGAATTTAAGTGGGCAGCACCTTCAGTTTAAGTTGGCAGCGCTGCTGTTAAATATTTAACATGGGGATAAACTTTGGTGTTAAATTTGCCATGCAGTGAAATTCACTGACATTTTCTCATTTTGAAGCTGACAAATATGAATTTAAGCGGGCAGCGCCTCGAGCTTAAGTTGGCAGCGCTGCTGTTAAATATTTAACTTGTGGATTCAATTTCTGTAAGGTCAAGCTGAATACTTGTGACCTTGGAGTCAATCTAAATTAGTTCGAATTCTTTGATTAAATAATATAAATCTGAATATTGAGCCGAAACCGAAAACGGAAGTGGTTCCAGTTTCGAAACCGCGAAACGGAATTCCTTTGTATTTCAGCCTGAGTCCGAAATTCAGTGAAATTTTAAAGAGTTTTCACTTGGAAATTGAAACGCTGCTAAATAAAGGGCAAGTTTCTTAGCATTTTTGTACCTTGTCCTTGACCTTATGCTCAAAAAATGACAAGTTGTTAAAATGTTTTTTATGTAATTAAATGTTGTAAAAGGGTCGTAAAGGATTTTCAGTTTTTCTTCCTGTGTTTTTTTTGTTGTTGTTTTTAATTCAAAATTTTTAACGATCCAACGGTGTCAACTGTACACGAAAGTAATTAAAGATTAATTATGGGGCGATGCACCAAGCATTAAGCACGCATATTTTCTGCTTGGCAAGGCGTGTAAGCTGCCAGCTCAGAGGACGACTCAAAGATACCCTACAAATGGCCACAGAATGCTTTAAAATATATATATTTAATATAATATTTGCATAGCTTGAATTTAATTGAAATTTATAAGCTTATCAAGTGCGAGCATTCACAGCGCCCACACAGAGTTATTTACGGAGTTGTTTATGGCTTTTTGCATACAGAGAAAGTGCTTTCTTTTTTTGACAGAGAGAGGGAGAGGTAGAGCGGGAGGGAGAGGCAGCTATAAATAGTTAATGCACGTGTATGTATAAATCTCTAATTATCTCTGCTATCAAAGTTAGCATTTGTGTAAATGTGTTAATTAGCAGATGCCAAAGCAGCTGCTGCTGCCGCTGCTGCCTGATAAACAATAACAAAAACAAAAACAGAAACGGAAACAGCAACAGAAACAGAAACTTTGTCCATTTTGCTGTAGTTTATACATCAACATTGCTGCGACAGCGTGTCTCTGCTCTGCCGCTGCTGCGCTGCTCTGCCACTGCTGCGCTGCTCTGCCGCTGCTGCGCTGCTCTGCCGCTGCTCTGTCGCTGCTGCTGCCACAATTATTTTGATAAAGTTAACTTGATTTAAGCAAAACAATGCCAAAACAGGCAACACATGCAGCGACAATGAAATTGAGTAGCTTCTGCCTTGATTTAAGACAATTTAAGTGAGGTTTTTCATTTGGTTCTGTAGATATTTTAGGCCATAAATCTAGCGACAATTAAACTGAGCAGCTTTCGCCTTCATTTGAGCCAATTCAAGTGAGGATTTTATAGATATTTTTAGACTTACCTCCCAATAGGTTTCGATGCGCAGCAAGCAGCTCGGTAAATTTAGACATACAAAAACCGTTGAGACAATGAGCAGCATTTTGGTAACCTTTAATTGCGATGAATTTTGCACCTTGCGACGTCCTGGAAAGGCGGGGGGAGAGGGAATAATATTATAATAAATTTCCTAGGAAAAACGGCTAAAAATAGTGCCACTTTGCGCATATTTTGTATCTATTCTACCAGAAACTTCACTAGCATAATTAGAATGGATAGCAAAATCAGAAAAGGATTCCTTAAATCTGAGAAGTCCTGGAAAATGATGGCAAAAAGGTGATATATCTCGTGATATGAAATCTATGCTAGATTTTCTAGGAAAAGCTGCTAAAAATAGCAGTGCTTTGTGCCTATAGAAACTATATTTCATTAGAATTATTCTAGATTTCTTGCTATTTTACCTAATGACTTCCTGGAAAGCGTCAAAAGGTGATTTATCAATATATTTTCTGGGAAAAGCTGCCCAAAAATAGTGCATATTTTGTACCAATTCTACCAGAAACTTTGAATAGACGGCAGAATCATTAAAGAATTCCTTAAATCTTTTCCCTTTACCTCGGGATGTACTGGCAACTGGCAAAAGGTGATAGCAATTTTCCAGGAAAAGCTGCTCAGTGCATATTTTGTAGCTATTCTTCTGCTAACTTCATTAGAATCGTTGGCAGCCAAATATTATTTATTAATTTATATTCCTCCTGCCTAGCGGATTCAACTGCAGCTGCATTATTTCTATCTAAAGTAGTATCCTTTCGAAGTGAATTCCTAGAATTTTCATTTAGCTGATGAAACGTTGGCCCATTGGGAGCTCTTAATTGGATGGAGGAGAAGTTCATTACGAATTTAATTTAAGCGAATGCTGCATAATTGTGTGAGCTGTTCCAGGTAAATTTCATAGGTAAAGGCTTAGTTTTGAATGGCTTTTAATGGCTTGTGAAGCTCTCCTTTAGTAATTACTATCTGAAGAGAAAAAGTTCAAGGAGCAAGGAAGAACTCTTAAGTAGTTTTAATTTTCACGCTGCTTTTAACTTTGTCATATGTTTTTCTCGGGTAAGTTTCACAACAAGCAGCTAACAACTAACAGCTAATTGTTGTAAATGGCTTAGGAAAAGTTTTCCCAGGAAGTTCAGGAAGCGCTCCTTGCTGTGTGTGTAGGGTGTGTGTAGGGTGGCCTGAATGTATCTGTCAATTGGCTGCATAGTTCACCTGGTTTCTGTGTAATTTCGCAGTGATGCTGAGTGTTGACTTCGTGTTGTTGTTGATCGGATTGCCTGGAGACACTGTGCTGTCCACTTGGATGTGTTCCCATCGATTTTTGTCGCTTCAGCGAAGCTGAAATCCGATATGTGGCCGTAGCAGCAGCGCCACCTGTGGTTGAGTTTGTTGTCGAGTTAGTCATCTGAGGTTTCCTGTACCCAAAAAAAAAGAAAAAATAAAGAAAATAAGGAAATAAAGAACAACACACCACCAAAGGCTCATAAATAACACACAAGCCACAAAATTAGCATTTTATAAACAGGAATTTTCAAATGCCAGCCAGCAATATTCTGATTAGTATTCGGATTCGTAATCCCGCATTCCCGTGTGCCCGGATGCCCGGATCTGGCATCCAGCGAATGCTACTCACATCTTATGCATTGTTAATGTGCGCCGCACTGTGGCAAATTTCCAGACGGTGCAACCGGTGCAGGTATTCAGCACTGTGATGGTTGTAAAAGGCACCGCATAAACCACAATCGAGTCCCAATAGTTGAATAGAGCCAGTTGTTCCTGCACAAATGTAGTTATAGAAGGTTACAGGTTTATTTATTCTGCTCTCTCTCTCCTCTCTCCTCTCTTGTCTGCCCGTCTGTCGTCTGTCGTCTGCTGTCTTCAATCAATAGATTAGTTTTATGTGGCGTATACGTAATTCGTTTTCATTGCATCTCTACCGAAATCGAATTTGTTGTTATTTTGCCCAAGTCAAAAACACATATAAATCGACAACTCTTAATGCAATTAACTGGGCCAAAAGTGTACTAAAAAAAAACCCAGTTAAGTCTGCAGCTGATTGACAGTGCTCAACGCAGAGATACTCTGTAAAATAATATTATATATAGAATTTGGTGTCGGGCAACTGCCAGCTTAGCCTCCATTTACAGGGTATAAGCAGCCAGTTCTTTATAAATGCTTTGCTGTTTTTAGAAAAGCTTAAATCATATTTTGCCTGTGCGTGCCTTATTGATTTATTCACAATTATTCCTTGTGAAATGCTCAATTTCAGTTAAAAACAGGTAAAATTAGCATTGCTTAGCCAAGTTTTCTGTGGCCTTCCACAAATGTTGTCTGTTAGTTCCACTGCGAACTATGCAACAAATTGCTCTTCTTTTGCAGATTCGGTTTGCTATTTTTGCCATCTATTTCAAGTGAAATGCCTGTTTCATGCAGTTAATTTAGTATTTCTCAGTACTCTGATCCTGTTTCTGTGGGGATACAGCTATTTTCTCCCTGATTTATCCTCGTGTGTGCCTGTTCGTGTCTCTGTGTGTGTGAGATAATCTCTTGTTTTGTGCGTTCAAAACAAAAATAACACAATTTCGCATTCATAATGATTTTTATGCTCTTGCCGAGGGTATTATAATTTGGGTATAATGCATAGAACACAGCCAAATAGCCGACCGAACGGATGCCATATATCCTTAATATGGCTGGCATATAAAGGAGCAGTCGGAAGGAAATGGCATTCGGGAAGGAAGTGTCCTTTCAAATCGTCCATTCAAACAAGCCATTCGCTTTGCAAGGCTGTCCAAGCTTCGGCATGCCGAAGATACTCTTTCCTGTCTTTCTTTATTTGGCTTAAATCCATCGGCCAACATGCAGACTCTAATTGCGTATATCCTGTGGAATGCCACACAATGGCACATGAAAGGAGGAAATTAATTGCATTAAAGGACATAATAATTACAGGGCATCTGTTGCTTGAATCGCATTTAATTCTTTGCTGCTGCTGTGAGCCACTGTAATGTAGTTTTATTATTGGTATTTATTATCCGCTTACACAAAATTTCGGGTATTATTTCACACCCCCCCTAAAGGATAATTAAGCAGTGCAAATTAACATTTACAGCGGCCATTTCAATTTATCTTAAAAACAGAAATATAAATAAAAAACAATTAAATTTTCGCTATTTTGTGGCAACATTAAATACATAATAAACTTAATTATGCCATGGCCAAAGGGTAATGAAAATGAATCTTTTCGTTGCGAGCCGGCAGCCGACAGATACTTTGTGTATCCTTTGGATAAGTCAAAGTAAAAAGGGAACTAAACTGCTGCTCTTTTTGTTGTTGCTGGGAGTATAAAATGGCTATGAAATTGAATTCCATTTTGGCTCCCATCACAAATTGAGAAGTCGTCCAATCAATTAGAGCCAAAGTTTTATTTAGCTCGAAATCCAACAGACGCCGCCGCGTCATAAAACCGAAACGAAACGAAACGAAAATTCAATTAAATTCCCCTTTTTTTTTCTTCTCTGGTTTATCTATATTTTTGGCTTTTTTTGATTACACCTTTGCAATCGTGTCAGGTGAATCTAAGCCAAAAGGGGACTCTTGTGCCTGTTGTTTTGCTGGTTGCGAATAGAGTTACAAAAATGTATAGAAAAATGCCTGAAAAAGGCAACATTTTCACCTCTATAATTATGATAGTTGAGTCAACAAATTCAATATTAATTTATACACTCGCACAGAGAACTACTCTTCACACAAAAACAAAAAGAAGAAGAAAAAAGGACTCTTCAATATGTCATTTAGTCTCGAAGCTATGCTAACTGACTGAAATTTTCCTTTAATGGAAATTGTAGGCATTTCCTGTGTTGCACACCATTTCCTCTTTCTCCCTCTCCCTCTCCCTCTGTCTCCTCTCTCTTCTGGCCTCTCTCTGGCTCTTGCCATGTCAATTTGTATTTGTAGCTGCTTGAATGGACATCCATTCATTTCCACTCCCTTTTCTTATATAAAAAGCAAGCTGTTCTCTTCCAGCTGCTGTGAAATTGCTGACATGAACTACTAACCACAATTTTAATCCGCATCCAGCCTGGAAACGGGTCTCTGTAATAAGCATTCCTTTATCAATGAGGCGACGACTCTAATCAGTTGTACATAAATTGAGAGTGTATCTCTCTAATCTATACTCTTAGCAAGCCCAAAAGAACTTATTATTCCAAATACACTCAAATATTTGTTGAAGAAGGTTCTTTAGTCCTGCTGCGATATAAATCCACTGCAAAAAGTAAAGGCTGCTTTCAGAGTTGACCACAATTGATAGAAATTGGCTTTAGTTTAAGCCAGAATTTGTAGCTAATAACAAAATGCATTTAAAGTTTAATCTGAGAAAAGCTCTTCAAGATTATACTCAAATTTTAATCACATTTTCGTATTTTTCAATGAAAAGCCTGCAGCGAACTGCCAACTTTCCAGTGTGAAAAGTGGAGTTGCTTCATTCCACAATGAATTCCACACTAGCTGCTTGTGAAAAGTAGATTGAATTCCACTCTGAAGTGGATTTTCCTACTTCTTTTCGCACAGTGTAGCTCATATTTCTTATGCTTTGTGCGGAATAATCTATGCTAATGGACTAACAAATTCTTATAATTCAATACTCTTTGTATATGGCTTTCGTCTGATAGATAATTTGCTGGATAATTTGTAATTTCACTGGAAAATATGGTCTTCTTTAGCCTCAACAATGTATGAGTATGGCATTATTTATTTTTTTACCCTCCTTTCGCCCACCTCAAGCCAATCCTTGAGAGCAGCTCGCTGCGGTATTGCGAAATTTATGGCCCCGCCTTCAAGTGTAGCTACTTTTTAATATTGTTTACCGTGAGTCGACGTCTTCGTCTACGTCTTCGTCGTCGTCGTACAGGATGTCAATATCGTAAAGGACCCACGCTCAAAACCATCGATCCTATATCAAATAATAAAAAAAAAAAGGAAAGATAGGCACATCACTCATACGACGTGTCGTACCAATGTTTGTGCATTCTCTTCACTTTTTTTTTTTTGTGCTTATAGACGGACATATTTCTATCGCTGCTGATTGAATTCGAATGCCTCAGATGATGTATACAATGTACTTAAAAAATACAAAATCGGGTACTCTATCATCTTGATGGGTGCGTCCCTGTTTCCACTTCACGCTTCACTTGCCGTCGCCTGTTGCCAATTTGGCTAATAGAGTCGTGTGCCAGCCGAGGAAGGTTTTATTTATTGCAGGTGGACATATTCAGCAACTTGTTTGACTTGCATTGTCTGCGCCAAATTAGCATTGAATTTCAGGCTCGAAGCTCCTCTGCCCGCCCCGAAAAAGAAAAAAAAACAGCACGCGGAATACAAACAGAAATTCGAGATTTATCGCACGCATAGGAAAATTGTCACAGGATATCAGGCCATTTTGTTTTTTGTTGTTTTTGTTGGTGTTTTTTCTTATTTTCTCTTTTAACTGAATGGGGCACACCCAACAGCTATGCGTGTTGACAGTAAAGTTGGCTCAGAGTGAAATGGTGGCCATGTTTTAGCCTTGGTTAGGTTTCTATTGTTTGGTTTTATGTTTTCCCCTATATTTTTTTTTTGGTTTTGTTTCTGTTGCGCGTTGCGGTCAAGAAAAAATATTTGTCTTGGTATAACTTGCGGTCTAGGGTCTCTGCAGCAAAAACAACAAAAAGAAGCCTGTATACCCTGTAAAAGTGTGTAACAATAGGCTGAACTGACGGGGGAACTATTGAGGGAACTTTAAGGCTATAAAGTGGGAATGGCTCGAACTTAGTTTCTCTAGCACTTTCAATGGGTATATCAAAGTCGATCACTGCCGCTATAGTGCGCTGCGTTTATCTTGTCTATTGGCATTCTACGTATGACTTGCTGCTGCGTTTTGTGCCACATTTGTTCTTCTAATTGGTTGGCTCGCCTAATAAATTGTCAATTTGCGCCTAACTCACTCAGCAGCAGCTCCCCAGCTCCCCAGCTCTCCCGCTCGCCAGCTCTCAGCCCACTGTGCATTTGATTAATTGCCCAACATTTACGAATGGTTATTGTTCTTGCTGGCCCTTTTCTATTTAAGGGCTAAAAGCGAATTTGACGCATTTTATTTTTGGGCTTAGCTGCTGAAATTAGGCAATTGCCTTGCCTTGCCATACGCTTAGATCCCATCCGATCCGATCCTGTGTTAATTGACAGTCGCAGCGCCGCGGTCAGAGAAAGTTCCCCAGCAAAGCTAAACATGAAGGCAACTTTAACAGCAGCCGCAGCAGTCAGAAAGAGTTGCAGTGTTTTTTTTTTCTTTGGTTTTAGCCAAACTAAGCAGCTTAAAAGTTGAAAAAATACAGTGGAAAATGCGCGTGTCAAAAGGGGTTTTTATTGCAATTTTCGCTTTGCGTATAATTTGCTCACAGATTACAGATTTATCAGCAGTCAGCTGCGGCAGCGGCAGCGGCAGGGGCAGCGCAGGATTTGGATAAAAATAGCCAAAAATAAATGTTTGTAATGCAGAAAGGAAGGAAGAAATGGGAGGAAAGCAAATGCAAAATGGAAGGAAAAACTATTTTTCAAACTCAACGCAAATTGGACTATTTGCTGAAGCGTATTTTACAATTGATTTTTATGTATCCTGCTGCCAGAAATGAATATTGCATTTTTCGATTCTTAACAACGTTTCGATAGCCTTAAAATGCTGCCAATTTAATAGCTAAAAGATGCAGACTTGTGCTGCTAATCAATCAAATTATCCAGCTATAAATAACATTATATCAATGCTCGAAATATTTGGTGACTTTTTTCTTTTTTTTCTTTTTTGTTGCCTTGCTTTGTATTCTCCTGTGAGAGCTATGCGCGAGAGCGTATGAAATTCCTGTGAACCAGGCAACAAACATACAATATGGAATTCTGAAAATTTGTATAGTAAATGCTCAGAATTCTAGTCAATACTCATACGCATAGTCTGCCCGTTGCCTGCTACCTGCTGCGTGCTGCTCCTTTGGAGCAGGTAACCTTTTGTGGCTGCCTTTTACATATATATATATATGGTCTTCTTTTTTTTGTGTCTGTTGGCATTGGTAACCCATTAAAAGTGGGACAGGAAAGGACAAAAGTTTCGGCATTACAAATATGCATTTGATATGCGCATCAAAAGGGTTTTCTCTTCTTGTTATATTCATTCAGATTACGCATACGCCCTGCTGTCCCCCCTCTCTGTCTTCCATTTATTTACTTACATTGTAACTTGTGTTGAGATCACAAATGGTTGCATTTATTTTGGGATTGTAGACGGGCTTGGCAATCAGTAGATAGGGCACACAGTGGACACATCCAGCCAGTGTTAGGCCAAATAGAACGATTTTTGCCCGACGCACAGTGCACATGATTTGACGCTTGAGCGGATACATGACGGCTATAAAACGTTCCACGGTGAATGCGACCACAAACCACACCGAACAGAAGCTGGCCAGATAGCTGAAAAATGTGAAAAACTGGCAAAAATAGTTCTCATTGTAGATGTTAACGTTGAGAAAGTTTAGCCATTGGACGAATAAACCGCACAGGAAACAGGTATCGCTGATGGCCAAGGCGGCCAGGTAAAAACTCGATGATAATTTACGTAATTTGGTCATAAAGAAGACGAATACGGAGAGAATATTGCCAATGCTGCCCGTACAGCATATAATTGGCACATAATATTTATTCACAAAATCGCTAATGAGGAATGCAATGCGCAGCATTTCCTCATCCTCCACAGACATGTACTCCAGCTCCTCCTGTGTGGTGTTTGTGGTATTTATGGTATTTGTATAGCTGTCGAGCTGTTGTTCGCCCTCTGCTCCTGCCGCCGCTCCTGCTGCCGTTGCTGTTGTTGTTGAGATGTCCTGGCTTGCGTTTGACATTGCTGTTGTGATCTGTTCATAGGGATTAGCCATAATTGCATTTGTCCTGTGGCCTGCGCGCTGACAATTTTCGCTAGCTACATTTGTCCTGCGGCTAGTTTATTGCTTTTGCTCTGCTCTTCCTCACTTGAATGCACTCAGTGTCCTTAAGCCAAAGCTGATGCTTTGTCGCCACTTCTTTGTAAGTCTACTCAAATTTCTTGTTTACCCGCACTGCTCGTCCTCGTCGTCTTTTTATAAATATGCTCAACTCAAACTAAAACTAAAACTAAAACTAATATCAACACAATCAAAACTAATTAATTACGTTTTTCACTTGCACTTCAAATACGACTAAAGGAAAAGTAAAAAGTTGCTTCATTAAATTCTCCTTCTGCCGCTGCTGCTGCTGCTGCTGCTTCTCTGCCGAAGCACTTCAACTATTTTCCAACTGCGTGGCTAAAACTTGACAAAAAACGAGAAATAGAAAAAAAACAAAAAACAGAAAAAAATTGAGAACTATTTCCGCTTTTTGTGTAAGCTACAAAGTTTATCCAATGATATTTTTTTGTCAAGAATCTTAAATGTATATTTTATAAATGGTTTTTGCTCATTTTTTCCATTTCCATTTTTCCGCATGAATGAAATGAAAGCTGAGCGAACAGAAACTTGTTTAAACTTGTCTACAAAATATTTTCTTATATATTTTTTTGATGGTTTTTCTTTGAACAAGTTTTTCACGCACTGCGACAAAATAAACCAAAAAACGAAAACTTTTCGATTCGGATTTAAAATTACTTTTGCACAACTTTTTGATTTGAACAAAAAGAAGAAAAAGAGAGAGAGAGAAAATTAGGAAATAAATTTGATCAATCTCTGTTCAATCTGTGTGTTAATTGCCGTCGGCCCGCGTTAATTTGAAAGTTGGAATAGAGGGAATCGCCTGTTGGCCTTTTTGAACCTCTCTTGAACCTGTGTAGTCAGGAGGACAATACGCGCGAAACTAAGCCGAGACAATGGCATAGGCGGCTTTATAAACGAATTTCCTGGCCGTCGTCGTTGGAAGGCGCCAAAAATGCAGCAGAGCTTTTGAAGGAAGCACCTCCTGCCCGCCTGCGTGCTCCTTGGCTCCTCCATTTCCCTACAGAATCTGACGCATGCGCAGCATTAAAAGGCGCCATTTCATTCATTGAATCAACCGGTGACAAGGTCAGGGTTAGCTCAACAAGTGTCTTTTCTAGGTAAAAACTCATATTGTTATCCTTTCTGCATAGAGTTGATAGTAAACAAATGTCCCATGCCTTACGGCTTGCCCTGTGCCGGGTTAATAAAAAGCTAAAAGCTTTTTCTTCCCACTGGAAAAAGACAGCATAAAGCTATCCCAGTTAGTTGTCGCCGAACCTTTGGCGCTGTTACTACCACAAAATGGCTGAAATAAATATTTTCTGCGGTTGTTTTTTTATGGCACCTGTATTAAAAGGACGTATTTTTAATTTTGTTTTTATTCCTTTCTTATTCTTTACAGAAGACGATAAGGTGGGCACTTTGGATGTCCTGCTGAGCAGCGCCTATTGCCGTTCGCAACGTTTCCTTTCCAAGCAGCTGGCACAGTTGCGTCCTGAGCTTACCATGTCCATATTTTCGGGTAAGTAGCAGCAGTAAACGAGTACTTCAACTGTTTGAAAATCCTTTATGATCCTTGCAGAAATCACTCATCGCTTTCAAAGCGCACGCGAGGATGTGCGCGCCTTGCTGCTGCAGTGTCTGTTGCCCTGGTTGCAGAATATGGAACTGGTGGCTACCAGTGTCCCGCCAGCCACGCCTCTTTCCTACATTATGGTAAGCTTTTCATGAGGGTCAAAAATCCAAGAAAATTGGAAACCATGCAGTGTAAAATGTGCTCAGAGAATGATAGAAATGGGTGGCTTAGTGGAATTTTGTTTTGCCTTTGTTGCTGCACAAATAGTTTCATGATGTATTCAAAATGCTTTGGCATTTGCCTTTTTGACATTCCAAACACTTGGAGATTGCATAACATTTATTTCCACTCCCCCTCGCTCCGTCAGCAGAAACAAATCAAGGATTTTGCCATTCAAGTTTCAATGGAGTTACGTGATATTATGCTGAATAAAAAGCGAGAGCGAATCTATAATCCATTGTTTTATTCATGATTTAATATTATTTTGTGCTTCCTTCGTTCACAGTATTTTCCTGACTCCGGAACACGTGGACGGCGCGAGGGTACCGGGTCATCGGAGGCAACAGAAATGATACTCAATAATCTTTTCTATATAACAGCCAAGGTAAGAGCAACTTGCTCCTTTCTCTTCAGTTTAATCTGAATAGCTAAACAAATCCCTTGTTAAACAGTTTTCGGATGCACATCCGCGCGATATTGAGGAACTGTGGGGCACCCTGTGCCAGTTTTGGCCCAACAATCTAAAGGTCATCCTGCGCTATCTGGTCATCATGAGCGGCATGGCGCCCACTGAGCTTTTGCCCTATGTAAGTGTCATATTTCCAGCCTAATTGCGAACAAGAATTTTGAGTTTATTTGTGCCTAGGCCAAGCGTGTGGCTCTCTATCTGGCGCGCAGTTGTCCGGATCGTCTGCTGGATGAGCTCATGGCCGAGCTGCAGACTGTGGAAACACTCAATTGTCTCATCGAGCGCACCGAAACACCGCCCTTCTATAGACTGACCAGCATGCGTAAGGCTTCCAGTCATAGCGCTGATGGTAAGTCCAGGATTTCGCCTGTAAAGAGTAGCATCTCCATTTATTTGCTTCTGTTCTGATCTGTCAGGTCAACCAGTGGGCGGCATTAATGATTCGCGTACGCAGGATCTGACCGTGGAGAAGGGTACTATACACACCAAGCGGCACAGCGGCGAGGATCCCATTAAAATTGGGTAAATATCTGCTTTAAACTTGGCCTAAAACACCTTGGCTTAATCCGTCTATATGTCGCTTTTAGTACCTGCAAATCGGATAGCGGCATACGCGCCTATACCCAGGCAGCTGCAGCTGCTGCGGCCGCTGCTGTCACGCCCATAACAGGAGGCAGTCGTCCGCCACGTGGCGCTGATAAAATACGTGCAGCATCAGGTCCATCTATACTGCCACGTCCCGAGGATATACTCATCAATGATCCCGAGCTGCGGCAGGAGGAGAATGTGGAGTTGCGCAACACGGCAGAAGGGCCACCAAATGCCCATCCTCATCCCCTGCCTATGCCCGAATATGGTGGCTATTTTGCACCGCTCACAGAGTTCTTGCCGGATGTCAGCCTGCCGATCAGCGGATTTCATCGGTAAGCAAGAGAATAATTAATAAGGCTACAATTGCTCCAATCCTTCTTGATTTAATTGTGGACAATATTAGGGAATCTTTTTCTAGAATGCTTCTTTATTATATTTTCCATAAACCAATAGTTAAAGCGGTAAGGATATATTCCAATGATGCAGCTATTTTATTGGTAGTTTGCGACACCAGTGCGTTCGCGTATCCAATCCAAATGGGCGGTCACACGGGTAAAGCCGGCTGGGTGGCCGGCGGTGCAGCCTGCACCGGACACGAAAGAGGTGACACCGACCAAAACGGGATTATCGTGGGTTACTAATGGGCCACCAGAGTCGCCGCCGCAAGTAGACTTTCCCTCGGGCGTCCTAATGCATAATATGCCTTCGGGCAGACTGCCATAGGATTGGGAGCACTCGTTGTTGCCCATAATCTGAACATCAACGCACTGCAGCCAGTCGGCCAGTTGTCCATTCGCCTGTCCACCCCAGCCGCAAGCAACGGCCCACCAGTTCTCGAAGCGTTCGTTCCGTTGACTGTAGTAGCCAGGCAAATTAACCTTGTTGACCCAGGAATTAAATTCGACATGGGGTGTACGTATTAGGCCAATATCATTGCCATTGACATTGGGCCAGTTCGCATGTCGAATGAAATTATCCTTGCGCACTCTATGGCTGTACTGGCCCCTCCATCTCCAGTTGGAGCCATAGTGGATGTCCACATAATCCGTGGTCAGGCAATGCGCCGCTGTCAGAACCCAAGTGTTGGCAATGATGGTGCCACCGCCCAGGGCAACGCTGTTGCTTCCATCTGTACGAATCTGTAGTCCAACAATGTAAGGAGCTTTGCCCTCGTAGGCGGCATAGCCATTAGTTATAATAGGATCAGGCTGCTCCTGGTCAGCCGGCACAGTGGTCTGATTGTCATTTGCCAAAGCAAAAGTCACAAATAAAAAAAGTAGAAACACCTTCATGTTTATCACTCAACTAACAGCCGGGAATGGGAGCTTATATAGTGAATTCCCCAGAGCTAATTATAGTGTTCCTATCGGGCTTTGCAAACCCATTAAGATACTTAATGTTTCCACAGATTAACTATGCAAATACAGCGCTAATATGCCTGGAGAGAACTCCCAATACGGCTCTTTATCTGTACTAAGAATTAGTCTTTTGGTGGAAGTTCCAATTAAAATAACTTTCAGGTTTAAGAATTCCGAATAAAAAAGCAGATTTTATATATATTTGCATCTAAAAATCGGATATATTTATTGGATTTGATTTGAGAAGAGAATTTTTTCAATATGCAATGCCAGTGTGTTCGCGTATCCAGTTGAGGTGACTTGTGACCCGAGCAAAGCCGGCCGGATCTCCAGCTGTGCAGCCTCTGCCCGAGACAAAGTTACTGACTCCGATCAAGGTTTGATTATTCATTGTAACCAAAGGACCGCCAGAGTCACCAAAGCAGATTGATTTACCGCCCGGAGTACTCACACAGAGTATCTGATTGGTGACCGCTCGGGAGCCATAGAAACGGCTGCACTGGGCATTGGTTACAACCTGTAGATTAACGCAACTGAGATTGGTAGGAGAACTAGTTGAGGTAGTCTTGCCCCAGCCACAAGCCGTGCTCCATTGATTCACATAGAGATTATTGCGTTCACTGGCACTGGGCAGCTTGACGAGATTAATAAGCTTGGTGAATTCCACATGAGGCGTCCGGATCAGTGCTATATCAGCGCTGGGATGGTTAATAATGTTATTACCGCTGACCGTATGCCTTAGCGTACCCCGGGCACGTTGCAGTGAGCCGTAGTGAATGGTCACCGAGTTAAAGGGCTTGGTGCAATGCGATGCAGTTATCACCCAGGTGTGTCCAATAATGGAGCCACCACAAACGGCATTCCTGAACGATAGATAAACTATATAAGGAACTGCGCCCGCTGCTGCCGTATAGCCATTGGTGATGATATTTTCCGGTATCAGATCCTGATCCTGATCCTGCACAGGCGCCTCCGTGGTATTACTGGCATTGGCCACAGCCAGAGACAGCATTAAAATCAATACTACTTTCATTTTGATGAACGAAGCTAATACAGCTTGGAATTGGCCACTAGCTTATATAGTTACCAGTGCCCTACAATGTAGCATTCTCTTCAAGATTAACTAATTAGCCATAGCCAATAGGAGCAGCACATGTGCACAATTAATGGGTTTGGGCATTAGTCTTATCAATAGATAAACGTTGGAAAGAAAGCTCATTATAGGGCAAGTGGGGTCATTAACCCTCTAGTCGCATCTCAGAGAGATTAAAGCTAGACTGCTGAGTAATAGATTAAAGTCTTGATAATCCCACAGAGTTAGGGGTTTCATTCTCCAAGAAATTGGTCTGTTGACTTCCATTTAACATCCAACTATTTGTGGGTTAGCCACCCGCTCTCCAAGCTCGTAAATTAATCATATTTCCCATCGCTCTTCTCCCACAGTTGCAATGTGGCTGTGATGCTGCTGACCGACATCGTAGTGGATGGTATTCCAGGCATAGATTGGACGCTACATTTGCCACTTATGCTGCACATATTGTTTCTGGGACTGGATCACACGCGTATTATTGTGCGGGAGCATTGCAAGCAGCTGTGCGTCAATCTGTTGATTGTGCTGGCCGAGCACAATGATCATCTGACGGTGGCCAGGATATTGCTGAACAGTGAGACGAGCAAATTGGATTTGGGGTTGACAGTGCCCACTTTGCCCGTGATTGATAATAATTTTACAGAGTTGCATCAGCAATTTGATAGCTATTTATTGCATGTTAGTCCACCGGCAGCTGCCTTGGTGTTCCAACATCACACGGTCGCTAGTTTTATTGGTGCCCATTCATCCAATCAGCAGACGCTGCAACAGACGCCTCAACACTTGCAGCAGCCGCCAACGACACAGATTGGCACAAATACAACGCCACCGGGATTAGCTGCTACGCCCGCTGCGCTGCAGATTAATCCCAATAATACGGAGAACTCGGAGGTGCCGTTGATACATGCAGATGAGCATGCGCCGCCTCAGCCTGGACCCAGCATGCCCATAGCGCATGTAATTAAGAGTCTGCTGAAGTTCCTAGCCCACGACACCTGCCAGCCGCTGTGGAACTACGAGGATATCACGGCCAAGGTATGGGCTGTGAAATCGGCGGAGCAGCTGAGCTGTTTCCTGAAGCACATGGTTAAGGTGTTTGCTGATAGCTATCCGCAGGCGAGAATTGCCGAGCGCTGGGCGCAAACAGCGCTGCAATTGGGCCTGTCCTGTTCCTCGCGACATTATGCCGGACGCTGTCTGCAAATCTTTAGAGCTCTCAATGTGCCTATTAACTCTAGGATGCTCTCGGATATATTGTCGCGTTTGGTTGAAACTGTGGCCGAGCAGGGCGAGGATATGCAGGGCTATGTTACCGAGCTGCTGCTCACCCTAGAGGCTGCCGTGGACAGCTTGGACTCGGACTTCCGACCGCTGGACGTGATGAAGGACATATTCAAGAGCACGCCGAATCTGAACAACAAGGATGGTGGACCAAATTCCATACTGCCCGGCAAGAAATCGCCTTCCGGCATGACGCCACAGTCTTCCAATTACTCCATACCCAGCCATGGACGCAGCACCAGCTACTCAGTGTCCTATTGCGGTCGCAAAGCCAACAATTCACCCTGCGACAAACAGGTGGAGCTCCGGAATCGTGCCTCGGGCATTGAGTTGGAGCGCAGCGTTGTCTGCAAGTTCGGCGTAGGCGGTGTGGGCGTGGGTGCCGGCTCTGCCTTATCACGTTCACGCAGCGCACAGAGCCTGAAGATGCTGGGTGATACGGCCACACAGGACGACAAGATGACCATATTGGCCCAGCTGTTCTGGCTCTCAGTTTCACTACTCGAATCGGACTATGAGCACGAGTTTATGCTGGCGCTGCGCCTGCTCACCCGTGTGCTACATCGCCTGCCCTTGGATCGTCCTGATGCTCGCGACAAGGTGGAGAAACTGCAGCAACAGCTCAAGTGGACCGCCTATCCAGGCGTGCATGCGTTGCTTCTGAAGGTCAGTATCTGGAGATATACTCGCGTTTATCAACTTTTTATTCTTTTGTTGCTTTCAGGGCTGCACTCACAGTGCCACCTATGAGCCTACCATTACGCTGCTGTCGCAATTCGCTCCACTGCTCAGTCTGCCCGTTTGTGATCCCACCCAGAGCTGTGCCTTTCCGATGAATGTGATCGCTTTGCTGCCGTATATGCTGCTGCACTATGAGGATGCCAATGAGATATGCATACGCAGTGCCGAGAATATAGCTCATGTGTCCACAGAGCTGGGCGCCAAGCTGGAGAATCTGGGCACTGTGATGACATTATACAGCCGGAAGACCTTCTGCAAGGAATCGTTCCAGTGGACCAAGTGTGTGGTCAAGTATTTGCATGACACATACGCTCACATGGGCCTTCATATGTTGGCCTTCCTCATCGAGGTGCTCGAGAAGGGACCACAGCAGGTGCAGGTGCCGGTGCTGAATGTAATTCACTGTATGCTCCACTATGTGGATCTATCGGCGCCTCAGGCGCAGACCATCAATGCGGATCTGCTGCGAGCCATTGGAAAATATTTGGATGTGAGTCCTGGGCACATCTGATGCTCCTTTACTGGTTTATATTTTGGTTTACTTTATTTCTCTGTTGCAGACGGTGAACTGGAAGGATTCCCTGAAAATCCTCAAATTGATTGTCACGCGCAGCTCATCGCTACAGGTGGTGCCGCCCAGCGATGGCAGCAGCGCCGGCTTATCGTTCTCCTTCTATAGCGCATATCCGGATTCGGATATGTTCTGTAAAAAGGAACTGGCCGGCCGCACCATGGAGTTCACCTTTGATGTGTCGCAGACGCCCCTAATTGGACGCCGCATCTTGCTGAAAACGGAGGAGCCAGGTACTGGCGGTGCTGCCTCAGCTACGGGCAGCTCTTCATTGAACTCCACACTGACCAATGCCACCACAGTGACTGTTGCTCCGGCTCAGCAGGCCAGCGCACAGCTGCAGCAGCAACGGGCCCACAGTAATGTGGCTGCCATTGCCGCCTCTGCCGTCGCTGCCCAGCAACAGCAGCAGCAACAACAACAGCAACATGTGGCTGGTCTTGGCAGCATTGTGGGCACACCCAATTCGCCACGGCGCAGTGCCAGCCTATCGCCAGCGGATACAGTGCCACTCAGCGGCTGGAAGCGTCCCTGGATGTCGCAGTGTCGGGTGCGGGAGTGTCTGGTGAATCTGCTGACCACCTGTGGTCAGCGTGTGGGTCTACCCAAATCGCCATCGGTAAGTTTGCGGCAGGTGTGGGGGGACGACAGTTTGTCAGCTTGTACATTAGCAAGGTGCATGCTTTGATCTCCCCTAGCGTTAGCTTTTTGCGGCTCTCCTGTTTTTTATACAAACCTAAATATGGCCTTCATCTCTATACAAATTTATTTGATCTACTTCTTTTTCTTTCATGTAAAAAACAAACTCAAAAAAAAAAAAAAACCAAAATCCAAACTATATATAACTAACACGCCATTATATCATCATTAACAACCCGAACCAAACCTAATTATAGGACGATTTCATAAACTCTATTTGCTCAAAGGTAAAGGAACATGTTTCTAAATGCCACGTGTAGCTTTGCTTTTGTTTGTGTAATTTGTTTTGGCTCGTTATTTCATTTGTACAATATATGCACTGTTTCATTCCGTTCATTCCGTAGAGAAAGACTATTTCGTTTCGTTTCATTTCACTCATTTCGTACACATTCGTGGGGTCAGTTCTGGTTTGCGACTGAAACTGACCCCTAAAACTGAATCGCTTGCGGTTTCCATTCCGAGTCCATTCCGCTCCATTCCGTTCCGTTCCGTTCCGTTGCGTTGCGTGCTTGCCCGAATTTGCATGTGTGTTTTATTTCAATTTTGTATGTTTCGTTCTCTTATTTTAAACACGATCAGTCGTTGAGCACGTCACTTCTAAATGGATCGATTGCGACCAGACAAAGCGTAAGCTGTCCAGTCTATAATTTAATTATTATATTATTATATTTACTTGAGTGTTTATGATTAATCCTTATCTGAATCCTGAACTAATCCCTTATTTCGTTTGCTTGCTGATGCGCAGGTCATCTTTAGCCAATCCTCGGATCTTATGGAACGTCAGTCTTCGGCTGCCTCTTCCACGGAGGAAACATCGGGTCCACAGGGCGATCTTAGCAGTGGATCGCGTCGTGATGATGGTCAGCCTGATTTTACGGTATTCAAGGACTTTGATTTCTTGGAATACGAGGACAGCATCGCTGGAGAGTCGACGGATAACTTTAATTGGGGCGTGCGTCGGCATCAGCTCTTTGAGGGCGATGAGGATCGCTTGAATTGCGGCAGTGGAATCGGTGGCTCCATAAAGGGTGGCCATTCCTCGGCACTGGAGGATAGCTTCAGTGATAAAACGCCAATTTTAAGCAAACGCAAGCGGCAGACTGCGGACGATTCTTCGGATGAAGAAGCCGAATCGGAATCACCGCTGGACGATGATCATCGTCAATCGTTCTTGATGAAGTCCAGCTTCAGCGCAGTGCCGCCTACTTCGTTGAGCCTGCGTGAGCGACGTCGTCGTAATTCTGTATCCCGTAGCGATACCAGTGGTTCCAGTGCCGGAGATTTGGGTGACATTACGCCGTGCAATGCCTCGCCCCATTTACAGGGTATTATACGATTTGGCGCCGCCATACGCGATGAGGCGGAGGAGAATTGGCGACGTCAGCTGCAATCTATGCTGGTTAATCAGCCCTCGGCGCATACCTCCGAGTTGCTACTACAGCTGTATAGGCTGATCAAGGAGCTTACCTTTAAGACCATTAGCATTTCCAAGGAGGCCAAGAAATTCTTCACTGGCATCGGCTCCCAGTTGGGCAATCGCATATCGCTTTTTACGGATTTATTGAGTTCACGCGCAGATCCACCCCGAGTGTGGTGCAGCGAGCTGCAGACAACCACGCCCAAGTTATTCGAAACTTTGCGGTTCAATGTGCTGGAGGTGCAGGAGCATTTGGAGACGTTCTTCGACCGCAAGGATCAGGTGCTGGAGGTGCGTAAATTATCGCTTTATTTTGTATATTATTCAATTAATATTGAATTCTCTATTACAGTGCCTGGATGCCGTGAAGACGTCCTGCAAACTATCGCTATTCAATGAATCGGATGTAGCCGCTTCTGGCTTGGAGCTGCCCAGCAGTTCCAGCATTGCGTATATGCCCTTTGATCCAGCCTCAACGGAGGTTGTTTTGGACTTGGGCCGTTCCTTGTATAAGCTAATGTTTCAGCTGCTTTTGCTGATTGAATCGAATCATAAGATATCCTCGAATGTGGTTAATCATTTCCGCATCAATGAAGACGTAAGTGGAGTGGTTTCTTAAGTCTTTATTTATCATTAATCCTTCCAAATGCTCTTACAGATGCAGGACATATCCGATCTCTACGCGCTGGTGCGCGATGCTTTGGTACGCTGCATTAGCGAGGCTGAGCTGGATTGTTTAGAATCTTCCACATCAACAGAGGGTGAGCATACGCCGACACCTTCACCGGGATTACCCATGACCCAGGAGGAGTTTGAGACATCTCTGCATGAGCATATAGATCTGCAGCGCTGGTCCAGCGCCATTTCCCATGTGCGGCAGTATCGGCGCGTGTCTACGCTTAGTGCAGGGGAGCAGAGCCTGACAATATTTAGCTATGGCAATCTGGACAGTCGCCTTAAGTTCGATGAGATGTCGATTATATTGAATGCCTATGCGCATAGCATTATGAAGGATCGCTCGGGTGCGTTTAGCCGTATATTTGAATGTATTTCAAACACTTCTAATCATTTCTTTTTTTATATATAGAAGCCTTCATTGTATCCAAATCGGACTCGGAACTCTTTGAAGTTTATGCAATACTCTCGGAAAACCTATATCATGTGTCCAGCGCTCTGACCAACATGGAAATCAATATGAAAAGCTACTCCATGGGCGCCGGTGGTTCAGGCAATTTGCATCGCAGCGAACAGGATATTGTGACAAATCTTTAAATATAAAGGAACTTTACATATGGCTAAGATTAGTGCAGAATTAAGGCTCATTTTGATATGCTATCAAATCAAATTAGTTTCTAGAATTTAAGCAGCATTATAGGCACTATCATTCAGTTAGAGATGGAGGATGATGAACAAATGTGTTTTTTAGGTAAAATACAATTAAATAATACACTTATATATTTAACACTAACACTTATGCAAATAGTTTTTATAAACAGAACAAAATATCATGACAGAACTATTATAATACGAGTAATTCAGCCCTTTGGCACATTAAACAACTGGCAATATTATTATGATTTTTTTTTTCCATTTTTTTTTTTATAAAATAAAAACAATTTAATTATAAAATATTTCATGTGTTTCATTTCATTTCATTTCATTAAACCTGGACATCTTAAGAGTAAATAGAGCAAAGTTTCAACACATTTTACTTTTGTAGAAAGTTCTTAACTAGTTGAACAGATTTTTGAGCGCATTTCGTTGCTGTTTATTGTATTCGGCGAGGAGCTGCTTGGCGCTATTTAATTCATTTAATATCTGTTTATTTTCGGGCAGCAAGGTGTGAGCCTTCTTTAAGTCATTTATAGCCTCCTCGTAGTTTCGCATGGCACGTTGAGCTTGCCCTCGCCTGTAGAACGCCTTGCTGCAGTTGGGATCCAGACGTATGGCCTCTGAGCATTCATGTTTGGCATACTGATAATTGCCCAGCTTCAACTCTACGGCGGCCATATTAATGTTATTTACCACCGAGAAGGCATCCACTTTTCTGAGATCCTGATCGCTATGGGTTCGTTTCAGCTGATTAAAGTCAAAGTTCTTGCGTAGCAATCCATAATAACGATTCGCCTTGCGATACTTGGCACGTGCATCATGAAAGCGTCCCTGTTGAAAGAAGTGATTTCCAGATTGTCTTATTCCTGTCAGCACAGCAACCGAAGCATCGGCCTTGACAAGATAAGGGAGATACGATAACAGATAAAAATATTATAGGGATATCGTTTTCTTTAAAGAAATGGAGGAACATTCTTTTTGTTTTTTACTCACCGTAAGCCGGTCGAATTTGCACGGCCAATCCTGTGGATAGGGAGGCAATGTGTCGGCTGTTTCATCGCTGCATTCAATACCCCAATCAGTGCCTGGGGGCAGTTCGCCACAGTCAACTATCGTTATGGTCGATGTGGGAGCGCCTTCATCATTGCAGTTCTGTTCCATTTCGGCAACAATTCCCAGGCCACGCAATACACGACCCACAACCACATTGATGCCATTGAGGTTCTCACAGCCGACGGCTGTGATAAAAAACTGTGAGTTGTTTGTGTCCGGTTTACCGTAGTTGGACATGCTGACCACGCCTTCTTCATTATGCTGCCAGGGGCAACGAGATAAGAGATTAATGTGTGTATTCATGTATTCATACAGAGTCAACTCACTGTCAGCTCAAAGTTTTCATCTTTGAAGAGAGGGCCATAGATGCTTTCGCCGCTGGTACCATCATTATTGACAAGATCACCGCCCTGAACGGCAAAGACCCGTTTGATTGTATGGAAAACTGTTCCTTTATAGTGTAGGGGCTTTCCCAGCTGTCCAGTGCCACGTTCACCCGTACAAAGGGCACGGAAATTTTCCGCTGTTAACGGCACAATATCCTTGCGCAGTTCAATTATCATGCGACCCGCTGTGCAAAGGGTATATACAGAGAAAAAAGTAATTTAGTTGTAGCTGAGAGATGCTTCACTAGCAGATGCCCTGTACCTAATCTAGTCTTCCCGCTTGGAGGAGATATCCGTTAGGCCTACAGTTACTTATACACAAAATGATCTCTCTAGCGAGATCAACTGAACAAGAATATATATGCATATTTGCAAGTAGAGATGTTTTCTCTTCATTGTTGCAAACGCTTGCACAAAGTGAATATACTCTTTAGCCATTTGCAATGGATACAGGGTATAATTATGCACATACATATATAAAACTACGGTTAAACTAGGTCAATTCAACGGGACTGTTCCGTTGGTATTTTGCTTACCGTTCTCCTCTCCTATATGGATGTCAAAATAGACTAAAGGATTGGTTGTCTTTACGGGCTGCAGCAACTGCTGTTTGCGTGGATCCATTTTGGTCATCTAGGCGAAGCCTTTAACCTTTTAATTCTAGTTTAAATAATTAATAAACGCGATTTTGCAACAAGTAAACAAATATCAGACGAATTATGCTTGAAACAAGTGTTAAGTGCTGCCCATCTGATGCGATTGCATTGCAGAAAACAGCTGGTAGCGCTGCCAACTGCGCGCAAAAGACATCTGCAAAACGTTAATTTTCAAATATTCAAAATTTTAATTTATTGTATTATGCAATTTTTTAAATTGTCTCTTTTATTATATGAATATGTAAATATTATTTATGTTATTAATATTTATAATGCTCTCAGAGAAGTTTTTTTAATCATATTTTTTTTTTTAAATTTTCTTAATAGTTTTTATTTTAACATTTTCATTATAACTGTATTTTACTGTATTCCAGCAGAGCTTTTTAGTGATAACTGTAGTCTATTTAAAGCTGTTCAAATGAATAATTCAATTCAAATTCAAGGAAAATTTTTATTTTTTATTTCAAGTTGTTTCTAAATCGGTTACCGTTACGTATGAGCCATGTTCCTACATTTTTAATGTTATTTTTTTTCTCTTTTTTTGAGGTAACGCCCACTAAATTTTCCTATTAGACGATAACTGCACAATGTTCAGACAATAAAGCAATTTACCTGAAACCCGAACCATATAATTTTCTGACTAATTGAGCAAGTACCTCCTTCAGAGGAAGGTTATAAAAGCAATGCACTCGAAGGCGGAGCCAACAGTTTTTTAGTTTCCTTCTTGACAAAATGCAGAACCTCTTGGACCAGGAACTGACAAGAATTGATAATATACCCAAACTGGGCCTAACCTGTGTGGAATATAGCGCCTATGCCTTGGGCATTAATATAGCGCCAAGAAAACGCACTTCATGGCCCTGCGGATTGTGAGTAATCCCCAGGGAAAAATTATAAATTAAATAAATAAAAAAAAGTATTAAATTATATGTATATATTTCAGTTTGAGATTCTTTGCATTGGCTGTAAATTTGAGCATTATATACAGCCTGATTAAATTCATAATGGCAAATTATATGGTGTCCTTTGAGGCATACGTTGAGGTGAGTTCTAGGTATTACTTTTCTCATATTTTTATACGAATATTCTATACTCTATCTAGGCTGTGCTGCTTACCTTTCAGCTATCTGTGGGTCTGGTGAAAATGATGCATTTCCACAGCTTTTTAGACTCCTGCGTGGAACTTGTACGCACCACCGAATCAGGCGACGTTTTGAAGAACTTGGGTCTTTTTAATTTGGGTATAAAAAGTGGCTTTAATTTATGTATTAATCTGCCAACTTGGACTTCCAATAGACTTGCCTCACAAGCCGGAATTACGTAATACTTTGGGCTCCATTTTGACCGACAATTGGCTGGTTATCGATCGTCAGGTTATGTTCTTTTTCAAGATAGTCTGCATGCCTGTCCTGTATTATACCATGCGGCCCTATTTTCAATATATCTATGATTGTTATATAATAGAGGATACATGCGATATGACCCTAAGTAAGTTTGCAAGCCTTTAGAGATAGAGACGATTTTTTTAGAGGTTTTTCTTTTAGCTTATCCCGCCATTGTGCCCTTTATGCAGCTGGGTAAATATGAATTACCCTCCTATTCGGTGCGTTTCTTTCTGCTGCAATCTGGTCCGTTTTGGTGCTTTTTTGGTAGGATTCTGCTTTGTTTGCCTTATAGAATATTATTATATAAATTTGTCCATAATTTTGGACAGCTGTCTTTGGTTTCAATAGCCTCTTTGTGGTGCTCACCAGGCATGAGGCCTGTCTCCTAGAGGTGCTACGATATCTGGTGCAAAACTCAACCAGCGATGCGGTAGTTCCCCAGCCTTTGAGAGTGGCCTATCTGCGTTGTTGTGCTTTGCTCTTTGCACGCATTTCCAGGTAATATCTAGGGTATTATTTAGGTAGTATCCGACTTGAAGGTTTCTCTTACTTTTACAGGCATCATGCGCAAATCGAAAGAGTTTTCCAGTATATAATTCTGGTGCAATGTGTGATTAGCAGCATTTTAATATGCATGCTGCTCTATAAGATTAGCACAGTTTTGGTAGGATATATGGATAAATATGAATTGGATTTAATACTAAAATACCTATTTGATATTCCAGGAAGTCGGCTTGGTCTGGATGGGCATGATTATGGTGTATTTGGTGACGATTACTCTGGAAATAAGTCTGTATAATGTGAATGCGCAAAAGGTGGAATCACAGGTAAGTCCCAGGAGTTCCAGGCCTATTTTACTCTGGAATTATCTACAGAAACTCTCCATGTTTTGCAGAGCGAATTACTTTTTATGGATTGGTATAACTGCGCTTGGTACAATGAGTCCCCGGAGTTCAAGTTTATTATTAAACTGATGCTGCTGTTCTCCAGAAAAACCTTTGTGCTCAGCGTGGGCGGCTTTACCAATTTATCACACAAGTTTTTGGTGCAGGTGAATTTCTGGAAGGCTGAGAGGGTTCTAGAATTTTTTCTAAAAATTTCTATATTTATGCAGGTATTTCGCACAAGTGGAAATTTCTTTTTACTCCTGCGTAATATGAATAACAAATAATTGGTTTACTCGGCGTATACTTTATACAAAATTACAATTGTTGGAAAACTTTTATTATTTTTAAGGTGAAATTTATATAGCGACTTAGACAGAGAAAAAAAAACATATGTTGTAGTTGGCACACGTAGATTAAACGTAGATGACAAATATGTTAAAATATATATATATATATATATAAAATATATAGAATAGATTGCAGAATATGGTTATAGAAATGCATTTCTCGATTTTGGATTCGATTTTGGAGTTGTTTTCATTTAGTTTTATGTATATAATACAGTCGTCCCGTCCATGGCTGGCTTGAATTTAAAGCACAAATTGGCAGTTTTTAATTTTTGTATCAATATTAAGATAAAAACCTCATATATATTTATATTAATTAATAATTAAATGAACGATGTGCGTTAAAGCTTAACTTTTCTCATTGTTTTTGTTCCTTTGTTCTTTTGTTTCCTTTCTTCGTTTTTGTTTTTGTTTCTGGTCGTTTTCACTAAAAAAAATATTTCAGCTAAAAGACTAAAATTACATAATTTCTTGGCTTAAACAGAATTTTGTTTTGTTCGTCTTCTTCGCCTCGTACTTAGCTGTTAATTGAAGTAGTTGGTACTTGATAGTTGGTAATTGGTAGTGCATTAGTTGGCCCTTTCATTAATTAAGGCTCAAGACGATTGCGTCTAAAGCAACCTTCCGGCAGTGCTTCAGATATTAAACGTATATTCTCCACCTCGTTGGTTAGATCCTTCAAATCGATAGCATATTTATCGATTGATTTCTTTTGTGTATTCCGCTGTTCCCGATACTTCTCAATGCGTCCTGCTAGATTGACCCGATTGATGTCGCTTTCCACAACGCTCAAACGATTTTCTGTACAACCCCCCCAAAAAAATATATAATTATCAGAGGAAATGAGAAGATATTGGTTTAGTTTTACTTACCCAATTTATCCAAATCAGCTGTATTGATATCCTTCAGGTTCTCAAGCTCATCCTTGATCGCCGACAGCTCGGCATTGGCCTTTTCTATCTGTTTTTGTGCTTCCTGCGTGTCCGCCTTGGCTTGACCCACTTTGCGCTTGGCATCGTCCACAAGATTATCATCTTTGGTAGAATTATCCTCCAGATGGAAGATATTGAATTCAGTCAGCTTGACGCGATGATTCAGCTGATCAGCCTCATCGCGCAGCTTGCGAGCAGCGACCTTTGTCTCATTGGCCCTCCGGCGTATTAGCTCGGCATCCTGGAAAGCAACAAAAATTCTGGTAAATGGAGTACTTGTATTGGGTCTAATCTGGGCTTACCTTTGAGGCCTGTTCGGCATACTTCTCCTGTGCCTCCTGGGCATTATTCTTGGCCTCGTTGGCATTCTTATTGGCACCCTCCAAAGCATCACCAGCCTGGCGTATTAGATTGCCCGCATTTTCAATTTCCTGCTCAATGCTGGGCACCGTCTGCAGGGATAACGCAGCGTTCTCCGAGAATCTTTGCACATCAGACTGGAAGCCGGCTAGGGTGTTGTACGTATTGTTGGCCTCCTTGAGTGTATTGTCGCCCTGTTCCACCGCTTTGGTGGCACGCTCATGGGCCGCCTTGGTGCGTTCTAACAAATCAATATCGTCCTTCTTCTGGGCATCGGCGCTGGACAATTGAAGATGACAGTTAATAAAGTTAATGCCCAATATAGTTAGTTAGGTTAACCTACCGTTCCAGAAGGATCTGGGCCAGATTACTTTCCGTCTCAAAGTCGGCAAAGATCTCGCCGTTGTTGGTAGACAGTTCACCGATCTGCTTGAGCAGTGCATCGGCCTGTTCATTGGCAGCTACCGCCTCCTTCTTCAACTTGTTAATATCGATGTCCGGTTGGGTTTGACGGTTCACATCGTTGAGCAGCGTCAGGGCCGCATCGTAGACTTCGTTGGCCTTGCGTAGCGCCTCCTTGGAGGTTTGGGCAACAACGCCTAGGGATTGCTTTACTTGATTCAGCTCCAGACCCACCTCGGAGCGCAGCTCAACGCCCACCTTTTGTTGTAGATCAATGGCATTCTTGGCTAGAAGATGCGCCTTTTCAACCGCGTCCTTGGCATCCTTGGCATTCTTCAGATCAAATTGCGCCTCCGACTCCAAGCGGTCAGCCATAGCACGTGCATCACGTGACATATCCGATATTTGACTAGATTGTTCACCAAACTCCGAAGATTTAGACTTGGCCTTGCTCAGAGCCAGTGCACCTTCATCATTGAGCAGATCGAGCGCTTGCTGCAGCTGCTTCTTGGTATCATCGATTATGTTGTGCAATTGTGTATAATTACTGCGTGCCCTGGCTATTTCATCATTGGCATCCTGCTGAAGTGCATCGGCGCTTTCCAAATGGTCGCGCATACTATCCAGACGCTTGTGCAGATCATTGATGACCTCCACATAGGTCTGACTACCATCGCCGGATCCGGAGCGTGCATCCTGTGCCAATATGGCCACCTTTTCCTGAACAGCCTTCAGTTTACCCTCGAATTCCTCATCGTTCGTCACAGGCGTGCGAGCAATTTCGTCCAGCGTGGAGCTTAAATTGGCTAGCTTGGCCCGGTGCAAATTGGCTGCATCCTGCACCAGATTGTAGCAGTCGGGGCAGTCCACACAGCCGCGATGGCGATCGTATTTATTCTCCTTGCAGCGATCACAGCGACGTCCCTCCACGTTGTCATTGCAAGGACACTGACCATACTGATCACACTGGAAGCCCTTGGAACCGCTCTCGTCGCATTCACAAGGCTTGCAGCCATCCACGGAGAAGCCAAAGAAGAAGTTCGCGCACTGATCGCAACGTTCACCGACAACGCCAGGCTTACAGTGGCACTGACCCGTATATCTGTCGCAGGTGGAATTGTAGCTGCCCACAGGATCACAGAGACAGTTTTCGCAGCCATTGCCGGAACGTATATTGAAGTAACCAGGCTGACACTCGCCACAGTCGCGTCCAATGACATTGGGTTTGCACTGACATTGACCTGTGACCTGGTCACAGCGTGAAATACTCTGCTCGTCCTGCTCTGTGCCGGCGGCATAGCAGCTGCATCGATCGCACTTGCCATGCGGCAAAGCCAGCGGATCACCAAAGTGTCCGGGCAAGCACTGATCGCAGTGCTCTCCAGCAGTGTTATGGATACACTTGAGACACTCGCCTGTGGTGCGATTGCAGTTACCCACCGCATTGGGGTCTACATTGCCGTTGCAATCACAGCTCTTGCAAGTCTCCACCTCACCCAGCAGTCCGGTAGGATCGCCATAGAAGCCATCGCTACACTGTTCGCAACGCGAACCAAAGTAACCCACGGGGCATTCCGTGCAGATGACTGTATCGCCATTGATCTGCATACAGGCGCCATCGTTGGGGCAAGGACAACGTTTGCAGTCGTACGGTGTGCCGCCCAAGGCGTTGCCATAGTAGCCCTTGGCACACTGGTCACAATTATCGCCCTGTGTATTGTGCTGGCAGATGCAGCTGCCCGTCTCCGAGTCGCAAATGTCCGCATGGCCGTGACAATCACAGGGTATGCAGGGCATGAAGGGTCCACCACGTGCGGGGCTGTGGCGATAGCGTGGCGCACAGGATTCACAGAACTGACCAAGATAGCCATCGGGGCAGGTGCACTGTTCGATCCAAGTAGCTGGTTGACCAGCGGCGCCTCTATGTGCCGTTTGCAATTCCACATCGTCCAAATTGGCCTCACCCTGGACAGAGTACGTGGCTCGAATCTTAATGGCTGTCAAATTGGAGAGGATCGAGAGGAAGCCTCTAGCCGACTGGCTGGGCTGCCATTGATAGTCATGATGCTCGTGCAGACGGAACGTGTAATCCCTGACACCCTGATCCGGTATGCCATTGCCCTGGGCAAAGATGGGCAGCGAAATTTTACTGCCTGCGCCCTCCAAGATGACATCACTGGCACTGCTACTTGGCCCCACCTGACCGACCAGCTGCAGCTTGAATTTCAGATCCCGATTGTAGGATGCACGCTGATCGCCCAAGAATCGTTCTGGTGCCAGGAAATAAACATACTCATTGCCCTGAGCCGTAGTTCCTATGCTGCGAGCGTACTGATTATATTTAATGTCCACATCCCGACGATTCAGATCAATTGCCGTCCAGCGTTCCTTGTGCTTATTGAAGCTTGAAGTGACCGAGACAACGGAGTAACCAGGCGCCGTCTGGCATTCGGAAGTGTGTCCATAGCAGAAGCAGGGTGTGCAGCCAAAGCGATTGATCTTATCCAGATTGAAGAAACCTGGCTTACATCTATTGGCAAAATAATAAAAGGATTAGTTAATTAGACCCGCAGGTGACTCCTTTGACTACCTTTCACTTACTCATTGCAGCGTCTGCCCTCGACATTCTCCTTGCAGAAGCAAATGCCGCTTTCGGCATCACAGGCGGGCGTATTATCATGGGAGCCTCGAGCATCGCAGCCACAGGGCTGGCATCCATGAGGTCCGAACTGGTAGTAATTGTTGGCGCAGCGATCGCACTTATCACCGGTGACTCCCGGCTTGCACTGGCATTTGCCCTGGCTGTTGCACTGCAGCGATCGAGATCCGACCGGATCGCAGCCGCAGTTGATGCAGTAGGCGCTGTCGCGCATATAGAAGTTCTCCTTGCAACGCTCGCAGTTAGGTCCATCGCGATTATCGCGACAATCCAAGCAGTGTCCGCCGTGACCCGTCAGGTTGAACAGATTCGCATCAAAGTAACACTTGTCCGCAAAGCCGTTGCAGTTGCAAGCTGCAAGTAGAAAAGGTTGCAAGTTAAATGGAGTTCATCTCTGATTGGCATCTCCTTTACAGTTGATCAGATACCAGTGTGGTGAGTCGCTGACACTTATGCGATTGGTTTGCAGGGCGTAGTCGTAGGACCAGCCGTAGCCCTGGCTGTAGGCCACCAGGCAACCAAGTTGCAACAACAACAGCCTCAACATGACTGACTCAGCTCAGTTACCTACAAATCTTGTGGCACTTGTGGCAGCTAACGGCAAAGCAGTCTGTCCTTATATAGGAAGACTATTGCCAGCGCAGCAGCCACAGTGGTTCGAGTGCTATTGAAAATGGTAAGAGATACTAAACCTCTGGCGCCTAAAATACTGCGAGCTTTAAATGGAATCACATTCTTCTATTTTTAGATTGGAATTTAAATAGGTATAAAGTTTGTTCTTGAGTGTAAGTCAGCAGACTTGGCCCACTGTGCACTGTGTGCAACCAGTTTAAAAGCATTCTGATTGCCTGATTGCCTGATTGCCCCATTGCCTACCTTTGCACTCGTTGACATCCGTCGAGGTTGCCCTCTTCCATTTGACGTCATTGTAGAGGGGCAGGCAGCGATCACAGTCGGGTCCATCGGTGTTGTGGCGACACTCGCAGACCAGTGTCCGCTCCCCATGCATTCCAGTGCTTGCCACACACTTGCTGGCATGTCCGTTGCACTTGCAACGTGCACCCACAGCAATATCGCTGATGGCATAGAAATAGGATTTCAATACTTCCCGATCTCCAAACAATTCGTCACCGAAAGTATTCAGACGATCCAGCGTAATGCGTATATCTGTGGCTGTCACCCAATCCTGCAGTTCCAGGCTGCGCTCGAAATTGATACCACTGGGACGTCCCTCGAGTGTGGAGAAGGCAATTTCACCGTCGCGCAATGGCGAAATGTCACTGTATTCACTGGTGCAGAGAGCATGTGCCTCTCCCTCTCCCTTGCGAATGGCACGCGAATCGGGCAGGTAATAGGTATCCCGACAGGAGGCACTGTAGTACTGGTAGGGTGTCCAGGTGCCCGTCTCCGAGGTGCGCTTATAAATCGTAAACGACTCGGGCCGTGGCGAACGGAACAGAATACGCACATAGGTAATATCGTACGATTTACCTAGATATATTCATATATAAATATAGAGCATTATATAATACTTCCGATTCGCATCGCTACTTACGCAAATGCAGCGTTAGATTCACATGGTTGGGATGCTGTATGCCCTCGAACATGGTCTCCGACTGCCACCAGGATGGATTCTGTGGATCGTGCAGGTCCGTCAGGAACGAAGGATTGTGATCCTCATATCTATTTGGCAAATTTTTGAATATATTTCGAATCATTCGAATGAGTTGATTTACCTGCAGTAGGCGCAGTTCTTGTGATTCGGATTCATCGTTTGCGTACAGAAGTGATTATCCCCCTGCTCTCCGCAGGTGTTGGTCGATTCAATTTGCAGTTGATAGGCGGCATTGATAAACTCAGGTAGGCATTTCTTTAGAAATATGAGAAAAAACCATAATTAATTAATTAACTCTAGTAATTAAAATAAAATTATTAGTTAAACAATTACATTAAGAAGTCTGCTTCAGTACTTGGATTTTTTTGGGATCTCAGAGGACGCTTTCAATAGGAAATGTATTTAAATTGTTCCAATAAATATCCGAATTTAACTGTTATTCATCTTTTTAGTGGATTCTTATAAGAGTCTAAGTAAATTAGAAAATTATATGGACTCTGATCTGTAGTATTAAATTTCGGGTTTCAAAAATGCTGAAAGCTCTTTTAGAGTATCTTTTGAATCCAAATTCCTCTACAGATCTGTAGATAGATATATATATTTTCTCAAACTATTCTTGAGCTGTTCCAGAAGTTTTAGAGTATTTTTTGAATCTAATTTCCTATAGAGACCCACAGAATATATATATTTATTTACTCAAACTATTCTCGAGCTATTCCAGAGATGTTCTATTGAATCCGAAAGACTTTTGGAGGGGCAATTCATAAGACTCTGTGGAATGTCCAGCGTGCAGAGCATTTATATTCAACTCAATTGGTTGAAGATTGCTCAATTAGTTTGTATGCCTCTATTTAAATTAACGCCCAGGCGAATCTATTGACCCAGCGCAGAGAGAAGCGTGAGTCAGGCTAATTTCAATTCAATTTAATTAAATTCTGTGCACTTGGAGCATTTCTGGGATGATTTATAGAGGAGTTTGGGGGTAGATTTCACTTACCTGTGGCCGTCCATAGGGATCATAACACTCCAGAGCCGGCATAAATGTGGTGCCTCGCAGCTCGTGACCGCCGGCAGAGTTGATGGGCTGACGCATTGCGCCTAACGCTGACGCCGCACAGCTGCAGAGGAGCACTCCGGCGAGCAGCAGACGCGCCGTGGAGGAGCCTAAGCCTAGACTCCGCCTACTGCGCTTCATTCTTGCTTTATATTTTCAACTGGTTTGGTTTTGGCACGTTTAAAAACTAATTGAGGGATCTTAACTGTTTTATAGATAGATAGAACACTTAATCGAGTGATAGGTGGGTTTATATTTTAGCTGGGTTTGGTTTCGCTCACTGTCACAGTTTAAAGCATAATTGCCATTGAGTTGTGTATATAACGTGATTGTGGTTCTGGTTCTGGAGCGGCTTCACTCACTGTAAAATGCACAAAATGATTTCGATATGGATTAGGTAAGGGATATGGATGGAAAACTATAGATGAGTTCATCTAGAAAATTCATTCAATTCTTTCCTGCCCCGAAAAACATCTGTTGCACATATTGTCTGTGAGATGAACCCACCAAAGAATCGTCGAGTTATTTTGGTTCTTTGTTTTTTAATTAGTTCCCTGCTCGCCGGTCCAAAAACTGTTCATAAAAACAAACTTTGTCCAGTTCGTTGAAAATTAAATTTCCCGATCTGTCTGTGAGTTCATTGAAGCTGCGGCTTCTGTAAACAAAACAAACACAACACAAAAGCAGCGAAAAATTGATCGACTGTGCGATGCTCTATAGCCAGTTGGAAGATGCTTGTTTACTAAGCGATCCTTTCGAAATTTCAAATATACAAAGCTGATAGTTTTTTTAATAATATTTCAAATATTATCTATAAAAGATCATTTTCCCATTGGGAAATATTTACACGTTCTAATCCGCCTTTTATTGTGGCAATATACTTTGTTGTTAACCATTTTCAATGGGTATCAAAAATTGCAAATGAAAATTTGAAATAACAACAAAAACAAACAGGCTAAAGACATAAATAAACACACAAAACACACACTCGCACACTCGCACACTCGCACACACACACAACATACGCGCTGGAAATGAACTCAAGCATTGCCCACAAAATTTGTGTTTCCGACTACGTGCAGTCTTCCCTTCCTTTTGCAGCCCCCTTTGGCAGTAGTTGTTGCTCTAGCTGCTCAGTATGAAACTTGAATTTATTCCAAACGATGATTTCATCTACTTACTCCGCCATCTAAATATATATATATATATATATAAATATGTAGAAAGAAACGTATCTGTGGCTGGAATGAACTTTGCAATTGCCCAAGTTACAAAAGTAAATTTAAGAAGTGAATTATCTTAGAATTTAGTCGGAGCATTTAGTGCATAGCATCGCTACTGGCCAAGGTTAGATTCATTTAGAGCGGGCGCATCTCTCAGATACGTTTAGCTGGCATTAAGTAACTTTCAGTGTCTGAATTCGGTTAACTTAACCCACTAATTAGCAAATATGCACAGCTAAGTGGGTCTATTTGCTTAGTGGATGGCAGAAGGCAGATGATATCATAAATATTTATGGCTGTTTCCAGCCTGTAAATAGAGCACTGGAAACTGGAAGAATACTTTGGAAAGGGATTTAACAGCTAAGGGATTTACAAGTAACTGCAGGGACTTACAAGAAATTACCAGTTTCAATGGGTCAGATACGGTTTAATCCAGTCTGAAACAAGCAACAGATTGTAATTCTTTAAAAAAAAAAAAACAAAAAGAAAGAGTCTGCTCTTCTGATTAGCCGCCTGAGGAGGCTATCTGAAATTCTTATTTGATTAGCCAGCATTGAGCAATGTTCTGGAGTATCTGGAGAAGATATATTCGGCTACAAAGTAAATTTACTAAAGCTTATTTTTCCCAGGGGTAAACACAGTCTCTTAACTTGATTGCTGGCATTTTTTAACAACAATTTTTTAATTTAGTTTCCTTTTATCAATTTATAAATATAGCTTAGAAAGTGTGTTCCCTGCGGCAACAGTGCGCCGTTGAACTCTTCTGGTATAAATTTTATTTCTTTCTTTATTGGGCTTATCAGTAGCCGTCTCACTGTTGAAAATACTAAAAAAAAAAAAGAGCAGAAAGAACAAGAACAAAAATCTGAACTTATTTCAAAACCGAATTAAGTTCTGTGAGTGCTCTGTCGCTGGGGCAACATTTGATACACTTGAGGCATCCGATTTCCGAGACCCATCACACTGTGCGTACTGTGAGGAACCCTTTCAGAATGAGTTCAGCTGAGGCCAAGACACAAACAAACAGATATTTAGTATATATACCATATACACACATATATATATATATATATATATATATATATATATAGATGTGTGTGTGTGTGTGTGTAGTACGAATGAACATCCGCTCCATTCAGATTTGAGCTGCTGCGATACGCGCCTATGAACACGAGTTCCTTTTGTGATAAGAATTTGGGGCTACGAACTAGTGCGATATGGTTTCCATATAATAATACTAAGTATGGAACCGCATGAGGATTGAGAAGCAGACTGAAACTGAGACGGAGGTGGAGGTGGTGGCGGAGGCGGAGCGGGAGACGGTTAACCGCCGCAATTTGTAGTCACATTTTGTTAGAGCGTTTTTGTTTGCACCTTTTGTTATTTATCTTTATCGTCTCGTTTGTTTTTATCAACTGCTTCACTACACTCACGCACACCACACACACGCACACACGCACACATGATCTCAGGTAGAGGAAAAACCGAAAACGAATTCACTCAAAAGAAACTGCAATGAGCTCAGATACTTTTACGAAACTTGGCTGAGATTTTGTTTGTATCTCAGCGATGGCACAGGGCAGCGTAACAACAAATACTGCGTTTATTTATGGTTGTAGATACTTTTTTTGTTGTTGTTTCTTTTTGCTGCTTGCCACACAACACACAACACACAACACACAACACATGCTGCATTTGGTTGAACGAATTTTGAGGGTTTTCCAAAAGAAAAATAAAAAAAAAGCAGCATTATTTTTGTTAGCGTTTATTAATAGTTTTGGCAGTTGCAAGGTAAATCACATGGCACAGTGGCAACTTCAGCTGCAGCTTCGAATTGCATTCACATTTGCTTTCATTTTTCAGATACTTTGCACACTTTGTAGCTTTCTGCTGAATTGGTAAAAATGTCTCTAGGCTACCTTTTTGTTTCATTCAAAAAAAAAAAAAAAAAAATGAATTTATATTTATTTGATTATCATGCTTCTTTTTCTTGTTTCTTGTTTCTTGTTTCGTCTCCTTTTGTTTTAATTGTTGTAATTGTATCACTAGACTGAAGGCAAGAACCTTTTGAGTAAACAGTTCGTCTGACATATGTACTCACACTCACACACACACACACACACACAGACACACACCATATGTATAAGTGAACAAGTACAAGATACTTTTTTATCTTGAGGTTTTCTTTTTGTCGCCAGCGCAGCCGAAAATATGTAGTAAAAAAAAAACAACAGCAAAAAAAAACGGAAGAAATCCAGAAGAAAACTTCAGACTCCTCCACACACAGCAGGCACCACACACACCACACCACACACCACACACCACTGTACACACACAAACACACCAGAAAGAGATTAGTTTAGCGGCACTTACTCCGCACAGAACACCACAGGCAACCGCTAACGAGGACGTCCAATGCTCAACTGACTCTTGAGGAATGCGGCGCAACCGCTGCTCAGCGATCTCTGAGTGAAACTCTTTGCTCAGCTCGTATCTGCCGCACTCTGCTTGTATATGTGTTTTTGTATCTGTATCTGTAGCTGTAAACGTATCTGTATCTGTCGCTGTCGCTTTAAGTGTATCTGTGAGCAGCAGTGTGCTCGTTGAGCTTCTTGGTTGGACAAACTGAGACTGAGCTTAACCAAGCTCAACTATAAGATCGTCTTTCGTTTTTTTTTATACATTTATTTTTTATATATATTTAAGTTGACTGAATATTAGCTGAAAATTAAATATCTACTCGCATTTTTCTAGGAAAAACATTTGTATAGAAGAATGTATGAGATTCGGGATCCGCTGCCCGGCATTATCGGAGGCTGTGCTCTCACTGTGCTGCTCTACTTTTGGACCTATTTAGTTGCTTTATGGAGCTAGCAGGTTATCGCCACAGCAACTGATAAGAGTTCGTTGTACGAAAAAAGTGGCAGCAGCACTTTCAGTTTCATTGATTAAATAAAGTGCCTAAAACTAAACGAAGCACTACAGAAATTTTTTAAATTTGTTAAGAATTTATTTATAGTTGCTCAACTTTATTCACTAGCTGCAATTCATTAATAAAAACTATGTTTTTAATTCATTTTTCACTCGACTCACTCAGCCGCTTTCCTGCTACGTTTTATGATAAGAATTGATAAGGATTAACAGCAGAGTTTTTGAATTATTTTTATAGTAACGCAGGATTTGAATATTTAAAACAGCTGCGGCTCATTCTTTTATTATTTTATTTATTATTGAGTTAAAAATTTGAGTTGCAGAAAAACGGAAAACTGATCAAACAACAAAGTAAACTTCATTAATTTACCCAAGACACAAACCCACAAACGCTTCAACTCGCTGTGGTTTGTGTCTTGAGTTTTCGCTGAGCGCGCTCAAAAGCTGAGAGCTATGCAACTGCTGGCCGCTAGAATTTAAATTCTTAAAGTATTTTACTAATTAAATTAAGTAAAGACAACACTTTTGTTTTATTTGAAGAGAAAGCAATCTATTTTTATTAATTATTTAATATTGGGTAGACATAGAGAGTTTTTTTTTTGCTATTAAATATTGTTCGTTAACAAGTTGAAGCTTAATTTTTAAAATAGTTAAAAAAAATTCCTTTGGTTGAGAAGACAAACTGGCGATTAAAGGATACTTCTGGCGTTGCGTTGGGGCAGAAGAAGAAGAGGCATTACTCTTCATCGTTGGGTTCAATATTAATCTTGATGATATTCACAGTTGGTGGAGCTGGTGACTCACTGTGCTCGGGCAGTCCATTCACAGGAGCTGCTTGCTCCTGCTCCGTAATGCATTCGTCACTGCCGGTGGTGCTGATGGTAATTGTGGGTATATTATCCGACCAAATGGAGCTTTGGGAGTCCTCTCTCATGGCTCGACGACGCTGGGAAGCACTGCGTTTGGGAAATGTAATGGGACCGGGCATATCCAGCTCCTCCAGATCATCCATGGTGGCTAAAGTGGGCGTCGATGAGGCGGCTGCAACCACAACTGGTGGTGTTGGTGGCTTAACAGTTGGACGACTTGCCGAGGAGGATGTGCTGCTGCCAAAGTGCAGCGGAGCACTGGGCGTGGGTGAATCCGGTTCCGGTGTGGGTGGCATATCCAGAGCAGTGGCGCTGGAGTTGCTCGATAATATTGAGGGTGGTGGTGGCGGTGTATAGGCTAAGTATGTGGGCGTAGTTGGACCAGGTGATTCATCCGAGCCCTGCTCCACGTCGTCTTTCTTTAGATTGACTGCCTCACGCACTAAAGCCAGCAGTGAACCAATCTTCTTACGTCCCTGGCGCGATAGTGCCGCTAGCTTCTCTGCATTCACCTGACGCTGACTCTGTGTCTGGCTGGGCGTGGGTGAGGGTAAAGGTAGTGGTTCAACTCCAACTCCACTTCCACTGGCCACTTCGCTGTTTAGATGTTCCGAGCTGGGCACTTGGGGTATCTCGCCAGATTTATTCCTCTCTAGCGTCTTATCATCGAACTTGAACACCTCTGGCTCTGGCTTGGCAGCTACATTATGTGGCTTGGATTTATGTTTGCGGAACTTAAACTTGCCCAGACCGATGCTATCCAAGGCGCCGCCCTCTTTGACCGTCGGCGGCAACTCTTTGTATGGTTTTTCCGGCTCCTCCTCGTGTGCCGGTGGCTTCTTTTCGTCTACGATGTGAAAGTGACTCTCAGGTGTTGTTGGCTCTGCATCTGGCTCTGGCGTTGTAGGCTTCGATTGCTCCTCTTTATCCCGTTTGCGACGCAACAAACTGGCACGTCTTTCGCTGACTATGCGAGAATTAGTCTCTGGATCGTGTTCATTGGCAGATGACTCGTAGGGTGGTGGCTGCTTGTGCTTGGATTCCTTTTTATCTCTAAAGCTCTCCCTTTCCTTCCTTTCATGCTTATCCACCTTGAAGCGGCTCTTGGGATGCGGCTCTTTTAGGGGAAAATGCTCTGGACCAGCAGCGCCTGCTCCTGGACTGCTGCCTCCTGGCTGCATAGCTGCATTTGCAGCAGCTATGGAACCGGAACGTGCCCGTTCCTGCTTGGCAATCTGCACAATGTCCACCAGCGAGGGTTTCCGAGTGCGTCTTATTTGCTGCAGGCGTGACAAACCAAAGCGCTTCTCCTTGGGCTCCTCGTCATGGGGCAGCGAGTCCTGATGCTCAGTGTCCGTGTCATCGTCATCGCGACGCACAAAGGAGTCCTCATCCGAGGTAGCTGAGCCCTTGCGCAGCGCCTTCTTCATGATGCGTGAGATGAGTTCTAAGCAAGTGCGGCAAAATTACAAAAAATGTTCTTAATAAATTCGCAAGTTGGAAGCTTACCTTTTCTGGCCTGATTCTTGTACTCCTCAGTGTCAAAATCTGGCGGTTGGGTGGGCGTAACAGGCGAGGATGCCTCGAGTACCTTGCGCCAGCGATTTGTCAGAGTGGTTGCTGTTGGTTCCGCCTGCTTAACCTCCGGAACTTTGAAAATCTTTTTGCGTTCCTCCTCCCGCTCCTTTTGCAGCTGTGTGCGCAGATCCTGATTAGCCTCGCGAAGGGCGCCAGTCAGCGATATAAGGTAATAGATAATAAGTATGAGAAGCAGCAGCAGCGGAATAACCGTGCTGGAGGAAGTCAGATAGTCTAAAGGCTCATGGAGTTGCCTGAAACGAAGAGCAAAGAGGCAAAAGGATAATAACTGCGATTGCCTGGTAACAGGCCTGCACCTACTTGGGCAGCGCGTTCCTTGTGGTATTCGTTATAAACTCAGCGATGCGATTATATTCGGAGAAAGGTCCACAATGCCAGGAGGGTCGCAGCCAGACAATGGCATAGCCCACAGGCAGCACACAGAGGAACAACATGGTCAGCAGCAGAGATAAATAAAAGTTGTTCGATTTGGAAGCTCTGCAAAGATACGGAAAATATGTATTTCGCTTTGTTTAAGCCGATCAAAGGACGAGGAGTACTTACTTAAAGACCACCTCGTGGGGCACATTGCATGTGAGAACTATCCATGACCTGAAGTACATCATAATCATTAATTTCACCAGGTTGATGAGCACCAGACCCGGTGAGAAGAATATGCCCATCCACACCTGGCCCTGGTTATTAATCAACGTCAGGATATTCTCGGCTATCTTAAAGTCTCCATACTGCATGTCATACGCCCACACAAAAACAAAACAACACAAAAACAAAACAAATCGTTAAGAGTTGAGCTTCTGCTTGAGGTTTGCTAACTACATGTGAGTTAGGATAATATGCGAGGATGGCTCCTCTTTCTCTTACCTGTGGAAACGTTTTCTCCATATCCCAGCACCAGTTTTGATTGACGTAGCGCACAAATAGGGCACGCAGAAAGTCGATGCATAGCGGTGCCACAATGGACATCAACTGGAAGAGAGGCGAGAGGAGAGTGGATAAGTTAGCTTTGGTCAGCGCAGGGCAGGGCTGGGCAGGGCAGGGCAGGGCGGGGCAGGGCTGGACAGGTTAAAGCATGCTTGAATGAGGTTGCATTTGTTCTAGTGTGGTCACTGCTTAAAACCCGCCACACGTACAGCAGCTAGTGCATTGTCTTGTTATACCCTGTAGTCAGAAGAACACTTTCGATGGGTATATCGAAGCAGGGCAGGCATTGTGGGTTCCTCATGTATTTGTGAGCAGGCAACTGTCTTAGGCGTGTATCTTGCGCTTAATTAGAGCTTAAATCTCTAACCCAGAACAAGGATAATGAATGCTTCAATTATCGCTGAAAATCTGTATCCTTCTTTCTATTTATAATCTTATATAAGTAAAGCCAGCTGCCGCAGCTAAACTCTAAGCTGAGGGCATGTCAAACGCGCTTATAGGGTAACTGCTAGTCGACTACTTTGTGTGATTGAGCACTCTTACGTGTCTTGTCTCTATCGAATCATGTTTATGGCTGATTTGTTGGTTGTGCTACCCCGCAAACTATCTGACCAAAAACCCATTCATTTTCAAACTGAAATTCATGCACGAACACGTGCCCAGGGACAGACTGAGAGACCTCTGAGAGAGACCTAGAGACTAGAGCAAGGATGAGGCCGAGCAGGTTCGAGAATGGAGTTCGGAATCTAACCAAAAACCGCACATGGCCAAAACCCAATTTTGGACTTAACGTAACGGAACTGAGGGAAAGCTTAAAATTTTGTTATGCGTAAGGCATAAAGGCGCTTAACTTAAGGCTCGTAACTTGTTTAATTTATGTGCCCAAATCGTTTAATAGAGATTATGTACGCCATGTCGAGATGACAACAACAGCAACAACAACAACAACAACAACAATATATGCACATAATCAAATTGTGAGGCCTTTTCTTTTTTTCCTTTTTTTTTCCCTGCTCATCCTAAGCTGTTTACACGATTGCCGACAGAACAAAAAAAAATGGAGGAAAATGGGGGGAAAAAATGAAAAGGAGCCCCTGAAAAAGTCTGACCCTGAAAAGTTGGACATCGAGCCCATGAATTTGTTTGCGATTAGACTTTAAGTTAAGTTCACAATCAAAATCTGAGGCCAATCGACACGACTCGACACGACACGACAGGATGGGACAAGAGAGGGCAGGAGAGGAGAGGACACTCATCCAGAAGAAACTTGGATATCGATGCCAAAAGTTCAAAATTCCTTGCTATGCAAATGGCCAATGATAAAAGTATAAATTGTGCCCAAGAAACGGATGCCAGCTGCGTTTTGGGCCAAAACTCCAGAGAGAGCGATTATTATGATAAAATACAGTTTTCATTTTTCCCCCATTTGCCTATCACTCTCACTTGGATACCCTAAAATATATTCCATATACTCTCTATAAGAATAAGGATGAGAAAAAGCGAATATTCTCTTCCTAAATTTGCTAGAATTAAGACTAATTTTTGTTGATTAAAATCTACAATTAATAAATAAACATATTTTCGGAAAGTGTATTTAATATTCGTCAACTGGCTGGCTGCTTTTGACTTTGTGAGATAAGTTGCGCTGTGGAAGCAAGCGAAATATTTTGATTTTTACCATGAAAAGCGGAAAACAAATTTTTTTCGCAACGAATTTTCCGCACAATTTAGCTAAACGGGATTTTATGTTAAAGAATGAGCAGCTTGTTGGTGTTGTTGTTGCTCCTTGTTCCTTTGGGTGTTCTTGTTGTAGTGTTAGCCTTAAAGTTCAATGATATTTCAAGTTAAATAGATTTTGATATGTGCGGAAAAATGGCAGCGGCAGCGGCAGCTGTTTATCTGCCGGTTCCTGTCAAAGGACAAGAAAATGGCGCAGGAAGTGGAACATTTGACTGCAAAGAGGAAATTGATAGCTGCTGCTGCTCCTCCTGTTTAAACTGTACTTGAGGTTTTCTTTCGATAGTCTAACGATAGTTGTCTTTCAGCTTGACTCACCCCATCAAATACGATAACCTTTGACAGCTCCTGTCCCAGCGATGTTTCCCAGCACATGGTCGTAAGATTTGTTTGGATTTGTTTCAGTGTCAGTTGCACCTCCTTCAGCCGCATCACCTGTCGCTCCAAGGGAGTCTTCTTCGCTGTCGTTGGCTGCCTGCCGTCACCGCTTAGTGTGGTGTCCAGGCCGTTGGGCGTGGTGCCAGCACCGAAGATATCTTTTCCTTCGCCTGGACATACGGTTATCACACAAAATTCCAAGTTGTCGTTGTCATAGTAAACTGTGCTCCCAATATTTGCTATATCATCGTAGCTTATAACAAAGGGCGTTACAGTGGCTCCATTTTGATCTGTATATTCGTAATCCTCGGTGGTGCTGCTACTGCTGCTGCTGCTGGTGCTGCTCTCGGCGCTGGTGGTTTCTGTGCTAGAGGCATCCGTAGTAGTTGTGGGCTCTTCTGTGGTACTAGTTGTTCTCACAGTTGTTCTCCGTGTGGTGGGCCGCTCTGTGGTTCTTGTTGTTGTTGGTGTTCTTGTGGTGGTGCGTCCTCGCACTTGACTCAGTAAACGAGTCCACTCCTCTTTACTGAGAATGCCCTTACCAGGTCGCCCGGTGGTGGTAGTTGAAACTGGTCTGTACGGCGGTCTGTAGGGTGGATTATAAGCTGGATTATATGGTGGATTATATGGCGGATTATACGGTGGATTATATATGGGTCTACTGGGCAGTGCTGTCTCTGTGGTGCCCGCTGTGTCATTGCGATGTCTGCGGCTATATTTGCTGGTATGCCAGACAGGTGGTGCCTGCTCAACCACAGCTCTTTTTCTGCGCGTTTTTGCTGGCTGCTCGTCAAGCTGCGCCAAAACCTGAGCTAGTGGATCGTCTGATTGCTCGGTGGTTTCTGTGGCCTCGTCATCATTCTCTCCGGCCACAGCTGGCAGTTCTTCGCCCTCAAAATAATCCACATAATTAAAGTAGCTATCATTGCCAGGCGCTGGAGTTGTGGTGGTGCTGGAAGAGAACAATTGTGGCTCATCGCTGCCATAGTCATAGGTTGGCTCCTCATCTGTGGTGTAAGGTGCTTCAGTGGTTGTTGTTGTAGTTGTCGTTGTGGTTGTAGTAGTAGTTGTGGTGCTTTTAGTGGTGGGTAAAGTGGTTGCTTCTGTGCTGGTTGTTGTGCTGGCTAAGGTAGTCCAAGGCGTGGTTGTAGTCTCTGCTAGAGTCGTAGTTGTTGGCGGCAAAGTAGTCCAAGTGGTTGTCGTTGCTGCCTCGGTGCTGCTGGTTGTTGTCGTTGGCTGAGTAGTTGGCAGCACGGTGGTTGTTGTCAAATTGAGTAACATCAATGTGGTGGCTATATTCTTGGAATTGATGAATATTCTTCTGGGTTTTGAGCATTTGAATGTAACGTTATAGCACTTGATGCGCTGCAAGGTGGATAGCAATGCACCCATCGCAGTGCTCGAGAAGAGAGCATCTGTGGTGCCAGCACCGTCTCCCATCCAAGGTGAAGTTGTGGTCAAATCGTCGAAGAGTCCTTCGGAGGTGCTATCACTATAAAGGGGCGTGGTGGTGGTCATCGCACGCAACGCATCAATGGAGCTCATCAGGTGGTGCAGTTCCTGTGTGTTTGTCTCATTCTCCAGCTTCAGCAGCTGCAGTGGCTTCTCCTTGCTGTTGATCTTGTAGATGAAGGAGAACATGAGGGAGTACAGATTCAGCATGTTCAGTATCATGATGCTGGGTGTGGAGAGGAGCGGAATTAGTGGGAGATTTATTAATGGCTAAGTCAGGCGGTTTACCGTGCCAATTGTAATCTCAGCTGCTGTCTGGGATGCCAGTTCTCGAACAAGCCCAAAGCCTCGAAAATCATTGGTAGGAAGAAGGATAACAGCGTCATGGTCACATTTACCGCATTGCGGCTTAGCCAATTATCGTGCTTGGCCAAGTCCTCAGAGCTGTAAGGAGAGACAGCTGTAGTTAACTGAAATTTAAGGCTAGCTCCTTAGTCAGAGGAGACTTACTGATTCACCAGCAGGACAACTGTGGCGCCTGATAAGCCCAGCAAGCCCATCACCAAAATGTTCACCAATATCCTTTGTAATATCACGCGCCAGCTATATGGAATTAATATCCCTCATTATAAATTGCAATTGACACTGATTATCGTTGAAACTTACTTGCGATTATCCTTTTTCTTTTCGGCTTCCTCCAGCAGCGCCTCCTTGAAGCCAACCACAACGGATGCAATGCGATTATGCGCTGTCTCGGCGTGTCCTGTTGGATGGTGGAGATACGAAAGAAGAAGCTGCTGTAAATGATGCTTCAGCAGGTAGCAGGTAGCAGGCAGCAGCTGGCTTGCTGCCACTTACCTATCATAAAGTCCCAGCCGGTGAATAGCTTCCAAGAGAAGACGCACTCATCATCCTTTGAGGAAAGTTTCGAGTTCCGCGAATTCTCAGCCATTCTGTCATGGAGATAGAGAGCAGAGGAGATAGAGAGGAGAGAGGAGAGAGGAGAGAGGAGAGGGAGAAAAGTTGTAGCTTACAAGCCATAATTGGCGCACAAATCCAGGCTAAATATGAGCACAATTCACGCATGCCGCGCACGTGCCACAAACGTGTGGCAAGCGGCAACTGGCAACTGGCAACTGCCAACTGGAAAGTGGAAAGTGGCAAGTGGCAAGGTCAGTGCCGGCATCCTTGCTGTTGACATTGCTACTTTGTTCAATTACGAAATCAACATAATGCCGACAAAGCCATTAAAAGGAGCAACCATTGCCTGGTAAAGGACACTCCCCAACCCAGCCCCACAGCTGCCGCCTGTCTCGTGTCTGGCCGCGTGCGTGCGTAAATCATAATGGCCAACTTTTTTCCAGAAAGGCGAAAAAGTTTTGCCCATTTTGTTTTTTTTTTTTTTGCTCTGTGGGCAAAGGACACGCCCTAAACGAACCGACAGGATTTGTATTATTTAATCAGCGCGACGTTCGCTTAATTAATTAACGACCATTTTTGGCATTTAGTTTGCTTTTGTGGCTTCGATGTTCAGAGATTTAATGAAGTATCCTTCCAACTTCTGTTCGTCTTCTTCTTCAATCCGCTTTCATACTCACTTTCTCAACGTGGCCACAAAGCTGTAAATGTAGACCAAGACGGCGGTGAGGAAGTAGGCCAATGGCAGCTTATAGCCGGATGTGCTGATGCCGGAAGTGCTCGAATAATAACTACGAAAGAAACCCAAGAGATAAGTACGCACACAATTAACAAAGAGCTTGGCTTAAATATATTTATTATGAGCCGAAGAGAAAGGTAAAAATTAATTGGTTACAGAAAGAGTTAAAAATGTGTAAAACTAGAAAAGTTAACAACAGTTAAATGGGTTTTAAATTACGCCTGAAAGTTGAGCAATTATTTTTGGCCCATACTCACCCGTAGAACATGGGCGAATACTTCAAATAGCCCTCGAATTCCCAGAATGTAAAAAGATTGCCGGCCACTTTGAATTCCGGCTCAGACATGCGTTTACGCGGATCCGTTTCATCGTGCTTGGTGGCAAAGTACTGGCGGAGCATAAGGCGAGGAGGAGCAGGAGGAGAAGGACAAGGAGAACAATTAAAATGTCAGCAGAAAGGAGACAAAGGACATACCTCCGGTCCAATGACAAAGGCCACCAGCGGTATGGCAATCATAATGTTGACCCACATGAGCCAGCGCAAGAATGTAAAGTAGGATGCGACGCCGGAGCCGAAATGCGATTCGATTTCCTTGATGCGCAGCTCCCAGGGTATGAGCACTGTGAGAAAACTGGCGGTTTCACGTTTCCAGTGTCGCCAGCGCTGCATGGAGACATCGAGCAATGAAAGGAGCCAGGCACAAGATGCGAGATGCGAAAGACCCAAGAGAGAAGGAAGGAAAAGAACAGAACAGAACAGAACAGTAGAGCAGAGCACAGGCGACATGAGTTATGCATGAATCCGGCGGATACTGCGTGCGGGCTGAGTCTCGTATTTTAATTGGTTTTCATGTAGTCTGGCGCATTAAAATGCCTGCAGAATGTTGGACAACCTCGATGAAATATGGCAAAAAGCAGGCCATAAATTCTGTAAACATAAATATAAACAGGACATTTGGGCTGCCACCAGGACACATAGTCTCCTCCAACGTCCTCCACTGCATTCTGCAGGCATTTTGTTCTTCTTCTAGTTTTTTTTTTTAGGTTTTTTGTGTGGCTCAACTAAGTGCAGTCTTTGCGGGAGGTGGAAGAGAAATCACTTACCGCTGCCATTAAAATTTTAAACCTCGCCCACAAATCTCTTGTGCTGCGTGACATGGCAAAGCGCTCCTGGAGCGCGCCCTCGTGGCGTGCCACATACGTTTTTGCCTGTCAACATCATTAAAAACAAAAAAAGGAGAGAAAAAAGAACAAACACTGGTTACAACAGCAGCACAACATGGCCAAGTGTGAGATTGACATACGAAATCGAATTTAATGGGCTCAAAAAATAAAAAAGTAAAAGAAAAGGCGTGAAAGAGTCAAGACACGCCTTGATTTCTCAGTCTTAGCCTTAGCCCTACCTGCCGCACAAGCTTCAGCTTTTTGCGTATGGGCCATGGCTGTAATTTGACCGATTGTATGACCTCCTTATGTAGGCGTATATTTTCAAAGATTTGCTCCTGCGTGGACTCCTGATTGGTGCCCTCCTCTGTGGGGGGAAAAGATAAATAATATTACACATACGCCCCATCAGACACGTGCGAATAAATGACAGCACGTAGCTGATTAGCCACTTGAGGCTCAGTTTGTTAGTTAAGCGCAATCTTTGCAAATAGTTATAGCTCACATATACATTATATATATATATATATATCGTATATTCCTATATGTGGGCCTTTTACTTGCCTGAGCTTGTCGTATAAACACTGGAGCGTCGCCGCTCCACACTATCCAGGACGTGATCCATGGGACTCGATGCACGTCGCGAATTGCGACTACCACGTTTGCCTCTATAGCCACGCACACTGGCACGTCTTTGCATTATCGCCGATACGGAAATTGAGTAGTCCTCCTCATCATCAACGTCGCCGGCGCCATTTTGTTGCTCGTAAGGAAGGTCCTGATGCTGTACTAACTCCTGGTTGCTATCGGCGTCGCTGCTTTGATTTTGTGTATGAAAATCTGTGCGGAAAATGCTTGAGAACTGAAATAAAAGCTCAACGAAATATTTACGCCTCTCTCTCTTACCGTTTAATTCGTAAGATCTATTATCGTCCTGCGAAGCAGTTCTAAAGGTTCAAGAGAAATTTGTATTGAGAAATTACCCTTTATTCTTTTGTTGTTGTTGTCAGCTTTTTTTTTTACCTTCTCCCCTTTTGTCCTCTATAAAATTCTCGTCGCTCATCGGCGCTGCTCTGCATTTGCCAGCCGCCTTTATCCAAGTCGCATGGCGGCGCCCAGGTCACAGACAATTGATGAGGCGAGGTGACTCCCGAGTTGTTCTATGAATTGGCTCAACTTTAATTCAATTTATATTTTGTGCTTATCAAATGGGTTCACGCTGAGCTTATTTCAATTAAACACTTATCAAAATTACTATCAATATTTTTATAATACTCTGCCAGGACTTAAAGATGGCTGATATCATTTAATTCATTAAGACAGCTGCCTGCAAACACTCCAGTTAAAATTTAGATATATTTTTAATATTTTTATCTATACAATTTTATTATAAATAAATTAGTTTCTCTTTTCTCCCATCACTCCATTTATTTTAGCTTTTATTTTATATTTCTTGGGATAAGTCTTGGATCAGTTTTTGTTCAAAAAAAAGTCTTGAATCTTTGCAGGATTCGTTCTATTTTCAAGGCACCGAATTTCTTATTTATTATTATTATTTTTGTTGGGCCCGCGTAACGCTTAGGAGCAGCCTTATGTGCAGACTGAACGGCTTAGCGAGCTGACCGGACCAGCAAGGCGCAAGGCACAAGGCACCAGGCACACACAGGACATTCAAAAGGACAGTCGCGGGACTGGACATGGACAGGTGGAACGAGAGCGAACGAGCCAGCAAGCAAGCAAAAGTTAAATTTTTTTCTAATAATGAATGAATATGAATGAAGCGCAGAGCTCGAACCTCGAACCTCAAACCTCAGCGCCGAAGCCCCAAAACCCCACCCAGAACTGACTTATCAAAGCCAAAACGTGCCCAAAACGCACACAGTTACACACAAAGAACGTTAAGGAATTTACATAGACACGCGTCCTGGCATTGAGGTAGGGAAGGTGGAGGGGAGAGAGCTGAGAAGAGAAGTGGCCTGAACGAACGGGTGGGGGGATGGGGGGATTGGTTAAGAGCAGGCCACTGACCACTCGTTGAGTTCCTCGCCCAGTTGAAACGAAGACGAATGAGCGTTAAAATCGCCAGAGGCATGTGATAACAACAACGCCAGGCGTAACCAGTCCAAAAGGACCTGCTGGACTGTGGCCAGGACATTGAATGTTCATTTAGATGCTTGTCTGTGTGTGTCTATGTGTGTGTGTGTGTGTGTGTGTGAGTCAGGATTGAGTCACGTTGTATTCTTGGCCCTGCTGGCCGACTAGCCTGGCATGTAAATGAAAATCAAACATGCAAGGGTTGATAAAGAAAATCGCAAAATTACAACAAACTAGCAGGGAAAACTATCTGCGGCATGCCAAAGCTTGAATACCCTTACAGATGGTAAATACTCTCTCCAACTGAAGGATGATTCCTTTGCTTGTAGATCTCAGCAAGATATCCAGTGCTCTCCTCATCCTCATCATTAATGCAAATGATTCATTATATCCATACTTGCATACTTGCTGACAAAAGTGTAGTGCCCTATGTTAGGGTATACAGCGACATAGTTGAGCATAGTCCGCGCCCACTATTGAAATATGTTTTCATATAACTTTTAGCGCTTTTGCTTTCACGTTTACTTTCGCTTTCGCCCAGATTTCCACTATGCTTCAGCCCTTTGACTGTCCTTTTAATTAAATGAAGTTCCGACTGCTTTCTTTTTTTTTCTTCTTTTTTTTGGCTTTTTAATTAACGTCAAAATTTATCTGTGCGTGTTGCGTGAACCCGCCTTGAACCGCTCCGAACTGAAATCATGTCGCACGTGTAGCATAATTTGGTGGGTTTTTATGGGTTCATTAGCCGCTGTGACAGCAGCTGCAGCAGCACTTCAAATACAACAAACAACCTACTGAAAAATACCCTGTAACTGGGCTCTGACCCAAATGCCACACCCACACCTCACACACACACACACAGGCACACACACACGCATTTGATGTGTGTAACTATAAGTGGTTTTCCATGTTCGATTGCAATTTTTAAGGTGTTGCTTGGCCAATGTTTGTCATAAATCTAGCGCTCAAACATGGCCAACGCCTTGTGATATGCAATATATTTTTTTCTTTTCTCTTTTTGTATGGCATTGACCCAAAAAAGGAAGGTAGAAAATATTTAGGCCTGTTCCAGAGAAATTGTGGAATATACTTCTTTATTTTTAGCTGCTCCCAACAGAAGTGGAAGTCTTTCGAAAAGGAAACTATGAAAAGACCTCTAATTTGGATTAATAGCTTAAAATATATTCAATTAAAGGTATTTTTTAACTACTCGTCGTATTATTGATTATCTGATTTGCTAATTAATTTATGTGGCAAACACTACTCTCACTCCTGGAGCGCTTCTCTTTGCCATTGACATCCCATCGCTTGCTGACCTCTTCACTGCTCTCATAGTGAGTCGCCAGCTTCATTCGGCTATCCTTCATGGAGGTCTCACTTAGCGAGGTGTAGCCCAGGCCCAGTCTCAATCCCTTGGCTGTGCCAGAGCTGTCCTGGCTGTTGGAGCGTCGGCAGATATTGCTGCGAGGTTGTGGTGAAGTGGTGGTAGTGTTGACATTATACTGTTTATATTGTTTCGCCTGCAAATTTCTATCGTTTTCCAGATTGTTTTGTAAGATGCGTCGTGCAAACTTGGCTTGAATCGCCTGCTTGAGGTGTTTATCCTTGAATGGGCCATGACGACAATTCTCACGTATCCAGCATCTGACATCGCGACAGCCCACATAGAAGTCACTGGTTTCGGTCATGTGCTGAGGCATCTTTGTAAGGCAGCCAAGGCCATTGAACATTCCAAAGCCCAGATCGAAGATGTTGCGTCCCAGTTGTGGCGGTTCGGGACCATCTTTGGTCTGGTATTTCAGAGGACCCACCGCTGACATTGGCTCCAGTTTCTCATTGCGGAACCGACGATCTACGGCCGTACAATATTTCCAGTCATCAAAGCAAATAGAATCTTCGGTCAACTCAAAATCCACATCCAGATTATCATTGAAGCTCATCTTGTTGATCTTCACCAGCTTCCCATAGCGATGCACCACATTAAAAGTCATGGAATATGGCTGTGGTATCATTATGGTGCCATCGCCATGAAAGCGATTATTATAAAAGTAACCAGAATACTGTGTACCATCTGGATAGACGTAGAGTCCATGTCCTTGCATGCCGCATGTCCCATTGGGCGTCCCATAGAATTTGCTGCCCGTGAGAAAACTCATGGCGAAGGACGAGCGTATATTTATTTTTTGCATCTTATTTTCTATTTCTTTAGTATTTTCAACAAATCAAATATTTTTTTGTGTAAATTTTTCAACTCCTAACGTCAAAAAAAACACATCATTTTTTCGATAGACGAGGGATATTTAAATGGACTACTTCAATGAGAGTTTTAGCTTCGGCCTGAAATTTCTATATATTTCGACTAAGACCCCAATTCTACAGAAGAAATTGAAGGAATTTGGGTATATTTTCTATACTCTATCTGAAGAAAAAGAAGAGCTTTCGATTGCGCTTTTAAAATGTTCTCGTTTTTTTGGAATTTATTCTGATACATGAATTTTACATTAAAGGATTTGCCTGAATTAGCATAGCAAAACGATATTGAATGAAACATTGGATTCTATAGCTCAAACACAGAATGGGTTATGTCCACAAAACTGGTGGGACGCTTCATATTGGATTGCACCACATAGAGAGTATCGGTTGGTTTCTTCTGGGACATTAGATAGGCCGTCTCATAGAGATCCTTGACATTGTCAATGATTGAAACATCGGAAGGACTCTGGGAAATGGTGTGTGTGGCGCCAGAGTCAATGCTTTCTATCTCCGAGCTGCTGGTCCATTGACGAGCTGCGTCAAATGGTGGCATAGGCTCGCCAGGATGTGTGCGTTTCCATAAATTGGCATAGGCCTCAGCACGTTCCTGCTCTTTGGCATGATGCGAACGTAGACACATTTCAGTTATGGTTGTCGGCTCATTCTTGGGTCTCTTGGCCGTGCAGTCCAATTCGGGCGAGGACTCATCCAGTTCAGGCTTCTCCTTGCATATCTTGGGGAAGTAGCGTTCACGATGAATCTCCCTATTGGGAGCATAGACGGTAATATGCTTCAGTTGGACCTGCTCATTGCCAAGATTATTGCCAATGATTTGACGACAGAAACTGGGCAGCGGCTCTGTTATATTCTCTTTGTGTGCACTGCGACAATGACGCATGATCCAGCGCTTCTCCTCCGGACAGCTGATGTAGGTGTTCTTCGAGAAGGGCGCCGGACGATCTACCAGCCAGCCGGTCTGTGAATTAAAGATGCCCTCCTCCACATCGTAGCACTTGTCGGGCACATGACGGGTCAGCAGATTGCTGGTCAAATAGGAAGTGGGTCCCACTGGTTGCTGGCCATAGAAACGCTCGGCCTGATAGCGACGATCCTTGGGCGTCAGATAACTCCAATCGTCACATATAAATTCACCATCCTGGAAGGTGCCCTCTACATGCAGCCCGTCGTTAAACCACATATCCTCAATGCTCACTAGCTTGCCCTTGAGGAACTCCCCCTTGATGGTGAAACGATAGGGCTGTGCCAGCTTCAAATGGCCAAAACCATGGAATTTACCCTCAACAAATCTGCCACGATATTCACTGCCATCCGGAAAACGATAACTTCCAAAGCCATCCATCATATGGGTAGCCTGATTCCAGGCACCTTCATAGCTGCTGCCCGTTAGAAAGCGCATTGTTGCCACCTCCAGCACATTTCCCGAGGATGCCATGGCGCTATATATTTATATTTATTGTTCTCTCTCTGACTCTGACTTTTCCTGTTCATATATATATATATATATACATATATAATCGTCTCTGTTTGTATGAATTATTCGAGTCTTCAAATACAACAAAACTTGTTTTTTGACTGCCTGCTTGACCCACTTATGACCCACCATGAAAAGTGGTGCCAGGTTTGCTGAGATTACATTAGGCTTTATGGCTTTATGGCTTTATGGCTTAATGAGTGCGTGTTTAGGTGTGGTCCAAGCCAAATGTTGAATGTCGAGTGCCTCGTCATCAGGCGCTTAGCATTTTATACCCTGCACTCGCAAAATATGCCCTAAAGAGGGTAGCTTAGAATATGAGTCTCTTCGGCAAAGCGGGCCTTAATCGAATCTGGCCCTTGGCCGTTTCAATATTTTTTAAATACTCCACTGAAAACTGAATATTTCTGGCTGCTTTTCAGGCTAATTTAAGTTTCCCTATAATTAAAATAAATTAGAAACACTTACAACCGAAATTGCTCTTCAAAGTTTGCATTTATTTGGAAGAGATTCTCAGCTGGTTCTTCAGGTCTACTCTGAGAGTCTTAAAGCTTTTGCTTGCTCCAATTAAAGGCAATAAAAAAGGGTATTTAAGTGTCGTCTTGGCGCTTTTTTTTGCTCCAAGTTATGCACGAAAAACAGGGAAAAAAATAAAAGAAATATTTGATCTGCTGGCTGGCTCTGGCATTGCATTGCTTGACCAGGTGGTTTATGGCCACGTTTATAGCTATTGGACTGTTTTTTTTTGTGTTGCGTCTGCTGCTGCTACATTTGTTGCCGTTGCCGTTGCACGTGCCCCAAAGCAAATCGTAAGCACTCCCTGGCGTACACTAAATCATTCCCACTTACCTCACTATTGGTGCCTGTGGCAAAAGCGCTGCTGCTGCCACCGCCACCGCCAGCGCCACCGCCACTGATGCCACCACTGCCACCACTGCCACCACTGCCACCATTGCCACCGCCAGCGCCACTCACGCAACGAAAATCCACAGAACCACCTGATGAACGCCGTGGTTTGCTTATATCCAGCCGCAATATGCCCGGTTTGGGACGACGTGGCTCAGCGGCTGGTGTGCTGCGCCTGGACTCCGCCGCAGAGTCCATGGCCTGCGTTGATGGTTCCACATTTTCACAGGACTCAGCATTTTGCATGGTCAGGCGAGAAGTTGTTTTACCAACAGAACAGAGGCAGACAGACAGACAGGAGACTCTGGCGCGCACACGTCCGCTGTGCAGCGCCAACGCGAGCGTACTATATCCATGTCCTGGCCAAGGAAGCAACAATTACGCGGCCAGCAGCGAAAATAAAATGTGAATTAAACGCGCGTCGCGTCGCGTTTCAGTGTGGGTGGGGGGAGCAAGGGAGCCACGCAATAATTGTGAATGTGAATGTGAATGACGTTCACGAGGCGACACAGACAGGCAGAAGGACACACAGGACACGCGGCACTTTCAACTGTTTCTTGTTGCTGTCACATAGCTCACATGTTGATATCCTTACCTTACCTGTGTGCAGGTGTGCAGAGTACCTGTCTGTGTGTTGGTGTGTGTGTGCCTGGGTGAACTTCCTGTTTTCAGGGTCGCCTTTAGGACTACATTTACATGGCTTTTAGCTTTGTGTAATTATGTTCGTGCCTGTGCCCCAAAAAGTGTCAAAAATAATGAAAAAAATGTTGAAAAAAAATGAGAAAAAAGAAGCAGCATATCGCATGTCGCGTTTTTCATTTTTCATTTGTTCCATTAGTGCGCTTCTTTCGCTGCTCTTAGCTGTTATCGCACTCACTTGGCCCGCTGCCCGCTGCCCGCTGCCCCCGCTCCTCTCCACAGGATAATTATGACCGCACACACACACACACACACACACACACACACACACAGTCGCCTTGGGTTTGTTTTCTAATTTTCAATATGCGATACGCTCACACACGCCCACATTAATAACGCCCCCATTGCGCTTGTTAGCTGCCAGCTGCCAAGCCCACACGTTGCGCCACGTTTCCATGTGTGTGTGTGCGGGTGTGTGCGTGTGTGTGTGTGCATCCTGCCCCCGCTGATGTGCAACGCTTTGGTGTATTACAAGCGAAGCACGTTAAATTAATTGAACAACAGGAGAGAAGCAGCCAGAAACACTTAAAACATGCAAATGCATTTAATTTTTATTACTTTTATTATTATTATTCGCTTAATTTCAGTTGCAGCACTTAATACCACTAAAACTAGAATTAATCTAATATTAAATAGCTTTTTTGAGCAAATAAAACAAGAAAAAAAAAAAAGAATGATGAACTTTCGGAATGTTGTGCGTGTGTTTTCTCTCTCTTTATGCTTAGAACAAATTTCAGTTTCAGTCTCAAAAAATTGTTGCATAAATTAGCTAAAACCATTAATAAAATTTGAGTTTCAATTTGTTTTAATTTTAAATAAAATAGCTTAAAATCGTTAGGGAAATCGTCTGTTAATAGATGCAGCCAATCCTTAAGCTTCTTCTACAACTATCAAAGTTCTCTATTTTCAATCTGTTTAACCTATCTACCCCCAGTTGTTGCCCTCAGAAATCCACTCAAGCTCAAGCTACGTACGGCATAATCACTTATACGCCACGTCTGCCGCTAGCAATTGCGGTCCTGCAGTAAATTTATAGAGTTTGCCCGCAATTCCTGTTACACAAAAAGTGAAATCGATTTATGCATAAAATGCCTGATGCTGAAATATTTATGAGTAACAAACATTTGAGCTGTTGTTGCTGTTGCTGCTGCTGCTGCTGCGGGTGGATTTTCTTATTTGCTTTGCCATATATTTTGCCTGGCAGTGAGAATCCGCAAGGAAGCTGCAACATTTGCTTCCTGTGTGTGTGTTTTTTTTTCTTTTGCGCTTTTTGCATGTTTGCTTAGCTTAATAACCAGTTTTTCTCAAACATGAAAAGTTGGCCAAGTTAAGCAGCAATTGTGGGGCTTTTATTATGTTTCGTTTATCTTTTTTCCTGTTTCGTTGTACGCTGGGGCGTATGATAAATGCGACCTGTTTGCTTGCCTAATGAATTGCCTGACTGCCTGCCTGCCTGGCTGCCTGACTGCCTGGCTGAGTGTGTGTGCTTCTGTATATGTGGGAAATACTTTTACTTAGTTTATTAATACTTAAATACACATTGAGCTTAAGCTTTATGCTCGCTAATTGACTTATGTCTAAGCTTATTCATTTTCCTTTCATTTTTATTTTGCTTTTATCTCTCCTCTCGTGTGTGTGTTCATGGCATTTCAATGAGCATGTCGTTCGTTTGGGTTAATTTGGTCATTTAGTCTATTGATTTTCATATTAGCTAAGCCTAAGTAACTAAGTAACTAGCTGGCTGGCTAGCTGGCTGCTCTAAAGTGCCATTGCTTAAGGCTAAAAAAAAAAAAGTAACGTCACTTAACAGCTAATAAACGCACACATTACGGCTGGGCCAGGGGCTGGGGCTGAGGGTAGAGAATTGGCTAAAATGTTGTCACTTTGCCCAAACGCATGCCAAGCAATTTACGACGTTTTTTGGCGCTTAACTTAGTCCAAATGGTGCTGCTGCCCTCCACCAGCAGAAATTCATCGCATAAATCATCCGTTTCCTTAACAATGCCGCCATAGAAATGATCCTCCTGATACTTCTCAGAGCGCGAGTCGCCGGAAACGAAGCCGCTTTCGGGGCGGGAAAGCGAGGCGGTATGCCAGGGCAGCTGCTGAAACCAGCGGGCCACTTTGGCCGTCGACGAAAGCTGTGAAAATGGAAAATGAGTCGAGTATAAACAACAGAAAGAAAACTCAAAGAAAAAAGAAGTCAGTGTGTAAATTTATGCAAATGAGTTATGTGCGCAAATTGCTGTCCACCGACACCAACATCGGACCGGGGATCGGGGATCGGGGTTGGGGGTCGAGGGGGGTGGTGGGAGAAAAGTGAAAAACGGCGACACTTGTTTTTGTTTTTGTATATTTTCATGCATTTTCCTCAGCGCTTTTCATTTATCATGCGAAATTTATGCACTGCTTGTTCGGCCGTTCATTATCCGACACGGCGTATGCGTAATACAAATGCGCTTAAAAGTATGCAGCACGTTTTTGCTTTGACGCTGCGCTGAAAAGTATGCAGCAAGTTTTTTTTCCCCCGTCTGCTGCTGCCGCCGCTGCTACTGCTGCTGCTGCTGCTGTGAAAAACTCATTAGGAAAATTGTTAAACGTTGCGTAAAGTGGCAACGGTTACTGGACACTAATGATTATATATCGCTTTATATATAGATATAAAGTATTTTCATTTTTTCGGACTATTTATATACGTTTTTATTGCTGTTCTTTGTTGTGTTTGTTGTTTGTTGTGTTTGTTGTTGGTTGTTGGTAGCTTAAGAGTTAATAATTTATACTTTAACAGTTTGGGTAATTAATCAATTTGTAATTGTTCTATTGGCATCGATATAAACATAAATATCAATTTATTTAAGTGCTGAGCAAATCATTCTGGAAGTTTCCTTTAAAAATTACATTTAATAACAACAATTTACAAAATAGTTTTTAACTAATTAGAGAGCCTAACAACTACTAACTTTGACACTTGTTTAAGGGAGAGAAAATACTTTCATTATTTATTTTTTTTGCTGTTGTTCTTTGCATAGTTATATAATATACGCGTACGAGTAATAATAGTATATATATTTTTTTATTATTTATTTATATTTTTTGCTGATATGCTGCAATTGTTGTTAGATTATGTTTGACAAATACTTTGCTTGACTAGAGACATTTAGGAGGGGGTTGAGAAAAAAAAACAACTTAAAATGCAAGCTAAGACTAGTTTTTGAGCTAAAATTTAATACTGTTACGCATAGACCCACTCGTATTCATATTCATATTCATATTCACACTCATTCACACACACACACACACACACACACACACACTCAACTTATTCATTTATTTATCTAAGAGCCGCTGCTCGCTCGCTCTCGCTCTCTCTCGTTGTATTTGGTGTTGTTGCCTCCTATTTGGTGGTGTGCCTGGCCCAGGCGGTGCGCTGCACCTGGCTCATCATTTGGCTGCGGTTGGGCACCTTTTCGCTGGTGCTGCGCGTTATAAAACTGGGCGTGGCCGATAGTTTACGCTGATGACCCGCCTCATCGGTGACACGCAGCAGAACCGTATTAAAGCGCGTCTCCCTCGAATTATTATTACTATTATTATTATTATTATTATTGTTGTTGCTGTTGCCAATGCTCTGGCTGCTGCTGCCACCGGGACTGATGTTGTTGTTGCTGCTGCGTTGCCGGGGCGACGAGGGTGAATCCAGGGTGGAGGAGCTGCGACTTGTGTCCCTTGTGCTGGTGGAACCGCCACAGGCCAAGCCAGCCAAATTGCCATTAGAAACTGCCACCTTCAGTTGCTCTTCCAAATTATTCAGATTCTGTTCAATGCTCAGACGCAGATCATCGTTTAGCATGGAGCTGCCTGTAAATGAATTACGATTCATTGTGCCCAGCGGCGATGGTGTCAAGTTGCCTGCATTGAGTCCACCCGACGAGGCCAGAAAGTTGAATGCATTGGCTGCAGCGGCAGCGGCGTTGTTATTGCTCAGCGTTGTGGGCGTGGCTGGTGTGCAGGACAACGGATTAACAAAAAAGTAGGAGTTATGTGGCGAAGCCGAGGGCGTCTGTTGCGGCTGTGTTGCTGCATTCGCATTGAGATTTAATGCCTGCAGGCGATTAAGCAGCTCCTGGTTGACCTGAAATAGATCCTTGGAGAGGGCATCCTGTTGCTGTTGCTGCTGCAGCTGATTACTGATGTTTTGCAGCTGACTCATTGAGGGATATGGACTGCTGCCGCTGGTTCCGGGCGTCACCAGCGGTGGTGTTGGTGGCGTCAATTGCGCTGCCTGTTGCTGCTGTGCCGCTGATGTTGTTGGCGTCTGTTGCAGGCTCTGCAAATTCTGTAGATTTTGGCTCTGCTGATTGAGGCCGCTGAGCTGATGGCTTAGCGAGGTCAGCTGCTGATTGATGTTGCCCAGATTGTTAATCTGTTGATTGATGGTGGCCAAATTGTTGTTGTTGCTGGTTGCCTGCAGCAGCAACTGCAGCTGCGAGTGCTGTTGCTGCTGCTGCTGTTGCTGTTGCTATTTTGGGTAAAAGGGTATCTCAAGTCAATAACACGGCCAGAGTAGCTTATTACACTAGGAACAACAGCAACAAATTAAAGAACAACAGCGAGAAGGAAGAACAAACAAACGTGCAAAAAGAAAACGCAATAAGAAAACTCAGCGGGGCAGCAAAAGAAAAACAAAATAAACATGCATAGGGCAGGCGCTTCAGCATACATTAAAATTCGCATTTTCCGATTATAATTTCAGGTTTTTTGTTTTGGTATTTTTCTGTTTTTTGTTTTTTTGTTTTTTCAGTTTTAACGCAATCAAAAATTATGAAGTCATAAATAAAAGCGCTATTTATTTATGAGCGCAAACAACATAAACTCTTCAGTTAACTGGCCTTATTGAGATGGACTCACCTGTGGCGCCATGCCAATGTTGGCAGAGGTCAGACCCGCGCTCTGCTGCTCGTTGTAGGCTCCCAAAGAAGCCAAGTGCTCCAGCAGCTCGCGATTCTGTTGCAGCAGCTGCTGTGTGCGCGCCTAAGAAACAGGATTCATTTTAGCAGCTTGAAAGGGATCGAAAAAGGATGAATAATCTCTCACCTGCGCCTCTATGCGCGCATTTGTCTCCGAGATGAGCTGCTCTCGCACCAGCATCAGTTGTCCCAGTGCCTGACGCGTCTGTTGAGCCTGCGCCTCCAGCTGATCCTTCAGCTGGGTGATCTCTGTGCGCGGCGATGACGGCGACCCGGGTGATTTGTCATCCACGTCGCACTGTACAGAGAAAGTTGGTAAAAATTCAACGATTATTTTTGCTTTCCATTTAAAGATTAAAGTTCGCAGAAAGCTTTTTCCACAGCCATGAAAAATTCCATTTATGAAAATTTCATTGGCTTCTGAATATTTTGCTGTATTTTTCTGTATTTTTCTGTATTTTCTGTTATTTATAAATATTTTCGTGTGTATTTTCTTTTGCGGTTTCTCTGGTTACCTGAAACCAGGTGAAAACTAACAACAAAAAACTAAAATCGGCTTTAATGGCATTTTCTGAGTAGATTTTAACTTATTCAACTTATTTAAAATCAGTTTAAACTGATTTATGCCAGTTTTATGAATGCAGCTTTCGATGTTTATTGAAAGAGAAGCCATCAAGATTTCTTGCAAAATATCAAAACATTTTGTTTACATTTCATTTTAAAAATATACTTAATTGTTTTGCTGCCTTTGTTATTTGTTTTTTCTTATTTTTTCATATATATTTATTTATTTATAATAAATTTTACATAGTCCTGAAAACCACGCACTGAGCCAGAGAGGGAGAAAGGGGGAAAGGGGGAAAAGACACGTTTAAAAGGTAAAAAAAAAGTTATTTTAATGATAGAGCTGCTTTGTTTACAGTACTTGAAACCGAGGTAAACAAATATTTGGCTAGAAAAATTTATAGAAATGAGCTAAACGAAAGGCTGGCATCGCTGCTGCTACTTTGTATACTTTGATGGCATTTTAATTGGCATTGTTTAATTTAATTTGCTGATAAGTATTTAATAATTAGCACTAATTTAGCATAGATTCGAATAGATTGCAATCAAGAAGGGGATTTATATTATTTTCTCTATTTACTCACCAGCAGGCTGGTCGATTTACGTAGACTCGACTGCGTTGGCAGCAGCTCCAAGTGGTTCGGTCTCTGCGGCTGCGTGTGGTTTAAATCGGGCGTTATGGCCAAGTGCTCTATAAATATATATTAACAGAAATGTTTTTCCAGATTTAGTTGAGTGTGTGTTGTAAATAGACCAAGTTAGTTTAACCCTGGCCAGGCCTCTGGCAAGGTCACTGAACAAATTCCAACCGGAGGGGGGTTGCTCCTGCTGCTGCTGCTGCTGCAGGGTTGGCTTCTTTTTGCACTTAATTTCCACTTAATTACAACAGCTTCATTTCAATATTTGTTTTGATTATGCTGCCTGAATAATAAATAATGATATAATCCCCATGTGAGCTTCATTTCATTTCAAGGGTCCTGCAAAGTTCACTGTTCATTCCAGTGTTTATTTTGTTCGGATTTTGTTCGGGTTTTCGGCCTGAGATTCGATTTGATTTGTGTGCAAAAATATTTGAACAATTCGCTTAGCCACAAAAACTAAAATTAAACTTTTCGCTGCGCGTGTAAATGAATTGTGAAATATCGTAAAATTCGGCGAGATCGTGAAAATATTTCAGCAATTTGGCTCTTTCGCCTCGCACCTGAGCAGAGCACATGTTAATAACTGCGTATTGTTTTGGCCGAAATCATCTTGGAAATTTTTCACAGCATGTAAATTAATTTGGCGTATTTAATTGTTCATATAACTAATTTATAACCACCCTACCTTCCCCTCCCGAACAACTAATCCCTACTAATAATTAGTACAGTAAAACAAAAGTTAGCACATGTTTTTGGCCAGCTATTTTGGTGCAATGATTCATCAGATTTTTGCTTTTTACTATTTAAATGACCTAATTCAGCAGTTGGCCTGAACACATCTGATTCAATTTTAGGGCTGCTGCAAAGATTTGTGGCAGCAGCTGAGCAAAATTGTTAAGCAAATAGTCGAAGACCGCATCGGTCTTCTCTGCAGCTCATAAAAACAAGGTTTTCTCTGTTGACTTATCAATAATTCATAGCATACTTTTGCGGGCAGCCTGTGAGTCTGAACTGAAGGTTAAACCAGCTCGAATGCCCTGACAACTGACTCTGTTACGAGTGAATTTCTATCCAATCTTTCAACAAAGAAGAGCGACGAGCACAAAGGCAGCATCTGCTGTTCATAAGGCAGACAGACAGACGGACGGACAGACAAACAAACAGGCCACAAGCCACAGCTACAAAAAAAAAAGTAAAATAAAAGCACACATCAGTTAAGCTATAAGAATTTTCTTAAAAAGTCAACAGACGCGTACAAAAAATTATGAATATTAACAAATAAGCAATGGAGTAGTTGTGAGTGAGTGATCGACTAGCAGTTACCCTGCAAAATCATTCAAAGTTAAAGACCTAAGGCAGCAGTTAGACAGGCGCAGTGATCGCCTGGCAGATATTCTACGGCTGTTGCCCAATTAAAGGACAAGTGGAGAGTGAGTGAACGACTAGCAGTTGCCCTATAAATTGCTCAGCTGGCAGACAGCAGTTAGAAGACTAGCAGATGCCCTATTCCCAGCTCTAAAGCAGCCCAAATTTTATTAACTAACTTGGCTAGTGCTAATACCACTTACTATGAGGGTATATACCCCTTTGTTAGATTTATGACTGCAGGGTATGAACATTACAATTCCATATAAAGTGCCGCAGCATTTTTTTGGTTTTCTTGTACAAGTAAATTATTATTATTTTTGGCACACGACTGCCAAACAGATGCCAAAGGCCGCCCATCTGTGGCACGCCCCCAAGCGTAGAGCCACGTGTTTGTTGCATGCCTCAGAAGTAACCTGGCGACACGCAAAGATTTCGGTTTTGTATTACAGTCAGGGAAATGGGGAAATGGGGAAATAGAGAAATATATTCACTCATTTAATATAAATATAATATTATAATCTGTTGAAATACTTTGGAAATTCTTAGAATGTTATTACCAATTTCTGAGAATTTCTAGCGAATTATGTCGGTTGCTTGTCTAAAATGAAATATTGGCAAAACGAAAAAGAAAGAGACTGAAGAAATTGAAATATATTTTTCTTGTCAGTTTTTTGTTTTTTGCCTTTTCGGCGTTGATGACGTCAAAGTCGTGAAAAGCCGCTTTCAGCAATTGAAGCATTGTCTACTGCTGCTGCTGCTCAATCCATCAATCCATCAATCTATCAATCTATCAATTTCTCAATACTTCTGCTTTGAATTTGTGTGCTTGTTGCGCTAATGTGAAATGTATTAATTTGTTTTATTTCCCCTCCTCTTTGTTTATTAATATTTATTATAGAAAATTCTTAAATCTGCGCATATTTAAATTAAAATGAGTCTCTGCCCCTTGCGGGCCGCCGTCGCCTTTTGGCTGTCACTGTAAAATGCAATTTAAATGCAAATGTTGCCACGTTTTTGGGAGCTGCTTTTGCTGCTGAATTGAACTGAATTCAAAATTAAACAGCACAAAATTTGCATTGAAATGTTGAAACTGAATTGCAAAACTAATGCAGTCAGCGTGTCCAAAGTGTGGTCGGCGGGGCACCACCCACCACCCACCCAACCCACCGCCCACCCAGTCAGCTGGCCAGCTGAGCAGCTGAGAGTCGGTCGCCCCAGGAAGCAGCAGCAGCCGCAGCAGCAGCAGCCACAGCAGCAGCAGCAGCCGGCGTCGACAGCTTTTCATTTATTTATTGGCCCCACAGTGCGGACAACGACCCAACGGACGGCAGACGGGAAGGGGTTATCAGACAAGTAATCGCATGCACTCAGAGAAAAAAAAGCATATTTATTGTTTTTTAATTTCTTACTGAAATTCTGCTATATTAAAGGCTGAATAAAATGTTGAATAATATGTGCTGATTGTTCCTGTATTTTATTTCATTTGTTGACTTATTCCCAGACTTGTTTGGAGCTAATAAAATCTTGTATCGATAAGCTCTGCTCTAGAAATGCCTTCAATTAGTTGTGGACTATTTACAAATAAGCCAAATTCTATGTCTGTTTCGTTAAAGATAGCTAGAAAGAAGCTCTATAGACTCTTAGCCCTTTTCTCTGAGTGCACATATGAGACCATGCTCCTTGGGGGCAGTGAATCTAGTGGTTTATATGGATGAAGTATTTACCTTTCTTTGGCGTTTCGCTGGAAACAAGTGCAATGCCGCCTCCATCATCGCTGAGCTGCTGCTCGCTGATTTGCTCCACATCGAGCAGCTCCGACGATGAAACATCGGAGCGTTCGTCATTGGGCTCCAGGGAATTCTTATGAAGATTAAATTTGTGGCACACTTCAAAGGCTTGTCCGACAGTGCGCACGATGCGCATGGCCTGAGACTGCAAAGACAAAGAGAGAGAGAGCGGAAGAGGGAGAAAATTAACAACAATTAATATTAATCCGCAGAGGCAAACAAGCACTTAAGCAGCAGCAGCTGCAGCAGCAGCTGCTAAACAAAAGCAAATTATTACGCATACGCCCCGTGGCTGGCTGCGTATTTACCTCGGGATCGCTAGCTGTTGCCGCATTGCTGCAGCAAATGGCATCCTTTATGCGATTATTATTATTGCATAAATTATCACAGTCGGAAGCATGTCCTTGCATGTGGAGCGCAGTGCGCTCCAGCGGTGAGCTGCGACGCCTCTGCCGCTCCTGACGCTGCTCGGCGAGCACAGCAGCAGACATGGCAACCACCACTGGCGATAAGCCGGCTTCGATGGGCTCCCTAAACGACAATTTCTTTCGCGGCTTATCTGTCTTGGGTCGTTCCAGCATAATGCCAGCATGGTTGGGTAATAAACCTGAAGTGCCGCCGCTACCGCCGCTGCTCAGACTGGAGCTGCTCTGCTGCTCGTAATGCGAATCACTGAGACTTTTGCGGCGTTGCAGGATGTGTCGCTGCTCGGAGCGCTGATACAGCTGCTGGGCGCGACGCAGTGCCTCCGGCGAGGCGACATAATGCTGATCGCTGGGCACGCGCTTGAATTTCAGTCGCGCCTTCAACACATCTCCATTGGCCGACGCAGCGGACGTTGCCTTATGCGCCTTGGCCACCGGCTGCTCCTTCTTAATCAGATAAACCGTATTCTCCTCATCGTTGAAGAGTATATGCCGTGGCTTACTGTCTATGTAGGTGTCGTCTAGGAAACGCTGTGGTGAGTTTTGTGGCGACTGACAACGCGGAGCCAGTTCGCTCTCCATGCAGCCAATTAATTCACGTATATCCAGGCTCTTATTGCGTGCCAGCTGCTTCTGTTTGCGTTGAGCTTTCTTTGTGGCAGACAGCGGAGATTGCGGCGGTTTATCCTTCTGTAATTTATCCTTGTCACCAACGAGTATGTCGCGTATCAGGCCACCGCCGCTGCGAAAGATGTTGCGATGATAGTGCACTTCCGCAGGCTTGTCGCTAGTCTCCATTTCCGTTTCCGTTCTGTTGCTGCTGCTGCTGCATGTCGCTATCGCTGCTGCAGATGATGCTGCTGCCGCTGCTGCGGCCGCTGCCTTGCTGCGACTGCGTGACCAGGGCAAAAAATCAAAGGCCTTGGTAATGGGACTACGTGGATTGGTTGGCGATTCCATCAGATGTGGCTGATGCTGCTGCTGGTGCTGGCGCAGCTTGTCCCGCTTCAGCGGCGAAGGCGGTGTGCCATTGCCCATCAGAGTCTTCTCATGCTTCATGGCTAATGAACTCTTTAAACGCAATTTAATCACAAGGTCTTTTGGCCAAAAAACAAAAAAAAAAAAATGCTATGTTGTCAACACTTTCGCTTGAGTTTTTCACACAATTTGCGGTTTGCTTTTTCTCACACTTTTCCGCTTTTTCCGCTTTTCCACTAGGTTCAATGCTGTTCAATATATATTTGTTTTCAATAATCGGCGCCAATTAAGAGACTATTAATTTCATAATTATTTGGCTGTCTGTGAATTATTGCGGCGACTCCTTGGGCCAGGTTGTTCACACAGAAGCCCCATTTTTCGCACCTACAGTTCAAGTTTTTTATTGTTGGTTTTTTGTTGCTTTTTTTTTTTTATACAATTTATGGGCGAGTATATTGAATTATTTTCGTCGATTGCCTGGTGCAATTCTCAATTCTCAATTGTTTTTATTTACCTATTTTTAGTTGTATTCGAATTGTATTTTTTATTATTTACGAACTGCATTTCTGCCAGCTGCCAGTTGCGAGCCGCGTTGCCTGCATTCAGTTTAAAATTCATTCAATTTATACAAAAACTGTCCATCTCTACGCTTTTGCTTGGATTGAGCATTCGATTCAATCGCCTAAAGTGAATGATTTGCATTTGCACTGAACACTGAAAGTGAATAGACGTGAATATTCGTGAATCAGCTGCTTGCAGCCTGCCTCTTGACTGGCACAAAGACAACAGTCTGAAGGTCTACATTTATACTAAATAAATAATGCTTGGCATAAAGCGAAATGGCTAAGAGATATATCGAAATTCGGTTTAAAAATTAAGTAAAAAAGGCTAAGAAGAAATGCTTTATTTATATATATATATGAGTGTTTTTTTTTTCTGCTAAATAGTTATTTGCTCACATAAATCATTTCGTACGACCGACATTTTCCCAGAAATATTTCTAGCAGTGTGTGGTAAATCTATCCACTCATTTTGCTTGTCCATCAATGTTAATTGTGTCAACGCTTTTGGCCACAAATCGAGCACTTTGCTGGCCAGAAAAAGAGCCGAAAAAAAGCCACTCAGTAATTTCAGAGCGACATTTTAACAACGAGACATTCATGTGAATTATTTTGACAAGCGCGAACAGAATTAGTTTGCACAACAAAATAAGTTACAAAATACTTTTAAAAAAAAATGTGATCTATTTCAGTGGCTATTATGACTTTTGACCCCCCCCTGCCGGCTGAAAAAGAATATACACTTTTTTCCTACTTGAATTTGGTTTATTTTACAAACAAACAAACATTGCGCATACGCTGCGTGTGCCGGCAACATTTGTCTAACGAAGTGGCAAAGGTGTCGATTGATTGTCCGTCTCTCCAACTGTCTATCCAGCTGTCTCTCTGTCTGTCTGTCCGTCTGGCTGTCCATTTGCCTCACTGCACACAGCTCAATTCGTGACGCAATTGCTAATAAATCAAATCAGTGAAAAACTATAAAAAAAAAAGAAAAAAGAAATGGTAGCAGGCGAATTGGCCCGAAGTGTGTGTGGCAATTTGCATTTGTTACAACGGAAAACTCAAATAAATAGAATTGAATTTGTTACGTGGAAAACTACTTGAATATTTATGGCCAACACACAGACACACACAAAAAATATCGTTAAAAAAGTTGCCAACAAGTCGCTTTGTAGATTTGATTTTATGTATTTATTTGATTTTTAATTTCCATTTTACTTCTGGCAGTTTATTTGCTCTTCTCGAGTTTTCCAGTTTTTCATTTCGCCTCGCCTTTCATTCTCGGTCATAAGGGAAAATTTTTACAGAGGAAAATCTTTTACGCCACGCACTTTCCACTGAGTTGCATATGTAAACGGTTCGTTGCTCGAGCTTCTTTTTAGTGCCCCTGTTTGCCAGTTTTTAATGCCAAATACCCCTTATAAAATGGCTAAAATGGGGTATGCTAAGTGCAGCAGGCAGCAAGCAGTGTGCAGGGCATAGAAGAGGCTAAGCCTTGTATGAAACTGAGGCAGAGCTATATTACGTATACGCAAGGGAATGCAGTAAGTTTCGTACTTAGAAATTAGTTTTGTAGCTAATTAAAGGAGCATAATTTCAGTATTTAATTTAGTCGAGGTATCTGCCAGTCGAGCACTTTTTTTGTAACTCTTCTTATGAGCTCTGCTTTCGCATGATTTTATCGCCGCAACGCGTACAGCAGTTGCCACATGTTTACTGTGGCCATAAGTCGTGCCACTGGCAGTGGCAAGGAAGCATGGCAACCAGCAGAACCCAGTGGCACCCACATAGCCAACCCACGTAACCAACGCAACCACCAAAAACCCGCAGTTGCAGCACTGCAGCATTGCAACAGCTGTTGCAGCTTCGACGGGGGGGAGGGGCTGAGGCTGGTGCTGTGGCATGCGAGTATAGTAAATTTTGCACGTGGTTTGCTGGGGTTAAACAAGCTTATTTTCAGGCTGGCCGACTGCTAATTAACTTTTCATTAGTCATGGCCAAAAGAAAAGAACTTAAAATATAATTTGTGCTCTTTCATTTGGCAATAGGAGTAGTATTTATTTTGGATTATTTCGACTGTTCTTGTTAGCCGCCGAACACCCAAAAAAAAAAAAAAGCCCTATATGCTTTGCTGGTTCGCTTGCCGAAATACTTTAGAGCAGGCTATTAAAATAATGGATCTATTTTGGTTTAAATGCAAAGCGAAAAGTAGAAAAGTAGAAAAATAAATCAAGCGAAAATCCACAGACTAATTGAAAATTCGACCATTGTGTGGCAGCCATTTTGGGGTAAAAATACACCCAAAAAAAAGCAGGCAGGCAGGAAAACTTATATACAATTTGTATACGAATATAATACTCTATATATACACTATATATATATATCTCTATATATTCGTAGGATGTTGTAAGTTGTGTGTTCTTTTTGAGCAGCAGCTATCAAAGCTGTCTTTTATTTATACAAAAAGAAAAGCACTCAATCACTTAAATAATTTGTTGTCTATTGGCTGCCAATTTTGTATGGTTTTCCCTAGGCGAAAATTATAAATAAATAGAGTAGAGTCGAGTCGAGCAGAGCAGAGCTAAGCAGAGAAATCATAAATATTTCAGGCAATATCACGTGTGCGTCTGATTGACCATCATCATAAGAGAATTATTTATTTATTTATTCGCAGCCAGCTACCTGTGGGGAATTCAGCTCATTTACTCGTTCTTTAGCCATTTTCTTGCGTAGGCCGTTTCTAGATGATGGAAATACCAATGAAAATTAAGTTGATTGCCGCAATTTTATGGCACTAGCCGGAAAAAAAATACAAAAAGAAAAAAAACTAATATGCATAAACAAGTTGCAAAGTGCGTCAGACAGGGCCTAAATACCCCCACAATTTTGTATGGCAGTGTAATATTTTGTGTTGTATTCCCCCGTTGCTAATTATATGGCCCAATCTGTACACATGCCAAAAACTTATGAATATATTTTCTTAACGATTTCTCTCGGCACGTTTTAGGACTTTTGTGTGCAATTAATTTTCCAGTGCTTGACAATTTTCATTTCTATATTTTCTTTTAATAATTATAACTGTTGCTACACTCTGCTAATTTTCTTCTCTTTTTCCTGTAGCCATTTGATGGCGTCAGCAACGCATGACAAACACTTTTCCGACTTGATTTTTGTTGGCGAGTGTTGTCTGTGTCTCTTTTTTTTTTTGGTCTGATGATCTATGGACTAGCCAAATATTTAACTTAACGCTTTGAACATGCCATTGCCTGAATTTATTTAATTAATTCTTGTGACAACGAAGCATATTTATATATGTTTTTCAGCTGGCAGAAATACGTGTTTTTTTCCTCACATTTATTTATTTATTTTGTTGTTGTTTTTTGTGTTGTTTTTACCAAGTTGCTCTCTACTTTTCACTGCACTGCACTTCACAGACACACGCAAAAAATTGCATAATTTTCTCTGAGAGAAACGCGAGGAACAACGCAGAACAACGTCTGCTGCGGCGCTCCGTCGAAAAGATACTGGATAAAGACTGGCCGGACTCGTCTCGAACGAGATCTGTGATGGATCGCTCTATAGGTTAGCCGGCTAAAATGGAGAAGCTTTTTTTTGGCAACGGCGGCAAGCTTTCGCCACTCAGCTGTTAGCGTAGCAGTTTGTTTTTGGTTTCTTTTTTCTGGTTGCCGACACGCTGCGTTTGTTTTGGCTCTTTACGGCCAGCCGCCTGCTGGGTTGGCTATGGGCTACTGGGCTGACTTGGCGTATGCGCGATTATTTCTTGCTGGCCATGCAACTTGTGGCGGTCGCGTGACGTCACTGCTTTGTGTTTCGCGGAAGTAAACAAAAAGCAACATTTTCTATTTCGTTTATAATTCATGCCGATGCCGCTGCCGCCGCCGCTGCTGCTGCCGCTGCTACTTAGCCATAAATCAAGCGTTTTCAACAACTTTGTCTACTGTTTATTTTGATGATCCTGATCCCATAATAATAATAATAATAATACGAAGGGGGACAGAGGAAAGGGGGCAGTTCTCGCACTACAAAGTGCAATTTTAATTGCGTTGCATTTCGGTTGAATTTATTTTCGTATTGTTTATTGTTGTTGCGCTGTTAGATCGCCTGACTGACGCACGGCGTATACGCAATTTTCACACGTGTCACAAGCAGGTAAGCTCCAAACCCTGCCCCGTGTCCTTAGTTCTAGCCGTATGTGTCAGTTGTCAGACATTTCAACACGTTGACTGGCTGACTGGTTGTCTCTTTGGCTTCATTTTTTTGCGCTCTTTTTGTTTTTAACCCGAATTGCTTTGTTGTTAATTGAAAATACGTGTCGAAAATAGAAATGGCAAATGCCAGCAGACTTGACATTGCCTAGAGCCAAAGTTGAAGGCCAACAAACAAACAAGCAAACAAACAGGCAAACAGGCCGTAAATAAATCATAGAATTTATTCAACCAGCAACTGGTGCAGCTTGCTGCAAGCGACCACAAATCAAAGCAAATGCATTTCTGTGGCTGTTGCGGCTGCCACTGCGGCAACTACAAAGTAAAAGCAATTTATTTATTTGCCAAATCGCAGCCGCAACTTGTTGGGTAGCTTCTTTTTGTTGCTGTTGTTGCTTTTCTCGTACCTGCCGCAATTTTTTGGCCAAGTTTTTATTTGCAGACCATCAGACATTGGCCACAATACGGAAATATACAGAGAGAGAGAGAGAGATACGATTGGCGGTCAACTTGATGGACAGTTGCGTCTTACATTTGCTTTTGGAATTCAGCATACAGAATCTTAATGCCAAGTAATATTGCCTGAGAAATGCGTCTGTCTCTCTGTCTGTCTGTGTGCCTGGCTGACTGAAAGACACTGATGTCTGCTAATGGCTATAAATTGTCATTTGCAATTGCCAATTTTCTTCTCTGATCTGTGAGTAGATCAGCGCAAAGCTGTTGATGTGTCCAGCTATAAATTAACAGCTGTTAATCTAGCACTACAGCTATGCTGACAATATTGCTATAGCTCTGTTAATTTGAGGTTCCCTCTGTTAAGTTTTCTATGTATACTCAATAGAGTACTCTATATTTGTTACTGCTATGTTAAATGTGATAGCTGTTTCAAAACAGAATTCAAGTTATTCTCTTAACTTAGTTAACATTTGTTGAGCTATGCTAATTAGCCTCTGTTATTATACTATTTTGTGACTGCTATGTTAAATCAAACATTATTGTTAACAGACGTTGAGCTCTGTTACAGCTGTAATGTGTCAATGTTAACTATTCTATGTACAGTCAATAATATCTGTATATATCTCAGAAAAGTAATATTCTCCAACTGCCACTGTTACTGTTACAACAGTAGTTGAACTATGTTAATATCACTGTTATTATACTGGCATGTTACTGCTATGTTAAACTCAGTACTGTCGTTAACAGCAGTTGAGCAATGTTAATGCTACTGTGCATTATTCCACATGTACTCAAGAGAGTTGAGTCTATTCATAGCTTGTTATTCACACATTGTAAAATATCTTAGGATTTATTTAATCAAATAATATATGTAAAACGCATCTAATGCTCATATTCTGCCATGCATATCGCACTTATTTGTTTATTTGCCGCTTGTTTGCATTTCAGTTAGCCATTTCCATTCCCCGTTGGCTGCCAGCCAATTTTATGCATATGCGAAAACATTTTGGCCAAAAACAGGACAGCCAAAATGTCATGTACCAAATGTATTTATTTTGAGAACAAACAGACAGTCGCCGGCCGGGGGCAGGGGGAGAAGAGGGGGGAATACTAATGTATTGCCAGGGGTAGTAGGTGTAGTAAGTCACTTATTATATTTACAAGTGACAAATTTTGGGCGAAATCAGAGCGGAATATTCGCAATATTCGTAATATTTATTGAGCTGAGTTGAAAGTTATGCTTACCTTTTTGTGACTTTTGAATACGGAACATTTGAAGGTATCCGTGCTGGCATCGCGTGCTATGTAGCTGAATATTTTGAGATCGCTGCTGTCGTGGGACACATAAAATATTCTATAGATGGGATGATTGAGCAACTCGATTTCCTCGGGGTCATTGGTCCAGTTCTTTTTCTACAAAAAACAGTTGTTTGTTTATTTCTATATTGCTCGATTGATGGATGGCTGGATGGATGGATAGATTGATGAACATCCATCCATCCGCATGAATATCTCTTTGACTTTGACTTACTTTTCGACGACGTTTCTTGAGCACAACACGAACGCCGTTCACAGATATTTGTATGGTAACCTTACGTTTCTTCAGATTCTGCACTTTGCACTCGTACTGTAAGAAAGAAGAGGGTAGAGAGTGAGAAGGGAGAGACAGGAGAGAGAGAGGAGAGAGTATTAAGTATGAGCTTAAAGTCACGTACTCTCGTGTAGCTCGGAAAAATGCTCCTCTTGAATTTTCAATTAACTTTTGGCTGGCTGCGACGTTTGCGTCTAATGGCAAGACATGACAATAACAAGCGCCATATTAGCCGCGCCCCAAATTGAAGCCAGACAAGGCTAATACGGGCACACAAACACACACACACCACACTCACACACACCAAGCACACAGTTAGCAATATTTAAGCCAACTCACGCACGAGCCAACTAAAGCAGTCAGGCGCCTTCTGTTTTTTTGCGTGTGTGCCTCTGAGTGTGCCTGTGTGTGTGTGTGTGTGTGTGTGTGTGCATACATGTGTGTGTGTGTATGTGTGTGTGTGTGGTGGGGGGCGTGGCAGATAAACAAGCCTGATGCGTTGGCTTTGACTCGGCTGCGGCTTGTAACTGTAATCAAAGCTCACGACATTGACAGCGGCGTCAAGCAAAAAAAAAGTAGCTGTGGGCCTATCCGACTAGCCGATGCTCTGTTACAGAGCCCAACATTATTTATTGATATTCATATTTTTGCCATAATCTTTGGACAGCAGACAGACGGAACGGAACTGGCTAAATCGAGCCGTTAATTAATCTTCCCCTCGCCGAAAATCCAGTTAAAGCTTTCTTTTCTTTGTGCAAGCGAATCGACTCGCTTTTAGCCACATTCAGTGGGTATAGAGTATACGGAGAAAATGTGCTGCCTGCTTTTAGGCAGAAAGCAGATACCAAAAAGGATGAATTTAAAGGGCGCACGAAAGTTTCATTAATTGGACAGCCCCAAGAAGCAAGTGCAAGTTTTGTTTGTATTTTTCCATGCGGGCTCGTAAAATTTGCCTTGGATTTCAATTTGCTGAAGCAAAGCATCAGACAAAGCCAAGCGGCATGTGGCATGAGGCAGCATCCATTGTTTGGCTACGCTGCGTATGCTTAATATTTTTGGCAGATTACTCACCCGTATGCGACGCATGGCCTGCACAATTTCAGCGCGTGTATTTGGCCGTGGCACCTCCTCCCAGCCGACGAACTGCAATGGCAAAAATCAAGAAAAATAATTAAATTAATTAAATACAAATAAAAAAAATATGTAGCCGAATTTTCGACTCTAATAAAAGGCGAATACTTGGAGTGCCCTTTCTAGCCAAATAGGTTACATTTATAGCCGCAATAAAATAATCTAGCTTTTTGCTCTTCTATTGCTTCTTCTTGGCTGCAAATTATTTAGCTATTTATAGCCAAATTTTGAGACTGTTGCTAAATGCAACCACTGCCAAACAGCCTCGACACAGTAAGCAAACAATTTGATTATTTTTAGAGTGTGAAAAAATAGCTAAATTAAATGCAGAGTAGCAGAGAAATGTCAAGCGCTGCAGCCCTAGCTCGACTGTGGCTCAAAGTGGTTTAGGCCAACTGGCAAATTGACGTCATTAATTTAATTTTCCTTTTCATTTCGATTTTGATTTTGAGTTCAAAAAACATTTTACAGTGCATTTAATGCCCGCCTGTCTGCCACTTGAAGAATTGGAATTGTGCTTGCATTTAGCCAGAGAGCGTGTTGGCCAACACAGCATTTTATGGCCGTCTCAGCAAATTTATGGCCGAAATGACAAACACAGAACACAGAGAGATAGAGACGGACATGGAGACAGAGAGAGAGAGAGAGAGAGCAAGAGAGAGAGAGAGAGGGAGAACATATTGTGCAACTCGTGAAAAATAAATTGCAATTTTCACGCGCAAATTATACTTATTCCCAAGGATAACGAATGCGTAGATATGGACCTAGATTTAAGCATTTTATTACAGTGGCAACAACAATTTAAATGAAATTGACATGGCCATAACACTCAGAGCCACAGACAGAAGGGGGCAGCAGGGGAGAGGGCAACAAACTTCAATGAACACGCCCCGAAAGAATAAAGCAATAAAAACAAATATTTATGGCTGGTCTGGCTTAGTGTCCTTCCTGTGTCATATTCCTGCTGCATGGATTTTATCCCAAATATATTTCTCTCCTCAATTCCAAACACAATTTCACTGCGCATTTCCTATGAAAATATGATGAATGTTGCCTCGCTATAATTATACCCATCGATCCGTAACTGGGCCGAGGCGTGCGCCATATTCAAAAGATCAACACATTAGCACCTTCTCTTCAACCCTTCTTTTCTCCCTCCCCTCGGGTCGAGGGGTTTTACCTGATTCCAGATGTCAGGCTAAATATAGCTGGGCAAATGTTGAAATTTCATAGAAAATAGATTTTGGCATATTGGCAGTATTTAATAATAAATTGCTAAAAATGAAATGCTTTCAACACAAAACACACATCAACTGAATAATTGCACTGAAATTATTGATTTTACACAGAAGTTCATTAAATTATGGCTAAAAGAAAACCGTTTGCAATTTAATAGGAAATTTTATTTTGTTTAATAACTTTCAGCTGAATTCCAAATGTTTGATACAATTTCGCGATAAATTAGAGAAACAGAAATAAAACATTTTATTAGTAGTTTTTTTATGCAAAGCAAAGCTGGCAGCTTTGAAAGCTTCACTTCTTTTTTAGCTGTTTTCAAGCTGACACTTGGTAGCTACCCATTTCTCTACTGCCACTCAAGCAGTGAGCCAGTTTTTAGCATTAAAACATCAAGTTATCTGCCACAAAGCAGCCAAAACTAGATTCATTTAAATAAAGCGTTCTGTGAACACTTTGCGAATGAAATGGGAAAAAGCATAGAGGAAGCGGAGTCTCCCACAAATATTTAGATTGCATTAAATCCATGCAAACACAAAGGATAAAGGATACAGCGCTTATCCTCTCTTCAGCTATACAAATCCTTCGCGCAAATAAAAAGCAACTTCTCTTAGTTCTGCTGGCCCCGCTTCGTCCCTTTCCCAACCCAAACAGAGTATGGCGAGTTGCTTTACATTTGTAGTGCTCGTCCTTTTTATGCTACGCTATCTATTGCTATTCGCATCCTTTTTTTCACTTAAAAAACGTTTCAACTACAGCAAACGCTATGCAAATAGCTGGAGGACTTTGTGCGGCGCTTCGTTTAAATTCATTTGCTTTGATTAAAGCCCAAGCAAAAATGGCCAACATTGGCATTAGGCGCACAGTTCTTTATGGCTTTCTCTTCTTCTCTTTTGGGCCCATTCAGAGTTGAGTTCATAATTTAAATAATGAGAAACGGGGAAATGGAGAAATGGGGAAATGGGGGGCTGGCAGACCGAAGACAACTTTGTGGCCACATTAATTTTTATTGATCTTACAGGTTACGTGGCGCATTTCTGTTTATTTACATATTTTCTAATACAGCTCACGTTTTTTATGTGCTTTGGCCCTTTTCGTTTATCTGGCAATTGGTTTAACACAATTTTTTTATTTTCTTTTATTTTTTTATTATTTGATTTTCGATGGAAATTCTATTTCTGTGCAGTTTTGTTTATTTTCCAACATTTAGCATTTTGATGGAAATCATTTTAAGAGAAATATACAAAAATGAAAAGCCAAATATCAAAATAGCCAAACGGCTGCTGTCTGTCTACTTGGCTCTGACGTCAAACCTGTGGAGCTGATAAGACAGCGCGCAGCTTTAATATTGTTTTATTTGTTTTGTTGGGTTCTGTTTTGCTCTGGCTGCCTTCTACCTGAAAAGGTGAACATTTGGTCAATTAAGCAGCGCGCTTAAAGCCGTCTAAAATCCTGACTAATAACATAAAAAGCTAAAGCTTTGACTTCAGCTTTGGCCAAAGCCAGAAACGTCAGCGATAACCGACCGGGCCAACAGCAAACAGATTAGCACAGCTTAGCTTGGTCAGAGAGAAAAAATAAAAAAGAATTATAAAAAAAATACAGAAAAAATTTTAGATTTATATGTGAAAGAAATCGCTGCATAAAAAGGATTCGCATTTGCTGCTTTTTTCATAGTCAGCGTCAGAGTCAGAGTCAGAGTTTGGGTCTCGGTCTCGGTTTGAGCTTCAGGTTCAGTTTCAGTCTCAGTTTCGCCCTGGCCACGGCTAATGGCGCTGCAGGCCAAATGGCATGGACAATGGGCAACAAAAACGGACAAAAATGGCCAGAAATAGCCAGAAATGGGTATAAAAACGAATACTTCTAGCAGCAGCAGCAGCTTTTAAACTTTATATAAGCATTTTGCAATGTTCTTTTCATTCCTTTTTATTTCAGCTTTTTATTTTTACTTTCTTTTCGTCGCTTTTCAAACAATGTAAAACATTTGTTTGCACAGATTTTGAACAGCGTTGAGCACATAATTTGTTCATAAATAACCGTACATATTTACATGTATTTATTTTGCTTACTTTTCTTTTCCCTTCTTTTTTTGTAGTTTGCTTTTTAGGCTTTGCTCGACTGGCGCCGCCTTTTTTGCGCAATGCCGCAGGACAACAATTTGTTTTTAATACCCTACACAAAGGCAGGGCATATGCAAAGTGAAATTAAATAGGTCAAATTGAGGCAGAAATTCAGAAAATTTAAATAAGTTAACATTTTATTTAACGGAATTAAAATAAAAATTAAAATAAGATTCCCAATGTTGACTTAGGTAAGCCAAAACGTAAGAATTAGACGAGAAAAGTCACTTTAATTTTAGGGAGATCTAAAATATGTTAAAAAATGTATAAGTATTTAAAATTTAAATAAAAACAGCAGCCAATTAATGTGGTTTTATTTAGTTTTAAGCTGAGTATGAAAGCAAAAGTTAGCTAGACAGCTTCCTACTTTTCCAGCATTCTTCCTAATCCAGGCAAAAAAACGTTCAATCTGTCACGTATCAAAGCTAAGAAAAAAAATCCGCTGTTAACCAGTGTATAAAGATGCCAAGTCAAATATCAGGCGAATATAATTTTATAGCCTGCTCTCGTGCTGAAGGAGAGATGCCGTCCAATGCCGTCCACTGCTGCCCCAGCCGAACGCTTAGCAACCCGCGCATAAAAATGTTGCTGCATACTTTCAGGCGGCGCCAGAAAATGGCACAACAAGAGCGTCGCTAAGAGAGCAACTGCTGCTGCTGCTGCTCTCTTTGCAATCACAAAAAAAAAGCAACAAAAGACAATGCCGAGACACATGCTTAAAAAATAAAAAAAACAATAAAAAATGGAACTTAATTAGGCAAAAAAATAACAAAAAAAAAGACAGAAAATCATAAAAGAAACGCGAGAACAGACAAAAATAGATGATTATTTATAAGCGCAGTAAATTAACGCTGTTTATTGAAACATTTTATTGGCCAATTCGTGGTCTACTTCCAAGTGCAGCAGCCACTTTTCAGATTATATTTTACTCTTCTCTTCAGCTCTTCTCTTTTTTTTCTCTGTGTACGAATTAAATGCGTTTTATGGCGAGTTATAAATTTATAATGGCTACACGGTGAGAAAGAAGGGGACACTCAATTTAGTTGAGGTATTTTTACTACTATTTATATAAAAACCGGAGCAAATATCAAGCTGACAAAAAGGTGGGTGTCGCCGGCTTTTCTTTCGGTGTATATCAGCTAATATTAGGCTCATATTTTATTAAAATAAGCATTTTAAATGAGCCTTTTAAAATCTCTGAAAAATATGAGCTGGCTGCCTACTATAGCTCTATTTTTTCCAGTGTAAAATAGCTTTTTAGGCACTTTTTGGCAGACAAGCAAATTATAAATTAATTCAGGCTACACAGAGAAAAATGAAATTATGAAATTCTACTATTTAAATAATAATTTTGACCAACAGCAGAGCAGAAGATACTCTCCGGCTCATTCTTTTTTTTTGTCTGTGTAGAGTAATGCTTTTTTTAAGCACATTTTAGCAGATAAAAAGCTAAGATTAGCGGGAGCTGGAGCTGTGGGGGAGTTGTCCTTGTTTGCGGCTGCTTTCAAGTCATAAAAAATGCACAACAGGCAAAACATTTAAAAATAAGAAATGAAAAAAAAAAATGAAATAAAATGAAATGAAAATCAACAGCGTAAAAGTTAAAAGTGACACGGCGTTGCCTGGCTTTTCCTTTTGCAAGAATTTCCGCTAATAATGTTAATTCCATTGCCACCAGCAGCAGCATTTCCCCCACCACCATCCCTCTCTACCCCTGCCACACAACCAACCAACCAACCACCGCAGATAATCAGCAGCAGCGGCAGAGCGCAGCACCCACCTCTCCTTTGAGTGTCTGCTCCTCTGCCCCCCTCGCACGCCCCTTTTTGTTTTGCTTTCATCTTGAGTTTAGTTTTGTGCTGCGTTTCCTTCCTTCCTGCGCATTGTTGTTGCTGCTGCTGCTGCTGTTTCGCTTTGTTGCGCAACAGCGTAAGTTGGCTTCCTGCAACCCCCTTCCGCTGCCTCCATCTGCGCCGCCGCCGCCGTCGCCGTTGCCGCCTCCATCTCAGCCTGTTCATTATGATTCTGCCGCCAACTTAATGATAGCGCACTGAAAGTTTTTGCGGCTGGCTTTTTATGTTTTGCATAACTTTAGGCGCTTTTGCACTGCGTTTAATTTAAAACAATTATTTGCGGAGTTCGCTCGCTGGCTAACAGACTAACAGACTGACTGACTGGCTGACTGTAAGTGGCCCAGGAGCCGCCGCAGGACTTTTAACTCCCCACAGATCAAACCCGAAAAAAGGCAATTTCTAGAATCAACTGTCAGCTCATTAAATTGCGGCCTAAACACAAAAAATAAGTTTAAAGGCCAACAATAAAAAGCGTTTTTCTTGTCTTTCTGCTTGTCTCAAATTGCAGTTGAAATTGTTTGCATTTACGCCCTAAACCCACTGCAATTATTTTGCTCACAAAACACAATAATTTAATGCTAGTTTTCTACACAGTTGAATGGCAGTCAGCGGGGCGTAAACCAGCCAGCCAGTCGGCCAGCCAACTCTACAAACAGAAAATAAACATTTGGCCAAAACTAACTGCAAACAAATGTTGTTAAGTAGCGCAATAAATCAACGGAGCTGGTACCCTACTTGCAAACAGCACAGCTTGACTTTGCTGCTGCTCTTAAGAGCCACAAAATACGAGTTGGCTAAGATGCCTTCTGGTAGAACTTAGACAACTGAATCTCAGGTGCGGCCGTACTTCAACTTGACCAAGTTAAAATATCTTATTTTTCTTCACATTTTCTGTTTTAGTTGCTGCACTAAAAAAGAACCTTTGCCAACCCTTTTTGGCCCTAAAAATTACTTGAAACTAGCACACAAAAGTCTTAAATCAAGTAAGGCAAAGTTCTTTTTAGCTTTTTCGTAAAGAATAATTAAAATAAATGACTTATATGCATAAAGGGTATTAATTATGTAATTTATTTAATTAATTAAGCAATTAAAATTATTTTAACAAAGCTCTCAGCAGAATTAGCAACACGTGAGCTAAGTTTGACTTGCCTCGCTTTTTTTCTTTGAGTGTATAGCTTGTCTGTTGCGCCATAAAAGGCCAGACTTTCGTTGCAGTTAACACTTTTTTGGCCATAAAAAGGCTGCCCTAATCCTATGCTTTCTAGGCATTTGCATAAGCTGCTAACAATTTGACGCTTTGATTGACTAAAGCCAAAGCGTCTAAACGTTTCTATGAATATTAGACGAGAGGCTCAGAGGCCCAGACCGATGTTTACCGAGCAACGTAATAAGCCATTTCCGGTTGCCAGCTGACACACTTCAAAGAGGCGCGGCTAGAAAAGAGGAGGAGGAGGAGGAGAAGGAGGAGGAGGAGGAGGCGACATAACAATTACGAGGCGACTTTTTATGCGTTTCACACTCAAAAGCCATAATAATAAGTGACTATAAACTGAAGTGAAAGAAAAGCTAGAAAAGCGATAAGCAATCATAAAAGATACTCAAAACACTCACACAACTCGCAGCATTCTTTTTGTTTGTTCTTTGTTATACTGCGAGTAACTTTCGCTAGACTTCATTAGCTGCGAGTCAAGTTTCCCTCCACGTCTCTTCCGTCTCCCTGTCTCTTCCGTCTCCCCATCCAACTGCCAAGTCGAGTTTTATTAGCTCTATGGGAGTTGGTTCAATGCACCCAAAGCAACACTTAAAGCATATTCTACTCGTACGCCCATATCAATTTATAAATCAAATTGATAGCTGGCTCACAACACGCAGAAGTTTTTTCTTTATGCTGAATGAAAATGAAAAGTAAAAGTTTCCCCGGCTGCTGTCCAGCAATGACCCACATAACTTCCCTCTGCTCCATTCCCCTTCGTTCACCCCTTCGAGTTATACATAGTTTTCCTAGAGATTCTTTTATAATTCCATTTTTGATTGTATGCATTATGCAAATGCAGCTGCAACAACATAAGATTACATGGCATGAGGCAAGCATAGTCAGGGGCGTATTCAACTGTCTCCTTTAGAGGGGGGGAAACTCTGCTTAAATAATTCTCTTTATTGTTGGGCAAATAACAAATTTTGAAAGGGGTTTTTGTGAGTTGAAAATTCTACTCGACGCACATTTAACTTTCTTGCTTTTCATTTATTTTTTATTAGACAAAACTGCAACCGTAAACAAAGTTGCAACTTGCTGAAATATTTATTCAATTTTCTGCCATAGTTTTTAAAACTTTGCCACAAATTTATTGCAGATGAAAGCGTCTCTTTTGGCCAAGTAAAAAATGTTCTACACCCCCCCTGCCAAAGTACGCCACTGACAGTTGGCATTTCTCTGCAGGGGGCAGGGCCAAAGTATTGCTTATAAAGTGTGGGCGTTAGGTTTTATTAGATTAGGGAAGACAATGCTCCCGCTTTGTCGTCTGGAGGGGAATCCGAGCTATAAACAAGTTAAGCAATTAAAGCAGCGAGCTGCAGAGTTGGGGCACAAAACTTTTCAGGGAGAAGTCGCAGTCGCAGTCGCAGTCGGAGTCGGAGTCGAAGTAAAATCAATAAATAAGCAAGCTTTAAGCCAAAGGAACCAAAGGAGCCAAAGGACCTCTTCACTGGAGGGTTCAGCATACACACACACACAGAGAAGGACAAGGAGCAATACAACAAGCGACAAAGCGCATAAAAGTTGAGTAGGCAGCAACAATAAACAAGCTGAAAATCAATTGAAGTACTTAAGCAAACAATGGGCCAAAAGTACCAGAAATACGCCCATAATGAAAGCGTAGCAAAGTAGCCGAAAGAGGGGCAGCTACCCAGCCCCAAAAATACAAAAAAAAAAACAGAGTATAAAAAGCTCAGGCAATGGCCCAAAACAAGTGGCAACTAATTTAAGACAGGGCGATTATTTAGATATCAGTAACAACAACAAAAGGCAGGCAATTTTTATAAAAAAGCGAGAAGAATGGGTAGAAGTAGAAAGAGCTCAAAGAATGAGAGAGGAAGAGGGAAAGAACGATACAAAAGAGCAGAGCAAACGTCAATTAAAATAAATAAATTGCGTGGCAAACGTTGCGTATGAGCAACGCCACCAAACTAAACGACCGGAAGCATTTAATTAGCGGCTTTAATAATTCAATCAGCCATTCAGTCTGCCCTCTTTCCCCTCTATTTATCCCCCCCTCTCTTTCCGCTGGCGTGTGTGTAATGTGAGCCGCTAATTTTTAAACAATTTTTGAACAATTTTCGGACGCACATTTCACACAAAAGTGTTAAATAAAATTTAAATGGCTTCGATTAAAAATGATTTAAATTGAATTTTTGCTGCACGCTTACGACCATTATTTAAGCATGGATTAATACGTGCCGCCTCCCTCCCCCGCGTTTCTAAGGCTGAGTAATGAGGCGCCTAATGTGCTGTGGCAGGCTATGGAAACGAGCCTGTGGTTTTTCTAGAGGGGTTGTTAATACTGGCAGCAGCCTAAGGGTGAGCCTTGGCCTGTGGATTGTGAGCCTTTTTGCGGTTGCCAGGCTGCAAGTGTGGGTGGTTTTATATATTTATCAAGGGTTAATGAACTCGCATTTATTACGATTATGTTTAGAAGGCCTTGGCTTACCCCACAAAGTAGTTCGACACACATTTGCTTACCTGCAACGAACAGAAAGAAAATTTAATAAATAAATTGGTAAGAATAATCAAGCAGAGATTACAGCGGTTGCTCTACAAAAGTTGAGATATTCAGGCAGGGGAATCTGCAGAGTCTTCAAACAATACTCAGATCTTTGGGTTAACTCTTTCTGCAATTAACTCACTATTCGGGCCACTATAAACCTCATTTGATGCTTCGAAAGAGTGGTAGCTGGAATGGAGTTCAATTTAATAGGAATTTCTGTAGCACTTTAATTAACTTTTAGAGCAGCATTTTGGCATTTGGCGAACACAATTTTCAATGCTTTCGTTATCATGTCTCAATGGCTGTGGCTTAAAAGCGTTAAAATTGCGAATACCTGCGTGACGTAAATGGAAAAATGCATAGCAATAAATTTCCACAGACAGACAACAGCAGCGGCAGCAGCAGCAGCAGCAGAAGTAGAAAAAAAAAGGCAGAAGGAAGAAAAACTGCAAATATCTGGCAGTCAGTTTGTTGCAGCAATGTTTGGTTGCAACTTGTCGCTGTTTAATGAAAAAACACAGGAGGCCAAAGCCAAAGCCAAAGGCAAAGTAAGGCTTGGCCGGAGCCAACAAAAAACAGACAGTCCAAAAGCCAAAAAGCAATGGCCCATTGATGGCTGAGAACACACACACACACACACACTCAGCGAGACAGTAAGCCGGACTGACGGCAAGAGTCGGACTCAGCCTCAGCCCCAGCCTCCGCCCCAGACTGCGACTCAGATTCAGATTCAGAGTCTCCAACGAGAGACAGACAGTGAGACAGACAGAGTCAAAGTCATCAAAGCCAGCGCCAAAATCACAAACATGGCCATCACATCGTTCCATTGGCTGCAACAAAACTCTTGTTGCGCATCAATTTAGCTGCGTGCGTCTTTGATGCCAATTTCCTCCTTTGTCCAAGCTGCAGTCAGCTCTCAGACTCTCTGTTGTCTCTATGACCGTTTGTGGACAGACCGAGAGCTGCCTGATCAGTCTGGTCTTAACTGTTTGCCATTTGGCTGCTGCTTTCAGCCACTTTTCTGTATTTTCTACGTTTTTCTGCGAAAATTCAGTTTTTCTCTTTTTTTTTTTTAACTGTGAGGCGCATTTCACTTTGTGTCGCTTAAAGGCGTCAGTGAAATTTTGCCACATTTAACACTCAAAGCCAACGACAGCTGGGCGGGCAGTGCTGCAGCCCGAGTCGATTTGTTGTTAACAATTTGAGTCAACGGCGTAAGCGGCATTTTATTCAAAAGGGTTAATAATTAATTTAGTTGAAAAAAATATGAAACTTTAAAGCTTTATTCGAATTAACCTTCTTTATTTTGTTTAAAGGCGCATAAAATTTATTAAGCTCTAAAAAATTGTCAAGTTGCTGACATATTTTTAATTTAATTCAGCTCTTTTAATTATTTTTAGAGCTACAAAAAGCCAAAATTCTATTAAAATAATTCACTAATATTTAAATGCATTAAATCTCAGCTAAAAATTTCAATGACAAAGTTCTGCTTAGCCATATAAAAATGTTGCCCGGCTTAATTCAAGTCTCCCCCAAATTTTGTATAGCAGGAAAAGTGATTAAAATTGTAGCAAAAATGATAAAAATATTTGTAATTTATGCGTGAATGACAAAACTGCCCCCCTTTGAATACGCCACTGTGCACGGCTCATAGCCTAAATGACGGCATCCGGCGTGACAGCCGTGAGAGCTCATCGTTACACACAGATGAAGTAATTTCATGCAATTTGATACAGGAGCGGGAGGAGGAGCTGAAAGGGGGCTGGGAAGGGGGGGAAGAGAGCAGAGCGACAGCTAAGCTCTAATTATATTCAATTGCAACTTGTTGCAAGCCACAAGAACAACAACAACAGCAACAACAACAACAACGAGAAGAAGAAATGTAATTGCAATGTGCAAAACTCATTTGGGCCAAAATGAAAGCAAACTGTTTTTGATTAGCTGCCTGTTGTTGTTGCAAGTTGTTGCAGTTGTTGCAGTTGTTGCAGTTGTTGCAAGTAGAACAAAGAGTGCAACTGCGTTGTGGCTTAGTAAATATAATTACAACGGCAGATGGCACACATTTCGAGGCAGGCAGCAGATACAAAAAAAGCTGCAAAGATTTTCCATTGAATTTCAAGTAGCTGCCGCAGCAGCAGCAACGGCAGCAGCAGCAGGATGCACAGCAGGATAATATGCAAAGGACACGTGCAGCCAGAACGAAGGATAAAGCGACAGACTTTTCCCCAATGAATATGTTAAGTGGCAGCAGCAATGCAAGCACATTTTCATGCCACGTGTGTTGGCTGTTGTTGAAATGCAATTAACTGAGAGATTTTCACAGATTTTCCGGCAAAGCCACGTGAGAAAGAAAGTTGAAGAGCGCCAAATCTATGACAAATGTCTGCCAGTCTGCCACTCTGCCAGCTGCCATATACAGTGACATACAGCGAATATTTCATCGAAAAGTGACAGACAAAGTTGGCGGCAGCCACTCGAAATAAAATAGACAATAGACCCGCGTGAAAAGCATTGGTCATATTTCTATGTCAGCAAAGGAATTGATGATTTTCCAGCTGAAATTTATCAAAATAAGAAACTTTCGCCCTAACCAAAAACCTAAAAGCCATAAAAAAACGACGTAGAAATTTATTACCAAATTCTTACACTTCATTTGGCCCGAAGAGTGTGTGGCAATTTATGCATAGCCCCTTTAATTAAATAAATAGAAAAAAGTTTTCCTGTTTCTTTTTTTTTTAATGGAAATCGATAAGTAAGCGACACACCCTGTCCAAAAAAAAAAAAAGGAAAAACAGGATCTAACATTTGTTTGAGTCATAAAAAAAATATGTTCAGGCTAGAAACTTTTTTCTTTTTGGGGCCGTGTTTAATGACACGCAAGCGATGGCATTGAAATTTCTTTCTTTTCTTTCGCTTTTTTTTTGGGGTGTGGCAGAACAGTTGTAACGCCCCCAAAGCAACGCAAATAGGGCGAAAAAAGAAAATAAACAGCAGAATACACAGAAAGAAAAGTAAAGTGACATATGTCACAGTTATGTTTGAACGGCCGTCGAATAACGCGGCGTATGAGTGATGCGCGTGTAATGCGACTTTCCAAGTGAAAATCACATGCTGCAAGGCACACCACACGCACACACACACACAACAAAACGAGGGCACGCACATTATATAGCAATTTGTGAGGTTGCAGCTGTGGCAACAAAAATCAAATACGAGAACAGAGCGCAACAAAAACGAAACAAAACGAAACACAAAAAAAAAAAGTGCATCAAATACTCGCTCGACTTTCGCAGAAATTAAAGCAATTTGTTGATTGGGGGCCACTTTTTTTTCGTACGCACTGTGCCAGTTAATGGCCACATAAGGACATAACAACAATTGCCGTATTTCAATACCCTGCACACATTAAATGCCCGCATAGAGTATATGCATTTGGCTGAACTATACGTGACAGCTGGGCTTCATTCTTTGCCTCTGTTTCTCAGAGTTTTTATGAATTTAGTTCCTTAATAATATCTATTATTTTCTTTTATTAATATTATTTAAAATGTTAAAATTTTAAGCTCATTAAATATAGCTGCATGCAAGTAGAGAGTATCTCTCAGTCGGGCAGTCTCTTAACTAAAGCAAAACCTTGCTGTATATTGGAGCGAACTTATGGGAAAGTCAGCCTCAATATAAAGCTATACTTGGTGTATAGAGTATCTCTTAGTCGATCACTCTTTCGCTTAGCCAAAGCGAGCTTGTTTTATTTGTCAGCTGTAATCGAACTTGCGGCTAAATGTCATTGTCAAGGTGTTGCCTTATGCGTTGGAAAACTCATTGAAATGCACACAGGAAACATAGCTGCAATTGAAGTACAGGGTAACCGCTAGTCGAGCACTTTTCCCAACAATGCAAAGCTGGCTTTATTAGCCGTATTCGAACTTAGCAGAATGTTCCTTGAATACCCATTGAAAGCATAGGAAACATAGCTGCAGTTGAAGTGCAGGGTAACCGCTAGTCGAGTAACTGCAGGCTAGAAAGCAGCTGCCTTAGCTGTTAGCCATTTGCGAACTTGTGGCTAAAGTCAGTGTCAAGGTGTTGCCTTACGAGTTTGAATACTCACTGAATGCATTTTTGTTATGCATTGTTGGCATTATTTATTTGTTGATTGTTGATTGTTTTTGTTGATTGTTTGATGGTCGACGGTTGATGGCTGATTGTTTATTGCTGCTGCCGCTCATTAATAATTTATTGAACATACCACACACTCACACACACACACGCACACTCGTAAAACGAGCTGTGACTCACCACGAAAATGCTCATTATTTTAATTATTTATACGCAAAATTACGAAGCAAATTGCTGCAAGTGGAAAACCAATTTTCCTTTCGGGAAAAAACAACAAGAAGTTTTTACTAATTTAATTGTTCTATTACATCAGCTAAATTGTTTAAAAGCCCAGTTTCATTTAAGTTGGCAGTTTTTTAATTATATTTTGTCATTCCATTCGAATGGCTCCCTCCCTTTGTGGAGTATCTTTTCACAGTTTGCCTGCGTCCCTCTCCACTGTCCACCGTCCACTGTCCACTGTCCGTTCTTTTAATTGATTAAATTGATTAAAATGTTACTTTACATTGGCACCAACTGACATTTATCTTAATTGCTGTCTCTGCATAGCAGATACTTGGACACAGCTTGAGTGCTTAATTAAATAATGGCTATTTCTCTCGCTTTAATTTTAGGAGACAACTGACAGTTTACAATTTTAGATACATTTTTATGGCCCGCATAGTCTATTGATTGCTCTGAGAAATACGGCATCAAATAGCACATTTTCTTCGGCTCTCCACTCTACTCAATTGTAGTATTCAATTTTGAATATTTATCTATTTATTTCTAGGCATAATAGTCAATTAATTATACATTTTCCACACACACCAAATCCATCTTTGAGAGCTTGTAAAACTTGGCCATTTTCTCTTCTTTCTTTCTTTTTTTCAGCTGTCAACAGTTGATCTTTTATCATGCTAAAAGGCCACCCGGAAAACCATCATGTTTCGCTCAGCATTTCGCTGACATTTGAAACATTGCTCATACGCAGCGTTGGCTGTCCGCCTTTTTATGTAAAAAGAAAATAAAACTAGAAAAAGAAAAAGAAAATGCCTCGCTCATTTCTGTGGTAAAATCATAAAATGATTTACTATGAAATAGTAGCAGTGTTTAAGTATATAAAAACTGAGATTTTTATTAAAAAGAAATCCTTCAGTTTCGTTATTTATTTATGTCTTGTGCCATTGAGCGACTGCTGACACGCCTACCCCATTCCTTATCCCCCAACCGCCCCCATGTTTTGGCCACGCCAACATTTTGTTTTTGTCATTTTAATAATATTTTTTTTTCTTTTGGTTGCGTCAAAGAAACTTTTTTCATAGAGATTTCATTTGTAAGACATCAAATGTGATTTATATGGCGAGTCGAGTGAAAATCACGGCGTATGCGCAATATTTAGACACGAAGAACACAAGCCTTGGCCTGCCTCTGGCCTCTGTTCTCTGGTCTCTGGTCTCTGTTCTCTGGTCTCTGTTGTAAGCACTTGTACTTTACAACATTTTCAAGCACTTTAGAATTTTTGTCCTTTGGCCTAGAATATCCTGGCGCCTTTCGAGTGCTTCCCGTGCAACTGCATTGCACTTGACACGTGTATGGCAATAGAATACAAGCAGCAAAAGGGACAGAGAATAGAGATAGAATAGAGAGGAAATAGTGCAAAAAGCCCTCAGCTGTCTGTGGCATTTTTATAGTAGTCGTTGCAGCAGAATTATTGGCGTATTTGGGCCAAGTTTTTGCCGCTTAATCAGTTGCTGGGTGACCAGCGGCGCTTATTGACTTTATAAATGGAATTTGTTGAACCGCACTCAACTCATTTAACTAATCAAAAGCAATTTTAATCAAAGCTGGCCACGCCCTATGATGGCCCCGGGCCTCAATAGATAAGAGACCAAAGGGGGGAGGGCGGCCAAAGCAATTAAAGGCACGTGGAAAAGTTTCCTTGAAGGTTAAGAGCAAAAGTTGCCTAGGCAAAAAGGTAAATGATGAAGGATTCCCAGCTAGTTTTCAGTCTTCCTTGAATTCCTTTAATTTTATTTTTAATTTTCTTTTTTTTTTTGTTCTTGTTTGGCTTCTGGCAAAGATCACAGAGCAGAGCAGCGCAGAGCAGAGAGCAAGCTGTATTTGCCTTTGCTTAGGAGATAACTGGCGGGCAGGATAACAGGCTCGAAGGATGCGAGGCTGCGAGGTTGCGAAGGTTGCGCGCTTAAGCAAACTTAATTAATAAACGACAGGCAAAAGCTGATTGCAAGCTGTGGCCTCTGCCACGCACTGACTCTGCGTGAGTGTCCTGTTCCTGCAGGATCTGTGTGAGTGTGTGTGTTTGTGTGTGTTTGCAATGAATCGAAACTCATTAAAAAGTTTCGCAGCTGCCTCCTTCGCCTGCCGGCGGAAGTGGAAGTGGAAGCGGCGACAAACAAACAACCTCACTTTAATATGTGCTGACAAAATAAATTTAAATAATTAAAAGAGCGCACAAAAGAAAAACAGATGTCCTTTTCTGGGTAGCTGCCAAGGCAAGTGCCATTTAAATGTGCTTCATTATTTTCATTTAGCCTACTTCTACCCCACCCCCACCCCCGCCCGTTCCAAAATAAAAGCAACAAAACAACGAAACAAAACAAAAGCCAGACAAATAAAGCTTGAAGATAAGTCCCCAGATTCTTTCTCAGCCACGGCAACAGCTTGTCAAACTAATAGCACAATAAAATGGCCAGCATTTTGCTAGGGATACTCTGCCAGTTTCTCAGTTCTCCCACTGAGCTCTCCCTTCTCCCATTCTCCCATCTCAGCTCTCAGCTCTGAGTTCTCATCTAGATATGAAACTGTTCTGGTTTAGACACGCTTTCACAGTGCCTTAGGCGTTCGTTTTAGCTCATTAAAAAACCAACAAACAACAAAAAACAAAAAAAGAAAACACAGAATTTCTACTAGTTTCAGCCAACAAGTGCCAAAGTCAGAATTTTAATTTGGTACACTGAGAAAACAGGCAACACACAACCAGAGCCCCACATATATATTCAGCCTTCCTTGCCGCGCCCCAGGCCAAAAAACATGCCCAAGGAAGAGTTGAGTTTAGTTAGTGGCTGTGAATGTGGCTCTCCCTCTCTTTCCTCCGTCTCTCTCTCTCTTCCCCCCCTGCTTGAGTGTGTGTGTTTGCCTAATCATTTTCAAGTGCCTAACCGAGGCAGCTATCTACCCGGCTCTACCCTGCCACCCGCCCCCTCTTGGCCAGACTGCTCTGCCAACAGTCAGCAACATGATTAGCCAATTATGTAGGGCCTCTACATAAATATTTTGGTAGGCAGCAGCAGCAGCAGCAGCGGCGGCAGCTTAGCGAGCGAAAAGTTTCAACTTAAAGCGACAGCTGACAAAATGTATTTAATTAACATTTCAAAAATTTAACAAGAAATATAAACTAAATGCGAAATATCACAGACAGCTTTAATACCCTTCCTTAATCCTTAATCCTTACAGTTTTCGAAGCAAAGGACTTTCTGAAACAGTTTCCAAAACAAAGCGAATTTCTGGTTCCATTCTAAAGGCTTTTAGATATATTAATGAAACCTTTTAGAATTCAAAAAGCATGGCAGATCGTCTGTATATATTCTTCTATTAATAAATATTTTATTATTTAAATATTCACTCAAATTCACTGACGAATTGAGAGTGCCCGGCGCAAGGACTTTATAAAAATGTAAAAATAAATTGAAGCTTTTTGAGCAGCAAAAATATGCGTAATTTGCAAATTTAATTGAGCACAACACAGCAAAAAAAGAGACACGGGACGGACAGACAGACAGATAGACAGGCGTGGCAGGACTCAGGAATCAGGCTAGAAAAGGACATGCATGTGCCGAGTGTTGAGTACCGAGCGCCGAGCGCTTTACGCTTTATAAATTTTTACGTTTATGCGATCTGTTCGTGCCATTTAATTTATGGCTAGTAATTTGCTATGGCTAAGAGCAACAAATGGGCAAAAACTGCAAGTTGGCTACAAAATAATTTAAGGCGAAATTCTTGGAAAATTCTTTGGCAAATATTGAAAAAAAAAAAAATATATGCCCAGCGCCCCGAAAATTGGTTCTTAAGCGAAATGCAAACTAATTGACAGCTAATTGAAAAGCTTTCAACGGCGGCATCAGCGCGGCAGCGGCAGCAGCAGCGGCAGCAGCAGCCATAAAAGCCAAAGCAGAGCAAAGCCAAAGAAGAGGTCAAAGAGCGCTGCTCAGAATATTCTAAAAACAATTGCGTATACGCCGCGTGGTTGGGCTATGCCTTTTGATATTTCACAATTAGGAGCCAATCGACGGCATTATTAATTTGCCTTGGCTTTCAATTAAGCAATTAGGCGGCCATAGACATGCCACGCCCCCCACACACACACACACTGAGAGATATTTAGCCCACAAATTTGTGGGCAGACTGAAGTTTAGCGAAAATTCTATGAGCCGCAACAAAAACAATAAGTAAAGTCGTAATATGCATAAAAGTAAAAGAAAATTAGGCCATTTATGAGCTGAGTTTTTCTTTGGCTTTTCTTGGCCAAAGGGAGTAGGCAATTTTTAACATTTTTTTCTTATGTTTTTTTTTTGCTTTTTTTTTGCTTTTACGATTGGCAGCACGCGGCAAATGCCAAAATGCCAAACGTTTTATGCTAATTTTCACACACACAGCCGGAGAGGAAAAGCGGCAGACAGCAGACAGCAGTCAGCATCAAGTGGAAAACTTTCACAGTTCGAAGACTGTCGAAAAATGTTTGTTTAGAATTCGGCCGGGCGTTATTTATGGCCCAATAACTTTTAACTTCACATGCGGCCGGGGCCTCGGCATGCAAATTAGTTGGCCATTTGCTTACGAGCCACGTTAAAAAGCCAAAATAAAAAAACTGTTCATTCTAAACCAAACGTGGGGAAAAATTTCAATTGAAAATACGCCCCTCAATAAAAGAAATCACTTTTAATGCTGATTTGTTACGCCTACTCTTAACCTGGCCGGAATGTCAATTCAAAGCCAACAGCCGCAGCAGCAGCCGCAGCAGCAGCAACTGTTTCATGCTTGTCCCCAGCAATTGACAGCTAAATCTTGGCTGCTGGGCCCAAAGCAAAGGTCAACCTTTTCTTTTTTGGAATTTTCCCAAAAATTTGGCCAGAAAATTTGTTTGAAAATTAATTAAAATATTAAAAACAACAAACAACTGAATGGCTTTTCGCTTGTCATCCCCCAGCAGCCAAGCTATTTATGTGCCTAGGCTGAAATATATAAAAGTATCTTATAGATAGATATATATATATATATACATATCTATATATATATTCAATGACATCACAAGTTCTTTTTTTGACTGGCAAATTAATTAGTTTTGCCAGCTAGCATTTAATCAATAAATATTTCCACAGAGAAAGGACTTCTAAGTATCCTTGTGGACTGGCAGAAGTCTCTGAAATTTGTTGTTTAACTTATAGAAAACAGACTCTTAGAAAGAAATAAAGAACTTTTCTATAATTCTGAACCAATTTTCGCTATGGCAGCTTTATGATATAGTAGTTCGATCTGAACAATTTAAAGCTAGCCTCAAAAACAAAACAGCTTGAAAATTTCATGGAGATGCTTCAAGGAACAAGAAAGTTTTCTAGGCAACAGCCTTTTCAAAGGATTTCTTAGACAATATTCAGACAGACGGACAGGCGGACAGACGGATATAACAAGCCGAGCCATTGTCCTCATCAGATGGACAGATGAACAGGCGGTGTGAGGCAGACAGGCGAACAGGCTAAAACGAATTTTCTATTTCTTCTGATCAGACGGAAATATGGACAGACGGACATGCGGACAGGCGTACAGACGGACAGGTGGACGGATGGATATATCGACTCGTCTTACGTATCTAAATATGATCCTCATATCCGCTTGTAAATGCCTTCTTCAATGCCTCACAAACTGCGTGACAAAATCACCTTACCCCCAGCAAGAGAGTATAATTAAACGAGTATTTTCTGTAATCTTTGTGTGAATTTTGTAATCAATAATAATGTAATTTATTTACTTTCACAAAGCATATAAAAGTTTTTAGTAGTTAATTAAATTGTTAGCGAGTTGCGAGCTATGCGCGGAGGCAGCTCATTCTCCTGGCGGCTGTGTCAAAGGTCGCCCAGTTGTTGTTGTTGTTGTTGCAGTTGTTGTTGCAGTTGCAGTGAATGTCTGTGCCCCATAATTGCACTTGACAGTGGCAGGCAAAGCGAACGACAAGAACTACAGTGAACTACTACAGTAAAAACAGAAAAGAGTCAAAACAAAAACAATCTGCAGTAGCTGACAGTCAAAGCAAATGCCACAAAGCGTGCGCTCAGATAAGACACAGCAGCAGCAGCAGCAGCAGTGGCAACAACAACTTGCAACGTCTGCTTGCAACAACAGCAGCAGCGGCAGTTGCAACTGCAAACTGTGAAAGATTGCATAGCAAAGTGACTTCAATTGCATTCAATGCCTGTCGCTGATTAAACTGGGAAACTCAGCGCTTGGCGCTTGGCGCTCGGCTGCTTTTGATGACGGCTCACAGATAATTTTCAATTTTTCCTTCCTCCTTTTTTTGCCCATAGTTTGAAACGTGAGCGGCAGTTAACGAGCTATTTTTGCAGCTACCCTTTGAGATTTTTATAATAGCAAAATTGGCATAAAAAGATTGCAGACAATCGACTGACTCTCTTGTCATTATGAAAATCTACAAAAACAAAACAAAAACTTGGCCGTTTTATTTGCTTTTGGCCTTAACAAAAAAGGGTATCAAAGGGAAGATAAAATACAGCAGCAGCCAGCGGCAAAGAGAAAGATTGAATTTTACTTTAGATTTTATTAAAGAAGTGCTGAGGCGGCTCTCAACTTAAATGGAAATTATTATGGCCAAGCAAAAAAACAAGAAAAAACATAAATGGCCCAAAGGCTGGCAAAAAGTTTCAGCTAATATTACAAGGCAGGCGGCTGCAATGTTCAAAGCACATTTTAAGGTTTTATCTAGTGCTAAAAATATGATTTTAAGACAATTTAGAATGGATGCGGCAGCCGTAGGGTAATTTAAAGAAAAGCCTCGAGAAAGATTCAATTTCCTTTTGGAACAGTCAAGCAGAAAATTCAACAATTTAATGCGGAAAATCTTGAAGAGATATTCAGACAAATATTCCCTATTAAATTTGCCTGGAAAAGCTTAGCTGGAAGGCCTTGGAATGGTTTTACAAACAATATTTAAAGTCGTATAAATGGCAGAGTCCAGTCCTTTGGAACGCCTCCTGCAGGGTGTGTAAATTTCGGCTTGGTCGAGGCAAGCTTGCAGCACAAATTTGGTTTATTCTGGCCAAGTTTTGTTTACTATTTTGGTCATGGCCAAGCCCAACAATGCTCGTATGGCAAACGGCAGCTGTCAACGTCCATTGGCAGTGGCAGACAGCCTGAGAAAGGGTCGAAAACAGTTGGCCAAAACAGTTCGGGAGTGTGCCACATACGAGCAGAGAAAGAGAGAAATAAACGATAAACGTGAGGCAGCTGCCGCTGCTGCCACTGCTGCCACTGCTGCCACTGTGGCAACTTCCGCAATGCCGCTGCGCTTCGCTAGACAACTCTGCAGCTTTAATTTTTCTTTTTTTTTTTTTGTATTTTGCGTGCGTTACCCATTTAAAGAACTTTGAGGGAGGGATCGGTGGATATAGTGGGTGAGAGTTGCCACCGTTGCGGTTTCATGCGCCTGCGCAACGAGCTGACTCACTGCACCGCAGCTGCTGCGGCTGCCAGGTGAAAAGTATTCGCATTTGCCTGCTACAAATTGCGAAATTCAAGCCAATTACCTGTCCAGCAGCAGCAACAACAACTGCAAATTGTGTAATAATAAGATAATAAATGAGCCCGCTGCATGTGCCGCATGCGTCGCATTTATGCCTCATTGAGCAATGCCCACGCCCCCTCCTCTTCCGCCCCTTTAAGGTGACTCATTATTGCTACAGACACAAAGATACAAAGATAGAGATACTCTGGCTTGATATGAGCATTTCAATCCAAATACACTGAACGAGCCAGTAATGGCCACTTAATCCCCCCAAGAACCACATTAATATCGCTCTTGACACACATAAAAAGACAGAGGGACAGACAGAGGCGCTCAGATTTCTAGCAGAAGAAATGGAGGCGTGGAGCCTCCACAGTGGCACAGTGGAACAAAGCTAAGCAACAGGGCGTATTATTTATATGCTTCAACTCCTTCCATGCCCCATAAATCTGACTAAGTATAGTTATATTTTTAAGGATTTCTTTAAAGGATTTTAGCTAGATTTTTCGAGAATTTTAGTATGAAATTTAAATGATTATTATTTTTATTTATATTCTCTTTTTAAATAGATAAATTTTAAATACATAAAGCAAGCAACTAAAGCTGTAGAAATTATTGCAGCGTATTCTATTTTTATGCCAAAATAAATACGAATTTCTACTTGTAAAATTCTCATCTGAATTTAGCTTTAAAAATGCCAAAAACCCTTAAAAACTGCATTGATTTCAATGGATTTCTCTCATCTCTTTGACTAAATATTTATTTTATTAAATATTTATTGAATGAGTGGCTTATTTTGGTGTATATTTTTTTAATCACAGCAGCATAAATGAATTATTAAATAGATAATTTAATTGATTTTGGCAGAGCAACAAGCCATTAGCTTATAGAGATTAATTCAATAGTTAATAAATATGAGAATTGTGCTCAGAGTAGACCGCATAATCTGCAGATAATACTCCAATGAATGGGAAATACTTTATTGCCTGTTATTATTATTTTTATTGAACATTTTATGGGGAAAGGACGAGCCACAAAGGCGAGTAAATAAACAGGGAGAATGATGGAAAGAAGCGAACAACAAAAGCAAAATCGATTACCTATTCCTTCATTCATTTCAATCAATTTGTATGGCAATAGTTGTAAAATTCGAATATGATGGACGGGTTGTTTATAGACCAGGTTATTGCTGTTGTTGCTGTTGCCGAGGGAACCGCAGCTTTGGCCGAGAGGCCACAGACCGTTAACACTCGACACTGTGTTAAATGCAACAAAAGTGTTGTTGCAACGTGTTAATTATGGCCATGTAAACCAGACGAAAAATCCAAATCTCTAAACAAGTCGGAAAAACGCGTTGATTATGGCGCAATGCCAATGACTAAAGCGCTCGCCAGCCGGAAAATCGATAGCTACAAAATCGCTACGAAAATCTATGAAAATCTATGAAAATCTATGAAAATTTGCAAATGTTTATAGCAAAAAGAAAAGAGAAGAAAATGAATAACAAAATTTAACGAGCAAATTGAACTTTAAGCAAAAGGTTAGCCAAACACGTGAAATATACAAATAATAACAAAGTGTGAAAATGCCAAATAATCGTATATTAAATTTTTCAAAAGCATCTTAAAGACCAAACAGATGACAGGCAGCATCAACACACACACACACACATCAGGAACAGGAGCAGGAGCAGGAGCTGCGGCAGACCTCTGACAATGACAGAGTCTGCCTGCTACAAAGGACACTTGAATTTTTATTTGCATTTTATGACTCATTTTTCACGCCTGCCTGCTGCTTGCTGTTTGCCTGCGTCTGTCAGTTGGGGGCTGATAAAAGCCAGCACCAGCAGAAGCAGCAGAAAGGATCCAGAACCCAATTGCAGGCCGCATAATCCTTTTGGGGTTGTCCTTTTGCTGTCGCCGCAGCATTCTCTCTGTCGCTCTATAAAAGTTCAAACAATAATTTATATAGCCGACTGGCCCCAGATAATTGAAATTGATATATGAAGAGTCGCTTTTTCTTGGTCGAGTTGCCTTCCTTTGCTTCTTTGCTGCTGCAAAAAAACAAAACGAAATGAAACGCTGCATGCGTCGTTTTAGATAAACAAAACAAAGGAGCAGCGGCAGCAGCGGCCGCAGCAGAGCGGAAATATTGCGTATACGCCACCGTTAGAACGCCACATGAAAATTCATAATTTTACGTATATTTTCCAAATGGAAAATGGAATATGGAAAATGGGTAAACACAACAAATGTGAAAAGTTACACACACACAGAGCACACCCACAGACACAGCACGTGTATCGCTTTTTATATGTTTTTCAATATTTTCTTTATGCGCCATATTCTTTTTTATGTGCTCACTCGTAAGAATATTTCTCGTATTTTTCGTATTTTTCGTATTTTTCTTAAAATAATCGTGTTTTTCTTTTGCACAAAATAATTGGGAACAGATGCGTTTCACCTTCACCTTAATTAATATTATTACGCAAATAATAATTAACTTTGCAACACGCCACAGCAATAGCTTTAAATATATATAGACAAAAAGAACAGCAGCAAGAAGAATATTTTAGATATTTAGAAAAGGAAATTCTGAAGGAAAAACCACAGGTGGCAAATCATTCATTCATTCATTCACTCGCTCATTCATTCGCTCATTCATTCAATTGAATTTATGCCAGATTTTGTTTTTGTTACTTTTGCTATATGAAAATTCCGAGAGCATAATGGAAATTTGATTTGGCAGAAGGTATCAGAGTTGACACAGAATATGCTTATAGCCAAATGATTTTAAGCCAAATATTTTTCATTTTTATTCACAATATTTACTTTGTTTTGCGACAATTTAAATGTTATTTAAAGCCCACACAAAAACCAAATAAATAAAGGCCCACGCACAGCGGAACCACATAAATATTTTTTGCAAAGGAAAAGAGGCAGCAGAAGGAGGAGAAGGAGGAGGCGGAGAAGGAGGAAATATTAAAGAATCGGAACAGCAATCACCTATGACAAAACCCATATTAAATAATTGATGAGCCAAGTGTGGAAATTCGCCGCGTCAAAAGACGGAAACATAAATCGAATCGAACTTGAGGGCATTTGAATAAATATTTGATAGAGCCCAACAGGCAACAACAGGCAACAAAAGGAAATCGCAGCAAAACAAATGTTAAGCATACGCCATGTTGCCAGGCGTCGGAAAAAACCGAAAGAACAAAAAAAAAAAAAAAAGTGCGAAAAGCCTTGATAGAAGTGCGTGAGCGCAAATAATTTATACACCTTTTGAAAGATTTATGCGCCGAGCAGAGGAGACTACAAAAAACCAATTTTCCCTATGGCGCGAAATCAAAGCGTGAAATTCAATTAATCTAAGTAGGGGGCAGTCGCGGGGGCACTAGGGCGGGATCAGCTTTAACAAGATCCGTGCAGACTGCCATAAATATATATATACATATATATATGTATGTATAAGTGTGGCATCCTGTCCAATACTTCTCATAAATAAAGACACAGCTCTCTGCACACATGAGTCACCTACTCCCGTCTCCCCTGTCCCGTCTCCCGTCGCCCGACTCTCGTTATTTGAGATGAATCAGTTAAGCTGACACAGCAAGAAATATAAAGGCTAAAAAGAGCAGTAGAAGAAGAGCGGCTTGTATCTGTATCTGTGCCTGTATCTGCGCCTGTATCTGGAGCTGTATCTGTAGCTGTATTTGGGTTAGCCAGTCAGCCAGCCATAGCGTACAGTAATGCTTAACGGTACTGCGTTTTGGAGCCCAGAAGAAAAGCACAAACAAAGCGAAAAACTGCAAAAGCATAACAAAAGTGCAAATGTTTGTATTTATTATACCCTCTCTCCAAAGGTATGCTCATTCCCTGAGCAGGTTTGTGATCAAAGATTGAAGCTGCTTTCCTTTGAAGCATAGATAAAGCTTAATATGATGGTTGCAGCTGGTGTCTTCAAACCTGAGCTTTGAGCGCTGTTTGCGAACCGGTTCAAGGCCAGCCTGAAGCTAAAACTTGGCTTAGAGCCTCCTCTAACTCCTATGAATGTATTTTTTATGGTTCTTCAATTTAAACATATTATTTGCCGCCCTAAGAAGGGTATTCAAGGCTGCGACTTGCAGCAGTTATTTTTTTCTATCTTCGTTTATTTTTTCATTTATGGCAAATGCAAATAGCAGCGTGCAAAAACAACAACAACAAACACAGCACGTGCATAGGCAGATAGACGGACAGACGGACAGACAAATAGACGAGGGGCAGAGGCAGCGAGATACCCTATGCATATGTAAATATGTGCTGGGTGTCTGTCTGCCACAAAAAGAGGCAAGCCCTGCCTTTTCAAGTGCCACTGTCAATGCAAATTGTTTAGTTGTTTTTGCAGCGTGGGCTTTAATGCTGCTTCACGGCAACAGGCAGGCATTTAATTGCAAGCACTACTGCAGCAGCAGTTGCAACTGCAACAAAGCTGCAACCAAGCTGCAACCAAGTGCAATGTCTGCTACGAAAGAAAGAAATTATGCAGAGGCTTGTTGCTGGCTGATGCGCCTCATGCCAAGCGCTTTGCATACAAATTGTGGCATCCACACGCAGCGGCTCAAAGCTCAATGCACCCCACACAGCAGCAGCAGCAGCTTTTGTTGCGCCTTTTGATGACACTTGCCTCAAAAGTAACCCAGTGTCATTGGCTTTTCATTGCCGCTTAATTGTTGCCAACTAATCAAATCAAAAAGAGATCCAACAAACTACACAAAGCAACAGCAACAAATGTAACAAAAAAAAGCATAGAACAACAGGAAAAACAACAACAACAGCAGCAACAACAGCAACAACTATAAACAAACAAAAACAACAATAATAACAAACAAGCAGCATGATATGAACACTTTATTTAGAATATGAGCTTGGCACGCAAACAATTTCCACACGTTGCACAAAAATAATAAACAGCAAAAACAAAACGGCAAAAAGAGAGCGAAATATAACTGAAAACGGCGCTAGTTGACCGACTTGTTGATACCCTGCAACAGATTGTTTAATGTAGCTGCAAAGGCTGTGCCAGCTGTGGGCTGCATTAGACAGAGTTCAATTCAATAAGAACTTGGTTTATAGAGTTGACTGACTTGTGGATACCCTGTAACAGTATAGTTAATGTAGAATGGATTCAATTCTATAAAAACTTGGCTATAAAGCTAAATATTGTCTTATATTGATTTTAATACAAAAATAATACCCAAAGAGGGGGGAAAAGGGCAAAACTATAACTGATGTGTATACCCTGTAATGAGTCTATATAGACAGTGGCTTCCTTTCACTATGGCTATAAAATATGGCTTATAAATAAATATATAAATAACATAAATAATAATAAATCATATTATTTAATAGTTGCATGAATTTCGCTGCTTTTCTTTGCCTTTAAGCTACCCTTTGTCATTTTATGCAGGGTATGCGCAATATGAATACCCTTGAATTTAATTAATTGCAAAAATGAATGAGTATTTTTAATTGAACTGCTGGCAAAATATGCGAATTTCTTTAATACCCATTTTTCAATTGGTTTTTTATGCGTACAGGGTATACGCGGCATAGGAAAACTAAACAAATGCTGAATAATTGAATGTCTGTGCTCAGACACAAAAATGGAAAATTTGTTTACAATTTTCCAACGCTCCCCCCTCGGATCTCCGCCCCTGCCCCCTTCAGGCAGGGAGGGGGGGTTAAAACAACCACAACAACGTTGGCATTGTGACAGTTGACTAACTCGCTGAATGTTAAAAACTCTTTCAAATACTTCCGTCAACAGAGGCAGGCAACAACGAGGCAGGCAACAAGAAGGGGCAACGAGGAGGGGCAACAACAATTCAATAGCAGCAGCTGCAGCTACAAAGTATGGTAAAAATATTTAATTGCATTTATAAATTGCAGCAAACTGTTTGTTTGGCCAGCAACCAGCGACCAGTGGCAAAAATTGATACTCCTATTGAATAAATGAATGAAAAATAGAAATAAAAATAAAAAAGACTCGTAAAATGGATATGCTTATTACCAAAGTGTAGTCGGAAAAGCAGAGAAATTGCTTGACAACAAAATAAGTGGGTAAAAATTGAAGCTCGGATCCGAACCGGGAACCGAACCACACCTTTTCCTCTGCCCCAAAACTTAAAAGCCAACGCCGACTACGTGGCTCAACCTGTCAACTCAACTTAGAAGCTGCCAGCAAATGGGGAAAATTAGTATGCTAAATGAGTATTTTCCTTTTCTGTTTTTTTTTTTTCTCTTCTATCTTCCCCTGTTTTAATTCTTCTTTTAATTCTCTCTCTCTCTCTCTCTCTCTCTTTGACTACCTGCAGTTTGCTTACATTTCTTTTGAATTAAAAACTGTTTAAGTATTCCTTTAAGCCAAAACGCTTCAGCCAAGTTGCTAGTAAAAGCAAATAGTTTATTTAAAGGCATTTAAAATAAACTCTCAGATACATTTTCTATGCGCAGATACATTTTTTATAGTGTAAATATTAAAGACTATATTATTCATATTATATATACTGAATATGCCAAGTTTTTATTTTGTTTTCAGGCTTTTGAAATATGTTGATGATATTTCTTTATCTTTATAGATTTATTGCTTGATTTAGTAACTGATTTTCGCATAATTTTAAGACTTTTATTTAAGCAGAACTCTTGGCTAAAAGTTTGGAAAATTCTTCCTCTTTTCTTCTAACTATTCTTCTAGATATATTTCAATATTTTAGCCAACTGATTATCTAAGAAGTAGAAGACTTGTATGGCTCTTATAGTACAAAATAATCTAGCCAATTCTGAATTTAACCAGGTAATTATATAGTCAAATAAAATAATATATAATAGACTATAGACCAGAATAGATTAGAGGCAAATCGACTTACCTTGGCCTGAAATGTGATGCCATGAAAGAAGGCCTGCTCGGCGTGGAGGGGCACACGCAAATCCTGATCATCCTGCACCAGATCGTAGGGTGTCGATGGCATTCTTAGATAGTTCAATAGCACCGATTCGGACCACTTGTAGTATCATGAAATTGTTTTCATTTTCCTCGTGCTACGCCTGTGCAGCTGATGGCCAAATTGCCATAAAAAGCCACTTGGACGATGCTTTTCTTGGCCCTGTTGTTGTTGCTGCTGCTGCTGTTGCTGCTGCTGTTGATGGCTAATACTTTGGCTTTGGCTCATGCAAATTGTGTGGAGCGTCGAGCGCGCTGTGATTGATTTCTTATGTTTTTTCCTTCTATATATTATTTCTTTCCCTTCTATCTTTAGCTGCTCCTCTACAGATTCTCTCCGTGGAAGTCTCCAGTGAGCGTTTGCTTAATCTCAATTTATGAGCTTTGCGGTCGTCTGCGATGCTCTGGCAAATTGAATTGCGTCAGTTTGGTCGCGAAGAGAGAAGCGAGAAGAGAAGCGTTTCTTTAACAATTTTTTTTTCCTCTTACTTTTTGCGTTTTATTATGAAATCTGCCCATTCACTGCCAATTTGCGCTGTGCTGCGCTGCTGCTTCTAGCTGAAAAGCGAGCAGAGAAACAAATATTAAGACAAAAACATAAAAGTAAAATAAATGTAGAAAAATCAGCAAATCAGCAATTTAAAAAGCCAATAAGCCTGGCTAATATTTTTGTAATCAAATACGCCTCTAAACGCTTCTATTTCTGAAGTGAAGTGACTCACTTCACAACTTTCGAAGCCCAATATTGAGTCAGCAAATCAAGTGTCGAGTTCATTGGAATCATGCTAATTCGCTGGCTGAATCACAGCGTATTTCATAGTTAATAGCTGGATAATATTGTATCTCTTTCTCATATATCTTCTCCCCTGTATCCATGGGCAGATGACAACCCGTACAGGCGCACCTACGCGCACGTGCCGACAGCGCGGACAGCGCCGACAGCGCGTGGAAAAGTTCAATATTTATTATGAAAAAATAATTATTGAAAAAGCACGTTGCGTTTTTTTTAATGAACCAAAGTTCTTTCTATATGGCTCTGCAGGAAATGTCTGCGTTTTAATTAAATCCAACCAGCTTTATCTGTTTAAAGCTGTGTAGCCTCAAAAAAAAAAAAGAGGGCTAAAAAAAGCGCTATAAACGGCCATAAAGTTATAAGAGCCATTAAGCGATTGGTCTGCTGTAGTTTGTAGTTTGTTGTAAGTTATAAGAGCCATTAAATGGTTTGTCTGCTTGGCTGTAGCTTCAAAAAAAAAATGCTAAAAACCGCTATAAAGTGATGAGCACTACAAAAGGTGTCAGCTCCATAAATCACGTGCATATAAAATGGAACTTTTCTCTCTGTTCTTTATTTAGTTATAAAAATATTAACCTAAAGTTTAACTCTTTTTTAAGAACGGCATATTAAATGCAAATGAATTAATTAAATAAAAAATTAAATCTAAGCTGTATATAAATAGAGCTCGGCTTTAAAGAGAAAACTCTCTTAAACTGTTTACCAAGTGAACTCTAATTTACTCTGGCTCTCAGCCAGCTTTCTGCAGGGTATCTGCTCGCTTAGAAATCTGGCTTAGATTCTGGCTTTTAACTCGGGTTTATGTTTATTGATGAGTCTGTTGTCTGGCCGCAAAATCAATGCGTCTGCTAAGTAGCCCCCCGCCCCTCTGCTGGCCACCCCCCGCACTGTTCTGTCAAATTTCATCAACTCTCAGCGGCTTTTAATGAACTCAGCAAAATCAAAACCAAACTCTGAAACTTTTATGACAACAGCTGTGTTTTCTTTACATTTTTATTGTTGTTATTTTTCTGTTTCTGTTTCTGTTTTTATTTTTGTTTTCTATCTGTTTTTGTCAGCTGCCTTTGTCTCTCAGTCTCCCGGCTTCCCTGTCTCTACCACTCCGACTCCGACTCGAACACTCTGCGTGCTGTGGCTGCGTCTCTGAGACAGGCCAAAGGGTCATGGACGTTTAAGCTTGTAAATGACACGAAAACAACAACAACAACAACAAAAACCACAACAACACCAACTACAGAGAGCAGAGCCCCACTGTGTATTTCTCTCCTTTTGGTCTCAGTCTCCATCTCCATCTCAGTCTCAAGTCTTGAGTCGCAGTCTCAGTCTCCTCTTCGCTTACATTGCCCGTCGCCAAGTGGATCTGCATACAACTAAAATGAGCTGTAATTAAAAATCGCTCGACTACGAGATACTCTGCACTCAGCAGAGAAAAGATGCAGTCTTCAATTCTTTACTTGGAAGAAAGACTTTTTATAATAGAAGAATTAGAAGAATAGTCTGGAATTTGTTTTTAATAATTTTCTCGGCCAGACTTGACTTGTCTGTCCGCTGTCTGTATGAATATATTCATATCTTAACACACAACTATTCCAGCTATTACATAATTCAACACAAGTCTATTACACCCTCTCTTTCTAGCCATTTTTAATGGGCAGAGCGCATAAAAAACATGCTGCGGCAGCTTTAAAAAGGCCAACAAAAACAAAAAAACATCCAAAACAAAAGTTATGCCAAGAATTCTGGAATGTCTTGTTGTCTCTTTGTCGCTTGTCGCTTTGTCTCTTTGTCATTATGTTTATCTCTCAGTTGTTGTATTCCTCCACGTCTCTTTTCGTCGTCGCACATTAACTTATCAATTTGGGTTTTCGATTGGGTTCAAATTGCAGGCAGAGAGACAGCCAGCCAGCCAGGCAGGCAGCTGACACCCGAAATGGAGGGCATGAGGCCAGTGGGTTGGGCAGTTGACAGTTTTTGGGTATTTGGGTTGGAACATAAATCTCGGTAAGCTTTGCTGGAGGTCAGTGTGTTATCCAATCCAGTCCAAGGGATTAATGGCCCCTTCCTCCAAATGGGAAAACCACTGCATACAGAAACTTGAACTTCAAACTCCAGCTCCAGCTCCAGCTTCAGCTCCAACTCCAACTCCTCTGCACTTTTTTTCCAAATACTCTGTAATTGCAGCTGAAAAGCCTTTTGTCTTCTTCTGTTCCCACAAAAGTTCAATGCCTGCGCCTTTGCCTTTGCCTTTGCCGTTGCCCTCCCCGTCGCCTTCCCCTTCACCTTCGCCTTTGCCTACGAATTCGCCCACAATTCATATATCATAGGAAAGGTACGAAAAGTGCACTGCTCTTAGCTGCTGTATGCCGCCATTTTGTTTTGGATAGACTGCATATACGAGTAGCAGCAAGGTTCAAGTACCTCCAAGAAGACACGAGCTCTGCCCAAGCACTCGGCGCATGCGTCGCTGAGCCTAATACTAAAAAAATACTCGTAACATAATGCTAGAAAAGTGCCTCACATTGCACCCGCCTTGTCGGTCCGAAGGGGGAGGGGGGAGTGGGAAGTATCGCGTAGTATATGTGAGTTGAGTATATATTACCCAACCCAATCGTTGCTTCCCTTTGCTCAGAACTGAGAACTTTCTTTAGTAAGCGTCCGTCACTCCTTTGCTACGCACTTCGCAGAATACACTGTGAAAAATTGCGTAAACTCTAAGCAAAGGTCGGTCAAAGCAAAGCAGCGAAAGTCTCGCTAAATATTGTAGAAAATCTCTAAATGAGTGTAAAAAAAATAAATTTAATTTCAAAGAAACTTTCCATTAGCCCATTAAAAAAATTGCATTTTTAATTAAATGGTATTAACGCTGTTTCTCTCTGTGCATAAGTCTTCTGCTGCCTCTGCCGCTGCCGCGCCGCTGCTCGTATGCTGCTTATAGTTTTGTTCTTAACTGCACGCCTCTATTTGCTGGGCCGCTGCTCTGCCCGCATTCGCTGCCAGCGTTCTCTGCCAGCGATTGGTTTCGTATTGCGCTTTGTCTCGTGCTTCGCTTCGTTTCGTATCGTTTCGTTTCGTTTTATGTTCTCTTCGTTGCTTACGCTTCCATTCGTTTCGTTTCGTTTCTTTACGTTTTGTTCTTTCGCCCGCACTATCAACAAAGCTGCGCCTGCGCATTGCACTGCCAGCAGCAGCAGCAGAGCAGCGTCAGCAGCAGCAGCAGCAGCAGCGCAGCAACAACAAAAACAATGGGTAAAATAAGAAGAAGCAGAAAAAAACTCGTATCGCATGCAAGTGAATGACTTGGCAAAGCTGACGACGTGCTTCCAAGAAGCATTCAGAGACCAAAGACTCAAACGGAGGAGACTCATGCTCAAAACTTGGACTGGGAGTCAGCAGTTAAAACCGGTTTTTGTCAGTGTATTGCCAGAGTCAGAGCTGGAGTCAGTCTCCAGTCGCCAGTCCGAACTCGAAGTCGATGTCGAAGTCAAAGTCTTGGTAACTTACACGCTCACTTCCTTTCCGGTTCTTGCTGCAATGCTCTACCCCACCCCCACCCGCCCCTTCTCCTTCTCCTTCTCCTTCTCAACTCAGCACCCCATCCCCAGTCAGTCGTCAGCTGCAATTTCAAGTTTTTGCTTTTGTTTTTAATACACTTGCAAAAAAAGGTAATTAGACTATGCTACGAAATATGTGCAGAGCCTGAGGATGAATCTGAAGATCTTAAAAAGTAGCAGAATTGTATGGAAAATCGCATAGAACAGCCCGAAAAAGTGGAAACAAAAGCAGCAGAAACTAATAAACTATAAACTAATTTCTTTGTAGTGTAAATAAATAATATAAATAATTATTTTTATTTTTTTTTTATAGAGCTGTTTTCTGCTTTTTTCAGTTCAGTTTTCAAAATAATTTCCAAATTCTGCGATAAAAAAAAAGCCTAAAACTGCATAGCAAATTTCTGTTTCCTTCAAATTTCCAATCAAAGGGTATTTAATGCCTGTTCGTTTATGCATTGCTAGGGTATTCAGCTATGCGGCTTGCTGGAGACGGGCTTCCTTTCTTGTTTGCTTTTATTTTTTCTTCGTTTTTCTTTCTTTTTTTTTTATTATGTTTGATTTCTTGTAATTACGTAGCGAGCAAATCAAGCGAATCGACGGATCAGCTACGAAACTGAAAATATATACAATTTTTTTAGTGCGCAGCAGCAGCAGCAGCAAACTGCACTTGCCACAAGCTGCCTGCCTCGCCTCGCCTCGCCCCGCCCCCTGTTGCAGCCTCTCCCCCCTCTCGCTCTACGACCGTACGAATTGCGAATATTATGCAAGTCGTTAAAAGAAAGAAAAAATAAAAACGAAACTGGTCGTCAGTTTGAAGTTCGGGCTTTGAATTGGAATTTTTTCAACGTTGTTTTTTTTTTTTTTTTTTGGTATTTTGGAAAATTGCGCACATTTTTCGTATTGAAAATTTTTGTTGGGGTATGCGGAAAACTTGAAAGCGAAATTGTTGTTATTTTTCCTTAAGTTCTTTTGTTGTATTTTTTAACTGCCAAATAAACACATAAACAACAATTATGGGCCAGCTATGATGCCAGCTGTGCCAGCTGCGTTGTCTCCTTCAGCAGCTTCTTCAGTCTTCGCCCCGCTCCACTGTCTCCACTTCACTTCACTCTTCAATCTGCAGTCTTCTCCCTGCCCTGCCCTGCCCTCTCCTGCTCCTCTCTTCTCTGCTCTGCTGTATCCTCTATCAATCTTGTTTTCGATTTCAAAGCTTTAACTAAGCAAAGGCAACATGTTGCACAGTCTGTGTGTTGCACAAAGATACTCGTGAATATATATATAGAAAGATAAAGATACTTTGCAGAGGGTACCCTTTTTTTTGCTTCTTCTTTTGGTTTTGCTGAGGGGGATCTTCGATCGGGGAGACGCCGTCCATTTGGCGCATTGTCTCGCCAATGTCGCCTTTTTTTCTCTTTTATATTTATGAGCAGACAGGCCAGACAATACAACAACAACAACAACAACAACGAGAGAAACAACAACGAGTCAGGTCGATGCAAAAGTTTTTGCCTGCCTGCCTGCCTGGCTGCCTGGCAGAATGTATCTATAAGATACATGCTTTGCGCGTATGTGTTACGCGCCTATAAATAGCGCTCGACTGAGCAGCATTCTAAAGCAAAACGCCCCCGCCACGCCCCTACCCATGCCACACCACACACACACACACACACACAGCTGCATGTATATATATATATATGTATGTACATATATAATATATGTATCTGTGTGCAGATAGAAAGATAGAGAGCGCATATAGACTCGTCGTACCTATATGAAATAATTTTGGGCTAAAATACTACACACAAACATAAATCTTTTGTGAAACACAAAAAGCGGCGGCTAAATAAAAGTTTTGGCCGTCTTTTTTTTTTTTTTTGTTTTTTCTGTTTTGTTTTGTGTGTTGTAGCCCGAAAATTTCTGAAATATTTTCCAGCAAAAACTGTGCGCTGAAAAAGTATCTAAAAGATATGAAAACCTTAGTAAATATTTCTAGCAGCATATTGCTTTTTTTCCTTCTTCTTGTTGTTGTTGTTGTTTTTAATATCTGCAGTGTGCTTCATGCAGCGGCTACAAAGTATCTGTCAGATACAAAACCTGATTTGACAGGTGCACAGAAAATGTTTTAAATAGTTTCTATAATATCTGTAAAGAGCTTCGAAAATATCCAAGAGATACAAAATTGAACACAAGAATTTCTACTGCGTTTTGAGCAAAGCTAAAAAGTATCTACAAGATACACAACCCTTCTGGACAGGTGTACAGAAATATTTTAAATATAAAGCCAACAAATATTAGCAATATTTTCAAAAGACTTTGGAGTAGCACTCAAAAAGTATCTGAGTATCCATCTAACAGCTCATTCTGAATATGGCTAAAAAGTATCTAACACCTGTATAGAAATTTAAAAAATAGTTTCTAGCAAATTTCGAAAGTATCTCAAATATGCAGAGAGAACCACAAAAGACTTGCTAGCCAAAAAAGTATCTGAGACCTTATCTAACAGGTGTAGCCAAGAGCGATGCTGCTTCAAGAGCCAAAAAAAATATATTTTAAAGATATATAAATTATTTTTGTTTTAGAGCTGTAACTAAATAAGCAGCAAAGACATTAAATTTTTGCCTATTTCTTTGTGGCTGGTGAAGCGCTAAAAAAAGAGTATCTGACAGATACAAACGGTTAGTTCGGCTGGTTAATGATGGTTGCTGGCTAAGAAGTAACCTTGAAAGTTCAGTTTGTATTTAGCATAAATCGTGAGCCATAAAGTTTTTCCAGCTGCTGCAACAATATTAATAAAAAAAAAAAAAGAAAACAGAAGAAAAAGAACGGGCCGCATATAAAATGTTGAGCACAAAGCAGAAACTAAAATAAAATTAATGATCGAGAGAGCTGAGCAGAGCAGAGCTGGGGCAGAGCTGGGGCAGAGTCGATTGGTCAGTTATCAGCAATTTTGTCATTGCACTCAAATTTAGCGTTGATTATATTAGCTACCTACGGCCTGAGGGCGCCTGCAGATGCGTGCATGTATCTGTATCTGTATCTGTATCTGCTACTGCAACTGCATCTGTCTCTGTACAAAAAGTATCTCTGCAACTGCAGTTGCATTTTTATACGGAGGCCCAGCTACAAATTTTATAAAAATATAAAATTATGAAAATAATAATAATAATTATAAACACACAACGCTGACCGCCTTTTCTCCTCCCTCTCTTTTTGGCACACAGATACTTTTCCGACACAAAGCGCTGCGATTCATTGCTTTGTATCTAGAACTGCAGACCAGAAAAAAGTATCTAGAACGCGTCGCGTAATCAGTTTTTTTTTTTCTTTTTTTTTTTATACTTTTTGCGAGCTGCAAATTATGCGGAACTTTCAATTTCTATGCGCCATTTGCGTGGGTTGCCACAGCGATTTTGGGGCATGGCTTACATACCTTTTTTTCTTTTCTCAGAGTTATTTTTTAGCCTTTTTTTGGACTTTTTGTAAGCCTTTTTTTAAGGCATATATAGTTTCACAGTTATCGTCGCACATACAAAAAAAATACAGCAACAACAACGCGCTTTCAGCTGTTGCTGTGTCTTCTGCTTGCGGTTTTTTCTGCTGTTTTTTCAAAAATTAACTGCCAATTCTTGGAAACGCACAACGCGTTCTTTTTTTCTTCCTTTTTTCTTTGGTTTTTTTTTTTGTTTTTTTTGTTAGCTTGTTTTACCTTTTATTTTTATCTGAGCGTTAATAAATATATACGACGTTTGGACGTTTGCTTGGCGCCGACTTGTTGCTATGTTTGGCTTCAGTTCTTTTTTCTTTTCCTTTTCTTCTTTTATTTTTCTTTATTTATTTCTCGCTTTTTTTTTTGCCAGCTTTTATGAATTTTGAATAATTTCGCGTGCATACAAATTATGCTGGAAGTAACTGTTGCGCCGGGGCGTGCGAAGCGGAAATGCTAGAACTTTTTGGAGTTTTTTTTTTTTCTTTTACGAGTATTTAGCCTTTTTTTTTGCCTTTCCTAAGAATGTTTTTTGCTAATTGCCGCGATAAATGCTAAAAAAAAAATATTGTAAAAAATTACAGTAATTCACACAGAGCACTCAAATTTCAGTTAACAGTTTTTATTAATAATTTTTTTATATTTATTTCCAAAAAAAAAATCAACAAAAATTAAGCCCTCAACTTACAGGAAATCAAATTTTTAACGGCTTATTATGCGATTTTATTACGTGTGGGAACCGGTATGCAAAAATTTCCGATTTCAGTTTTCGTCTTGGTATTATTTGTGTTTGTTTTTGTATTTTTTTTTTTTATTTTATTTTTATTTTTATTTCTTGTACTTTATTCGCGCTCGTCGTTTAACCGTTTAACCGTTTAGCGTTGAGCATACGCCTCGCCTGCTCACAATGAACGCCGAACAACAACTGAAAACGTTTCGTGTCGCTTCCACAATCGTCACTGGACTGAAGCAGCAGCGCAGCAGCGCAGCAGCATTTACAGGGTGTTTTAAACCTGTTTTGCTTCGCTAAGATTCAAAGCAAGCTCTCTCTTCGCTGCCGTCAGTAAGAGCGCAAGAGTGTTCGGCTCGCCAAAGCGTGCGCTCTCTCTCTCTCTGCCAGCGAAAAGCGAAAGCCGCCAGCCAATCAGCGTCCGCTAAATACACGTGCTTGCGGTGTTTCTCTGTTTTGGTTTTTCATTCTTTTCTAGCCGCCGTTTTTTTTTGGCGGGAGAGTCTGCCGTCGGTCGATCGGTTGGCCTAAACAATACTCAATGCTCTCTGCTCCAACAGTATTCAAATAATTTAAACAATTTAGCTTCCGCCTGGAATCGTGACAATAAATTCATTAATTTTAATGCAGCGCTTAATTTTATGCAGTTTTTGTTTCGTTTGTGTTTTTGTTTTTGTTAAATGTCATTTGAACCTGTTCCGGGGCCAATTGAACATAATAAAATAAGTCTTAAATCCAGTTTATAAGTGATTTCTATATGGCATTTTAAGGAAATCGAAAAAGTTCTCTTTCAATCAAGCCTCTCCTTCCACACAAGAACGAAGCTTGGCTATAAATTTTGTTGTCCACTAAGAAGCCTTATAACTTGGTCAAATGACGTCAGATCAGGGCACATTATACCATTTAGGACTCGTGGAAGTCCGCAGAAATTGTTGCCATTCAAATTTGTGATGCTTTCCCTGATAATTTGTCAAAAAATCGAATAATTTGACTTGCCCTTTTTTGATGGCAATCGATAGTTCTCATCGCTCCGAGTTGAACAAGGTATAACATTAAAATATCTGACATATATATCCAAAGTTATAAAGATTTATATACTCACATTATTATTTAACATTTTTATTAACATTATTAATATTTAAAATAATAAAAACGGGGCAGACTTGGCCAAAAAGCAGCCACTCAATTAACAATAGATTAAAAAACAATCCAGTAAAACTGCGAAAATAGAAATAAATATGGAGAAAAGCTGGGGAAAGGGTAAACATAAAAAAGATTTGTTAGAAGCTTTACTTAAATATATCTTTCTGAGCCAAGACCCAAAATTCCCCAAATAACCGGAATAATAAAGTATGTAACGGCTTTCGGCTTTCGGCTGGCGGCTACCACAATCTGTACACATCCTTGCTGTGGCTTATATAAGTAAAAAGGGACAGACAACTCAGTTTGCAGAAAGCGGCGAATATTCAAGGAATATTCACGAATAACTCAACGGTTTCTCTATTCTCCCACTTCATTGCGCGGCGAGTGTGTCAGGTGTGGCTGGAGTGGTTCAGGTGTGGTTCAGCTGTATTGGGGGGACAGTACAAATACTCGTCGAGTATTCATGAGAAATATGCAAAAGGCTTTCATCCATTCCCTTTCCTTCCATGCCCGCCGCCATCCGCCATCCGCCAGCCGCCATCAACATTCGAATGCCAGCAAGGAGCAGACCGCAAAAAAGGATGACAAACCGTGCAAAATTCAAAAAGGATAAGCCATGGCAACAGCCAACAGGACAGGCAACGCTTTGGTCCTTCATTTTACTGTTCAATGCCGCTGACAAATGAAAGACAACTCAGTTCTCTCAGTTGAGTCTGTCAGTGGATAGAACTTCTCTATAAATACTCCCGCATTATACAAACATATATATGGATTTAACTGCACTGTGAGGAAAAACGGGTGAGTTCTGGCTGAAAGAAAATGAATTACGGGTAGAATTAATTCCCCACAAGTCTCTTAGGTCTGCAAATTTCAGATGGAATCCTTGTTTTATTGGACTAATCAGGTTTTCCTTTTAACTCCATTTAATGAACAAATTCCGATTGGTTGTGATAATTAAATAGCCCAAGAAATAGATCAATTATCTACAGCATTTAAATAGTTTTAATTAATTTAAATTTCTTATTAAAATATATAGTAATATATTAACTTAAATTAATACTTTTAATCAGCTTTCTCAAACTAAAAATAATAAATTGTTTGGCTGGAAAAAAGTTTGAATGGATTTTCTCAGTGTATTCCGTCTGGTGCTGCGGCCAGGGGCAGGAGCAGGGGCAGGATCAGGGCAGGAGTAGGGGCAGCGCTTAATAATTGAGCAAAAATAATAATAATATTTTAAGCACAAATAAATTTTATAATATTTTTATTTATCTATTGAAAGCTGAAAATAAATAAAATAACAAAAAATGAGAATGAAATTTTATGTAGCTGCATTTTAGGCTCGCTTTTCGCTCAGCGTATTCTGCTGCTGCGGCCAGGGGCGTAGGCGGGGGCGGAGTGGGGGCGGAGGCAGGGCTTAATAAATAGGCAAACATTGATATTCTGATCAGACGCGTTGCACAAATATTTGTTGCAATTTAATTGCAATTTAAAAAGGGGAGAACAACAACAAAAGCAGAAAATTAAGAACAAAGTGTTCAACTTTTGAAGCGAATTAAAAGCCAAAGTGAAAAACTTCAAATGGCTGTCGCGTCGTTGGCTAAAATCCTGCTGCCAACTTTTGTTTTTCTCTCTGTTTTTTTTTTTTTCGTGCACAGCCTGGTCACTTTTTTAATTAAAAAAGCGCATAACAAAACCGACGAGCGGACGGACAGACAGACAGACAGACGGGCGGGCGGACAACTTGAATTGGCAAACAGTTTAACGGCTTACAACTGGAATTACTTTGCAGTCGGCCAAGGCAAGGCAGAGCTTTAAGGCCCAGAGGACTTTAAACTCTTAACCGGAATACGCCGGCTCCAAATCCGTTCAATCATGTCCTTTAACGAGTGCGTGTCCTTAAGAAAACTTTTGCGCCCTGTGTGCTGTGCTTTGTCATTTTTACTTAACACATTGTCAAATAAAAAAACGCACAGGAAAAAGCCGAGCTGAGCACTCTGATAGGCTGTGGGCTTTAATACCCTACAATTTTGGCTTAAATCTCATTTGGGCCATTATAAAACTGGCGCTTTTGGGCTAAATCCAATTGCTTTTAATTTAGTTGAAGAAAAGTGTATTTTGCGCCAAGAACAATGGGCTAAAACGGGCGAAGAATAAATTCAAATTTAAGGGTATTACTTTAGTCGGATTCTTGGAAAGAAACTCAAAGTATTGAAACCATTTTGAAAGTGGAATAAAATTTATGCAATTCAGGTCAATTTCTTGGACTAAATTGCTATAAAAGTTGCCTATTAAGGCTAACTCTTCGCTTAGATGGCCTAAACAAAGGACGAATGGCTATAAAAATAGCATAATACCCTCACGCGAAGGGTATCAAAAACCTTAAGAAACCTCACTTAGCCATGCGAAGAGCCCATCAACACAGGATGCCAAGTGGCTGGCAAACTTTTTCGCTTACCTCAGGCAAACTTTTGTCGATTCCCCTACGAGCTGTGCGTGTGTAGGTGTAGGTGTATGTGTGTGTGTTTGTGTGGGTGTGCGTGGAAGTTCTTATGTTAAGCTGCCACTCAGTCGATGAGGCTTTAAAGCCTGAGCCAAATCAATTAATAACTTGGCTCTCACATGACAGCCAAGAAACGAGAACAGGCAGCAGCAGAGGCAGCGGCAGCAGAGGCGCTTGGCGCCTAAAAGCAGGCAGCAATATCATTATTTTAAGCATAAATTATATGAAACTCATTTAACATAAACATTTACTGCACATGTGTCGCATTAGGGCCAAAAACGAGATGAGCTGAGCTGAGATGGGAGAGCTAAACATATTTGATAAGGTCGCAGGCAGATAGCTGCCACGCCTCGCCTCGCCTCGCCCCGCCCCGCCCCGCCTCGAATCTGCTGATAAAAACCAATAAATTTATTGTCTAAATTTGGCTTTGTAGCTGCTACACTCAGAGAAATAATGGCCCATAATGCTGGCTTTCATTAAGTTCTTATCAATATTTAAGCTCAGATCTCTGATGAAGCTTAATGAAGGAAAACCTCGAATTTGCAGTGATAAGTTAGTAATATAAATAGCAAATTAATAATAAAAAATATTTGTAGTATGCTTAATTAATTATATAAAATTTATAGCATTTTAATACCCTACAAATATATATATAATAATATATTGCCTATAAAAAAGTAAACAATTCAGTTGAAAGCAGCTGTCGATGAGGCAGGAATAAAGAGCTTTGCTGACTCAATTTAAGTTTCTTTTTTAGACAAAGTCTCAAGCACATTAAAATAATTAAAATTAAAAAAATTATGCGTAAAATAATTAGTTTTTTTATGCAGAAATACCCTAACTAAGTCAATTTCTTGCCATGTCCTTTTTAAATAAATGCAAAATACTCTGCTTTTATTTTTTCTTTGGGGCGCACGCTTCGTTAAATCAGCGTTAATTTATGTGGGCGTGGCAGCAGTTAGATGGGCGTGCAGAGGGGTGCAGGGGGGGGCTAAGCCCCTGAGGGCTGTGCGCAAATGACACACAAAATGACTTTGATAAACGCAATTGTCTAGGAAATGGAAATGAAAATGGAAATGGAAATGAAAGAAAAGTTGCCTTAAGAGCCTCCCACACAAATTAAAATGTACGCTTCAGGGCTTATGGAAAGAAAGAGCCAGAAGGCAGACAGAGAGACAGACAGACAGACAGACAGGCAGTCGCTTGGCAAAATCAATCAACAAAGCAAATAAATACAATTAATGTTACATTACGCATACGCCACATTGCACAACAGTAGAGAGAAGAATATCCTGTTTCCTCATCCATGCTGCCTTCTGTGTTTTGTCCTGTGTCCTGTGCCCTGTGCCCTGTGCCTTGGCATAAATTATGCTCGCAACAATTCTTTGCAATTTTATGCATGTCAACGCGATGCACAGCAGCACTCAGCAGCTGGAAAACTGGGAAATCTGAAGCCACAAGTTGGAGAAACTTCATCGACTACGGCTCAGAAATACCCTTACAGAAAATCAATTGAGCTTCAATACGAATTTAAAGGCAACTCACGAAGGGTTTTCTTTGCCAAAGCCTGAAATATTTTCAATAATATTTAAGATATTCTCTCACCCGACACATACGGTCTCACCCAGCCAGTATGCACCTTAGACTGCCCTCTTTTAGAGGGTATTTAATAGCCGCGCCAACAATCGAATAACTTACTAAAATATTGCCAACTGTTTTTGGATGCTATAAACTTACTTCACTCTGCCAGCCAGCAGCATACCCCATCTCAGCGCACAGTTTTTCAATGGGTATTCTGAACATATTCAGAGCAATGGAGGGAGCTACGTGCATTTCCCACGGCAACAGCAATATGAATAAAATAAAATCAAATATGCGCTGACGTGTAAATTAATGCGTGAGTCGCTTCAAATGCTATTAAAGCATGAAATATGAATGTGAATGTGAGTGTGAGTGTGGGTGTGAGTGTGGGTGTGAATGTGAGTGCCTGTACGGAGTACTCACACTTTCGCCTGCGGCTTTAACTTGTTTAATTGAAAGCGCTGCAAATGGCTAAAATGGCAAATGGCAAATGGCTAAAAGGAAAAAAAAAGAAAAAAAAAGAAGGCCGCTCAAGAGGCGACCGCTCGGAAGTGCCACAAAGTTGTTGAAAACTTTTGCACTTCCCAATGGAACTTGCAACAAGAAAAAAGAGTCGAAAAACTTAAAATTTCATGAGAGCAATTAAATATGTAATACAGATTAGCAGCTTAAAATATTCATAAAAGTTTTATTTCAGCAACATTTATTTTGAGCAGCCCAGTCAATTGGCCGGGGATTAAGCCATAAAAGGCAGCAAAATAGCCAGCCAGACGGATGGACGGACAGGCATAGACAAATTGCAGCTCGAAATTTAGCTGGAAATAATTACAATTTGCAGCGGAGAAGAAAAAAATGAATTAATTTCTGAATTAATAATCAAATAATGTCGCTTACCATCTGCATAATAATTAATGACTTTAAATCGCTGGACGTACGCTAATGGGTGGCACTGTAAATGAGCGTTTTGGCCATTAACCGCAGTGGCAAACAAACATTTGTTCTGGCCACTAATTAGCCCCGATGCAGCAGATAAGCCTGGGGCAGGGCAGGGCTGCGTTTGAGCAAACCAACAAATCAGATTGCCTCAATATGTGGCACAATGTGGTTCCAATTCTCCTGCTGCTGCTGCAGCCTTTCGCTGCGAGCGACAACAACAACAATTGCAACTACACGTTGCATGCAACACTGCAACGCAGCTGGGAGGAGCAGCGCTTTGAGACGCTATTGTTGCTGCAACAGAGCAAATGTTCCGGCCACCAAATAGAGCAAACAGCTGCAGCAGCAGGCAATTGGCCCTTGTTGCGCTTCAACGCGGAGTCCAACTTTTATCTGCGGCGCACTCAAAGCACCCAAATGTTGGCCTTAATCTGTTTAACTGGCAATCAGCAGCTGGACCTGCCGCTGTGGCAAGCATTGGCCAGAAATCTATTCAATATGCGGCATGTGCGGCTGCTTTTGTGGCTGCAACAGCCAGAAGCAGAGTCACTGCATTGGTAAGTAAAGAAAAAAAAAAAACAAACTGCAGCAATAATTAGCCCACATTTTTGGCCAACTATTTCAGTGATGGGAACCACTGTGCTCCACGGCAAAAACTACTCCAGGATCTGGCGGCTGTGACACAGAAATTCCGCTTTTCAAACGCTCTGCTGCTGCTGCCCACCGGCCACGCCTATCAATTGCAGCCGTACGCAGGAAATAAGTGGCTAAAACTGGAGGGAGATGAGGGCCCCATCTTCACCAGAAATTTCAACTATCAACGGCTGACTGCGTATACGCTGCCCGATCAAATATCCTCCCGTTCGCTGGTCTATCGGGATAAAAGAACGAATGAGCTGCGTATGGTTGGATTTGTGGCACGTTTGATCCAGGAGTTTGCGGCTGTACACAACATATCCTTGCAGTGGCAACGACAGGTGGCCATTGGCGAACAATTATCCTTAATATTGCTGCGAAATATGACACTGAATGGCACACTGAATCTGCCCATAACCCTCTGTGGCTATGAGTTGTCCAGCGAAAGGGGTGTCTTCACCTATCCCTATGACACCTCGAATTGGTTTGTCATGGTGCCCTGCGCCCGGGAGTTGCCCACAGCTGACGTTTATCTGCTGCTCTTCAGCTGGGAGAAGCTGGCTTTGCTGATGGGCTGCTATTGCATCTTTGCGCTGCTGGACACCTGCTTTGGCTATCTGTTGATGCGTCAGCATTGGGATTGGACAAATCTGGTGTTTAATGAGCGCATGATATCCGGTTTGATAGGGCAACCTTTTAAGCTGTGGGCCGATTCCAAGCTCAGCCCCCGGGTGACCCATGCCCAGCTCTTTCTGGTGGGGCTCACCATCAGCACCCTCTTTGCGGCTCATCTGAAGACCATGCTGACCAAGCCCCCCACCGAGCGGAGAATCTCCAATTTCAACGAATTGCGCGACTCCAAGCTGAGCGTCTACTTTGAGGACGGCGAACGTTTCTATTTGAATCTAATGCTAACAGGAAGTCGCCTCGATCCCATCAAATCGAAGATTCAATATCTGAAAACCAATGAATTTTATGCACGTCGGAGAGCTCTGAACAAATCCCAAGCACTTTCCATGACATCCATCGAATGGTATATTATAAAGAGGCAACAGGAGCTGTTCCATCAGCCCACAGTTTGCCTGTATCCTGATTTAATATTTCGATTCAATCTACTAATGTCGGTGCCTTTGCAGGCCAACTCGATTTTCGAGGAGCCCCTTAATAGATTCATTCATCGCATTCACGCCTCTGGTCTGAAACAGTACTGGAAACAGGAGTCGCTACGTGCTCTCATTGCCCTGGGACAGATTAGCCTCAAGGATCCGTATCCATATGAACCATTCCATGACTTCAAAGTGGCCGATTTACTTTGGGTTTGGTTGAGTTTATTTCTGGGCTTATCGCTTGCATTTCTCTTCTTCCTCTGCGAACTAATTGTTTATCGCCTGAGCGGTAAATAAAATAAATAATATAAATAATATAAATAATATAAATAATATAATATAATAAAAATAATAGGGACTTTTTATATACGATTTATCTGGCCAGCAAAATGGATTTTTAATTAGTTTTTATAGTTTCAATTTTTTGCTTTGATTAATGCATGTTTAATGGAAATTGTTGATATGCAAGGCGGCAAAATACCCTGCAAAATTGTATACAAAACTATTGCACTTTCTTATGAATCCCCAGAGAAAAGTGAGGTCTACTTTTAGGCTTAAAAATTAAATTACATCAGGTAAAAGCTGGGATTTCATACAAAACTATTTAATTTCTATCTTTCCAATGAATTCCAGGCAAAAGTGATGTCTACTCTTAGGCGCGACTTTTAAATTTGTATAAAAACTATTTCGTATTTCATTTTCCTATGCATTCCACAGGCAAAAGTGAAGCCTACTTTTAGGCGGGTTTTCCAAAATTGTGAAAAACTTTGTTAATAAAAATTCAATTCGAGGACAATCGAAAAATCTGCTGTAATGGCTTCAGGCCATATTGAATGCCTGCTTCACATAATATTTTGGCCAAGAAGTAGAAGTAGAAGCAGACGCAAAGAATCGACACTAGATAAGAGTCCAGCATTGGGCTAAATCCCTACAAAAAGCACATAAACTGTGGCCAGGCGCCGGGGGGTTGGTTGGGTGTAAATTCCAGCTATTCGGCCCGCAAATCCTTGTTCCTCCTTCTATGGTCGATAACGTTGACATAAATCAAACATTTTGCCTGAGGATTACTTTCAAAGTGTCAGCGGATGCCGTCGTCGTTGCTGTTGACATGGTTTAAATATTGTCAGAACGTTTTTGTTTGTTGAGTTTTTGTTTTGGAACTGAGAGCTTCTGGCTGGCACTAGAGCTGCGCTCATTCAATCATCGGTTAGCCCCCCCTCAAAAACACACACACACACTCACACACACACACAGACAGACAGCACCATTCAAATAGCAAGGACAAAGGATCAGAATGCGGATAATTGACGTTGATGTTGATGTTGTCACAGCGTTCATTTTATGAGGATAAAAGTAAAATGTCGATGCAAACAGACAGGCAAAGTTTGCTGGGATTTGCCGCTGCTTATTGCAATTTAACGCATGTTTTATGACGTCAGAGAGAAACAGCCAAATCGATAGGAAATTCAATATGCCCGCTCCCCATCAGCACAGTGAAATGATTAGAGAGGCCTTTTCAAGAGGTTTTAATTCAATCTTCATTATGCTTAAAACTAACATAGACAATTGTTTTCCATTCGTTGTCGGTGCCCGCGATCAGCTGGATCTTATACTCACCGGAGGGCAGGGGCAAATACCTGAGAAACTCCTCCTTAAATACCAAATCTTTTATAATAAGATCATGCTGTAATATATATTGCTTTTAAGTGTTCCTTTAATGATAATGCCTTACTCACTCCATAGGGGCAGGTGTGGTTAAAGTTGGATTTTGTGCCCACTACGTCCACGATTATTTTTTCAAATGAAATTGGAGTCTTCTCTTTGGCCATAAATTTGCAAAAATCAAAGGTTGAATTGAACATAAATGGACGAAATCCATTGTACTTACGCCACATGCTGAGGTTTACCTGAAATTACCAATCCTTGTGAAAAAGGAAAGTTTGAAATACTTTGGCTTACTTTAGCATTATTGAAAGGTCCTTTCAATAGGATCGCCTGAATGTTGACGCCCACAACGCCACGGGCTATTAATTTAAGCTTGCACTGCTTGTAGGTGCAATAGGAAGTATCTAATACCTCGCATTCTAGGTTTGTAAATCGGGTAGATTGTCCCGAAAGTACTTCTACGCTGATCAAAAAAAAGAGTGCAAGCGAAGCCCACATCTCGTGTCTGTTTACAGCCAAAACTCTTGGCCAACTAAGCGCGAGTCTATTGGCCATGACATTTATATTTTTTAAAAGCTGTCAAACAATGGCAATCAACTAATTAGTGATGCTACGATTGACTAGCGATAGTCACGAGCTATTTTCAATTATATTCACGCACGGAGTATTATATTATTTATTCACTTTTAATCTACTTTTCTCATTTGTTTTCCAATACTTTAATTTTATGCTCGAACCCAGAGCTAGGATTTCGCATCCCTGGATTTATCAAAATCACTCAAGTATTTAAGCTTTAGCCACTAGGGGGCCGAACTTTCCAAAATCCCTTCTTAGTGGAAACTTTGAGTCCAAGTTTCTGGTCTGTGCGATAATGAATGAATCAGTCAGTCAGTCAGCCAGTCAGTCAGGAAAAAGAGTTATATATATAGAGATGTGGGATTAATCCCTCAAAAAAAAGCTTCTAGTTAGGAAAGGGTATTTTTTCTAAAATAATTCAAATATAAAATTCAAAATACTGTGTTGAGCTGATCATAAAAATAGTAGCATAGCTAAGGGGCAATCGTTTATTTGTTGCTAGCAATTGCAGCTCTGAAATATATACAAAATAATATATATATATGGTTGAAGCTCCTTTTGTTCAGCTCAACATTAAATCCTCTTGACGCAACATATGCACACTAATGAGTCCTCTTAGATTCCTGTCGGTAGCCGTCGTAATTTGCAGTTTGTATTCACCCGAAGGCACTGGAAAGTACTTGATAAACTCCTCCTTGAAAACCAAATCGCGTACAATAATATCATGCTGAAATCAAGGATAAATGTTAGTTCTAAAGGATATTAAGCGGCTTTCACTTACATCATAGGGACAGGAATGATTCAAATTTGAGTTCTCCGACAGGCTGTCTATCACAATTTTCTCAAAGGATAATTTTTGATTTGCCTTTGCCATAAATCTACAAAAATCGATGGTTGTGTTGAACATAAAAGGACGAAATCCATTGTATCTACGCCAAAGACTGAAATTCACCTGCAATAAAAAACAATAAAAATAATTAATTACTTTTGTTCTCCTTCCTTTGGACGCCAAGGCGAATACTTTGCAATTGTCGAAAGGTCCTTTCAATAATATTGCATGGACATTGACAGCAACGATGCCACGCCCCAATAAATTAAGTTTGCAATGCTTGTAGGCAAAATATCCTGGAGATAAATTCTCGCATATTAAGTTGGTAAAACGATTAACAGTCACCGAATGTCCTTCGCCGGACAGCAGACAGATTAATGCTAACGCCAGCCACATTGTTTGCGAACTTAGCGATCCTTCTGGCTGATAAATCATACGAAATGCTTTTTCGTATTCTCAATGACTTAATCACATATCATTTTTATAAATGCCATAATAATATAATTATTTATTTTCCCCTTTTTTTTTAATATTTAAGAAAATTTGCTGCATTTACTGCATATTATAGAGGAGACGTTGACCTCAGTCGTGGCAAATGAACCAAAGTCAATTGCGCAGCTCTTGAAACAAATATCAAAACAATTTTATTAAATTGCCTAAATAAATTCCGATTTTATTTTTACACTTTTTTTATATTCATTTTCTATTTATTTTACTCAGAATTTTAGCAGCAGTTCCTTCTCCCTCCTACTGCAGCATTCGCGTGTATGCCTGTCTCTTTCTTATCTGTGCAGCTGGCAACAGTATTCATCTATTCCACAGGCGATCTGCGATATTTCGATAACGATAACTCTGCTCAATATAAACATTAGCGATGCGCCTAAGCTTACGATATTTATCGAGTCAGTCTGTGCACAAAGCAGCTCGATCAACACAGGGAGGAAACGCTCAGAAGAGAAAAATGAAAGAGATTTACCAGCGATTTGGTCCGATATAAACTAAATTAATTTATCTATAAAGAGATATAAATAAACTAAGCTTAGTGATAAATAATAATTTTTGTTCTGGAATAAATATATTTAAATTATTTTTTTTTAACCCAAGACAAATGATGTGCTAATAAACATAAAAGTATTTGCAGACTAGCCAGAATGGGCCATGTTCTTCATTAGATCCCCCTGCAGACTGCAAAAAGCATATGAAAATATTTGTTATATTTATTTATTTGATCAATTGTTCCAATGGCAGCTATATTATAATATAAAATAATATAATATAATAGTTTAACCAGGACATATTCTTACATTTACCTTGTACATCTTATCAAGATATATTGTAGAGGGAAAGTTTTTCAAGCAGCAACTTTCACAGCGATTCTTCCTTTCTATATCAGCCATATAATATAATTGTACGATCCGGCCAGATTCGGCAGGAGAGCAAGGGTAGATACCAAGATACTAATTGGAATATAAGCAGATGAACATGGCTATATATCGACTCGTATCATTGCCCTGAACAATAAAATATGCTATATATTCTATGGAGAGAGATGCCCGCAGGATATGCCCACATTTCCCTCTACAAAAGGAAATGAAAGTATTTCCCAAAGCTCTCTGGGAAAGCGCAGGAAAGCAGTAGCCAAATATTTTACTGCAGATTAAATTCGCCTCGATGCTAGGCTACAAAATCGCAATTAAATGGAGTAAAATTTTTAGCTCTAAAATACTTTTTTTTTATGCCTAACAACTAGCCAAATGCACCTCTAATAAACATCGAAAAATGCAGCTGAAAGCCTCCGCCTGGTGCTGGCTAAAATTGCACTCTGACTGTAATTCCATATTAGCCATAATATGCAGAAAACGAGCTGCCAACTAATGCAAATTGGCGACTGTCGCGTCGGCTGTTGTCCAGTGAGTTTTGTGGCTAGTTTTGGCGCTAATTAAACGCTCTGCAATGCTAATTAGCAGCCAAAAGTGCAGTAGTTGCAGCCAGTTGGTAAATTTTATGTTGCCTACTTTTGTGCGCCCACAACTGAAATCGATTTTCGTCCTTCATCAGGGCATTATTTCCATTCAAAACGTATACCGAACAACATGTGTAAATAAAAGTACTTTATTTTGGGTATAAAACAAAATGGAATATATGGAATACTGGCGCCTCTAATTAGCTATCTATCAAGTCTTCATTATGCAAAATATATATTTTGATATTGGTTTTCCAGTCATTGTTTTTAGCCACCTTTATTTGCAGCATATACTCGCCGGACGGCACTGGCAAATACCTCAGATACTCTTGCTGAAACACCATATTACGAGCAATTAAATCACCCTGTGAAATATATATAGATAAATCAATAGATTCTATATTGAATATATCACAGCAAACTCACCTCGTAGGGGCAGCTATGATTCAGATTGGTATTCTCGGCAAGAGCATCAATAACTATTTTTATAAAGGATAATTTATTATTATCAATATCCATGTATTTGCAATAATCGAATGTATGATTAAACATAAATGGACGAAAGCCACTGAATTTACGCCAAAGACTAAGATTTACCTGCAAATTTCAACTGAATTAATATTTAATTCCATGATTTACCCATAAATTTAAATACGTGCCTTGGCATTACTGTGAGAGCCTTTCACCATGGTTGCGTGTATATTGAGAGCAACAATTCCACGTCCCAGCAATTTCAGATTGCATTGTTTATAGCTGAGAAAGGCAGGATCCAAAATCTCGCACTGGACATTTGTGAAGCGAGATACACTGCCCGAGAGTCCTTTGCCGCTTAGCAGTGAAATGAGCATTAATATAATCCACATTCTGGCTAGAAAACACTCGAATGATTAAAGATTCGTTTGGTTCATTTGAGAACACTTAAACAGAGCCCAATAATAATTAATGATTATTTTTAAAAACCGGAACACCAAAATGGGTTTATTTTGGGTTCTATTCAACCCGGTAATGATCCATTAGTCGTCATATTTGGCTCGAAATACGAGCAGCAGTTTTGCACTTCAATATGCAAATTGGCCTGTGCCACGCCCCCTAATAGAGGCATAACAACTAAGCCCTCGGCTATCGATTGTTGCACTAATTGAACCCGCTGCATTGCTAATTTACAGCCAAATGTGGCAATGTGGCTCTGTTGCAGCAGCAGCAGCGAGTTGCTGCCACATTAGCCTGATTAAAGTTTCGATTTGAAATCGATTTTTAAGCACAAAAAATATACTTTATCTTACATTGAAAAAGATACATTATCAGCCGTACTTTTCCATAGAAAATTTATGTTTTTAATTAGCCGGCAACTGCCTTAATTATCCTGTGAATTCCAGACTCTTTTTTAGCTTTATTTTAAGTATTTAACTCAGGTTACAAGTAGAATCGATTCAGAACTGAACTGAAATTTGACAATTTGCCACTGCAGCGTTTATTATTAGAGTTATTATTATATTATCTATACAAAATTAGGCATAATTATAGCAATTATTTGTATATTTCGATCGTCGATTTTGTTAGTTTATTAATGGGTTAATGAACAGACAGAGAGTTTTAGAAATTCTTGAGCTGAGGGCTAATAATGAGGCTGACATCACTGCTTACCGTTGCCGATTCAATAGGTTTTTTTAGACTGGGAAAATAATATAAAAAAGCTTGTTTTATTTTAGTATTTATTTAAAATAAATCAAGCTTTTCTATAGAGTTTTCATCTATTTTATATGTGACAAATGGATATACAAAATTTACAATATTCTCTGAGACAAAGGGACGAGGAACATCCTGATTTTCGGATGACTTTGCTTCCATTCTCAGGCAGCAAAGTAATTTCTTCGTTTGTATTTGAAGCCTGATTGCAAATGCTGAAAGTTTTTGTAGCGTTTATTAGGCATTCATTTATTTGCATTTCTTTATGCTAATTTTTTGTAGGCGGAATAAAAATTGTCAGGCATAAAAATTATACAAAATTATGTAGCATACTTTGCAGCGCAGTTGGCAGGATTTTTTCTTCTTCCTTGTTGGCTTTTCATGTTTTGGGGAGAACCAGCAAATTAATTTGAACTAATTAGAATTGTGTGAATTTTGATGCAGCATCCTGGCCCGTCATTTGCATAAATTTCCAAATAAGTTGGCAAAAAAAAAAGGTCCTTGTGGCAGGCAGAGAAATAAATTTATACTGCGGCTAATTATGACTGAGATTGAGTGGCAAAAACTTTTTCTGACAGCCAACAAGCAACAAAATAATGAGTGAGATCTAAAAACAAGCTTAGGTACAACACCTTTCGGAAAATCGCTTTTCCAGCCTCTCTGCCGGTGTATTACGGGGGAAAACTACGGCCTGAAACTCAATCAAAAACTTTTAGCTAAGCTCCGCCAAAACTTGTTGCCTGCAGCTGTGTAAGTGTGTAGTGTGCCCCGCTCTCTCTCCCTCTCTCTTTGCCTCTCTGCCTCTCTCTGTGTGTGAGTTGGTTATATGTTAAACCAGGCAACTTAGTTGCCATTATTAACAAGTTTTCGTTATGAAAATCAGCGTTGAACAACAACAAATCTTTTAAGATTGCTTGACTGGCAGATACCCTATATATACGCCAGATATACATTAACTTTTTCGCTTACTCATTCATCAGTTTCGGCTTTAAGAGCGTAATATTCAATGCTCAGTTTATTCAGCTATTTTATTCAAAAGATATTCGTATTTTAAGTTGAATAATGCTTGGGGCAAAATGAAAATGTGTTCAGAGCTTTACATAAGTAAATACTTGTTGTAAGAGCCGCTTGAGAATATCTATCTGTATCTATAGTTTCGGTAGAGAGCATATCTTTGCATTGAAAATGCAAAACTAAATGGAATTGATGAATGTTTAAGTGACAAGCGTCAGTTTCCATTGCCATTTGCTGCTTTTGTCCTTTGTCTGACTGGCTAACAAATGATGTGAATTCCATAGACCAAATGCAATTCAATCTCAATCAATTTGGAGTGAGCCGAGAACCCCAGGGAATACGCTTATATAACAGAGAGACAGAGAGACAGAGAGAGAGAGAGTATATAGAACTGGCCGCAATTACAGGAACGCTCACTCTGACCTTTAAAGCCGCCCAGCTACTCATTGATTTGTGAATGGAATCTGTCCAGCAGCGAGTCAGGCCTAGCCCGCCCAGCCCACAAAATGCCTTGTCATAAATCAATCCAAGCGAAATTTTGCCAAAGTATTAAAAGCATTACAAAAAGCGCAATTTCTTCTCTTCTATTTTTTTTTTTTTTGTTATCCACCATTCTTTCTCCCCGTTTGGTGTGTCATGTCTTTGTCATGTTGAACAAAAGCAGTTTTGCCAGTGGCGCAGCGCACATATTACGTATACGCCCCGTGGCACACACATGCAAAGGACATCAAGGCAAATGAATGAATGAATGGCAAACCCAAGGAAATCTTTTGTCCGTATGTACTTGAAGTGTGTGTCGGTGTGTCGGTGTGTGTGTGTATGTGTGTGTGTGTGTGTCTTGTCTAGCTTTTGTTGTGTGTGGATTTTGCATGTTGCTCGCTTAAAGCTTCTGCCTGGCATTTGATTGTTTTCCATGTTAGCAGCAACGCCTGCAAAATTCTTGCTAACTAAATAAATTTATCCAGCTCATTTATATGCATTCAGCCAGAGGCCATATCGTAAATACATATATATATATAAATACGTAGATATACTCCTATTGCTCAGAGACTGTATCGTTATCTGTTCTGTTCTGTTCTGTTTCTTTTCGTTTCGTTTCGTTTCGTTTGCTGCAGGTCAACAAATGTGTCGACTGAGCAGTTGTTTCTGGCGCCTGCCTTCAAGCTTGCCCGTTCCTTGGGTATATTTTAACAATGAAATTCTATGCTTTTTGTGTGTGTTTCAGATACAAATATATCCAACTTTATATTGTGGCATATTCGCCTATGAATTACGTTGTATTTTGTGGTACATTTCGAGCCTTAAACAAGAGTCTCTGACGCCTCTAGACTCCTTTTTTGGCTTACATCCTTTTCTTTTGGAATAATTTCAATATGAAATTAGTTTCTTTATATATTTTAAGTACAAGACTTTCTTAAGGTATTTTTTACCTAAAATTTCATGATATTTTGAAGCGTATTCCCATAGAAATGAGGGCCTAAATGAAAGAGAACAAAAGACAAAAATTTCAACAGAAACTAGCTCAGTTTTTAGCTTTATTAAGCTGGTATTTTGGGCCACTTTAAGATGTGGCCACACTTTGCTGGCTCTTTAATGGAATGTCTTAATATTTGCGTTCCACATGTGGCATGCAACACGTACCACAAGCTGCATTTCAGTTTCGTTGGCCGAACAAGTTTGACAGCTTTGAGCAGCAGTTGAGCTCAAATAGATTCCCAGAATCAAGTAACAAGAATTCGCCTTCTGCCAAAAGTTCATTGCCACAACTTGTGGCAAGCAGCGGCAGTGGCAGAGGCGGCAAGCTGAAATGAAAGTGAAGATGCAAATAGTTGCTGAACAGGTCGATAGTTGGCATAGTTTTTGGCCACAAAGATATTAAAAGACATAAATAAAAAGCAATCAAATGTATCAAATAAAGTGCCGAGAGAGCAGCAGATGAAAAGTTATTGTGCCACACACACAATTCATAATATCACATATAATACGAGGGGCGGAAGGGGGCGGGAGGGGAGCCAGAGGCGTGGCAGGGAGCAGGGAGGAAAACATTGAAGAATTGACATTTTGAAATGCTTTCAATGCACATGAGCGCACATGAATTATTTTCAGCTAACAAAACGAGACATCAAATGGGGGCGGCGAGGCGCGAGCTGCTGGGATTTGCGGCCAAATGCAATGCCAAAATGAAAATGAAAATGAAAATGAAAATGGAAAAAATATACTCTCACACACACATGCACATATATCTATATAAAAGCGAGAAAAATGTAAATGTAAATGTGCAAAATGGTTTTACTGACATTTGGAATTTTCGCAACAATAACCGCCAAAGCGGAAAACTAAATGCATAAATTTTAATTCGATTGCTTTTTGTTTCCTGATTAGCCAAATGAGCTAAATAAATACAAAAACAAAAACAGAAAACAAAAAACTAATTTTTGTTGTTTAAATGAGCAGCATAAATATTTCAATAGCCAAACAATTGAATATTCTAATTAGGGCTCAAAAAAAAAAAAAAATGCCCATTTGTTTGGTCAAACATTTCGTTTAACTAATTCAACATTTTTCCCATTTCTAATTCATATTTTGTTATGTTGGATTATTTATTAATTACCAATTTACAGCATAAACATTCTATTTGGAAAAGCCACCTCTGCCTTTCTTTCCACCTGCCCGATCTCCCAGCTTTTGAGCTGACTGAATGGACTCCTGCTTTTTATTGGGGCTAAATGGCCGAATCAGACAGCTATATCATACAGCTTCCATTGAAAGGATAATTTCTGAGAATATCTTCTATTTGTTTCCTCCAATTTCTTTCTATTTTCATCCATTTTATAGGGCACTCATCTATGGAAACTGGCCGTATCAGATAGCTATATCATACAGCTTCCATTGAAAGGATAATTTCTTAAGATATCTTGTATAGACTCCCTCAAATCTCTCTCTATTTTCCTCCATTTTATCGGAACTGGCCAGATCGGACAGCTATATCTTATAGCTCCCATTGAGAGGATAATTTCTCAGGATATCTTCTATCAATTTCCTCAAATCTCTCTGTATTTTCATCCATTTTATAGGGTGCCTTTCTATGGGAACTGACCGGCTCGGACAACTGTATCTTATAGCTTCTAATGAAAGGATATTTTTCCAGGATTTCTTCTATCAACTCCCTCAAATCTCTCTCTATTTTCTTCCCTTTAATAGGTATCTCTTCTATGTCTATTGGAACTGGCCGCATCAGACAACTATATCAGATAGCTCCTAATGAAAGGATATTTTTCCAACTTCCTCAAATCTCTCTCTCTCTTCCTCTGTTCCATTTTATAGGCATTTCTTTGCTTTACTCGCACATTTCTCAGCCGTATCAAGCCTGACATATATTTGACGCTTTATATTAAGCTTAATATTCTGTACATTTTTCAGGGAATATATTTAACATTTTGCTGCGCTGTGCTGTGCTGTGCTGAGCTGAGCTGAGCTGGTTTTTCCTTTTTAGAGCTTGCAGAACATTAACCGCATCATTAGGTTTGCATTCATTGCACAACGTGACATTTCAATTGGCCCAAGGCGGGTCGAAAGTGCGCCCAGAGACTACATAAATCCGTTGCGGATGCCCTACAAGCGCTCCCCCAAGTACAATGGTGTGCACACACACACAGGACACATATGTGTAGGTGTGTGTGCGCTCGTAAGTCAGCGAAATGCACTGGGCACGTACAAAAAACTCCGCCGTAAAATGTTGGCAAACTAGCGACGAGGGCAACGCTAAAAAGTGTAAGAAAATCAGCAGCTAAATGGCTAGCGGGGCGGCGGGTGTGGGGCGTGCCATACTTTGCTACTTAAAGCCACAAAAGCCACACACGCACACCAAGTCGCAGACCAACACACACACACACACGCACACACCAACACACACGTACACACAATAGAACGGCGTCTTTATCACCGCCATTGTTGTTAATTTTGCAAGGAAGCCATGCAGAGCTACAGTGCTGCCGGTTTGGCCATTTTATAGCTGCAACTGCTAAGAGAGTTTTTTGACTTAAACAAATTCAAAAAAATTGGTATAATATTTTGGAGTTGTTTTTAAAAGTTGAAGAAAGAAAAATGACTTTTTATGATCTGAGAAAAATGTAAAAAATAAAAAATAGATGGCCCAAATGAGAGCTAGATTTAGACAGAGAAAATTCTGTTTACTTCAAGAAATTATTTTAGTTTTCTTTAGTTTATTTTTTTATTGTTTTTATGTATATTTTTTATGCTTTTAAATGGGTTTTTATCTTCTATATATCCTCTGCCCGCCTGCCTCAAAGGTTCTGCTGAAAACTTACACAAATATTTAGCTTTTTCTTTGCAGTTACTTTACAATTTCCCTCTGCTTTTTGGCTATTTTCGCTACTGCTATCTTGCTGCCTTTTTAGCTAGTTTCGCTCATGAAAAAACAGCCTGGCAGCACTGGACAGCTTTGCGCCGGAAACGGAAACTAGCAGCACTTGGCTGTCGCGGCAACGTCGCGGCTAATGTGTCGGTCTATGTGCATATATGTGAGTGAGACTGTATATGTCTCTCTGTGTGTGTGGTGTGTGTGTGTGTGTGTGTGTGGGACATTTACAGTTGAATTATGAGCGTACATAAATAAAATGTCGTTTCAAATGGCAGCGACAAAATGGCTGCTAAAATTTCCGTTGCGCTGAGCTTTGGGGCAAAATTACCTGAACTGCGTCGTTGACACGAAATTGAGCCCGCACATTGACATTTAGCCGGGTTCTTTGCCGTTTTCTCTGTTTTTATAGACCCAGAATTAAATAACAGTTAAGAACTGTCTGGCTAGATGACTCTATAAAGCCATTTAAAGCTGTCAAAGTCAGTCCAAATGCTTTTGTATTTATTTATAAAAGGGCTTTCAATTTTTTGCTCTTTCGGCTTTAATCCCCTCAAACCGGAGCCAAAAGTCATGCAATATTTATACGCACTCATGACATACATATTTAAAATAGCTTTTCCTGCTTTTCCAGCTCTTTTGAGACCTTTCTTTTTGCTTTTTGCTCTTGGCTTGTGTTGTGAATTGATTTTTGGGCAAATTGTTTTTTGATTTGAATAAAAATTCGCATGCAAATCGCTAGGCGGCAAGCAGCTAGAAAACGTGGCTTAAATATGCAGCCACAAAGTGCTTGCAACAATTTGTAGCAAGAGTTTCTAGCAGAGAGCAATTCAGAATTCTGTAAACTTGTAAACTTCCTCATCATCAGCCATGTAATGCAATTGTTTTAGCTTGTTTTTCGAATAAGCAAGAAAGGAAACCAGCTAAAAATTGAGGGCGGCATCCAATTGCAATTGGAGCGACAGCAACTGCAATATTTATTTATTTGCTTCTTATATTTCCTTCGTTCTTTCATGCTTTCATTCTTTCATTCTTGCTTTCTTCTTCTTTCACTGCTATTTTCAATTTACGTTTACAATAATTCAGCAAACGTGGAAATGGACAGCTATAAATTCCACTGGGTAAACACACACGAAACAAAATAAAACAAAACAAAACAAAAGAAAAACCAGCCAAACCAAAGGAAAAACCAGCTAAAGTCCAGAGAGTAGTAGAGCGATTTATATGGCCAGAAACGATTTACTTGCACGACTTATAAATACGAGACAGAATAAACGGAATAATCTGGCCAAAGTAAGCCGACAATCGAATGCTCTTTTCAACTGATTGAAGGTCGTGAAAATTTGTTGTTTGACGCTTTTCTTTTGACTGATTCCTCTGATCAATTCTGGACTGGAGATGCCTCTCTCCATGATGATACCCTTTCATTGTGAGGAACTTAGAGGCGCTCCATTAAAAGGTTAATTTAAAGATCTTGAAAATGATTCTTTAGTCCACATATTTTGACTGCTTTTCTCTGATCAATTCTGGACTGGGATTATACCCTTTCATTGAGAGAGCTTTAGACTCCCACATTTATTTCATGCATTAAATACAGCCATAAACTGAAGCGTTATATGCTGCATTACACTATCGTAGTACCGTCTAGCGATACCCTACAATGTATATACAATGTATAAAATGTAAAGTTTTTATTTGTTTCTCTTCCACTCACAGCGAGGGCAATTTATGTTATGCCATTTTCAACTGGAAAACATAAAATATGCTGAGAATTGAGTGGATACCCTTTTGGGGTCAGTGTAAAACAAATGCCGACAAGTGCAATTATAAAAGGTGGCCAAAAGAGGAGGAGGAGCAGCAGCAGGAGGAGGAACAGGGCAGCTGGAGAGGAGTAGTCAGGTTAAATGGTTGTAATGCTCTGTAAATGGCAATGTGAGTGCGGTCAGCAGCTTCAGTTTGTTGCCAACTGAAGCACTGGCCATATATAAGGCTATCTATATATATATATATATATATATAGGTATATATATTCTCTTCTTTTTTGTGTTTATTCTTTGTAGGTGTGGCACTGGGGGGCGTTGATTCAAGCATGACTCACGCGACAATTTCCATCCGGCAAAACAGCTTCAATTTGTTAGCTTTTAATGCTGACTATTGCCATTTTCCAGTGAAAAATGCGATGATACGTGGATTTTTATGGCTGCTGTGTGAATCAATTAAATGCCATTTCAACTGTCTGACTACTGATTGGTAATAGCCAAGATGAATGTTCAGCTGGCTAACAACGGATATAAAAAATAATAGATTTATACGTCTAAAGCGTTAGTTGAAGTGGGCAAACATGGCCAAGAAAAGCGTGTTAAAAGCGTGAAAGATAAAGTAGTCAAGGCTTTAAATATTCCTTGTGCTGTCTGGCAAGAGAAGCGGATTCCTGGAGGGATTATGTGATTACTCCGTCCGCGTGTGAGTCAATAAAACAAGCCAGATCCGCCCGCGGCACACTGGCCAGGCTGCCCAGAGTCTAGCAGCAGAGCTGCCCCAGACAACGGGGTTTTTGACTCCAAAGAATTCTCTCTGTGTCTGCCTCGACCGGGCAACTGAGACAGAAGGCTGAAGAAGAGTTTCCCGGGTGCAGAAGCTGTTGAGTTCTCTCGGCCAGGCAGCTGGACAGCAGGAGCTTCTGCATCCTTTCAGTCACCCCTCACCAGCCGACTTCTATTCTTGTTAAACTGATGGCCTTCGGATATCCGCAATGAACTCATAAAATGGCTCATAAATACCACTATCTTTCTCTATATTCTAGCCAATATAGAGACAATTCTAATACCCAAAAAAATTGCTATTATATTTGGTAAGCAGAATAGAAGCCTGTCCTTTGGTAGTAAGATCTATTTATCTTTATTTTGCAGCAGTTTCTCTTAGCTTTCTAGTGCCAAAACTTGGCCTAAATAAAGGACTAATAATACGCAAATTACTGCTCAATTTAAACCTTTCCTCTCTGCTTTTAAGTACTCCTTTTTAATACCCAAATTCTCTCTAAATATATTCTAGTTTATGTGCTAACTAGCAACCGTTTCTCTTCCTCTCTCTCTCTCTCTCTCTCTCTCTCTCTCTCTCTCTCTCCCTCTCTCTCTCCCTCTCTTTCTCTCTCTCTCTCTCTCTCTTTCTCTCTCGCACATATATCAAGCCATTGTCACACTGTATAAGTAGTTAAATTTCAGCATCCACAAAAGTTTTGCTGCCTTAAATGAATTTATGTCATTGGCACTTCATTTTAAGCCCCTTTCCCAACCCACGAAATACCCGGAGAAAAACCCCAGTAAAAGCTGAAATTCTATCCAAACCAGAAGCAGAGAACCCAGGCCCGAACCCGAACCCGAACCCGCTCCGAAACCCAAACCTAGACCATAGAGATGAACCCAACCCCAAGCCACAACCCGCCGACAAGTTTTGTGTCTTGTGTCTGACATTAAATTAATTTGTTGCCTACAACTTTGAGAGAGCGCAGAAAGAAATCCTCCATAGATAGATAGATATATATATATATATATATATATAAATGTGTGTGTGTGGTAGTGCCATATAGTAGCCCGGAGTAGCAATCGTGGCAACCCGAATGCAGCCCGCCGGAAAACTTGTTAAAGATGAAAATAACAAGAAAACTTTTAAATCATTCGCAGAGCCAGCAGCAACAACAACCGAGATAAAAGTTATGGCCAAGTGAAACAGAAACAGCAACAGAAACAGCAAACAAAACCCGTGTGTGTGTGTTGAATTGTTGTTTTGTTGGCCGGATTGTTGCTGCTGCTCCGGCACAGTGTGACAAAATAGCTAAGGAATAGCTTGAGTATGCGTTGGGTTTCAAGGACACTTTGCAGCACAGCTGCGTTTTTTGGCCAGGCTACAAATCGTAGCAGGGGGGCAGCCTTTTTTATTGCCACACCCATTCGAAAAGGGGGGGCAATTTGTGTTCGCATCATTTCCCTATTTGTCCCATTCCAAAGCTGCCACTGCCCCCTCTGCCTCTGTCGTTGCAACTTCATTAAGCACTTGCTGCTGCAGTCGAGTAAACCAATTACGAATTCGGTTCCGGATCTAACGAAATGTGATTAGAGTGCAGCTGCCAGCTGCTACACTGAGCGAAAAAATGTATAAGCAACATAAAATTAACAATTAAATTAAATTGTCTAAGAATCAACAAGTTTTCATGGCTTTTTCGAGTGTTTATAAACAGCAAATTTAAAGCAGTTTTGTATATATTTTCTTAGGATCTTTTTCTCTCAGTGCAGCTGCAAAATGAAGTTACAGTTACAGCCAGAGCACTGCCATTGACCGGCGCCAGTACATAAACCGTTTTACGAGCAAATTTTATAAGCAACAAACTGGGCTTGTTAAGCGATTTAAGCAGTGACTGTACAGTGCAGGACCTCAGCCAGCAGAGATGCAGGCTACAGGACACTGGACACTGCAGGACACTGGACACTGGCAATATGCTGTGACATGCACTTAAATCAATTTGGATTCGTAAAGTTGCCCCATTTCGTGGCAGTTGCACTAAAAGTCAGCGTGGCAAACTCTTAAATCGTGCGCATCGTCAAACGAAAATGTGTCCTTTTGGCTGCTGCTGCTGCTGCTGCAACTGGCACTAAATTAAATTTACTCCCATAATAGACTACATGCAGCTTGCAACATGCACTCAGAGAAGAAAGAAAAACTTTGCATATGCCCCAGCAGCAGCGGCAGCAGAGGCGGCAGCAACTTTGTTGTCTTTGCATTTGCCTGTTAACTGGCGCACATAAGTAGACTATAGTATTTTTCCTCTTGCTCCTTTGGTTGGTTGGGTCAGCTGCTGGCAAGTCATGAAAATTACCCAGTTTCCTTAACATTTGCTGCTTCCTTCTGTGTCCTATCGCTCTGTCTCTTTTTGCCCCTTTCCTTCGCACTCTTCTCTGTTCTCTCATCGCTGTGCTCATAGCTGTCACATGTCCTTCCTATTGCCTGCAGCCGACAGCAAATTCCACACTGACTTCTGTGTGTTGCCTACACTGCGACGCCTGTTGTGTTGCCCCATTCTTCTTCTCTCCCTCCCTTCTTCCTCCCCTCTCTCTCTCTCTCCTTCCTGCAGCTCTTCTTGCTACTTGCAGACACATTTCATACATGTTCTACTCACACATATCCTGCATAGCACTTTTAATTATGGCCGGAATTTCATTTTAATTCATTTTGTTGGCACTGATTTCACTTTTGGCTGTCCTCCTGCCTGATTTATGCAGCCCTTTGGCCATTTGGCCACGCCCACATTCATCAATTAAATACGCGTTAATTTAATCAGCCAACGGCTTGCAACCATTTGCGGCCGATTAGTGTCATTGTTTTTGGCTTAATGCGTTCACGCGAGTCTTTCGTACGGCTGATTAATTATGTTTCTCTGCTGCTCTCTCTCTCTCTCTTTCTCTCTGTCTCTCTGCCTTTCCTCTGGTTCAGTCGCACATTACGCATACGCACCGTTGCACACTTTGGCTCAAAGATTGATGACAGCAGCGGAGCAGCTCGTCTTCTTCTTCCGCTGCTGCTGCTGATTGATGCTCATCTCTCAACTCAGCTCAGCTCAGCTCAACCTTGCAGTTCATAACTATCCATCAAGCTTCAGGGCTGCATCAAGTCTAATCATGTTCAGCTTTGTTTGTTCCGCCTTTTTCATTTGCTTATTGGACACCATATGTGACCTGCTTAGGCAGAGGCGTAGCTAAGCACTTTTTCTACAGGATAAAAGGCACCTTTCAATGTACCCTTGAAGGAGCAGTGAAGGCTTTGAAATATACAAATCCAGCTCATTTGCCTGGCAATTTTTTGAAGACATTTATAGCTCATATAAGGGACTCTCTTTCCAATAACCATGTAGACCCCAAATCCTACTATTAGGCTTGAAAGGATTGCAGTGCCTCTAGATCGCCCGCTTATCTGGAAGTCCACATCAAGGACAAATGCTGGCAGCAGCAGCAAAAGCTTGGCCGGCTTCTGCGGTCAACCAGCAAGCTTCAGATGGCAGGTAAGGCACTCCTAGGAAAGAACATACTAATGCCTACATGGAGCTCTGCTATCCAACTGTGGGACACTGCCTCTGCCTGCCAGCTCAGCAGACCAAGAGAGGTAGCCAGTTATCATCGAGCGGGATTTCCGTCTCATTCAGGTCGAGAATCAGACCAACTTCCAGAAACTGTTAGTCAGCCCAAGCAGCCTAGCGGAGCCGAGTTTCCCCCCCAATGCCTGAAGAGAATACTTCCCAGCAATCCACCCAAATCAATCCCACTTCAATCCTCTTTTAACGAGTATGTCATCCATTTTTAGCTGGAATTTCTCTAGCAAAAATTAAGTGCTTATCTCATGGATGTAATTTTAATTATTCTGTGCGATTCGAAGCGCAGTTTAGTAAAAAATAAATAAACGAATAGCAATTTAATCTGCACTTAGTAAAATTTACATAAAAATTGTTGTTTAAACGCAGCCCAATAACAATTATCTGATTTATCATCATCATTATATCAGCAATAATATCGAATGCAATAATGACTAGAGTTATTCATTTGGCAAAAGCTTTTCACTGCCTACAGATGTTGTGGGTTCTTTTCGTATTACTGGCGGCCAGCGGAGGACTCTCAGACCCAGTTACCCGATTCTCAAATCTACAATGCGAGGTATTAGATCCAACCTATTTTTTCTATAAGCTCTGTAAACTTAAAGTGCTGGGACGCGGCATTGTGGCCATCAATGTGCATGCCATATTGATAAAAGGACCCATTAAAAATGCCAAAGTAAGTAAATACACTGAAAATAATATTCGAAAAAGGCTAATACAATATTGAATTGCAGTTAAATCTCAGCCTGTGGCGTAAATATAGCGGATTTCGTCCTTTTATGTTCAATACAACATTAGATTTTTGCAAATTTTTGGCTGAAAAGAATACAAAATTATCGTTCGAAAAGATTGTTTGGGATTCCTTAAAGAATTATATAAATGTAAATCATACGTGCCCCATTGGAGTGAGTAATCGAAAATCGATTAAAAATAATGAAAATTTGATTAATTTACTCTATATTTTAGCATGATATAATTATACGTGACTTTGTGTTCCTGGAGGACTTTCTGAAGTATTTGCCTTTACCCTCAGGCGAATATAGAATCAAACTGATGGCTGCCACCGACAACGATTGGAAGACAGTTGTTTATGTAAGTCTGTTGCGTAACGAGGATTTAATTAAGAGTTAAAGGCAGACGTTTTATATACCCTAACATGGTTTTAATTAAAGTTACAAAAAAAGAGTATGAAAAACTTGAAAGAAAGCTTAAGCAAATGGAGCAGAGTAACTGGAAACTAGGCTGATTTATTGTCCCCCTTTAATCTACGCCTTTGCCGCTATTCATTTGGCATGCAACACACGTTGCCAGCCTCTCAGCAATTGCTTGCAACTTGCCTTTTGCCTGCCACTGGCATTTGTGGCAACTATTTTGATGACAGGCTGACGCCTTCTACTCTTCTTTCCAGCCATTGGCATGCCAGGGCATGGCATGGCATGGCATGGCATGGCATGGCATTCTAATGCCTTTAAAGCTGTCAAAATTCGCGCCAAGGCCGCCTTTTTTAATTAGAGCTACAAGTTTTAGCTCCCAAGGGGGTTGGGGGGGGCAGGGGAATGCCTTAAATGTGCGCACGCTTTAATGTGTCTGGCAGCTGCCGGCAGCAGCATCTCTTTAGTCTCTCTTCTGTATGCCAGTCACGCGGCGTCTTTCAAACTTGGCATTAAATTTCAAATGAAATTGCTGCTGTCTGCAATGCGATACTTTCAAGCACCCACACAAACTCTCTCCTCCTCTCCTCCTCTCCTGCTCTCCTCCTCTCCTGCCAACACTCAGCGAAGACATGTGCTAAAAAAAATCAGCGCCTGACAACATTTGTCCACATCACGTATACGCAGCGTTGTCACTCAGCCGAGCGAGAGACAGAGAGAGAGAGAAAACTTGTCAATTTGATATGTGCTTGCAACTATATTCTGACACATTCAGCTTTAAGCTGCGGCTTAAAATGTCATAAGCCAAAAAAAATACACATAAATATCTATATATCTATATACTCTATAAATAAAAGTGCTTTAATCGGCACTGCTGGAGCAGAAGCTACCCTCTGCAGCCGCAACTTTAAACAACTATAGAAATTTTAACTGATTTTCAGGCAGAGTTAAGTTATTAAACAAGCGGAACCAAATAATTAGTTCGATTTTTTATCAGTCAGTGTAAAAGTAATTTTAAACGCTCTATTCAGAGCTTCACAATTCAACAATTAATATTTTGACTAGCCTTTGTTATCTGATTTAATAATTACTTTTAACTGACTCCATTATTTCGGCTCCAAACAATTTCTAATCATTTTAAACCCTAAATATTATATAGAACCGGCAACATTGATCCCTTTTTACGCCCCTCTCTTTGACTCTTTTGGGAAAATAGTTTCTAAGCAATTCTCAGCTTAGATAAATAGCACAGCAAAATACATGTTTATCCTTATAGATAATATTCACTTTCAATGGTTTTTTTCTAGGCCTTTTAAGTCTAGGCTAGAGCTAAAACAAAGCCAGCTTTCAAGGATAATCCAGCATCAATTTACTCGTTTAATACGCCTGCATAAATTGAATATACCCCGTTTTTTTTATAGCTCTTTTGCAATGGGTATAAAATATAAACATTAAAAGTTAAGTATACGCCATGTGCGTTATAAAAATAAACATCAAACGTTACTTTTGTTCAAAAATATACTGAAAATACAGACGCACGCACACTCATGCATAAATCTTTTTAAAGTAAGCAGGACCAACCTGCTCCTCTCGCTACATAAAGGACATTCGCAGCAGAACTTTTTCAGCACAAGAAACGAGAACTGAGAACTGAGAACTGAAAACTGGAACTACATAAACAACGTAGCAGCAGCATATGCAGGATAATAACCTAATGCGTTGCTCCTGCTCCTGCTCCTGCGCCAGCCACAGAAGCTGTCAAAATAAATACAATAAGACGAGCCAGGCCACACCTACAGGATGAAGGAATTGTGGGCGTGTGGGCGTGTGGGGCTGTTGAACAACAAGGCTCATCATCAGCATCCTCTGCCACTGTTAAAATGTTTGTCAAGGTGCAAATTCAATAAAAATAAAAGTTGAAAAACGAACGAACCCTCAACCAAAATCAGAAGGATGTTTGTATTTTTCTTTTCCTTCCCCCCTTCTCTCTTCTCGCTTCTCGCTTCTCTCTGCTCTCTGTGCTCCGGCCTCAGCCTCAGCCTGAGCGTCAGCTTTTGGCATTTGCTGTCAAAAAAGTCAACAAAGTTTGACGACCTTATCGAGTCGTTGTCACGCCCCTGCCATTGATGGGCGTGTCATTTAGTTTGGCTCTTTCGAATTATTAAAATTTGGCCTTTGTGTGACATCAAAATAAAAATAATAAAAATAAAAATACAAATAAAAAAAAAAGTCTCAACGCGATGGTTTCTCTTACGCTTCACTGGGAAAACTTGGACAATATTATGACAATAGAGCGCACACACACACACACACACACATTGCACACACACATAGAAAACAAATGGGCAAAGTTGTGCGGTGAAATTGGTAAGAGGAAGCGCAAGAAGCTGTAAAGTTGCACTCAGAGAAAAAGAGCTAAAAATGCGGTGAACAGCAGGAAAACAATTCCAACTAAAATCACTTTATTTTGTTTAACAAAAATGGAAGAAAATGAATAAAAAGTTATATATAAAATATGAATAAAATAATTAGCAAACTTTCATCTTTATTCAACCAGAATTTAGTTGCTCATTTTTTCTTCGAGTGCATTCAAAAGTTTTATCTTTACGCTTGGACAACGCTTGTGGCAAGTCGCAAGTAGAAAACAAAGCCAAGGCGAGCCAACAAAGTAAATTCCACGGCAATGAAGTGTAAAAATAACAAAAGCTGTTTCCTTCTACCTTCACCTGGCGGTAAGCACCACGCTCTCCACACCCAATTCCTGCTGCTGCTCCTGCTGCTGCTCCTGCTACTAGTTGGAATTTAATTTCACAACAATAGCTTCAGTTTTCTGGCTACTGGCTGCTGGCTGCTGGCTGCTGGCCCCCTGCCCTAGTTGACCAAAAACTTTTGGCTTAAATATTTCCTTTTAAAGTCATTTCAGAGTCCTTGTTGCTGTTGGCATTTGCGTTGTCCTTGCTTTGCCTTTTAACGCACATTAAGTCGGAATGTATCCTGCGCTGGCACTCAGTTCAGTTCAGTTCGGTTTGGTTCAGTTCAGTTCCTTTGGCGGCCATTTCTTATGGCCATTTGCACTTTTTATTGACTCGCCGCGTGACTCTTTGTCGCTTCCTTCATTTTGGGGACTACTCCTTGGAATCATGTCACGTGTAGCAACATTTTTTCCCCAGAGTCTTTCACAGTTTCCTGCTCACCTCCTGCTCACCCCTTGCCTTGCCTTTCCTTTCCTTTCCTTTTTTTTTGTTGCTCTTCTGCTGCTCGCTCTGTGACTTTGTTTGCTCTCATTAGAGGTCCTTCCTCGCATGAGTGTGTGTATGTGTGTGTGTGTGTTTGTGTGTGTGTGTGGCAATTAAAATTGCTTGCAATTTGCACGTGCCTCTTTAAATGCAATTAAATTCGTTTAATTAGTTTTAACGGCTGGCATTTTGCACTTGAATTCCGCTCGACTAATCGCAATTTTAACGCTTTAAACATTTATTTTGTTCACCCGATTTTCAATTGCCTTTCAAAGGGGTTTTTTTTCAAGTACTTCTCTGATTATAAGCCTAATTAACGTCTAATCAAAGCGATCTACGAGCTGTGAAATCATTTTAATCAAGGATTTCATCTTAAATAAAAAGTGTTGCCTACTTTTAGGGAGGCAGCTCAAATTGTGTTTAAGAGCATATCTTATGAGGCCGCTGTGTTTATACCAGCTGTGGCTCTAATGGTCGTCAGTTATACACTATTTGAGCCAATTTCTAGCAGCATTTATCAATAATTCACACCCTGAATAGCTCTCCAACAGCTAAGCCCAGCCAACCCCTCAAAGAGCCCGCAACTATTGCTTCAAATTGGATGTCAATTGCTCTGCTCCTCGACTGTGTGTCAAGTGTCTGTCATGTTTGTTTGCTTGTGTCAAGTGTTTCATATGCTTGTCATATATATATATATGACAATCTACAATATAGGTGCCATATATATGTATATATATATATATATAGATTGGCAACACTCTGGCTCAAGTGTGCTCCATGTCCTTCCACAGGCAGCTTGTTTGAACTTGGCTTTCGCCTCAAATAGAAAACTTTAAAGTGCGGCCACGTTTCAAGCAGCATCTCCTCCATTTAATGGATTTCTCTTATATTCAAGTATAAATTTTTATATATAAATATAATAAGAGTTTTTCTTGGCTTTTAATTGATGTTTATTACATTTTATGACGTCAACAATAATAATAATAATAATAATATTTTGTTAGTAATCATCAACACGTTTCTATTAAATGGATGCGAGAAAAACTAACTCAATTAACATGCTTGTCTAAGCACACACACATATTTCCCCTCCTCACACACACACACACACTTAAATAAGCATTTTAAGTGGATGGCCACACGTAAAAACAAATCAACAGTCCGAAGAGGATACGCTGAGCTCTGAGTTACCCTAGAATCGAAAATATTCCAGCAGTATAAGCCTAAATTAAACATAATATAATACCTTTACTTGCTTTAGTGCCACTTTCGTAAACGTTTTACTGGCTCTTGTCTGACTACAGAGTAATTCGCAATTTCTCTCCCTTTTACAGGCAAAGCTTGATAGAATTTTTGAAGGTTTCCTTATAGGAACTTTCATTGGAAACAGGAGCTATTTTCCTGGCTGCCTTTCTAGCAGGATACACTCTTAGTGGCCGAATTCCTTCTAAGGGTATTCTTTGGCTTTGCTTTTGCGCTAACAATGAAAGGTATACCCGCTGCCTATAAAAACAAAAAAAAAAAAACAAAAACAAAAACAAAATACTCTGAGTATGCAAAGCGAATAATTGTTTACGCAATAAGCCCAAAAACCCAGGCAACAACCAACGAGAGGGTCCTAAAACGGCTGCCAAAATCATTCTGCAGGACACGTACCACGTGTGGCAGGCTCTGCCTAAAGTGGGGGCGTGGCAGCAGAACAATAGAGCACAGCGTGGGCCATGTTGAAGTGGCAGCAGCAGCAGCAAACAAATTAATATAGCTAACTGACCGCGGGGGGTGCAGAAGAGTAGAGCAGAGCAGAGCAGAGGAGCAGAGCAGAGCACAGAAAAAAATAAAACTTTATTTGTTTGACCAACAATCAGAGTCCTGTGGGAAGCAACAGGAGCTGGAGGAGGAGCAGGAGCGGAGCTAGACTCAAAGCAGAGCAGATGCGAGTATTGCTTACATTTATAAATATTTATGCGCTGCGCAAATTCTAATCCAATCAACATCAGTCAAATGCGCAAAAAGCAACGGCAAACAGAAGCAAAAACGAGAGAAAACTTATTTCCCAAATCAAAAATTGCAGCAGTTGTCGCTTGTCGCCACCCTCCCCTCTCCGCCCCGCCCCGCCCCACCTCGGCGCCCGTGCAGTCAACTGCAATAAATTCGATTTTATAACCGAATGCATCGCGCAATGCCCACTGTAAGTGAAAATTCAAAATGTTTGAGAGATTTTTTCACATCGCAACTTTTGGCAAAATAACAAAAAAAAAATAATTGAAAATAAAAAACATAAAATAATAATAATAATAAAAGACTCCAACTTCGGGCAATATGTGGGGACAGTTGGCGGTAATATGCCAGCCAAAAAAGTAAATAAAACTAGTGAGGGAAGGCTATGCCGAAGTTTAAATACCCTTGCAGAACGAGTTCTCCTATAGTAAGTATACGCTTAGTAGGCCGAACTTGAGCAGCTTTCGAAGGAATGCAATTTTCTTTCCAAGCAAAAACTTCTAAAAACAATTGCGAGCTCTCAATGGCAGCTAAAGGATACGGTAGTTCGATCCGGCTAATTCTAATATGCTGCCTGCCAGGTAGCCCAAGGTAGACTAACCTGTAAGAAACAGGCAGATTAATATATATAAGAAGATGCATCCTTCAGTGCATCACACATTGCCTGACAAAGCTATAATACTCTCTGCAAGGGTATAATGAGCACAGACCCTGCCTAATGCCAAATATACTCTTCGTCCTGCGCCCGTTGAGTGCTTTCAATAAACGAAATTGCTCATAGAGTTTTGTACACACTCACGGCCCTGACCTTAGGCACATTTTCACACGCGTCCATGAGACAAATGGCGCAAGCAAAGGCAAAATAGTAAGAACAAATACCACCGAATGCCCGACTAGCATATACCCTGTAAAAGAAAGATTTTGGGGCATAGTCAAAGCAGCATTCAAAGCCACAGAAAGTAGATGAAACTATTTCTTCATTAGCTACTCAGCTGATCAAGCTTCAAGCCTCTGTGTAAAGGGTATAAAAAAGCGCACTAAAAGTCAGGCTAAAGCGCTACAATGCTAGTTCTGGCTTAGTTTTTATATGGCCATTAAATAGATACCAAAAACTCTCATTTTGTTAGACGGCTACCTAAAAGTATGCAACGTTTTTGTGTAAAACAACCTAAGGACCACAGTGGCTTAGCAGTTTTTGTAGCCAGAAAACAGTTAAAATAGTTATAGCCAGTCCACTCAGTCACTGCAGGCATGAACTGAGATCAGAACAGAGAAAACAGAGTAGCTGGGCAGGACATAACTTCATCAACTCGGGCTCATAAAAGCCGAGACGAGAGGCAAAAAACATAAGGCTCAAAATGCACACATAAAACTAGAGGAAAGAACAAAAAAAAAATGGTTGGCAGGCTGGCAGGCTGGCAGGCAGGCCGGCAGGATAACAATGGCAGTTACAAGGACACTAAGCTGAGGCCAATGCCAAGTAGAAAATCGACACACACACACACACGCGCACACACACACGCACACACACAGCAAAAGAAAATCCATTATTACATTTTTCACGCCAATAAAAACAAATACAAAGCGAAAGATGAAGAGCAACCCACAACAAGACGCAAGGTTGAATAACTCTGCTAAGCTTTAAGCTGTTTTTGCTGTTGCTTTTCTTTTTTTTGGGTTATTTTTGGCAATTTCCTTCTTTTTTGCCATGTGTGAGTGTGTGTGTGTGTGTGGAGCAGAGCATTGCTTTGGTCACTCACGAAAATTACTAAAATTGTATATCCGTTTCCGGTTCAAGCTGAGGCCAAACTTTTGGGGACAAGTTGTCGCCAGGCACACTTTGCCCATTCGCTTGTTCTTCCTTATTTATACTTGTTTCTTTTTTGTTCCTTCTACTACATATTCCGCCTGTCAGCGTCGCTCTCTCTCTCTCTCCCTGCCTCTCTCGACATGTCCTTGAAGTCTAGTGTAGACAGTTTGCTACAAAAAACACACAGCCAACATAAAAACTAGTTTTTTGGGCATAATTTATGGCACATCACGCATACGACACGTTGCACACATGCTGCCAATTGCGATACGAAACAAAAGAACAGCACAGAATTAAATGTTATCACTGACACGCCGAAGATTAATGTACCCTAAAAAAATGGTTATTTTCTTATTCACAGCCACAACAATAATTAAGCTTCCGTTCGAGGCTCAGCTCAGTTTTTATCCTACAATTTCTTTGGGCAGAAAAGACTCAGCGAATCTTCAGCAGACTTCAGCCCCTCCGTAATGCCTCACACATTGCAAGTACTCTCTGAAAGGGTATCGAAAAAGAAGACATAAAAGCACTGCCACAAGTTTTCGCCCACACAGATGATACAAACATTTTTCATTTGCTTAACAGAGGAGGCGCCCCAAAGTAAGTTCCCTTGCCCCCCTCCCCAGTTTCCACAGTGTCCACAAGTGAATTTAACAGGCTGTTGGCAGAACGAAAACTCAAATCGAATCCTAAGCAGCCTTGTCAGTTGTCCGGACTTAGGCCCAAAGCAATTTGCAAATGGAAACTAATTGGAAATCCAACAATTAAACATCAGTCAAAAGTCGAAAGACAAAGGGTCAAGAGGCGAGCGCAGAGCAGTGAGGAGTCAATCAAGTTTTATGACAATCAGAGGCCAATAATGGCTAATAATATAGCCGGGGAAATCTGGGGCAAGGAGTCGGCTATAAATGGCTAAAGTTTTATACGGCTTTTCGCTTTTATTATTAAAATAAATAAACTTGGCCCGCTAAGGCAGCAGAGGCGGCAGAAGCAGCAGCAGGCCGACAGGTAGCGCCATTGAAATTATTATTATGAGTATTATGAATATTAAAGTTTCAGTTTAACGAGGCACGCGGCAAACTTGTAATTTGTCTAATTAAAAGTTTCGCTGATTACGCTGCAAAATGCAGGGCACAGCTGCCCCAGCTGTCTGTCTGCCCCTCGCCACTTGCCTCGTCTGCCTCACCTGCCACTAAGTGATAAGTGAGGCAACAAAACTATTGCCAGAGGTACAATAAAACAAATCAAGAAGCAATGCAACAAAGGACGAGTGGGAACGAGTGGGGCCTGCGGCATGTGGCATGCGGCATGCGGCAAATGAGAAACTTTCCTGCGGTCACTAAAATTGACTTCAACTTTCGACTAACATCAACTTAATGCACAATGTTTTTTCTTGCTTTTGACATTTTATTGCAAAACTTTTCCAGCCACAAAAAGCTCAGCAACAACAACATAAAAACAATACATTATTTGGCTTGAAAATTAAAAGTTTCGAAATTTAAAGAAAACTAAAAACGGGCAGCAAAATTCTTGGTTTCAGTTCACGGAATCCTTTCAGCTATCAGTTCAATTTCTAACAAATTTCTAACCAAGTTTCAGGCTCAGTCTAAGAGCTTTAGTGGAAAACATTCGAAAAGAAAATTTAGAAAATTTTCAGAAATTTCAAACAAATACAAAAATCGAAATAGAAACTTTCTTTTTATAAATTTCAATTGCTGCTTTGGCCTAAAACTTTATAATTTTCGTATAAAACCGATTTCAAATTGAGCGATAAGAGCAATTATTTCAGCTGCTATTAAAGTAATTACAAATATAAAACAAACTCGGATCATAGTTATATCTATATATATATATAATATACACATGTATATAATATGTATTATTAGAGAATTAGGCCCATTTATAAGAGGAAATCACCACAGACTTCAGTTTAGAATCAGACCTATAGACAACATGAGGCCCAGACTCTTGATACATCTGCTGATTATTACTGTGCTGTGCTCAAACACTGTGAAGAGTTGCTTTAAGTTGAATAATATTGAATGCAAGTGCTACGATAAGACCTTTTGTGAGTTTACCAGATGCGAGATGAAGGTCATACGACGTGGAGTATCCGCTTTTAATATGCGGACAAAGCTCCTTCAAACACCAGTTTCGAGTGTTTTTGTTAATCTGGAAATGTTCAGAATGTCGAATGGATATCGACCTTTTTTAATCAATCAGAGTTTGGATTTTTGCTATTATATGCGCAATCCGAATGCATATTTATTTTTTCGATCCTTTCACAAGACTTTCGAAGCTGTCTCGAACATGAATCATTCGTGTCCTTATGATGTGAGTTTAGTTTCTCCAAATAAAATCAAATTTCTAATCGATTATTAATTACGATTTTTCAGCACGATATTATTATCGATAACCTGGTTTACGACAGGGCGGACTTTATAGATTTACCTATACCGAATGGCCAATATATGTTACTACTTAAATTGTCTGTCCAAAAAGTTTGGCGGGCCGAACTCAAGATTTATGTAACACGACATGATTAAATTATTATAATTATAATATAGCAAAAAAGAACAACCCAAAATGGATGGTAAAAAATCATATTTAATGAACCAAATCTAAATCGTGCAATTTTCTGTTTTCAATTACAGTTTCAATTAACTTTAACAATTTCTGTACATAATTGAAAAAGATGAGAGATAACAATTAAAATACTAGACAAATAAAATATCTGAATATATTCGCAGAACTAATTTCAAACATGTCGATTCGATTGCTTTCGATAATCTCGCTCTCATTCTATATAATAGTTTTAGAATGTGGAGGAAAAAGCATTTTTTCAGTCACGAAGGCCGCGTGTAAGTCTCTGGATTTATCCTATGCCTACTTCAGGAATTGTGAAATGAAAACCAATGAAAAAGGACACACTGCAATGAATTTTGACGTGGAAGTTCGCTATAAAGAACCCATCGATAATATAACCGTAAGTACTGAATAATTCCAGGTGAAATGGAACCTTTTTATAGCAAGGCTGCAAGCCTAAGAAATCGAAGTCTCTTCTAAGTAAGTAACACTTAATTTTAATCTACAAATATTACTTAAGAACCTAACCGGAAGAACGGCAGGTTCAGCTTTAATTTTGATTCAATTCGAGGTAGGCAATAATCTTGTATTATAGCCTTATATTTCTTTTATCCCACAGGTTAGTCTTAGTTTCTATAAAATATCAAAGAGTTATCGTTTAACGATCATAAATGAGACAATCGATTACTGTTCTTTTATGGGCAACAATTTGTTATCGAAATTTTTCGGTATTGCAATTGCCCGACTTTTGCCACATTCGAATGTGAATCACTCGTGTCCTTTCCAGGTTTGTTTATTTTCTTTTTTTCCATCAAACTTTTTGAAGAAAACATTTTAATACATTAATAATCCTTTCAGCAAGACATTCTTGTCAAAGGAGTGGATTGCTCTGGTCTTTTATCGGAGATTCCTGCACCAAAAGGAAATTATACGTTCCATATGCGTGTGGGCACCTATCAAAAATGGAGAGCGGATATTAAAGTATTTGCATACAAACTAAATTAATTATTACTTTAAATTAATTGGAACACTGGGCAAACACCACTTGTACTTTGATATAAATTAATAACTTAAATAATCATTTTTTGAAAAGTTTGCAAAATTTTGTGTTGTGGCGTTGCCACATCGTTATGCAGATTTACAGCTCAACGAAAGGCCCCTCTGATATGCTTCCTGTTAAGGACTCTGGTTTGTAGTGTTCCTACTAGAAATCGAAAGATCGGAAAGGAACATCCAGTTAAGTATGCTAATATGAATATTTACTTTGTTTTTGAACTGAAAATGCAAAAGTTCTTAACAGAAACTGTTGTATTTCTTGCTTATCAATAATTATGTGAGTGCGCCCCTTACTGTTATTAACAGTCATCTTAACAGTTTCGCGCCATAATTCAAAAAGTTAAAAGTTCCTTTATTCGTTATTTATTTTGTGCTTTTCACTGTCACCGTTACTAAAATAAAATGCCAGTTAATTATTTGTACTAATTTTAATGCAATTAAGCCAAAAAAAGATGGAAAAAGAATTAAACTTTATCAGATAAATTTAAACACTTTCATAATAGCCATTTAATGACTCTAAATAAATATTCATTGAACAGTGACTGGCTGAGTGGCTCGCATCAGTTTGAAATCAACGTTTTAAGCAAGAGTAACGCAACATGCGCTTTATTTTGATTATATTCATTATTTATGCGCTTCAACCGAATATTATTGAAGGAGTTTATAAATTAAATAGGGTATTATGCCGTTGCTATGATTCCAAATACTGTGAATTTAAAAAGTGTGAAATGATCGTGATTAGGCGTGGAGTGACTGCCTTCAATATGATCGTCGCAGTCCATCAAAAACCAGTTGATAATATTTTAATGAATCTGGAACTCTACAAGAAATCAAATGGTTATCGCCCATTTCTGCTTAACCAAACTCTTGATTTTTGCTACTATATGAGAAATCCGACTTCGTATCTATTTTTCCACTCTTTTCATTCGACTTTTTTAGCGGTGACTAATTTTAATCATACGTGTCCATACGATGTGAGTAAAAATACCCTGTAAACTTAAGAATATCCTATATATAGGGTAAAATTTCCTATATCTGGTTCGAATAATAAAAGTAGCTAATAAATGTGTTTTCTCTGTAAAATTACAAAAATATTTACATATTATTTTCCTCTACTTTTTCAAGTCACTATTTTGAACCATTTAATTAAAGCGAACAATTTTTTTTTTATTTTTTCAGCACGATATTATTATAGATCAATTGATATATGATAGGGGCACTTTCATCGATGTTCCCATACCGAATGGCGATTATATGTTAATACTTAAAATATCGAGTACAAAAGTTTGGCGTTCCGAATTTAGAATTTTTATAACTAGAACCAATTAATTATTAAGTAATTAATAAAGAAAATGATTTCAAATTTAAGCGGTTCTACAATATTGTTGCCTGATTGTCTAAATACAAACTTTACATTTTAGCGTTGCCACACCAATACTCGTTTTTCGCTACTCGCTAATTGCACATAATAAATGTTAGCGTTGCCACACCAAACGTTTACTCCTCCCTTTCCGCAGCTGTTCCACACCAATCACTAGTTTCTCGCTACACGGTAATTTTCCATTAATATTTTAGCGCTGCCACACCAGACGTTAACAGTTTACTCCTCACATAACAGCAGTTGCTCCACACGAAACACTCGCTACTCGTTTATCGCTAGTTTTTTGAGTGGTTCGCTATCTTAGCGCATCTCTAGCGAACAACTCACTCTTTCTTTCAGCGTGAAACACCAAACCGAACGTACGTACAAATTTTGTTGCTCACTTAAAATAAAAAAATATACATTAAAATTATTGAAAGCATGCAAAATAATAACATTAATTGCTGCAGCATTAATGTAAAAGCAATTAAATGTTGTTAATTGTATCAAAAGTCGCAGGATGCAGTGTAATTTAAATGATTTAAAACTAACCTCAACACTTTTATTTTTGCAGCATTCGGTTGAATTACTGGAATCATGGTTAACGGCCGCATACCATCGGTCTTCTCAAAGACCTATGTGACTCCCCGTCGCCCCTATGAAAAGGCGCGTCTGGATCAGGAGTTGAAAATCATTGGCGAGTATGGACTCCGCAACAAGCGTGAAGTGTGGCGCGTCAAGTACGCTCTTGGCAAGATCCGTAAGGCTGCCCGTGAGCTGCTCACTTTGGATGAGAAGGACGAGAAGCGTCTATTCCAGGGTATGTTAAAAGTTGTTATTTTCTTTTGTTAAAAATACCTTAAAAAACGCATGAAATTGTACCATGTTTTGCTAGAGAATGTGAACAGAAACAGATCAAGTCGACAGAGCTCGACTAGTTGATACTCTGGAAAATTTCCTTTATTAAAAACGTTATTCTCCACATTTATAGCAAAAATATATCAATTTCATGGTATTTCATGATGAACTGTATTAAATAAATAAAATCTGACACTTCTTGTCTGAAAAAACACATTGACGTTAACCAATACACACTGAGAGAACCAATGTATCCAGCCAAATTATTCAAAATGTTTTCCAAAACTAAGAAAATACCCTTTAATTATTTCAGGTAATGCTCTGCTGCGTCGTCTGGTGCGCGTTGGCGTCTTGGATGAGTCCCGCATGAAGCTCGATTATGTGTTGGGCCTCAAGATTGAGGATTTCTTGGAGCGTCGTCTGCAGACGCAGGTGTTCAAACTTGGATTGGCCAAGTCCATTCATCATGCTCGCGTCTTGATCCGTCAGCGTCACATTCGGTAATTAATTCTTACGGCGGAAAATGTCGCCCGACAAGAAAAAATATTCGTATATATATCTTTATATGTTCAGTAAGACCACTTGGGAGTCGAACAATCCCCCCTCCAATGAGAGGAGGCTTTGTACCGGCTCTCAACGTCTTTGGGCTGTGCAGTTGAACCGACTCACACCCATAAAGCAAAAAGCTTCATAGCGTAAGTTGCACTGAACAATTCAATCCCAAAACTGTAGAGATGGGCGTGGAATACTGTGAAAGAAAAATACAGGGTATAACAAAAGAAATATTAAATTTTAAACAAAGTTCTAGTGACCAAATGGGCATTTCAGTATTCCTGAAAAAACTTCTAAAATTTACTCATATTTCGCAATTTTTATTTTCTTTTTTGTGTAAAACTCGGTGCTATTTATGAGAAGCTCACGCTTCCAATACCACAAAGAAACTATTTTTTTTCTAAGTGTGGACTGAGCCACAAGGTGTAAATCTAAAAGAACCCGAGAGAAAGCTTGGAATAACCAAATAATTTCGAGTCTATTGAGACATTCTTGATATTCCGCGCCCAACTTTTACTCCCAACTCTTTAACTGTGTCACACGGAGTTATCCAAAGAAATCTGTATTAATATATATATACCAACCCCTTTTTTTCTTTCAGTGTGCGCAAGCAGGTGGTCAATATTCCATCGTTTGTGGTCCGTCTGGACTCGCAGAAGCACATTGACTTCTCGCTGAAATCGCCCTTCGGTGGTGGCCGTCCCGGACGTGTCAAGAGGAAGAACATGAAGAAGAACCAAGGTGGTGGCGCTGCAGCTGCCGAAGAGGAGGAGGACTAAACTGTAAAACCAACAGCTGTCCCCTTTTAAATAAAGAAAAAACAAAAAACCTTGTGAATTGTTTACAAAAATATATGTAAAATTCTAAACAAAAAGATTTGAACACGTTTTTCTTGTTGGGCAGTGGTGCCGGATGTTTGGCGTTGCCAGAAGGGCGGTTTTAGCAGTACGGCAAGTGCACTTTTTTGTTTTTAAAAAAAGGTGGTAAATTAAGTTGTAGCGCGAATATTACGCTAAATTTAAGCAAACAAATTTAATGAACAATGGCAACAATTTTTAATTTAAATGTAACGAGCTGCCGGCTGTCAGTTGTGACTGTGACGTGCATTTATGACGTCACTGCGCGAGTGCGTTGTGCACCTGCGCAGAACATTCTCTTATGCCTTTCATACCATGCGCTGCCGGCAGTCTCTGAGCGGCTCTTGGCGAGTGCAGAGTTGCAGCTGTGTTTTGGTTTTTTTTGTCGGATAACCAAGTAGGCTTTGAAAATTGAGCCTTATTTGTTTTATTCGAAATTCACCATTCAATTGAACGGCATAAACGGAAGTACGTCAGTGAAAAATATCTGCAATAAGTGAAAATAAAAAAAAAAACATAAATATGCCAAAAGGCGGCGAAAAAGTGAAGGTAAAGGACCGTGTGGAGGACGAGCTCTGCGATCTCAGCTTGTCCGAATTGACGGAAGTACCAGTGCGTCAGATTGTAAGTAAAAAAAAAAAAAGAAATGCTCCTTAATTACATATACTTCAATACATAGCTAATTAGCTGCTGTTGGTGGCTGCTGGCTGCTGGCTGCTGCCACTGTGTCATGTCTGACCAGAGCAGCCCTCGCCCCTTCCGCAAAAGGCAAACAAAGCCTGTGCCTTGTCTGGCAGAAGTCTAGCCAGTTAATCTGGCTATCTCCCTTGCTCCACACACACACACATGCACAGTGCTGCTGCCGGCTGACTTGCAATTAACGCTGACGTTGACGTCGACGCGGACTGCATTGCATTTACACTTGAGAGCAGCGGTGCTGCTCTGTGTGTGTGTGTGTGTGTGTGTGTGCGAGCAGGCGAAACTGCTTCAGGGGGTTGATTTGTATACCCAGTAAAAATATAACGAAGAGAGTATTGGCGATTAGCAGCAAATAAGCCATTCTATACAACAAGTTTTTAGCCATTTTTTCTTATGAGAGCTATATGGATGCTATAGATCCCATAGAAACCTCGCCCATAAATGGAACTTATAATTTTATGGAGACATTTTAGGTAGCAATCAAGCTGTCCATACTCAATCCTGTTAATGAATGGATTCACATTACTGTGTACAGGGTATCCTTCAGGTCGAGCACTCAGAATTATTTTGATTGGTGAGCAGGCAGCTTGCCACCCCGTTGGCGGGTCACTGGCACGGGGAAAGTTGCCAAAAATTGTGTTTTACCGTTGTTGTTTTCGGGGGTTTCTTTCGGCTTTCGGCTTTGGGTTGATGTTTGATGCTTCCACCACAGAAATACACATCCTGTTTGAAATTTTAACTCATATTCAGTTTATTTTTGAACCTTCACAGGCTTCGTTCAAGCGCATTTCCGTCCTGGATCTATCCAGCAACCGTCTGCTCACACTTGGCGTAAGTTCCATCTAAAAATTCTTCGATTAATTAGCGTTTGATATTTGAATAAAAAAAATATATATCCTTTTTTTAGCGTAACTTTACGACACTCACACGTTTGGTTAAGCTCGATCTGAGCAAGAATCAACTGCGCGTCTTGCCGGAGGATTTTGGCCGTTTGGAGTGTCTGCGTCATTTGGACTTATATAACAATAGTTTGCAGCACTTGCCCTTGAGCTTTGGTAACTTGCGTCGCTTGCGCTATTTGGACTTGAAGGCAAATCCTTTGACGCCAGCCTGGGAGAAAATTGTGGGTCGCTGCTCAACACTGAAGGACTGCCAACTGGCGGCCAAGAATACTGTAAGTGGTGTCAAGTGGGCACTTCGAGTCGAGTGGCTTTTGGCTTCTGGCTTTTCGCATTTCACTTTTCCAGTTTTCCTCATTTTTCCCCCCAACCTTTTCATGTTGCAGGTCATCGTTTGTGGCAACTACGAACGGGAGCGTCTTGCGGCCGAGGAACGTCAACTGAAAATGATACGATTGGTTGGCGCTGGCGTTGGTGATGGCGATGGTAGCTCCAGCTCCAATCAGAGCCCCAGGCTGAATGGCTGTACGGTCTCCAAGAAGTCGAATAAAGCCAATAAGAAATCAAAGTCAAAGAAAAACGCAGCTCCTCCTGAAAATGAGCTGACAATCAAACCCGTTAATCAACCCGTCAAAGCACCGAATCAAAAGGCCAATCCAAAGAAGAAGTCCACAAATGGCAGCGGCTGGCTGAAAGCCCTTTCGGGCGTTGCTTTTTCAACCATTATGACCTTCTTGCTGCTCTTCATGATCAATGTTCTGATTATCTATATGATAATGTTTAAGAATCCGGATATAGCCGATAAATTGGTGGAGTATATACCGCATCAGTATCGCGATTGGATACTGACCAAATCGGAAATCTTTCGTCTACGCGTCACCGACTGGATTTCGGAGTTCCGTACACCACCAGAGGAGCACTGACGATTCATTTATTTGAAGCCATAAAGCGCGGGGCTTCAAATCGGGTTATAATCAACTCAATCCAAAAAAATTCGGATGCAGAGCGCGTATGCGGGCGGACAAAAAAAGAAAATAAGTTTTGAATATGTGTAGACCACCTCAATAAGTTATACGAGCGCGAATTTGATACACCCCTATATATACTGCCATATGTATATATATATATAGAAGATATATATATATATATATTTGAGTATTACGTCCATTGGCAAGAAGTTTTTACCTCACACAGAGACACACATAGAAAGAAACAAGCATCAGAAACTAATATTACGAACTACTTCAATCGATCACTCTGAACTCTCAACTCTCAACTCTCTACTCTCAAGTAACGCTACAATAGATCAAACTCTGACTCAAATAGTAACTGATTTTCAGTTCCAAACTGACTTAAAACAACTCAGATAGAAACTACAGACACAGTCCAAAAAACACTCATCTAATATAAAGAAATATATCTGTACCAGACTCATGCATTCTGTAAGAATTTCTTGTGCAATCTATATATATATATATACACACATATATATATATATATATATATATATATATATATATAAACTACTATATAAACCCAGCTCAAGTTAGGATCGTAATAGAATTTGTTGAAATCTATGATTTAATGCCGTAAGATTTGAAATCTTGTGTATGTATGTATTAAAGCATAAGTTTACAAACAGAAATCTCTAGGTTTTTATTTATCTAACTATATATACATATATATATATATATAAACTGAAACTGAACAAAAGTGGTTTCATATAATTTTAATGCGTAAATCAATTAAATTAAATATTGTACGTAATTTATAAAGAAACAGAAAGACAAAAAACAAAAAAAAACAGAATGTATACAAAAAGACTTGCTGATTTTTGGAATAAACGTTTTACATTTTACCCTCTTATCTATATTATTATCAAAGTATCTTTTAAGCTTCTATCTCTCTGTTAATTGAGTCAGCAACTATTCAATTTTTATTTAATTTATGAATAATTCCATTATCAATTGGGCTCTTTTATGATAAGTTTATAGCTGCTGGAATGCTAGATAATTTGTAGCGAAAATTTATTATATATTTATTTCTATAGTAATATAATAATAAATATAAATAAATTTTATCAGCTATTCAATTCGTTTATTTTTAGTTGTTGCTCTTAAATTAAGTGCCAGTGCCAGTGCGAGTGCTGCAATGGGAAATATTTATTTTTATTGCGGAAACAACATCAAAGAAAGTGGCCGTATTTCATTCATTTCAAATAAATATACTATATAAAGTGGACTAAACATTATCAAAAAGAGGCACACCGAACTATGCTCGGCACACCGACGATTGTATACCCTAGCAGACTGGCAGACCCCTTTGAAAGTTGCTATAAATTTCACTTATTCCTATGACAACTATAAGATATAGTGCTTCTATCTTGATCCTTACTAAGATGCCTCTAAAAAACACTTTCTTACATCCAACTTGTAAGTTTTAGCCAGATCATAAAAGAGGTTTTCATATAACAATTTGTGGATTGATTGTTTCTTTCTTTAGCAGCTATATTATATAGTTCTCTGATCTTAAAAATACGTTCAGTATAGATTAAGAAAATAACTCTTACGTCTGACTTGTGCATTTTTTCAAGATACCTTTGCAAACATTAAAGTTTTTCCTATATCAGTTTGTTCATGTTACTGGCAGCTATATTATATAGTTTTTCGATTCGGTCGGCAGAAGAGTGCTTAGCTTCAATTACCTAGCTAAAACTCTCATTATCCTGATCAACAATATATACCTTATAGGATCGGATATGCCTTCTTTCTTCATAGGTCGGATATGCCCTCCTTCTCCTCCTGCTTGAATACATTACCCAAAGTAAGGGTAGAGTATATAATTTATTTGAATGCTTGAGTTTAGAAAAAGGAACTTTCAATGTGAGTTTATTAGCTTAACTATTATTTATTTTATTATACCCCAATCCTGGCTAATACTAATTGAATTAAGGTTAAACCCAAAAGAAATGCCAGAGTTGAGCAGCTAAAAGTTAAATTTAGAAGCAACAAAAAAGTGATACAAATTTTCATGTTAAATAATTAACACCGTTGGCATGAATAATGAACCTGGTCGAAACTTTATTTGTGCCACAAACCTTACCAATAAAGTTAACCGGCTTCTTTCCATAGTCGAACTGAACTCTCTTTCTCTCATGCCCTTTAAAGCAAACTATCTTTCCTGCTCTAAAAAGCACACGGCACACGAGTTAAACGCGTGCTGCCACAAAAGAGAACAAACAGACAAACAAAAAAAAAAAAAAAAACACTTAATGATGAGTTAAAAAAAAAAGGAAAATAATAATAATATTGCTAGTTCACATATCGTACTTAATCGAATAATGACTTGCAGAAAAAAATTCCGGTTTCCTATGAGAATTTCATCATAATGAATATACACCGTTTGTTTTGCATTTCGAATTATCAATATATAGAATGGAATGCCCTAGAACTATGACGTATTTTCAATTGTGGGCGAAGAGAACTTTACTCCCACTGCACCACTGAATCACTTGATTATAATAATTCATTCGGAAGACTGCAGTTCCACAGAGGAAATGGCGAGTAGATTAATCTTTTTACACTGTTAAAAAAAAAACCTCTTGACATTTAGTAAAGATAACAACAAAATAATAAAAATAGTGATTGATATTTTTTCATTATTTGTTAAAAAATAGAATGTTCTTCGCCAGGGGACTTTCCCTGAATGTAATGGAACTTGCATATATTAAAGCTGCAAGTCAAAATAATTTTTCGGTTCGAGCATTCTTTAAAATTCGGTTTTGGTTCAAGAATATCTCCTTGGTTCTGATTCTTGATACGCATAATCTTGTTTTATACCAAAATTTTAAATTTTAAAGAGAGGCAACTCAAGAGAATTCTAATATTCAAAACTAATAGAAAATTAAATACTATTATCAATTTCAAGGGCAATTCACAATCAAAATGATTTTTAACCTTTGAAAAAGACATGGGAAAAACTCCGCAAAGATTCTAAAATGTTTTCCAACTTTATTTTTAGATAGTGCGAAAACTCGAATATATTGAATGGTTTATGCATGCGAAAAAGATTTTTAAATTGAATTTCTATTGCTTAATGGCAATTTTCTTGATGCTGATGCAATTTACGGCTATTCGTTATCAGCTGCAACTTCTATTGCAGCGTTTCAATTTCTATTAAAGTTTGGAAGTTTCAGGTTTCCATTAGGAGGGGGGATTTTTTAAAATAAATAAGTTTTTGCTACGCTTGTGAAAGTCTTTAAGAATATTTCGTCATCCACATGCGTTGGGCCCTTCCCCTTTTCAAGCTTTTTTGTTTTCTTATTCCCAAGCTGTATCAATTGCTGTTTCTCTCTTTTGCGCTCTCTCTCTCTTTCTCGTCCTTTATGCTTTTATCCTTTGTTTTTCTATTAGCGGCACTTACATGTGCTTTGGTGCTGACCATGCTAGCGAGAGAGATAGGGAGAGACGGAGAGCGCGCTATTTCACGCTTGCGGTAGCGTGTGAACTCTACTTCGCTCTCGCTCTCGTTCTCCGTCTCTTCACGCTATTGCCGGCTCTCACAAACAGTTTTGGCGTGCTCGCTCACTGAGCTCTTTCGGGTATTTAAACCATTGTCGGCGTCAGTTGTTGTTCGACTTTGATGCCGCGTGGTGGTCCTTAAAGGCCTCTCTGAGGGCGTAATTTTTTTATTTAAGTGCTGCTTAAATACTGAGCAAAACGCGCGTTAATAAATAAATGCTTAAATAACAACTAAACTACTAAACCATAAATACAATAAAAACTTGTTACTTGTTTAACTGTGTCAAAAGATCACAAAGTGCTAACAGCAAAGGCAGACAACGCAGCAGCAGAGCAACAGTGGGGCAAAAAGTAAGTACGAAACTTTGTATGTACGTTTTTTTTTTTTTTTTTTTTGTATGCTGAGCGCATAAGAAGAACGAAAGAAGAAGCGCAAGAGACAAAAAATGTCAAGCACATGGCACAAATTTGGATGTCTAGAAATAGAAATCGTATTGCATGGCAATAGAGGTAAACGCACACACATGTTATGCAGTCAGGGCACCAAAAAAAAAAAAAAAAACAAAAATCGAAATCGAAAAATTTACAAACAAATCTGAAATTTTGAAAAACATAACAGGAAGAAAAAGAAGAAAGAAATCAACAAGGAAAGAAAAGAATTAACAACAATTTTGCTGCACACGAAAATGAAAATGTCTCATTATTCCGTGTATTTTTAAACCCTTTAAAGAACTGTCATATAATATATGTATATATGTATGTATGTATGTATGTGCATATATTATATTATATTCAGGCAAAAACAATATTCCACGCGTATGCTACGTAAGCGAAATATTAGCACTGGCAGCGCAGTTGACGTTAACGTCAACGGCAACGTCAACGTCAACGGCAACGTCAACGTTGACGCCTACTTGCCAGCGTTGCACCTGCCCGCTGCTGTGTTAAATTTTACCGCGCATTTTGTATACTCTTGCGATTTATTGCGCCGGAATTTCCCTTTCTTCTGCTGACCTTTGTTCTGGCTTCTATGCATATTTTTACTATATAAACATTTTTCCATGAATGAAAACTTGATTCGTTGACTTCTTATATCAAACGATTAAAAGCATACACACAGACACACACACACAGACACAGACACACACACATACATATGTATATATGTAGATATATAATAGTTCAATGGATGTGCGTTTAACTTGCAAATGTGCCACGTTTTTTAGCAAATGCTCTTTTTACCTACGTAATTTAAGGGTAATTGAGCATGACAAAGGGAAACGTCAATGCAAGAGCTCCAAGACTTTATAGAGTATAACTAATCGGGGAGGGGGGGCCGCTCAATCAACCACCCACAAGAGGCTCCCATAGAGTTCTATGCCGCCCAAGAAGTCATTAGAAAGAACAACCTTCACTTTTCAGTGGCTCCCTATCTGGCCAAAATACACCGATATGCATATAGTGTGTGTGCATGTAATAGTCTGGGTTGGGTTTTCAATGCCGCTTGGCTCTATTGATTTTTGTGTCATGATAATTAACATTAAAAACAAATTTTACAAGCGCGGCCAAAAGAGACGCAGTACAGTGAAAACAAGAAGAAAACTTTGACGTCATCGTCCAAAGAGAAAGACGGTTAATAAAAAAAAGCGCCGATCAACGTCAGAAACTGTTGCGCGTGGGCAGCACTGGTCCTTGGGCCATCCTGTTTACTGCGGAAGGTTAACTGATTTATTTATAGCAATGCAGATGACTTAATATGCTTAAGGATTAAATCGAATTTAGCGACTTTGCTTAAGCTAAGAAAGTTGCCTGATATTAAGGGAAAATTATATTATTCCTTATGTAAAACTAGCCTAGGATTAGGTACAGTTGTGTAAGCTTAGAAAGCAGCTTGATGCTAGTTGAAATAACTGAAAGATTTGTGGGCTAATTATTTGTAAATTATATTGCTCCTTTTGTAAGACTAGCTTAAGATTAGGTACAGTTGTGTACGCTTAGAAAGCAGCTTGATGTTAGTTGAAATATCTGAAAGATTTATAAAATTAGCTTAAGATTAGGTACAGTTGTGTAAGCTTAGAAAGTAGCTTGCAATAACTATAAGATTTTTAGGCTAATTATTTGGAAATTATATTACTATGCTGCTTGACAAACTACAGCTACAGTCTTCCAGTTTGCTTTGATACTAATTCGCTCTTTAATTCTTTGTCTAGTGCTTACAGTTGTTTACTGTTATTCTCATTCTGGTTTTTTTCTTTCTTTTTTTGTGACGTTTGCTCTTTATGCATTTGCGCTTTGTCGTTGTTGTTTGCCCGCTGTCAATTTGCGCAAATTGTCCGCACACGCCCTTACACTTGACCCTGCTTCCTCTTCTTGCTGTCAGTGGTAGTGGCAGTGGTAGTGGTAGTGGTAGTGGTAGAACTTTTGCCCTTTCTTCTGGCCAATTGATTTATTTTTAGAGCCGAACCAATTACCGTAAAGGCGGCGGCACACCTAAGGTTGTATTTCAGTTATAATTTTCTGCTTCTTTTCTTTTCCTTTTATCAATAGTCGGTTCAATAATTGGACCAAAGTTTCTGCGATAAGGAAAGAAGCTAAGCAGCAGCTGTGGCCTTGTTTTAAAAATATCCAAAAATTTAACTTATAATTTTGATAAAAGCCACCTCGAAATTGTTATCAATATTTTACGCCTAGACTTATGCAATGACCCCCAAACACTACACAATTGTTGTAGCTGGAAATCTATAAAAGTTGGTAATTCCTCTTGAAATTGACATTTGCTTTGGGCCCAGAGAAATTGCATGCAATTTGCTACAATCCTCCCTATCTATCAGCACGTAATGTGCAAATGTTATGGGAGGAGGCCTTCACTCCAAGGTCTTAGCACGTGCACCCAATACAATAGATAATAATAGAAATAATTGCTGCCTGAAATGATCCCTAGTTTTTTTTTTTTTCCGATATTGATAGCACTTTTTATAGATATTTTGCCCAATTAAATTTCTAGCGATTACTTGCATATTTTTTTCAATGACGTCAAATAAATTAATTGATTAACTAATAGACGGAAACTAGTAGAGCATATCAAGAAAAAGTAGACAATACTTGATTTTTTTCCATATATAATTTCTTTTGAAATATCCGTAGCTTTATGTAAACATGGGGGGAAACCTTAGACTTCTGATTGAAACTTATGGTTAAACTTCCCTTTAAGTAAACAGAGCTCAAATTTGTTTTATCGAAAAGTTCTGTTTACACAGAGAAGTGCATTGAATTCAAGATAAAAAAACTTCGGAAATTAGAAACAGTTTTGGCTGATGAAATTTCTAACGAAAATTGTGCATGATTCTTCTTGCATAAACTTGTATCTAAATATAAACATGATTTATTTTTGTTCCCCCCCCTCCAACAATTTGCTGCTCACATTTTTCCCTAGGCTACACGATTTTATTCCGGATGTTTCGCTCCATAAGGCGTTATTTCTGAGTAATTTCTTATCACAACATAAAAACCAAACCCTTCTATAGCATTGAAAACCTTTATATACTTAAAAAAAAATAAAAAATAATCGTGCGATATGCAAAGTACTTTTACAAAAATAACCATTTAATTTCTAGTTAAATTGTGGTTTTTCGTGGTTTTCGATGAGAAAAAATATTAAACAATTTTATAAAATCTGAAAACGTCATCAAATATTCAAGAAAATATCGAAAAACTCAGAGCATATACGTCTAAAAATGGAACACGTATTGGTTATATCAATGAGGGGCCTGGCCAGGTCTGGCAGAGCAGGCAGAATATTCACAGCATAAACAGGATGCTCGCGAGAGAGAGAGAGAGAGCCATGACGTCACAACTGCTAGGCGCAACAGTCGTCATAAGATTATGATGGGACTCTCTGCGTCAGAGCTTAACTTACTTTTCAGATGCTCTTCATTTGGCTAGTGCGTTTCTATCATATATCTAGATACTCCTATGCAAAAAAAAAAGAAAAAAAGAAAAAAAAAGAAATCGAAAAAAAGGAAAAAACATTCGTTGGATTTTTGCGTCGTATTCTTTTGCCTATTTTACATATGTTTAAAATGCTACGCTCTGTCAAAATTTCATTTTCAAGGTTGTCTTTGTGATTTTGAATAGATTTTGGGGGCTATTTTGGTTCTGTGGGCGATTTATATAAGAAACAATTGGTTTTCTTTTTTTTTTTGTTCTTTTTCCTCTTGTTTTTGTCTTGTGACATTGTATTGACTCAACATGGAGATAAAAGAATTCTGTTTCCACTTTCTAACAATTTCTAACCTTAATTGGAGCGCCCTCTACATGTCGCATGCGACAATAGACTCGTGTGTAAGCTGTTAATTAAGATGATGAAACCAATTTTTTTTCTTTTTTTTTTTTTTGGCAATTTTAGACAATTTCTAGCGAAAGCAACAACAACAACAATGAGGCACTTAAAATTTTGTGGCTTGCCTCAAGGGCAACTTTTCATAGTTATCTCTATAGATTCGTATTACTATTCTATTGTATTTTTGGCTATGTCATGCTCTCTGTACACGCAACAAAACAGAAACAAAAAACAATATTAGAAAAGAACCGACTCTGGCAAGCCGAAGATTGCATACCCTTACAAAATAAACCTAGAAATTGTTGTTGAATTTCTTTACTTTGCCCGTTTCTAGCTATGATCTAAACTAAAAATGTTTCTATTCGAAAACTTTGCTTCATTCCATGACAGACACAGCGCGTGAGCAAGCTATAAGGCCCATGGAAAGGGTATAGAAATGTTGTATGGGTGTTGGGGATGTTGGCACTGATATAAATCGATCAATTATCAGAAAGTTTCACGAAACCGGTTCTCGCCGGTTCGGGTTAAAATAGAGCCAACGATGAGATATGGTGCGACCATTTGTTACCACAACCGGCGACGCGTATACCACTAAAAAAAAGAATATATATATACAGATATATATATATATATATATATCTGTGAAGTCAAACAATACTAACCATAATACGAGCTGAACGAAAAACTGTGCCAATTTTTATAGACTCGCACTGGGTGAAGGCTCTTTCTTCTGTTTGGTGTTAACACACAGATACTACCAGATAATACATATCTTAATGCATGTTCTATGGGCCAGAGAAAACCCCGCTAATAACTGGCTCTATTACGGCCAACACGCACATAGACAACGATAGACAATGCGCTTTGATTCATACATTCCGGCACGTTTCCTGTGCTAGATAATGTTTTCGATGTTACGCCTATATCTTATCTAAAAACGTTATTTGATGACGTTTGTATTTTTACTTAGAAAATCCAAAAAAAAAAAAAAAAACCTAGGTGAAGTGATACTTTTATAAGGGGCTGTAAATCTGGAAGCAGAGAATATCAATGCCAGCTGTAAAGATAAGCGAAGTGATACCTCTACCCAGGAAGAGGCACCACTGGATATGCTGGAATGGAATGGAATTTAATGGAATGGAATTCAATATATCAAATTGGCTGCTAGACAGCGAGTGTCATTATTACGCATTAAGAGTCGTAAAAGGTTTCCAATGCTGGAGTCAAAAAATTGGCAAGTTTCAAGTTCGGGCCGAAAGAATTTGGCAGCAAATATCAAAAATCAAAGTTCATTCAACCTTGCTGAGAAATGTGCTTATGTAAACCGAACCAAAAACGAAGCGAAACGAAATGAAACGAAAGCCAATAAATAAATAAACCAAAATTTAAACCCCTTAAAAAGCCCCCGAAATTTGAGCAATAAAAAATGTCTACACAGCGTCTGCTGGCGGCCAAAATAAATAACAAATTATTCATATAAAAATGGTCAAAAAAGAAAAGGAAAGAGGCCACATTTATCTTGTCAGTTGGCCGATACTCTTGTATTTTATGTAAAATATGTTAGTTTTGGCTCATAAAAGTTGCTTTAAGCCAAAAGCTGCTGCCGTTCTGTTCTGTTAATTGTTTATTCTCACTTTTATTTTGAAGCTAAATATTGGACAAGGCCAAACAAGTGTTAATAAGAAATTAAAGCAGAGAAGGCGGCGAGTGGGGCGAGGGGGGAGTATAATAGCCCGAAAAAAATATGAGGCAAAGTACAAAGTACATGCCACAAGGTTGACTTGTGTGTTATTGAATTGACGCATGTGACAGCAGCCATGCCCCCCCCGAACGCCCCCCAACTGCTACTGCTGCCCCCACTTTTATTTCTGTGACAAATTATTGTATGTGAAAAGTAGCACATTTTCGTATTTGGCAGGGATTTAACAAAGTATTAATAATAGATTTACAGAACGGGTAAACAACAACAGCAACAACAGCAACAACAACTCATCGTGACAGGGCTAAAAGCGAAAAAAAAAAACATTATATGATTGTCTAACGGACAGAACACAAATTGAACGGTCGAGAGTTCATTGATAGCGCTAGCGCTAGGGTCTAAATATAGAACTCATTAGATGAAATTTAAGTGACATATTCACGAATAATAATTGAATATCAGCAGCCAAAGTGAATACCTCAATTGTGATCGCTCTTCCTCCTCCCTCTTTGAATACCGCAAATTGGGGCGGAAAGAAGCCCCGAAATTTATTTCCATAAATTAAACAAATCAAATGCCTTTTGGTCGTGAATTGAAAGTGAGGCGCACGAATCAATTAAATGCCAATTGAAGGCATAAATTTAAACAAATTAAAGACAATATCCGTATCTGAATTTCGATGCTGTCTACGGATTCAATCAGAATCACAGATACCCAAATATTTGCCCCATTAATATAATCATTTCATCTCCTTCTATTTGCAGAGCTGTCCATTGAAATTCTAAGGAGCAATAAATAAACACATAGCCACAAAATGGTCAACGTTGTGGTGCGTATGATTAGTATTCTAATATCTAATTCCATCTAATTCCATTTATTAATAACAATCAAAACCAACTTTGATAGCAGGACAGCGGCGTCAAGCATGCGCCACAGGAAATGGAACAATTTCTGCCTGGCGACGGCACCAACAAGTGAGTATCAAGTGGGGGGTGAAGGGGGGTAGGGGGGGTCTATTTCGAGTAGTATTATTAAGTAAATAAATGAATAAAAGACGCCACATTGCGTGTATAACAATTAAATGTTAGTTTATTCGCCGCAAATTGAGCAAATACGCCGACAAAGTGTCACTTGATGCCCCATACCGATCTACTATATACTCTCCAGATATATATATATATATATAGTTGATGAGTGCAGCAGTGGCTTATAATTATAAACAATTGTTGGCTGTCTCGTCATTAAACAATTAGTATAACTAATAAATGAATCCAACAGATTATATCCCCCAGCCAGTAGATAGATAAAGCTCTAAGCTCTGGGCTAAGTCTAATCACATGTCTCCAGCCTTATGAAACCCACCAGAGACTATATAGTAGACTATATATATATATATATATATAAATACTGGGAAATATATGTAGCTACGGCTTGCGTAACTGAATAATAGTGTAGGGAAATAGAAAATTTGTATGTAGGATAGCCAGTTCAGTTCAAGCCCTTTGAATTTTCACACCAAATATTTTTCAAAACTCAAAAGAAAAAAACTGCTGACGTCTCTACAGAAATATATATATATATTTTTTCGTACCGAGAGATCATCTATATGCAAATTTATTTGTTTAAAATGCAAATATTTTATTGTGTGCAGCTTGTCAAAGTAAACATTTAAATGTCAATTGGTAGCACACGTCTCAAAAAAGAAAAGGTTAAAAATAAAAGCTTTCGAAAACAATCAAAAAAGTCAACTACATTTTCAGCCAACTTTCAATAAATAATATTTGTTTTCTAGCCGCAAGCGGAACTCTGTAAAAAGCTAGTTTGTTTTTGTTTTTCTTCTTTTTCTTCGTGTTTTTAATAGCATTACACAAGCTGTTTAATCAATCTTCTGATAACCTTTCGTTTAGGTAGAGCACTAACCTTGCTCTTCAAATGATAAGAATTATTTTCATATATAATATAGAAATAAGCTACTCGTAATACTAAAGTATATAGAGAATGCATATAGAGAGAGATTTTGCTGTGGATCCAAATTGCCAGGAAATAAAACAGTTCAAAAAAAAAAAACGCTGCTTACGAAAACCCTCTGTAGATTGGTAGTAAAGCTATAAACTTGGCCAAACAATAATAACTGCATTGAGAACAAAGTTAACAGCTTTTAACGCCTTAAAGCAAAAATATAGCAGCTACTAAGTCTGGGCTCTTTAGTTCGACAGTTTAAGTATAAATTCTATATTTTTTAGATGTCTTTTAAGTCAAATTTTTTTCTATATATCTTTATAAAACGGATTGAAGATTTTCTATATATATATATATATATATATATATATATATATAGGATCATGCGCTTTGTATATAACATTTTGTTTGATATGCTGAATAATTCTATATAATTCTATAGCGCTTCCGTAGTTAAGGTAGACTGCTGGTTCTGTGGAGACTGCCTAAAAGTAGGCAACACTTTTTGTAGCTATAATATATATTGCTTATGTATATTCATATTTATATAAAAGATTTTACTATAGCCTTTCTACGCAATATTGTAGTGAATAATTCTGCATAAAATATACTCTTACCGAACTTAAGATACCCTTAACTTAAATTATTATAAATACCTCTTGAAAAGTGCAGCTTTTTATGGAGGCAGCCTGAAAGTAGTCAATACTTTTTGTAGCTAAAATATATATTTATATAGAAGAAATTACTATAAACTTTCTACACAATGTTATGCATAATATAGTGAACATTTCCATATAAAACATAGAGTTTCCATACTCAAGATAGCCTACCCTTAAATGATCATGAAAATCTTTTGTAAAACTTGACTTTTTACACAGACAGCCTGAAAGTAGGCAACACTTTTTGTAGCTACGCTTTAGGTATTTTATGTGTTGTTTCTTTTGGTATTTTCTTGTTACTCGCATTTTCAGTTTGATTTCTTTGGCTGATGTAATGGAAATATGGTCTTAAGTCAGGCTCAGGCCGACCAACCAAACTAACTGTCTGGCCAATCACAATTGGCTTTCGCATGCAGTCCAAATGCGGCTAGCAGTTATTTTGCTTTATTTTAACCATTAAACGAGACATTTGCGATGACCGCGCCTCTCCGTCCGCCTCTATAATTGCAGATGCAGCAATTCGCCAAAGAATTTCACTGACTGCACAAAGACAAATCGACATATATAAGAAAATGTTGCATTTGAGTGCAGCTTTTAGTTGTTGTCCAACTGTGTTCAGGTGTACAAGAAGAGAAGATGCCATTAACAGACGACTTAGAACCCACAACTGTGGAGATGAGGTGGCAATAAATGCCAGATATTATAGTAAATATACCAAATTTTTAATCTTTGTTATCTTTCAATTGCAGATACAAGATACAGGCTCGCAAATCAGATGCTGAGCAGGCCTTGGCTAACAATGATTTCGATCCATTTGCCATGCGGGACAATGAGCATCCCACTACGTAAGTATTTCACACAGGTGAAATTTATTCCATTCATGGAGTAATCTCTATCTTTATTCTTTGGATTTAGTGATAGTGAAACCTTGACGCATTTGCTGAAAGCCTCTTTGGGCACTGGCATTTTGGGCATGCCCATTGCCTTTATGTATTCTGGTCTTGTTATGGGAATTGTTGCTACCATTGTCACCGCCTTCATTTGCACACACTGCAGTTATGTGCTGGTAAGTAGAAGGGACTCCATTAGACTACCCCAACAGTCGCATATTAATGGGTATTTTTTACATGTACAGGTCAAATGCGGTCACAAGTTGTATTACAAGACTCGCCGCACCAAGATGACATTTGCTGAAATTGCTGAGGCTGCATTCCAGAAGGGTCCCAAATGGGGTCGTCCTTTTGCACCAGTGGCCAAGTTCTCCATATTGTTTGGCTTGTTCCTAACCTATTTTGGCACCTGCTCCGTTTACACGGTGATTGTGGCCAAGAACTTTGAACAGGTGCTAGAGCATTGGCTCCACACTGAGATAGATTCGCGTGTGCTCATTTGCATTATGCTGGTGCCATTGATATTGATTGCCTGGGTGCCCAATCTCAAGTACTTGGCGCCCGTTTCAATGGTGGCCAATGTATTTATGGGTCTCGGCTTGGGCATTACTTTCTATTATCTGGTGCAGGATCTGCCGCCCATTCAGGAGCGTTCACTGGTCACTTTGTCCACACTGCCCGCATTCTTCTCCATTACCATCTTTGCCATGGAGGCAATTGGTGTGGTTATGCCGCTGGAGAATAACATGAAGACACCCAAGAATTTCCTTGGTATTTGCGGTGTGCTCAGCCAGGGCATGTCAGGCGTTACATTGATCTATATGCTGTTGGGTTTCCTGGGCTATATGCGCTACGGCAATGCCACTGGTGAGAGCATAACATTGAATCTGCCCACGGAGGAATGGCCAGCACAGGCTGTTAAGATTTTGATTGCTCTGGCCGTCTACTGCACATTTGGACTGCAGTTCTATGTGTGCCTCGAAATTGTCTGGGATGCCATCAAGGACAGATGCACCAAGCGTCCTCTTTTCGTCAACTATGTGCTGCGGTAAGTTAGCATCTTGTACTGAACCCAGCAACATTTTAATATAATATTTATATTATTGGTCCTTAGCACTGTGCTGGTAACTGCTGCTGTCGTTTTGGCCATTTCAGTGCCGACTATAGCTCCATTTATGGGTCTTATTGGTGCCTTCTGTTTCTCCATACTCGGTCTAATCTTTCCGGTGAGTATTCTTGGCTCTCTCAAGCGTTGAAAGCTTGTCTAACTCCTGTTTTGTCTTTGTCTCTAGGTCATCATTGAGATCATTGTGCACTGGGACATCGGTTTTGGTGCCGGCAATTGGATACTATGGAAGAATCTTGTTATCACACTGTGCGGCATTGGCGCCCTTGTCTTTGGCTCTCTGTCTGCCGTCAAGGATATAATGGCTGTTTACAAAAGTACCACAGAAGCCCAGTAAACGGTTTCCTGCCTGCAAAACATTAAAAGGAAACTTGGAATAATCTCCTCCTCTCACACACGCATACACACGCATACACACACACACACACACACACACACACACACACGCAAGCATGCACGCATAGAAGAACAGTGTGCTATACCAAAAGGATATATATTTATTATATACACTATATATATACAAAACAAACACATTTGATGAAAGAAATACTACCTTAGCGCCGCCAGCAGTGAAGCCTATATATATATATATATATATATATAGGTATATATAGGTATATATGTATACATAGTAGTTAGGCACTCGATAATAGTAAACCTTAGGAGACTACCTCATAGAAACAACAGAATTTACAAATTGTGGGCGCAGTTTTACGTTTTACGTTTTACATCTAACAATAGTTAGATTTCTAGGAAAGAAAACGGAGCCTTCTTCTAAACTCTGAACTGGCTTCACTGCTGGCGGGGCGCTACTTCTACAAACTAATGCTAAAAAGTAGTATTTCTTTCATCAAATGTTTGTTTTCTTATATAATAATATATATATATATATATATATATATATATTGCACACAGCACCAATATATAAAAAAACTGTCGGTTTTAGCACGTTTTAGTACACTTGCTAATGCAATTATATAAATGAAGTTAGTTGTTGAGTACATTTTAGTACCGAATTCTAAGCAGTTAACTAGCTGAAACTCTTCTAGATTACATACAAAAGACTAGCTGATATACAAACATATATATAATATATATACATGTTTTTCAAAATAGTTGTTTTTTAAATTGATTTTAGGAGATGTTAGTACACCAAGCTAAAAAGACTTATAGAGCACATCCCTTTCTTTTCCCCCTTTTGTCCGCCTTGTTGTAGCTGTTCGAAAAAGAGTATTACGAAAATATCCAAAATTGAAAACATTTCTATTTTTTTTTTTTTTTTTTCTTCACCTTTCTTCTTTTTTCTTTTTAGCGTGTTTTAGTTGATAAGCAATACGATTTGATCCTAGGAGGTTCCTTAGAGCGTTGCAAACCAGATTCAAAAAAAGACTTTTATTTTTGTATATATATTTTGCAGGGTTCTAGGGAGCCTGCCAAGCCTTTGGTGGCCGGACACTTCGGCGTTGAGTTACTCAAATTATATATTTTTTTATATAGATACAGATACAATTGCGCGATATTCATTATGCATACTACATACTAATTTGTTGCTTAACATTTGTATTTTAAATGTAGCTTTAAAAAGTAAACTAAAACTAAAAGAAAAACTATTGAATAACTATATTAAAATAAATATATATTAAAAAAAAACAGAAAAATAAACAAAAGCCAAAACACACCGAAGAAGTTTCAAGACAGAGAGACAGACAGACAGAGAATTAAACGCAGTTTTTGCATTTACAACTTTTGTGCAACGAAGCAGATTTAATTGTCAACCGAAAAGTTTTCTTTTATATTAGGTCTTTCAGGTCGATTGTTCAGCAAAAAGCTATCATATACAGATACATATATATATATATATATATATATACAGATATATATATATTTGCTGGCGATTATCTAGTTCTTATGTATGCAAGAGTATTTAGATATGAAACTTGTCCATTATACATATTGAGAAGAGCTTAGATTAATATAATTGTTTACTTTTTGAGCATTGTTTAAATTTCAACATGAAAAACAGATGAAAAAAAAAAACCGGGAAATAAATATATAATATAAAATGTAAATTTAAATAAAATTCAATGTGTTTTTTTGTGGTGACTTTCGGAGGAGAATATTTTGGAAGATCGGGCTACTATATCACATATAGCAGCTGCCATTGGAACAATATAATTTCAATTTTCAGCTTACTCTTTAGAGAGCGTTTCAATGAACCGGTTCGCTACTGTAGCCTTGCCAGAAAGGCTAAAAAGAAACCGATTAATTTGCCCGCATAATTGATCAATTTCTGAGCATGAGATTTATTATCTTAAGGCTACTTACTCGCCACGCAGCGGCAGCACGTGGCGGCTGCTTATAGAGAAAATCATAATGGGAATAATCGAAAATATCGAAAATGAAAATCGTGCGTTAATTGGCATTAAATACAACAGACAATTACAAAATAAATTGTTGTTTCTCCAATTGATTTGCAGCACTTGAGTGGATCAGTGGGCAACCCAAACAAATAATAATTTTTGACTTTTGATTTTTGATTTTTGATTGCGAATACAATCAGAGAGTCGGAGAAACCAGTTGGTATTCCACTCTTTACCCATAAGTAGAGGCAATTGAACCTGAATATTCGACCAATATTCGAATATTCGTCTAACCTCCGAGTCAATGTGCTCTAACTAAGAAAAAAATGAAGCTAAAAACAAAAAAAAAAAAAAAATAGAGGCCAAAGCCGAACGGGCCAAGCTCTTAGCTCTGAGATTGGGTCGTGATATTGGCTTGTCATACGGTTTTTTTGCGACAGTTTTGGAAAGGTTTCGCTTGGAGACGTGGGAATGTGTCTAGGCTAATATCTCCTTGACTCATTGCTTGAAGCGAGATACCGTTTCTAATTTATAATGAATTGTGCCGAGAGCCTCCAGGAAACCCGCAGTGACCCACCACCAATTAGCGCGTGACCAAGCCAGCCGCAATACGGTTAACAATATTGTTAACAATAGTTCAACCACAAAGATGACTTGCTACCAATTTAGTGCACCACGCGTACACTCACAAAAAAAATCTATTCAATTTATTTGCAATTTTCTGTGTAAAATAATAAACTATAAAATAAATGGGGTTTTAATTCTTTTATTAAATCTCGAACGGAAAGAGTTTTATTGTTTAGTCATACTGGCGATTCTAAATACACAGAAAAAAAAAAATGTGGCAATCTAAAGTCAAGTTTGGGTTTCATTTTAAGTCAAGCCTGAAAAGGATTCAATAAGTGAATCATTTCCTATTCATAATGGATTCAAATAAAGGAATTCTTGTATAGGATTGAATGCTGCAAGAATCTGGCTTAAAGTCGTGGTCTTTTTATAGCCAACTCAGGCTTCAAACAGGCTAAAATCAAGAATTTCGTTCAGGACTTTTGCTTGCTTAAAACTAATAAAAATATTAAGTGACTTAAACTTATTTTAAGAACTGAAAATGGCCGAAACTTGGCATAGCCATTTAAGCCAAGATTTTTAAACGCTTGACAATTTTAAGTGCATTATTCTGGGGCATTTTCTCTCAGTGTAGAGCTGCCCACAGCGCTAGCTTCAAGGTTGTCGGCGATTTAAAATAATTAATATCTTATTGTCGTCATCGTCGCCTCAATGGTTGGTTGGATGGATGAATGGATGCTTCGATGCTTCGATGCTTGGATGCTTGGATGCTGTTATTGCATCTTGATTTCATTTGATGTTTGATGGCACCAAGGTCAGACAAGAAGATCACCAAGCAGAAGCTGGGCCCCCCTTTTGCTGTTGTGGTTTGTAATTTTAAACCTTTTTTTGTTGTTGTTGCTGTTGTTGGGGAATTGTGTAACTAACAATAATTACAATTGGCTTACAAGCTTTGCGCTTGGCATTTCAAATTTTAGATTTCAGATTTCAGCAGTTTTATTAGGGCCCCTTCTTATCGCTGGAGAGAGAGAGAGAGAGAGAGAGAGAGAAGGAGAAGTGGAGAGACTTTCACCATGAAAAGTTTTGTTATACTTTTGACGCATAGCAATTCATTTTTATTCATTTGCTATGATGAATACCTCTGTCATTTTATTCATATGCAATTGGAATAATAAGTGAATAAGTGCAGAGGCGTGGGAGTCTTTCGAGTTAGAAAAACGCGTAACTTTCAAATATTTGTCAAGGTTCCTATCCAAAATCCTAAGTCAACCCCATCAAAAAACGAAGCAAAATATATATCGAAAATATTTCTGACAGCTAACCCTTCAATATAGAGTCAAGTGACAGGCCAAGAGCCACGAAAATTATACAAATATTTATTATAATAACAAAAACAATCAATATACTTTTTTTTTTTTAAAAACATTATAGAAAATTGTTAACTGAAGCGCAATCAAAAACAAAAGGCCAACAAAAAACAGAAAAAAAATAACAACATTCACTTTCAAAAGAAAAACGATGGATTCCAAAATTGCCCTGTCAAAAATAAAGCAAAAGCGAAAAAAAAAACCAAAGAAAAAATATCGAAAAAATAGGCAAACGATTGTAATTATGCATAACAAAGATATTGCAAGCCAAAATATTGAAAGTTTTCAAGTGAAGTAGCAGCGATCGACTGGGGGGAGCCCAGCGAAGCAGTTCATCAGTTGCCAAAAAAAAAAACGAAACAAAACAAAAGGCCAGGCTAAAAAGAAGATTAATTAATTATAATCTGGTCAAAACTGTTGTGTGTGTTGTTTATTTTTGGCACTTTTAACAAATGAAGCGTAAAAATATTAAATGGCAACTAATATTGTATTTAAGCTTTAAAGTAAAAGCAATAGAAAATGTCTGCTGATCGCTCACTAAACTGGCAGCATCTTAAATACCCTCGACACAAAGACTGTGCCCTGAGGGGTATGCTGAAATTCTCACAGCTTATGTAACAGGCTTGAAGATGTCCTTAAACTATAGCCAAGAAATATGGTTTATAATAATATAATAATTTATAAACATTATCCAAAAGTTATCAACTTTGGTTCACAGATTTTTGGGCATTTTAGCCAACTTTGTTAACAATTTCCCAACGATTGAGCAGCAAAGAAAGGAGTCGCTAATAGGCCCACAAACCGTTGCTAACCCGAATCGGTTCGAGCCAGAATATTTTAGTGTTTCTCTAAATTAAGGTTGCAAAAGTATAATGGAGTCTGAACCGAACCCATATCTGTGGCTTGCTTAAGGTTAATTAGCTACTTAAAGATTGTTCAGATTAGTATTTTTAGTAAAAATTAATATTTTTCTTTACATTTTATTTTATATTTATATATATTATATATTTTATATTTATTCTTTATAATGGATTTAAATCCATGCGAAGCTAACCTAAAAATTTGAATCAAAAAAGATGAAACTGGCTTCGATAAGTTTTGAGCAAAATAAATATATTACTTAACAGGGTAGCTGGATGGTCTAGCAGACCCGTCTAGAGCACTTTAATTTTTTTTTGGTTTCTTTTGCCTGCAATCTTCAGATTATGGCAACAACAACATGATGATGCTTGTCGTGCCAAGCTACCACGTGATGAGCGCAGTTTGCTGAAAGCATTCATGTTTTTTCTTGTCTACTACAGCAGCAGCAGCGGCGGCAGCAGAGGCGGCGGCAGCAGAGGCGGAAGCAGCGACGTCTGCAGAGGGCACCTGGCACAACCAACACACCGGGCACCCGCCACAGATCAGCGCGCTTTGTACATTTGCATTCATTATGTTTGGCACCGTCGACGCGTCTACACGCAGCTCCTCCGCTGCTGCTCCTGCTCCTACTCCTACTCCTTTGCAGATCATCCCGTCGATACAGTGAAACGATAGCTTCTTTTTTGTTGTTGTTTTTGTTTTAGTTGGAGTTGTAGTTCATTCTGTGTTGCAATAAAATGTTTGAAATGTGGATTTGTGTACCGAGCTGCTGACACTTGTTTGCTGAGAACTACAGAAAAATTACGGATTGTTGTGCCAACTCGATCAACTTGACCTTTCTGGCTGGCTGAGTGAATTCCAATCAAATTGATCGTAAAAAGTCTCAAAAATAAAAGATAAAGAATAAAAGAAATAGCAATAGAAAAGCAAAATGTGGTCGCCACATGTCATCCAAATAATCGTGCTGCTGCTCGGCCTGAGCTGCGCTGTGTTCTGTGAAGAATTCAAGAATACGGAACGCCACCACAAGGTGTGTAGAAAAAAAAACAACAAAAAGTACAGTGATCGCTCGCTAACTGCAACCTGCGGCTGTGGCTATAACTCCAGCAAGTTTATATGTTCCAATTGTCCAACTTTTAGTTCGAATTTCCTTCATAATTGCAACTCGCGAGTGATCACTGTAGCTATGGCCTTATATTTACAACCATAAATAATCTATGCAAAAAAATAAAAAAAAAACCAATTAAAGAAACGTCAAATCTATCGAGAGCAAGTGCTGCCACATGCGGGTGGCAAGATACCCGATACGGCCTTTGAAACGGATCGTTTATTTCTGAACCGCCTGCAAAAGGAGGGCATCTCTTTGCCGGATGGCATTGTGCCGGAGCAACGCAATCCGCAGGCAAGTAACACTTCGATTTGAGCTGTCAAATATTATGAATTATCGCTGACCCCCATCGATTTTTTATCGATCTTTTCGACCATAGAAGCTGCTAGCAATTATTTAATTGAATTATTGACCAGGCGTAAACTTTAAAACTAATTAAAGCTCATTTTAAATTGTTCTTTGAACCGACTACATAATTAATTACTATCGATCAAACTATGATGAAGATCTTGTCGACTTTTACTAATAAATCTGTGTACGTTGTCTCGATCACTTGATTGATCGATAAGATCGACACACTGACATCGATTGTTTGACAGCTCTGTTAACCCAAACTGCAAGTTATATGCGAAACTATCTAAACTACGGGTAACCATCTGAAATTCCCAGGTCTATCAATACTACAACAAACCCATGCGAACCGTTTATCATATTGCATTGAGCTCCGATGGTCGCTATACGCCGCGAGAGGGACGCTATCATTATCGCCAGGTGCCCACGGTGGAGACGACGTATCTGTTCCCGCAGGCGGTGGGTCGTCCTTATGTGCTGGTGCCGCCCAAGCATGCATTGCCCAACTATCGACAACTGCAGCTGCATAATCCGTTGCTCAATCAAGTGAAATTCCAGCCCAAAAAAAGTGAATTAAGTTGTTGTTTTTAACGCCTGGCTGCAGCTAAAACATTTTTCTATGCATTATTTCTCTTCTTTTTTTTCTCTCAATTCGCAGTGCCCAATTTTCTGGAATTGGCGCCTACAGTGGGCAAAAGTCATGCCTCCAGCTCATCCAAGGCGCAGTCTTATCAAAATGTGAATCTTCTGCATGGTCCAGCGCTGCCCGCCTTCAAAAAAACCCCCGGCGGCAGCAAGACCTATGTGGATAGTTATGGCAAGACTCATGTAAGCCCAATTACTCGACCATAAAGAGTATATTTTTAATTTTTTTTATCATTTCATTCAACTTTTTGTTGCAGCTCTACAGCGAATTTGATGATTTACTCAGCAAACTTGACTTAAATCCAGCCACACAACAGAAGTTGTATTAATTATCCTAAGCTAATATCATTTTTTTGCCTAGCTTATAAGTCTTTGATTTAGTACAATTCAAACTCCACTTTTAAGGACTCTTCTAAAATTGTACATGCTTCTTATGAAACCCCAACCATACTCCATCCTTTCTAAAAGCTAATCTCAATTAAAACTTGATCAATCTTATAATAAAATCCAATGAATTCCAGTAATTTAGAACTTTTTTAAAACTTGCGTATTCCTGCCATAAAAACCCAAAGTATTCCGTTTGGAAACTCCATTTCTAAACCCCTTTCCGATTCCTCTCCCTAACCTATGTATTATTATGATAAATCCATAGCTAAACCATATTTAAAATCCAATTTATTTGTATGTTTGCATTTAATTATTTAAGTATTGCTGCAAATTTGTTGCAAAATAAACGGAATTGCATTATGCTTTCTCATTGCATATTTAGCTACTAATATGCAATATCTACTTACATATTCATAAGATACTTTGGGTATTATTATCATCTTTCGCTTACAATGGATCGCTCCGAGTGTACAATAATTAGGCGGTACAATTTGTTGGTTATATTCGTGTGGCTAAAAAGCAAAAGCGAAAAAGCTTAGAAAAGCAGCTTCCAAAACAAAAATCGAAAGTTGCCGCCGACGCGAAAAGAGCCGAACCGAAATCCGAACCGCGAACCGCTGCCTACCGTTAGACGTACCCTTGAAAGCTTGGCATGCCTCCTCAAGTGGATGCCGCTTGGAAAACTGCACTTCAGTGCGATTTTCAAGCCGAACCCAGACGGTCGACTCAACTCCAAAAATTACTACAAAAAAAAAAGCGCCTGAAACCTGAAATTTGAAAGAAAAAAGAAAAAAAAAGATATGTGGAAGCTACTCACAACGCTGCTGTTGCTGCTTGGCGCAGCGCTGGCCATTGAAGTGCAGGTTAGTAGTAAACAATAAGAGTTAATTACTCACATTACAATAATAAAGACATATTATGATTAACTGCTAATTGGGCCGAGAAGAAATCAATCCAGGGAGAAGAGCAGTCTCCGCCCATTTGATGTCGTTCCCCCTTGTCTCAGTGTTTGTCTCTAACTTTCAGTGCGGCTACGCGACGTTCACTTTTGACCCAAAAATTGTAACATGCAATTGAGGCACACACACACACACACATACACAGACAGACATTACACTACATTACACACTAATACACTAGTCTACACACATGTTTAATTGTTTGCTAATAATGAGCGGACTGCTGCCTCTTATATGTCTTGGATTTGGAGTCTGCGGAACCGGTTACCGCACGAGACTTGTCTTATGCAATTCACAACATTTGATCCGGAGACATCGTCTTACATTTCATCTATGAATCCCTCCTGCCGATTGGAAATCCTCCTTCAATACTACTGTCTCAAAATTCATAATACAGGGTTCGATTCGAACTACATGTTTTAGTATGATTTTACGGAAATAATTATAAATCATTCAAAAGTTCTGTCTTTCGATTAGAGCTTAGCCAAACTTAGCAAAACTTACAGTTTCCTTGCAAATTCTTAGAAGTTTTGGATCGATGGTTATATTTCTTGGTTTTTTTTTGGCTGCAGAAATACGGTTATTTGTTTAATCCACCGCAAGCGGAACACCATGAACGGCCCCAGGATAAACAGGATCTGAATAAAATACCCGGAACCGCAGGCGTTGATTATCCGATTTATCATGAAGTGCCCCACACGCAGTTCAGTTGCCACAATGTGCCCGCTGTCCCGGGAATGTATGCCAATGTGGAGACGGGCTGTCAGGCTTATCATGTGTGTCATGATGGGCGCGAAGGACATCAGGGTGCTTCGTTCCTTTGCACCAATGGAACCATATTCAATCAAAAGGAATTCGCCTGCGATTGGTGGTACAATGTCAAGTGTGAGGAAGCCCTTGGTCTATATCAGTGAGTTAAAAGCAAATGAATAATATAATGTCTAAAAGAAATATATATACAAATTAATTAATAATATACTCTTACATCGCAGTCTTAACGCTGATCCGGAACATAATCCCTATGTGCCAAAGAAGAAGCCTGAACCGGAACATGAACTGCACGATCCTCATGGTGCTGCTGGGTTTCTGATACACGCCTAATATATTTATTTTAGGTATTTCAAATTTCTTCTGCACTACATTTTTTTTTTTCTACTTTAATATTGTGCAATCTTCATGTATAAAAATAAAGCAAAACTTTAAAATCAGAGTTTGAGCCCTGCTTTTAATTTTATAACGGTTGGTACTACGCTTCGATTACTTATCGATGTGCAAAACTGAAGCGACAATGTTAAGCAACAACATAACACTGTTAACTACCATGGTTGTTATCGATATCCGGTAGACGACGCTCGAAACGCGAAATCTGAAGTTTGTTCATTAAATAAAGTGTAAAATAAATGAAAAGTTTAAATATGTCTGCTCTGCGAGATCCCAGTGCTGTCGGCTATAATATAGCACGAGATCCCAGTTTAGTTAGGAATCGCATTTTCCTGGGAAATTTGCCCTCGTGCACACGAGAGGAACTGGAGAGCATCTGCCATCCCTATGGAAATGTTTTGGGTTCCTTGGTCCAAAAGAATTTCGGTTTTGTTCAGTTCGAAAGCGAGGAAGTGGCCAATAAATGTGCCGCGGCTTTAAATAGATCCTTATTCAAGTCGAATACTTTAACTGTCCGAAATGCTAGTATCAAATCGAAGGGTCCTAACCAGAATTCCAAAAAGAATAATCCCAATATGCATGGAGGAGGAGGTGGCAGCGCAGTTGGGCAAATACCCATGGCTGTGCAGGGTGGGATCGTGATGTCTGCAGCCGCCGCATCTGCCGCTGTGCCAATTAACGATTGTGAGATTATCGTGGTTAATCGGGAAAACACGTGAGCACTTAAAGAATTATAATTTGTGAGCCAACTCCTTACATTTCTCCCATAGGAAATATGCCGAATACATAGAGGATCGTTTGAGGAAAGCCGGCATGCGTGTTGATGTGCTCTTTCCGAACGAGGACGTTCTCCTGGGTCAGGTGTTAAGCAACATTTCAGCTCGAGGTTGCCTTTATGCCGTGTTGGTTACGCCACAACATGAGGCTTTAAATAGTATTACAGTCAATATACTCTATGGCGTGCCAGCAGAGCATCGGAATATGCCTTTGGATGATGCGATCACACTAATTGCCACCGATTTTCGCCTGAAAAAGCAGAGAGATGCGGTAACCGCTTCCCAGTTACACATAAGCCAGAATCGCCATCCGGATTCCTTGCAGAAATTAATTGAAATGCTAGCCGATAATCGACATCTGACAGCATTGCAATATGAATGCATTATAAAATATCTAGAGGAACAGCGGGAGAAACAGCTCAAATTGGAACTGGGTGAAGCAAATGCTATGGCCAAGCTGCAGGCGCCAGATCCAGAAATTGAGCTCCAAAAGAAAATTTTAAGCATTATGAATAAGCCGGCCGTAACAGAGGTCAACTGTGAAATGATGTATCCAACATTCGAGGCGGCCAAGGCAGATAAACGACTCATGGAATTACTGCAAGATTCTAGGGTTATGAATGCCCTGGAAAGTGTTTACAACTCAGACGTATTAGACACTGTATCTCAATATCTGTAGATAATTTTTCCGACATCATTGTAAGAAATGTAAAACACTTTTACAAAAATTTCAACAAAATTAAGAATATCTATTATAGACTGCCTCCTACCTATGTTCCTTTAACTGCATATGCCATCAACCCATTTTCAATATCCATTATTACCATATTACTACTAAGGCTCACAACATTCACCAGCTCTAAACGTTATAAACGTTAAAATAAAGCACTCCATCTAAAAAATAGTATACCAAAACGTAAAGAATATAACATTTTATTATTAATAATCAGCGAATAGGTCTAGTAAAAATAATAGGAAACTAAGGCCAGGACTGCTTCGCCTCGTGTCCTTCGTATTTACGGCGATATTTGAGACCCGTTACTAAAGTAGAACTCTTGGGAAAAGCGGTTTGTCCATTGAATTTCGTATCGGTATCCGGATGGAAGCGCACATATTCGTACTGTATGTGCAAATTCTCGGGCAGCTCGATGCGTTTCAGAGCATCCAGTGGCACAGTGGTATCAACAGTTTGTTGATAGAACGAAATCACATCACCCACTGTGCTTAACTCGTGCACCTGTGAATTGGGCACACTGTGCTGCAGTTCCTCGAAACAAGCCGCAAGAAATTTAAATTTCTCGCCCAAGTCCGTTAATTGTCTTTGATCTCCGCCGCTCAGCTGCAGTTTGGCAGCCACTGCTCGAACCCGTTCGGCTGCATCGCTTAGAGGTGCGTAAGGCTTGTGTGGACGCAGGAAACTGTAAAATTGTTTACAATGTTGTCAAAAAAGCTTACAAGTCTACACGATGAAGTAATTTCATGCACTATGTTTCCACTGTGAGCTGATCGTACTTCATCGTGTTAAACTATTGTTAACATTTACCCCTTGGCTGCAATTGATTCACCCATAGCTACCAATGTGTTGGTTTTCGTCTGCTTGGCGCTGGCGTAGCATCTCTGCTGGCTGGCCAAAATCTATAATAAAAGTATTTAATTGTTTTTAACATTTATTTCATTGAGATATTTACATTTTTACTCACATTTCTTGGCAAAATAAAAAAACCTTTACGTAAATTCACCGCTGCCATCATGTTAGTGCTGCAAAATATCTGTGTGTCAGTGTTGTCACGCCTATCGATAACGCTACACACATCGATAAAATTCACCACTTTACAGCAGACTGTTAACAGTTCACATAACTTACATATGTTAAGCAGCATAAAAGCTTCACTTGTCACCAACGCAAATAAATTGTTTACAAACTGGTAATTGATTTTTAGAAACAATTGAACCAGCACGGCGCAAATACGCAATTCCTTTACATTGGCTAAGAAGAGCATTGGCATAATGGGCATACCGTTAAAACACTTTAAAAAAGGTCAGTATCATATTTAAAGGTCACCTAAAAATACCCTTGAAAAAATACGGCCGGTTCCATATCTTTTAACAGACGCTTCGTAGAGATATGTATATTGTAGATGGTATTTTTAGTGGTTTTGGTATTTTCCCATTGACATCACACGAGTGACTCATCAACAGGTACTCCTAAGCCGGACCTGCCCGAAGATGGAATCTTGCGTTTTTACTCCATGCGCTTCTGTCCCTACTCGGAACGCGCTGCCTTGGTGCTGGCAGCCAAGAAAATACCGCATCATAAGATTTACATCGATCTGAGCGAGAAACCCGATTGGTATACGGATTACAGTCCACTTGGCAAGGTGCCTGCCATCCAATTGAGCGCTGTCGCCGGCCAGCCGGCTTTGGTTGAATCTCTGGTTATAGCCGAATACTTGGATGAACAATATCCGGAAAACCCTCTATTTCCGTCAGATCCTTTGCAAAAGGCTCAGGATAAAATACTCATTGAGCGTCTGGCACCCGCTGTCAGTGCTGTTTATCCGGTTTTCTTCACCACCAATCCGCCTGTGGATGCTCTACAGAACTTTGAGAAAGCATTGGATGTGTTCGAAGAGGAGATTACTAGACGTGGCACACCCTATTTTGGTGGCCAGCAAATTGGCATGGTGGACTACATGATCTGGCCCTGGTTTGAGCGTTTTCCAGCATTAAAACTTGTGCTGCCTGAGAAATACGAACTGGATCAGAAGCGCTATGGCAACCTCCTAAAGTGGCGCGATCTGGTTGCACAGGATGAAGCCGTTAAGAAAGTCGCCCTGGATAGTCGCATTCATGCTAAATTCATGTTCACCCGACACGATGGGAATCCAAACTATGATGTCGCTTTTGAGGATTGAGAATTTATAATATAGTTAAAACTTTTTCTTTCTGGAATATACAGGCCTGTACTTAAGTAAATAAATTATACTTCATCTGAACCGGTTCGAAATTTTGATCTTTTTCTACCCCAAACAGAGCAGAACCATTTACGAATTTGGTTAAAGAGCATTATTAAAGACGTCTTGTTATTTCTTTTAAAGGTTCCGCTAAGCCTCTGCTGCCTGAGGATGGCGTTCTACGTGTCTACTCCATGCGCTTCTGCCCCTTCTCGCAACGGGTTCATCTGCTGCTGGATGCTAAGCAAATACCGCATCATAAAATCTATATAGATTTAATAGATAAACCCGAATGGTATAAGGAATATAGTCCCTTGGGGAAAGTACCTGCGCTGCAGCTAACTCATTTAAAGGATCAACCGACACTGGTTGAGTCCTTGATAATAGCCGCCTATTTGGATGAAGAGTATCCACAACGTCGGCTTTTTCCCAGTGATCCGCTGCAGAAGGCCCAGGACAAAATACTGATGGAACGCTTTATACCCGTTGTCAGCGCAGTGTATCCTGGGTTGACCTGCAACCGGAATGCGCCAAAGGATGCGCTGCAGAACTTTGAGAATGCGTTGGATGTGTTCGAAGAGGAGCTAATTAGACGTGATGCACCCTATTTTGGTGGCCAGGAGCTTGGCATTGTGGACTATATGATATGGCCGTGGTTCGAACGTTTTCCCAGTCTCAAATATACCACGGAGCAGCACTACGAACTGGATGAAAAACGCTACAAACACCTGGTAAGTAGCTATAGCTATAATCCTTAGAAAATAACTAATCTTCCGCATATCTGCAGCTCGAATGGCGCGATTTGGTAGCCCAGGACGCAGCTGTTAGGGTAACCGCATTGGATGCTAAAATCCATGCCAAGTTTCAGCAGTCAAAGCTGCTGGGCAAGCCCCAGTATGACGTTGCCTTTGAGGAGTAAAGATTTGCTAACAGTCCTCAGTCCTTGGGTTTGGTTCGAACCTTTGTAGACGGCACAATCATTCCAAAAGAAAAGCAATAAAATAAGATTACTAAATCCAAAGAATTCCTTGCTTTATTTAAGAAGTAAAAAAAAAAAAAAAATAACCTGTAGAATCTCAAGCGTCCTTCACTAAGAGATTATAATTCGGTTTGCCGGCGCTGCGCGTGCGCAAAAACTCAGCCTGGACTTCGGCTTCCATGTAGAATGCCATCACAGCGGGATCACGTTGCATGCGTTGCAGCCACAGCGTCTACAGGATTAAGGGATTTATTTGGGGATAAGAAAGAAACTATCGACTTAACACGAATCTTACCAGCTGTGGAAAACGAAGTTCATCAAAATTGTAATCTTCGCCTCGCTGTATCTTCAGTAGTTCCAATCGCTCGCACCAGGGCCAGATCATGTAGTCCAATATGCCCGTCTGTTCGCCGCCAAAGAACAGCGTGCCACGCCTGGCTAGCTCCCGTTCATAGTGATCCAAGCCACACCAGAAGGGTTCAATTTCACCGCCATCGGATGCTTTAAAGAAGGCGCCCACAACGGCTCCAAAACGTTCAATGAGCAGCTTTTCCTGCACTTTCTTTAGCGGAGCACGTGGATAAAGCGGACGCAATGGATACTGCTCGTCCAGGTACTCGCATATGAGCAGCGATTCGGTGAGCACCGGTGGACCTGGCTCGCGCACCAGTTCCAATGCAGGAACCTTTCCCTGCGGATTCTTTTCGAATAGCCAGTCTGGTTTCTCTGTCAGATTTATATAAATGCTGTGATAGGGAATCTGCTTGGCATCCAGCACGAGATGCACACGCTGTGCAAATGGACAAAACCGCATGGAATATAGCCGTAAAATGCCATCCTCGGGAACATCCGGTGTGTCTGAGCCTGCAAAGAACACGCATGTCTTGAGAGGATTACTGTAATTAACAGAGAGAGAGCGAGCTGCTTACCTTTAGCCAAGTGTCTGCCGTTGCTCATGTTGTGTGTTGTGTGCTCATCCAACTGTTGCCCAGATCAGCTGCAACTAGCCACTATATAAGTTGGCTGATTCCATCGACCTTCGCTTGAGAGTTTCCATTACCCGAGTGAACTTGGTGGCCGTGTCAACACTCACCTTTGAGGCTTGTGGCATACATTGTGGCTACAGTAGAACCTGACTAAGTTGAAACTAACCTAACTGAAGTGTCACAAACTCGTATTATTCATATAGTCGAAATTAACCCAACCAATTGGTATTATCTGTATCAAAAACCAGTTCAACTTCTGGAGAATTCGATAGGAACTTGGACTTTCTAGAACTTTCCAGAAGCGGATTTCCAATCTTTATAAGAGTCTTGAATAAAAAATTTCATTTCCTTTTGAAATTCCATATTCCCCCTTTCCAGTTCCTGAATTATTAAGAAGTTAAAGCGATCCAAAGACTTTTCCCATTTCAATTGCCGAAATATTAAGAACTCAAGCCGATTCAAAGGTTTCCCGCCTTCCATTCCAATTTTCTAAGCTTTTAAAGCTGTTTTCCAATAGGCAGAACACTGCCCAACAAAATAGGAATCGTAGAAATATCTTTATAAGATTTATTTATTTATTTGATGAATACATAAATTGGATTGCAAATTTATTAAAAATACATTAAAAAGTGATTAGATAAGAAATATGCTGATAAATGCAAAGGTGTAAATTAAGCCAGAAGATCATAATTGGGATTGCTTCCTTTGCGGGAGCGCCAGAATGTCTCATGTTGTTCGGGTGTGGCAAAGTAGGATTGAACAACTTCATCCTTGACCAGGAGCTCAATCCAGGCGCTAAGCTTGGCAAAGCGCTGATTATCGAATTTAAAGCGATCCTTCAGAATGACTTTCAACAGGCTGAGACGCTCGAACCAGGGCCAAATCATATAGTCCACAAATGCTGGCTTCTCGCCGGAAAAGTAGGGTGTGCCGCGCTTGGCCAGCTCAGCCTCGAATATATCAAAGGCTACCCATAGATCATCCTCGCCGGTATCGTGTAGGAAAATCTTATAAAAGGCAGTGGTAACGGCACTGAAACGGTCCAATAGAATCTTATCCTGTGCCCGCTGCAATGGATCCTTGGGCAATAGTGGACTCTGTGGATACTTATCATCCAAATACTCCACAATAATGAGAGATTCAATTAGCGAAGGAGCATCCTTTTCGGCAACCAAATGCAGGGCAGGCACCTTCAGTAAAGGACTCACATCCACCAGCCATTCGGGTTTCTCCGACAGATTAATAAAGACCGTATGGTAGGGCACCTTTTTGGCATTCAATGCCAAATGGGCGCGTTCGGCATAGGGGCAGAAACGCATCGAATAAAGGTGTGGCACACCGTCATCAGGTAGCGCCGGCTTGGCTGAACCTAAATCGATAATCAAACATTTTAGATTTAATCAATTGCAACGTCACTCAATAAATTCATGACTCGTCAAAGTGCCAGTCATTCTATGACTAGCCAAGTCTGCTCCGATAAGAATCGGCTTGAGGGCAAGTACAAACATGTCCATATACTTATATATATATATAATTATAGATAGCTATCAGTGTTGGCATTTCCTAATTAGGAGATATTGATTACCCACAGCGACGAGTCCAACTTGTTGTTTGTTTGATTGTTTTTAATTAAATTCTAGAAGCAGCTCTTAATTTGTTTTTTCGGCTATTTCACAACATAAGCCAACTTTAAGAGTTAAAAAAAACAACAATTCTAGAAGTTTTAAGAGCAACAACTGAAATTTCAGAGCTTTCCGGGGGATAGCGGTATGGGAAAAAATATATTTATGAAAAAGAGTACTCTATGAAGAGTTAATTTTCAATTAAATAAATTATATTCAAGCAAAATTTCTCTTTAGAAATATTTACTAAGTTATATATTATAAAGGCAATTTAAATACACAATAAAAGGACTTTAAAAGGACATAATTTTTCAAGTATAAGCTTTAAAAAAATGTGAAATAAAACTTAAAATGGGAGTAAATACGTTGAATTAAAAAAAAAAATATAAATACTAAAAAAAACGTTGTTAGGAGTGTTCAATTTAAATATTCCCTCAATGTTTTTTAACTTTTTTTAATCTCCCTTTAAAACTAGCTTTTTTTTACCTCAACAAAACACCAAAAACTAAATTAAAATTTAGCCTTTTTCGGCTGTAATAAGACTAGCAACAGAATACTACAAAAAATTTAAGCTAAGAGTGGCAAATTGAAATATTCTAGCTATTTTTGTAGAGTACAATTTAGCTTTTAATATTCTCCCACAATTAAAACAGCCTTTTTTTAGCAAAAACATAATAAAATGGCCAACACTGATATTATTGGAGAAAACCTGTTTACCATGGCGCTTAATCATGCGGCTTTCGCGTGATTCTCTTAAATGTTATTCTATGTTGTATGTTGTATGTTGTCGCTTACCTTTAGCTAAATGTTTGCCAGAACTCATGATTATTGTATGTACTGTATTAATTTAATTCGACCGAAAATAATTCGTTGTGAAAATAGAATTTGAAATTTGTTTTGAGTTTTGAGCAGGAGAATAAACAAACGTCGCTTGCTTACTGAATGCCAAATGCCGAATGAACAACTTTTCTCTTCGACTGGTCCCTTAAACAGTTATAAAGCTTACAGTGGGACGCTAAAGAGAGCGCAAGCTTTTGCTCTTTGCGTCAAAGCTTGCGCAACTGAAGCTTAAGGCGGCCATACACGTTAATCATAATCATGATCATTTTATTTATGTTTAAAAACGATTTCTTATGCTGTTTATTTGGCGATTAAAACGCCTTTGCTACATATTCGAGTTTCAATTTTGTTCTCTGTTTTTTAGTTGTACATATGTATTTATGCATTTATGTAGGTGTCTTCCGTTTGCTTACTTAGTTTCTTAAGAATCACGCTGATTTGTAAATAAATATATATATATATATATATATATATATATATGTATGTATGTTGCTTGTATATATGTATGTATAATGATGCATGTATGTATAATGGATTAATTTCTCTTTACAATTTTTAAGTTTTCTTTTTTTTTTTTTTGTTTTTTAATTGAATTTCCAGCTACTAAGTACACACACATTTAGATAAGTAGTTTTGGTATTTTCTTTTCATTTTCATTTAAAAAAAAAATTCATTTCGGCGGCCTTGGCAAAAAAAATAAATATATTTAACTTATTCTATTTACAAAATACATTAAAAGTCTATACCAGAAAAAGAACAAACCTTTATAAAAATACAAAAATATTTATGTATATATATGTGTATGTGTGTATGTCCGTCTGTGTGAAAAATCAAAAATTCATAGAAAAATAAAATATTTTCAAATTTAAAAGACATTCGAAAAATTAAAGTGAAAAACGCCGCAGCTTTTGTTGCACATTGTTTTTTTTTTCCTCTCTTTTTGAATATACAAAATTATATTTCACATAGAAATTTGGACAATATCTGCAGAAAAAAAAATGGGAAATTAGTTTGGAATTTTTTTTTATACTCTTGCAGAGGATAATTATTATAATTGTCTCCAAGTTCGTGAAATTTGGCAAGAACCTGTCGGATCGGACAACTATAGCATATGGCAGCCGCAGCAAGGAACAATCAGCTTAAAAGCTGTTATAGAAAAGGGTTATCAAAATATCGTTCGTAAAGTATAAAGCCAAAGGACCAATAGATCGAAATACATATAGATTTAGCACTGATTTTCAAATCCTTATTCCAGTCTGCAAGGATATGTAAACTACGGCGTGCCGAAGATAGTTTGATTTTTTTTTTCTTCAAATTTTAAAACGTTTCTATCTTCAGTTTTTGAATTTTTTTCTTTTGCTGTTTTTAATTTGATATACGCTTAATTTGTAAATTGTTCAGTTTTAATCCGTTGTTCTAATTTTACGCCTGGTTGTTCGCGAGTGGGGAATAAATTTAAAAACTACATAGATTTAAAAATACTACAGATTTAAATTGTTAATCGTAATTTTCTTTCTGCTTTTTTTTTTTGGTATTTTTTTGGTTTTTTTTGCATCGTTGCCTGACGATTCCGTTACTAAGTTTCGTTTACAGTTTCGTTTTTAGTTGTAGTTCTTTTTTTTTTTTTTGTTTTTAGTTGCTCTATAAAATACGCTGTTTTTTTTTTTTTTTTTTTTTGCTGCATTTTGATCACGGTTCTTGCTGTTTCATATAAATATTTACTTATATATTCGTATTTGTTTTTGTTTTTGTTTTTGATTAATGGAACGACTTGATTTTTTCAAAAAATGTTCATCATATTTATTGCTTCTCTCACTCGTGGCCTGACTGCTGGTGGTCTTGTTGTTCTTTTTGTTGTTGTTGTTGGAGCTGGAGCTGGAGCTCTTCTTCCCGCTGTGGTGCTGGTGGTGTTCGTTCATGCCTGCGCCAGACCCGGCGATGATCCACCATTACCATTGCTGGTGCTGGCCCCCCTGCTGCCCTGGTGGTGATGCTGCTGCCGGCTGGCGTTGATGTATTTTTTATGGACCACAGCAGCTGCTGAACTGACGACGGTTGCATGTGGCTGCATTTGGCTAACGGAGGCAGTTGAAGTGTTGTTGTTGTTGTTGCTGTGGCTGTTGCTGTTGCTGCTGCTGCTGCTGCTGCTGCAAGTGAACAGAGTTCAGAGTTCATCAAATGCTCGGATAAGGCAGGGACAGGCTTTAGGACACACACCCCTTCTGTTCGACATCCTTTTTGCTATTGAACATGGCCAGCTCTATTTCCGTGTGTTGGCTATTCATGTGGCGCACCCATTCCGCTGGCGTTTCAAAGGAGCTGCAACAAAAATTTGGGGCAAACATTTAATATCTATATATGGAAGTGCTTGGAACTAAGGCTGTAAACCGGTTCAAACCGATTCGGTGGAAGCTTTATTGAAGCCGTTTACATTGGTATATTCCAAGCTGAAACAATTTTAGAAAATAGAATTTTCGGTTTCAAAAACTGAGAATTATTTTGTAGTAATTTGTGTTTCTTTTTTATTGCAACGAGAATTTCGGGAATTGAAAACTAAAAACTTCAAATCAGTAGCTAATTAAACCGGTTCACAAACCGAACCAAAACATTCCCTCGAAACGAAACTCTGCCCACAAATTGTGTGTGCCTGGTTTACAGCCTTGATTAGTGAAAGTGATCTTACGTGGAACAGAGATCACAAAGCAGCGTCACATGATCCATATTGTTCTCCTGTTGCTGTTGTGCATGCGTATGAGTATGAGTAGGAGGAGGGATGGGAAGAGATAAGGGCTTGTCCAATACAGCTGCTCCAACGGCACTCACCGACACTCTGCGTCTCTTCTTTGGCACATAGGTCTTCAGGGCTCTCAGGGCGAGGTTACTGTTTGCTGCGGAGCTGCCGCTACTGCTGCCGGTGCCACCGGTATTGCCACCCATCACGTGGCTAGACGGTTCGGCGGCATGGGTGCCCAGATGACGCACCAGCATCTTGGTATCCTCAAAGGATTTCTGGCATATCTCACAAACGAGCAGCTTGAAATTGTTGTAATCCCGCAGCGTATGCTCCTCTGACTCATCCGGTGATGTGGCATTCGCCTCCAGTTTTACGGCATTCATCTTAAAGTCCAGTGGTTGCTTGGGCGATAGCGGTGTCTCCTGACTCAGCTCATGATTGTTCTCATTGACCAACGCTGCCGGAGCATTGTTTGACCAATCTGTTGGCTCCTGCTTGATGGTCAGAAAACTGTGCGGATGCGGCGGCGATTGTGCCAGACGTGGTGCAATTGAAGCTGGCACCTCGTAGGATTTCACGACATGCTCATAGTGTGCTCCGTCGTGCGAGAAGTAATCATGGGCGGGCGCTGAAAGGGGACGAATATAAATTAACAGTTTTCATACAACTATGGAAAAGAGAGGAGCCACAGGAAATACAAAATGTGTTTACCTCTTTCACAGGATCTCTCACGCCGCAGACGTCGCTCGTAGACTAGACCCACATCATCTCGGTCCCGTTCACAAAGCGACTCCTCGACCAAGCGCTCTCGTTCTCCATAGTCAGAACGCCGTAGCGAAGAGGATGAGGAGTCTGGGGGTTCGGTGGAGGGCGCAGCCAGTGGGCAACTGCTGCAGCCGACTTCCGTGCAAATGGACATTGAAGGTGGTTGTGGTGGCGGTGGTGCAGTCGCTGCATTTCCAGCTGTTGACTGTGGTAGGCCATCGGCATAGCAGCATTTGTCCTCCGGATCAATGGCCACCTCCTTGTTGACAGAGATGCCACCACTTGAATGCAGTTTGTTGTTGTTGCTGCTGCTGCTGCTGCTACTGCTAGCGACACTCAGCAGTCCAACCGAATGGCCAGCCATTTTGGGTGATTTGACAATAACCGGACTATCTTTTGGCATTACGGATGCGCCCAGGCCACGAAACTGCTGTGGATGCGGATGCTGATGCGGATGCGTATGATGATGGTCTAGAGAGTAGCGGGCCGAGCTGCTGCTACTGCTGCTGCTTGCCTTGTTACTATATATATCACCAGGAAGCTGTGTGGACATAGGCGGCGGTGGTGCTGGAGGCGCTAGTGATGAACGCGTTCCATTTGACACATACAAAGCGCCTGGCTCACGCTGATGATGCAAATGGTGTCCATGTGATGCTCCCGAACCGGTCGCAGTCACACCCGATGTGCCGGTGCGACACAAGCCTCGTATTTTTAAAATCTCCCCACCTCTCAGCACCTCATTCAGTATATCATTGGAGACGGTAGCCTCCCCACTGTACATATATTGCACCAGTATTTGTATGGCACGATGGCTGAGATCGGGCGGAAGCACAATATATAGCACGCCATTTGGCGATGTTATCGGCGCCGTTTCAAACATCGTCGCAAAGAACTGACTGCAGGAGCTCAATATGAATTTGTGCGCCGAAATGCCCACCGTAGGAATATCCGAATTCATCCCACTGTTGCTATACGAACTGTACAGCATAACATCCGCAAATTTCTCATTTCTGTAAAGGAAATCAGATTAATATAATTTCCTAAGTATGGGTAATATTTTGGAGAGACTTACTTGTAGAGCGTCGCTATGGAAGTGTTCAAATAGGACAAATGAGAGTCCCATTTTAAATGATAGTTTTCGGCGGCCATTTCGGAGGCCCTGGTACGTCAGTGTAACGCCTGGAAGAGTATATTATTAGGGTATATCATATAAGCAATTTAAATATATTTGAGAACAAATAATTATAGTAATATATTCTTGTTTAAGCGAAGTACCTTAAAAGTAACTCAAACAATTATTAAGCTCCTGTAAGCCTTGTGTTAGAGTAGAATTTTAAAAAGAATTCAAAACTCTCTCAAGGCTCTGGAGAATTTTTTAAAGCTCCTAGAAGTATGCAATTAATTTACAAAATAATGAATTATTAATATGATAATTGTAAAATTGTATTGACCTCGGTATGGATATTAAATTGATTTTTATCGCAATTATTATTATTTTATTTATGATATGTTGGGAGTGGGGGAACAACAAACACACACCAAACAACAACAAGAGTCTAACATTTTGTTGTAAAGCAAATAACAGCGTGTAATAGTTGAGCAAAAAAAAAGCATATAAACAAAATCAATAATAAAATCGATAATTGATAAGCGGCGCGCAAAATGAAAAATAAAAAACAAGCATTTTACAACACTGCACAAAGTACACACGGCTATCGAACACGGTAATCGCTTATCGACTTGTTTGTTTATTATGATACGCCTTACAGGCAAAACCAAAAAGTAAATCTGATGTATTTCTTTTAAAATGTCCTCAAATGCTGATTTCGATAATCGTCTCATAGAGCTGGTGCGTGCAAATCCTAGCGTATATCAGCAAGATGTACGTAACTCACCCTACGAGTCACTTAAGAAAAAAAAGGAATTATGGTGCAGCATAGCCACTTCTCTAAAAACAGACGGTGAGCAAATTCTTAATTAAATAACGCTTTAATAGAAGACTTTCGAATACTCTGCCCTAGTCGGCACGTGCATGATACGCTGGAATTATTTGCGTGACAGGCTGCACCGCGAGCTGCTCAAGGATCAATCCGATTGGAGTTTGTTAGAGAAACTGCGTTTTGTCGGACAAAAGAAACACAGCTACAGTGAACGTTCGCTACAGCAGACTGCAAGTAGTCCACCGGCAGTGATTAACGTAATTTGGCGTTCAGGCCAGGTCATCGCAAATGACGAGAACGATGCTTTGCAGGAGGCAATGGAAGTTATAGTGCCAACTGTTTCTGCGCCTGCTCCCACTCTTGCTCCTTCAACAGCCTCTGGAACTACGCCATCCAACGACGAAATCATAAAACGCATCGAGGCAATGCTACAGGGTTTGGGCACGAACCGTTCCATGGCGGAGAAAAAAATTGTCGCCTATTTATGCAAATGTACATTGCGCACACTGAACGATGAGCAGATCGATGATATATTTATTTAATTTATAATCCAATTCAGGACGAGAGCATGAACCTATCTAAAATTCGACCAGGTTCACGATTTGAACCAATGTTTTGACTTTAGTTTTGCTTCAAGGAATTGCATATATTTTATACAGATTTTGTTCCACATAGCATATCATAATTTAATTAAATTTTAATGTTTGTCTGGAGTTTCGTTCCGAGAATATCTGCCACAAAACTTAAATATTTGTATAGCTTTAGAATAGAAATACGTGCTCAAAAATATTAATTAGAATAAGCTCAAAGAATATATTTTTAATGCCTGAGAATTTTTTAATAAATAAAGTTTCAAAACTTCTTTAATTGAGACTACATAAAAGGTGTCCCAGTCACTGTGGCTCGAAGCGGTTCGCTTAAAAAGTGCCTTGCAGCCTTTGAGGAGACTCAAACAAAAAAAAGGAGTTCTTATTATGACGCAGTTAGTTGAATCATTGAATCGGTTTTTTTTTTTTTTTTGTAGCAGTTGGTCAAAGAGTGCGCGCGCAAGCAATAACATGTCCAATATCCATGTCTGGGGCGGTTGGGTTCAGCAGAGGGTGTGGGATTCGGTGTTATGGTTTGGGTGTATCAGGTGGGGCAGACAACGGCGACGACGCTAAACAAGCATTTAGTTTATTAATTTTGATGACTCTGTCTCAGTATGAAGCAACCCGAACGTGCAAATACCCTACCCTTAATCAATCACATTCTTCACTACAACTAATATATGAGCTATTACTAATACTGCTGCCAGGCATTTAAGCATTCAACCCGCCCGCCACCTTTCTAAAGTTTCGTAGTAGCTCTGCCTGTGCAGCGCATTAACACCACATTATCGATTGATTTGGGCTAGAAGCACGCACAAAAATCGATAAGCATGCAAAGTCAATGCAGAAATAATGTACAGTTCGTTACTTTTTATTTTAGATCAGCAATTAATCAGCGTCCGATTATTCATATCAATTTTATTCAATTATAATAAAAATATTTTAAAGTTTTTGTTTTTCAAAAAAAAAATACGCGCCCAAAACGGAAATGCTTGTGCATGTGTATATTTAATATATGTATGTAAATTTATGTGATAATTCACCTTATGTTTTCCTTAGGTGTGTTCGATTATTTTTATAACGGTTATATTTCTGTCAACTTCCAGCGTGTTATTTGTTATTGTTATTATTCTTTTACAACATTTATATAGACACTCACACACATATACGCAAACAGACACTGTGGCTACTGCTAACTGCGCAGCGCGTCCAAAGCTCTCGCTTGTCAGCGTACTAATGGTAATGGCCACGGAATAGGACTACAAAGCTGGTCCTGGCTGCCCATCAAAGAGCGACAAACAAAGGGCCAGAGAGAGCGCATCAAACAGAATGAGAGAGAACCCATCAAACTGAGAAAGCGATAGAGAGAGAGAGAGAGAGAGGGGGAGAGGGGGCGACTGAGCGAGAGCGCGCTTGCACTCACGTGCGCATTGTTATTGTTGTGGTTGGTTTACATATTCAAACACACTCACTTACACATACACATAGACAGATGGAGCGCGCGTAAATTGATTTTATGTATCGATTTTTTTTTATCGATTTTTATTTTTTTTACAACTGTTCGTTACTTTTAAAATTAGCATCGTCAGCAGTTGCAGGAATTTCTTCTGTCAATTTCTTCATCTCTGCCTGTTCCAGTTGCATTTGTACACCTGTCGATGTATCCTGCTTAAATAGCTCCCTTAGTAACATTGTCGCATATGAAGCTGTTGGCAGCGAGAATTCCAGCAATAGAGCAGTATATTTAGACTCAGCGTCGGAAGGTTCTGGTGTTATTTCTATATTTTTTAACTGCTCCCAGTCTGAGGCTATGAGAGTATCCTCCGGTGTGCTGTAACGCCGAAAACTCCATTTTAAATCACTCGTCTGTATAAGTAATTTACGATAGGCTCCACCAAGAGCATAGGTTTTCTCCTTATGACGCAGCAGCTCCGACGTCAAGCCTACTTCACTGAGCATTTCCTCGTACCAAGCGGCACATTCGTTGCTAGGATAGGTTATATCATAGCCGGGTATGGGGAGCACTACATCTGAGAGTTTGTATTTATTAGTAGCTATATCCTCCTCGGTGAGGGGTCGCACTTTGCGCTTAAAAATTGAGTCCTCTTCCAGCAATTCAACCTGCTCTCCCGTTAAGCCATCATCAACACTTTCCTCAGTGTCGGGCGAAAGTGTGGCCTCGTCGTCTTCGGGAACTTGCTCTGCGATATTCTCCTCGACATAAACTAAGTCCCCAGGAATTAGTTTTAGGCCAAACTCTTTAACGCGGCGCGAAGCAATACGATTAAAGATGAGGCTCTGATAGGCGTGTGGATAAAGCAGCAACATATTACGCGGTATTCGACGCAGCGCGGCTGAATAATCATTCTCTCCGAATGTGGCAAGACCATCCAACAGTTTCTTTTCTATATATTTACTATTATAGAACTTGGCTGCTGCTGCAGCTGAATCTCTTTTTTCCCACCAGGACTCACGTATAGCGCGCATAAAATCAACATCATTATCACGCGGTTTCAGTATTAGCTCACAAGCTAGTTTATAGTCTTGCTTTAGTAGTGCCACACCTACTTCATATGTGGGCACTGTGGCACTATTGCCAAATCGTTGCAAGCCATAATAGTTGATAAATCCGCGCTCCTTTAACGATTCCAGCGCCTGTTCAATATGCTCTCGCGGCTGTGTTATATGTCTTAATGCTATACGGAAACGGTTGCCCTGTAAATCGCCCAGTTTGAGGGTATTCGGAGTAAAACTAAAGTTGCCTACGTACACATTGCGTAGTATTCTAGCCGCATTAGCTATAGCCGCGGGTGTGCGACGCTTGATACAAAAACTCTGTGTCGTTTTGGCTCGTTTGTCTTTGGTGCCGCAGTAATTCACCTGCGAGGGACGTAAGCTGTTTGGAAAATAATTTGTATTAATGAGAAAGAAAGGGCTAACCAAACTCACTTTAAGCGACTGGCTATTGTTGATGCCACTTCACTCGTATCCATGTTCACTTTGTGGACAATAAAAGTAACAAAATCACCCGGAAAGTTCCAGCGATTATCAGCTGTGAAATTTAAGAAGATAATTAAATACTATTTACGTATATATATTTATATCCAAAATACTTACAGCGTCCTTGTTTCTGCTTATAAATGCGTATAATTTTTTGCTCCTCTGCAACCTGTTCTGGCTGTTGCTCGGACTGACTCTGAGTCTGCTGTCCTACGGTTTTGGATACCAATTTCCCATTATAGAGCTGCTTGATCAACATATGAATTTCAGTGCGCTGCTCCTTATCCAGGCTGCTCACGTTGATATCCACATTTTTTTCCGTTTTGGGATCTGGCTTTGCTGTTGACAATTCCTCAATTTGTTGCCACATATTGGCGTCTATAACTGTTTCCAGTTTGGTACGCCATTCTTCCAGTTTTGAGACATCTACGGCTGTAAATGATATATAATTTGGTCTAAATTGTTTCTACTAGTTCCCCGGAAAATGGTTTGGGGGTTAGGTTCGACTACTATTTCGACTGCTGGATTGGTTTTGAATTGAACGAAAAAACCGGAACAGCCAACCGGTTAGCAGCTTCTAAATAACAGTTACATACGTGCAATTTCCAGTTTCGGTACGCTGATATCGGTCAACTGTTGCACGTGTCCCTTTTTACAAATTTCGTTCACATGAAAATCGGAGAAACGAGATTTTAGAATGCCCGTAAAACCGGCTAACTCCGGATTTGTGAATTCCGTTATGCCCACTTGATTCTCGCGAAGCGTGCACTTTTGCTGTGGTTGCCTGTCATAAGAGCCGGTTAAAGTACATTAAATTAATAAACAAATAAATAAATAAAAGTACTCACTTGTGGCGTGGTGCCTGGGGTTGTCCATTTCCTTGAGAAGTTCTGGTATGCTCCTTCTTTTGGCCACGCCAGTTGTTTTTGTTGTAAGGCTTGGATTGAAAATTTCGACGTCCTCTTCCACGATCTTTACCCATTTTCAATAAATTGTTTTTCTTGTCTGTGGACTTGCACGATAACTAGGATTATCGTACTTGCACGCTTCGATAACTTTTACCATTCACAAGCATGCGCATTAATCTCTTTCTTATCGATAAGTGGCAGCGATAGTTGTGTAATGCTAGAGATGGTTGCTTTGTCCATGCAATTATAAAATAAAAAGAAAAACAGCTAAAAAAAAATAACAAATCAGAGAACGCACGTTAGATTAATTGTGATAAAACAGTAAATAATGCTGCCACATATAAGTGCCGAAGAGAATTTACCGCCAGTGGTGCGTAAAGTGTATATAAATCCAAATTTCAATGTCCAAGGTCGCAGCATTCCCAATAGCATTAGTAGCAACAACAACATGCTGCAACCTTGGGAGCGACCTGCGATACACATCAATCCTCAGTTTTTGCAGCGCCAACGAGAATTTCAGATGCAACAGCAGCTTCTACAACAACGACAACAGCAACTGCAACATGTTGCGTATTACCAGGGAACGGTTACAGCTGCTTTAACACCTCCTCCAGCCAAAATCATAAGCAAAGCCAGCACCTGCCTTGTGCGCAAACCACCTGTTAAAACCGTGACTATGCTTAGTCCACGTGGTCAGCCCTCTGTCAAGACTGTGCATCCACCACGTGTCCAGCCACCATTGGTTAGCCTAAGCAAACGTAAACTGGTTCGTCAAGGAGCCAGCGCAGCTGATGCAGTTGCTGTAGCTCCTTCCACTGCTAAGCGGACTAGATACAAACTGGTACGCGCCATTTCCTTAACTTCCAGCAGCAGCACTCCTTTGGTAAAGAAACGTCGTTCGAAGGATTTTGTGGCTCACTATGCGCTGCAACGCACAAATGAGACAGTCGCTTTAAAAAAATTAGGGTAAATATCTCCCAGTTCATGGCAAATACGCCTCTAATGATGCCCCAATTTGCAGCTCAAAATCGCATGTCTTGAAGCCTAGTGTAAACAAATGCCTGCGCATGGTCAGCATACATGGCGTGATGTATAAAAAGATGGCAAAAAATAAGCTGACCAAACTGGATTCAACAAAAACAGGTGTGCTGGAGAAACAGCAACCAAAAGACACAGTTTCTCCCATTGGACGCACACTACTTGTACGTGGCACAAAATTTGTGCTAGATCCTTCGGGCTGTCGTTTAACACGTGTACCTGTAAACAACATCAACAAAAGTCTTCGTCTTCGCATTGATATTGGTGGCCTTACTTATGTGTCGTCCCCCAAGGCACAAAATGTTTTTATACGCACGACAAATCATGTGTCCCGGGCACATTTAATTACTGCCAAGCAGCGCAGCATGCAGTTGCTAAACCGTTCGCTTGTCAAGACAAATGTACCCTGCGCCATTTTCCAGCGTTTGGGCAAGTGCGCGGCTCACGGTCGCGGTAAGTGCAGGAGATTACATGACAAGCGGCAGGTGGCAATTTGTCCCAGGTTTGTATAGAAGTCGTTATTCTGTACCCATCAATATCAGACGAACTAAGTTTTGTAGCTGTCCAGTATATATCTAGGCTACTGGGTACAGACTATCTGCTAGCCGGAGCACTCTTCATTAGAGCATTTTAACTTGTTTATTTGCAGTTTTTTGCGTGGTGAGTGCACCAAATCCCCTTGCCTACTCTCGCACAATGTGACGCTGGAAAAGATGCCAGTGTGTCGTTATTATTTACTTGGTGTTTGTGTGCGTGAAGATTGTCCTTATTTACATAAGAAGCTCAGTCGCAAGGCTGAGATTTGTATTGACTTTCTACGTGGCTATTGTTCGCGTGCTGCGGATGTAAGTTTTTATCTTAAATTTAGTTAAGATTCTTATTAACTCCTTTAATTTTTCAAGTGCAATATGCGACATGAGTATGTCTGCCCAGAATTGGAGCGGAAGGGCAAATGTGAGCTAACCAATTGTGCCTACTGCAAGCAAATGAAGCAAAACTCTTTGCCAGCCAAGAGTAAAATTAAAGCCAACGAGTTACTGCCCAATTTGCCAACTGTCCCAGGAGAAGAAATATCCAGCAGCTCACGCTATTTTAAGCGCGAAAGTGATAAGGATAAGGCCTTGAATGCGGAACAGCCGGAGAACAAGGAAGAGGAGGAACAGGGCGGCGAATTGGAACTGGAGGATGCCTCAACTGGCAACCTAAGTCAGCGTCCCAAATTAGGCGCGTTGCCAGCATTTATACCAATCGGTAAAGGCAGTGACGGCATCAGCAGCAATGAAATCATGTGACAACTGTTTCAGGTACAAATTAATTCCTTTAAGTATGTAATTTACTTGACATAAGTTATAATTTACTTAGTGCTTAGGTTCAGATTCAATTTATTTAAATAAAGTTTCACTATTTAAAAATACAATTTGAATATTGACTTTTTCTATTTTATCGAAGAATACATACACTGTAAATGTTTATTTACAATTCAATGGACATAGACTCTAAATATGCTTAAAAAATGTTGGATGTTATTTGTTTGTTTTAAGAACAAATTAATATTAAGAATTATTTTGTTTATTATTTTTCAACAGTTTTAACCTACATTTATATTAATTTTAAAAACAAAGATCATCGTCGGCTACATCCTCATCATCTTTTTCGGTATCGTCCCCTTGGACATTGCCATACAATTCGATTTTGCTGTCCAGGAACAGAAAGTCTTTCAGTATATGCAACTTGTTACTGTAACCGGAAATGGACATGAACTTAAAGGGGTTCAGTTGCCAGACAGATGTATAGCTGGCAGTGTTCTCGACGGGTATATTTGCTTGCAGAGTGCCGTTTAGCGTATAGAATTGTATGTGATTGTGCTCGCCGCCAATGAGCACAGAGTCATCCACAAAGTCGCACAAATGGACGCGACCCGGGAAATCAAAGACCTTTGTGCATTCCATGGAGTTAAGATGCCAAATGGCTGGTCGTGGTCCGCCGCCACAAATTAACCAATCGTCATTGACAGACACAGCGCCTATCCATTTGCCCCAATCCGGACGCAGCAACTTATAATTCTTGTACGGCTCTAGAATCGAAACTGCTTCTTTTTGTTTCTCACTCCAAAAGCGTACAGTGCCGTCCTCTGCACCAGAGTATAAGCGTCCATTTGTCTGCACTGCAACACTATGTATATAGTCTGTGTGTCCACGATACTCACGCTCTATGCGCCCATCTTCCAGTTTGATTTGATAGACAACCCCGTCCCCACAACCAGCGTACATGGTATCTGTTGTGACATTGATAAAAAGCGAGTTGACATCCGGCACTTCCATAGCATCAACTTGCATAGGTATTTTAATTTCCCAAGCACGTCTTGAGCTTAGCGTTTCCTCCTCCTCGTTCCATTTTAAGGCATATATTAATCCAATAGCACCAACTATTAGAAAATCGTAATGAAAGGCAAGACAATTGACATCTATTTCGCTACCCTGTGGGTACACTTGCAGCTTAGCCGGCGGCTCATCTGTGTTTTTGTACAGCTCCTTCAAACTGCAAACGAAATACATATATTTGACTGTAAATCAATTCTAACATCCGGTTTACTACCCCAAGCCAAGTGTGGAGAGCCTCTGTAATTACCTGAGTATAAAAATATCGCCAAAAAGATTGCCAGCAAATAGGTAATTTTTCGACGTAGATATGGTTTGAGCTAAAACATTATTGTAAGCACGTTTTAAATCCCTTTCCTTCATTTTTCCCGTCCTTTGCTTTGGTCACAACAAAATGTACAAAAACGCGACGATTATGCCGGCTGTTTGCTATCAACAACATAATCGATTAGAGATATTATCGATGGGTTGGTGGTTGTTGGTATATCGATATTTCCATACTTATTAAACAAAGCGGCAACGCCAGAACTTTTCCGTTAAATTCATTCAATTCAAATTTAGAAAAATTACTTTTTATTTCAGTTCAATTAAAATTCTTTCGATTTATAAGCAAGAAAAAAAGAAAGAAAAATATTCATGGAATGTTCAAATGATGTTGACAATTTTTGTGCATGCTCGATACAATTGCATGTTATTTTGTGATTAAAACCATAAATTATAAAATCCTGTTTCGAAAAAAATGCGTTCCGATTCTGAGTGAAGTTCAGTGACATACGAAACGTATGCAAAGGTGAGCTGCTTATCATTCGCAGCAGCTCGAGGAAGTTTATTCAACTAATTATATGCTTTTTATATTGTAAACAAGACATTTCAGCTAATGACTAATCGTAGCCTAAAGTTAGAAAAGGGCACCAATAAACTACAGTTTTCCATATTTGTGAGCACATAATTGGTTTTAGTTGTCATGAATTCCACTAGCTGCATAATTTAATTTGCTAATGCGGATTTAAGTTAGTCTAATAGTGTTGTTGTTTTGTATATTGGCAGTTTAGTCGATTATTTTGACAGTTCTAATTTAAATGCAAATTTTAAATGGCATATTCATTGCGATAGATAATTAATTATTATCAATCGTCTCTTCTCTTGGCGGCGCCAAATTGCCGTCGACGAATAAACGAGAACAAAGCTTACACCACAAACAAACAAAAAACAAACAAAAAATTCCACAAAAAAAGCCATAAACATCAGAATTTGTTTTACTAGCACACGTTTAATGCCCAAAGGCGGTTTTCCAACTTTATCTACGAGTATTCAATATCGAGATAACAAGTTTTCGAACTAGTCGTAGTTGCGCTTCATTTGATAACGTTTTTGGAATACTTTGAAGACTCGAACGAATTTGATTGAATGCAAATCTGTATTTAAATCTATTGTTTTTAACGACTTTCTATTAAATTTCAATTGATACCACTAAGATAAGTATAATTCGCACGTTTTTTTTTTGGGGAAATACCTGGATACGTCTGGCGCCAATCAATTTCTTTGCCTTCGGCTCGAAGCATTATTTTTGACTAATGATAAGCGTTGCTGTTGTAGCCTCTGATGACCGCTAGAAAATAATAGAAAAACAAAAAAAAAAAAACAAAAAAACACACAGAAAAATAAACAACAACAAAAATGTGTTTGTCATGGAAGTTTGTTATTGGCTTTTGGCCCAGTATTTTAGTTTTTGGGAATTCCGAATCGCTTCAGATTTCTTCGAGTTGTTTGCCGTTGCCTCTTTCTTTTTTCCTTTCTTAATTTATATATATATTTTTTTTTTTTTGCTGTTTTTTGTTTAACGAAATTAGAATTTTGATTTAGCTGTGGGGCTCTTCAGCATAAAATGAAACCCAACCAACCGGATCTAGTCTGATCTTGGCTTGGGAGCGAAGGGAGCATTTAAATTGCTGTCATGTTGACTACTGGTTCTACGCGACGTCTGCTGATTCGTTTTGGATTCTGTTGTTGCTTTTTTTCTTTTTCTTTTTTTTAATTAATTTATCAAAAGTATCAAATAAATTGCGTTTTGCTGCTGACGTCAACGTTCGATTTGCTGCGCTCAGTTTGAGGGGCGGGTCCAGACATAGCCGAAAATTAATTGCAACTCTTGAGGTCAATGTACCGACGTTTTCATTGCCAACAGTAGTTCTATGCTTACCAATAGATTAATTACCGAATCCGAATACCGATCAGTGACCAGTGATCCACTTTCTAGCCTGGAATTTCCAGATCTTGCGTCAAGGTCAACTACTTTCTCGGACAAGGTAAACAAGATTTGTGGCGCCAGCTTTGAAAGCCGCTGAACTTTGTTGACAAAAACACAGCATCATTTTGTCGGGTGTTTCCCGTAAAAGTAATTTGCATTAATTTACATACGATTTCGAATATATATATATATAAATTTCAAATAAATCTTTGTGGCTTCTGTCTCCAGAATTCTCTGGCTTAAAATCAGATATGCCATTAGCTAAAGCAGTTCATTTAAATTAGTTTAAAATCGTTAAATGTTCACTTTCCGATCGCTCGATCAACCAGTTCCCGAGCCAACAAAAAATAATGAATAATGTTTGCAAATCAATCGAGCTATATAACGTTTTTACGATGTGCCGAAAAACTAATTGGTGGCCGAGTTGGCTCAGCATTCCAATTGGAATGTTAATACGAAATTCTAGATTTAAATAGAAGAACTATTCGAATTGGAGTACCAGTTGTAAGCAGACTTTTCACACCCAATATGCCCAATTGATTTCTATATAATTTTCTATAATTTATATATTATAAATATCAAGCAGCTGTTAGTTAAAACTGTTTACTGTTTATAGGTGTGAATTAATTTAAAGAGTTTTTTTTTCCCAGAGAGAGAGACATTTTTGTTTTATTTATTTTTTTATTCTGTCTGTTTATTTAGTACATTTAATTAATGCTGTAGACGTCGACGCATCTCTCATTAACAGCATTCCAAGTTGGCGCCAAATCAATTAACTTCCATTTTGATTTGATTTCGGTTTTTTTTTTGTTTTTTTATTTATTTATTTTTATTTTTATTTTTAATTTTTTTGTTTTGTTTGTTTTTATTTGCGCAGCTAAAAAGAAAAAAACAAAAACTGGAAAACTTTGCTGAAAATACAAAAAAAAAAAAAACAAAGATAAACAAAAACATTTATTGAGTCAGCCCAACTCATAATAAAAACTAGAACTTAATTTACATACTTATTTGTTTATAATAAACACAAAAAAAACGTAAAAAAACGTAAAAAGAACACAAAAATATTGATTCATCTTTGGGTTCAACAGAAATTCGCATGAAAGTTGCGCCCGCCGAAATTAACAACATTTCTTAGCAACTGCGACTAAGACTGAAGCGTAAATTAATAATTTATAAATAAGCATACGAATGGCGCCATAAAGAAAAATAAGAATAAAAAAATTGAAAAAAGAAAATAATAATGTTAATAAAAAAAATACTGAGCGGAGTCCCCGTTGCTTAAAAGCCACAAAAAAAAATGCGCAAAAGCAGCGGCCACTTTCAAAAAGGAAAACAAAACAAACGACTGTCATATTTTTTTTTGTATTTGTATTTGTATTTTAAACTGTTTAAGAATGTGCGTTCAAATAAATAAATAAATATGCATAATTTGTCACTCCAAGCGAGACAGAGAGAGAGAGAGAGGAGCAGACCCACTATCAAAAATTCTCCGGCTAGATGGCACCAGCCAGAGCCAAAAGACCTGTTCTATTATTGTCTATAGAATCAAATGAGTTTCTTGGAATCTGTGAAATTTACGCACGAATTGAACTACCCAAAGCCTAGCCTCTGCCTCTACCCCAGGCGCTAGGCCTAGCCAATACAGGAAGGCACCAATGAACCCAGGCACCCATCACCCAGGCACCCAGGCAGCCAGGCAGCCAGCTCCACAGCTAGATAAGAGCTGTTCTATATGACCATATTTGATATTACTCGTATAAACAGAGTTTAAAACAAGATTTTACGACTTGTTTGCTGTCATAATAACAAGCTACCGCCGTCGTCGACGTCGTCGTGGTCGTCGTCATCATCGTCATCGTCGCTCACAGCAGCACCAACAACAGCAACAACAGCAACAGCAATCATGACGAAGAGACGCTCTTTCCGACTGGGTACACTGTCTGATCTCTCAGCTGCGACGCAGCTGCGCTGCTCAATTGGCTCGGCTGACGGCTCGCGGCTCGCGGCTCAGACAATCTCAGAGCAGAGATAACCGGCAAAAATGTTGTTGATTCCAATGGAGACTACGTATAAAATATCACGACATCGTCAGAATGGATTTAAATTGAAGCGAACGTTCGTAGCGTGCAGAACGAGAAACTCGACTCGAAGTGATTAAACTAAACTAAACTAAACTAAACTAAACTAAACTAAACTAATAATAATACTAATAAAAGAAATAAATCAAAATAATATTATATAAAATATTAAATAAAGTGCAACGTTCAAGGAGGAAGAAGAAGAAGAAGAACAATTGACCAACGGTGACCACAGTACAAAAGTGCAGCATACAAAATGCAAATAAATAAACAAATTGTGAGCCTCAGCCTGCCCCTGGTGCCGCTGCTGCTGATGTTTGTGTGCCTGATTAGATCCAGCTCTGGCTATGCCATTGGTCAGTCTAAGTTTGGAAAAATTGAAAAATTTCCGTATCAAGTGATGCTGATTGGAAAACAACTGTGGCGCAAGCGTATACTCTGTGGCGGCACGTTGCTGGACAAGCGTTGGGTCCTCACGGCGGGCCACTGCACCATGGGTGTGACCCACTATGATGTCTATTTGGGTACCAGAAGTGTCGAGGATACCCAACAGCTGGGCGGACTTGTGTTGCGCTCTAATAAATTTATTGTCCATGAACGCTTTAATCCCGAGACGGCTGCAAATGATATAGCGCTGGTCAAGCTGCCACAGGATGTGGTGTTTACATCGAGAATCAGACCAGCCTCGCTGCCCAGCAGGCAGAGATTGGAGCACTTTACGGGCATGAGCGTGGTGGCCAGTGGTTGGGGCGCCATGGTGGAGATGAGCAACTCGGATGCCATGCAATATACCGAACTGAAGGTCATCTCGAATGCTGAATGTGCCGAGGAATACGATGTGGTCACAGCTGGTGTGATATGCGCCAAGGGATTAAAGGACGAAACGGTATGCACTGGCGATTCAGGTGGTCCTCTGGTACTAAAGGGCACCCAGCTG